>FR989905.1:7643566-8843566 GCA_905404115.1 Pheosia gnoma
GGGGGCCGGGTGTAATACTGACTGCCGACGGGTGACCAGCCCCCTATTTCAGCCAAATTTACGTCCATTCAATCATTTTGAAAATCTTACACTGTCTTCAGTAAAACCAATTTCCCCCATTTTCGTTCTAATTAAAATGTTACACGACGCATGTAACGCCTCCATTCACCCCTAACATAAACACGTGTTTGTTTGTAATCCTCGATAAATAGTCCTCCATCATTCGGCTTTGGATATCTTTTCACCTCGACATTAAGACGATGAGCAGGTGCTTAAGTTGTCATTTCGCGCGTCGGGGCGCGCTCCGTGTAATCCACCTAATGCTTACGCCACCTAACGGTTCTCGGAGATAAGTCGCGTTTAAATTTGGGTGAGTGAGTACCGTTCGAGTTTGAGAAAACAAATAGTGGTAGTGAAAGCTGTATGATATTGCTATTATTTAAGGAAGGAATGGGTTGGAAATACATTGGGCTACTTTCAATAGGCACGAGCGAGTGGTCATCGAAGATTAATTATTATCTAGGATCTAGGCATTAATGAAAACAGTTTACAACGCTGCAATGCATATTTTAAATTAAGAGAGCTATATTTATATACCAGATATGAGTAAATACAGGCACGAATCAAACCAAAAAAAAAAGCATGTTCAATGACATATTAAGCTCGGGTATATTACCGTGATACCAGTTCTGCTTCAACAAAATAATACAAACTTGGTATACCTGATACACTGAGCGTCTTACTAATGGCTCTCATATTAAACCTTCTAATGCACTCTCGAGTATGTGCCGCAGTGTAAATAGACGTCCTTTCTGTACATGTAAGTACGTACTCGTAACTCATAGTTGGGGATAGTACTTTAGTGTATGTTGTTTAAGGCCCGGCGCAGACGAAAATGGGAAATTGCTCGTCGTACTTAATGCTCAAATGTGAGGGAGTGGATTTTAAACATTGTGTTTTACGCTGCTTTCTAGAAATACAAGTATGAAGAATGCAATTTACATTATATTAAATGCGTTTTACAACTTTTCTATTAATGACCAAACATCCAAGCACTTTTTACACCTTAGACACTTGGCTCCAGCCCGTGCCTTCGGATTTACCTCTCCTTCAACAAGGAGAGAGAAAGATATTTAAAAAAAAACATGATAATAAAAATACCAGCCCATTTAATGTCCCACTGTTGGGCACGGGCCTCCCCTCAATGTGCCCCATTCCCAGCAAAGCAGCTCGTTTTCATTTTTTTTTAACTCGATTAAGTTATTTTGTAAAACTTTTCAACTTATGTTTTTTTTTTCATCCATGCTCGTCTCGGCAAGACACGATAGCAAATAGAGTATATTGCGATCACAAAATTACATGTCAATCCGATTCCCGGCCGCGCGAACCGGCGCGGCGGACCCGGCCGCGCGAACCGGCGCGGCGGTCCCGGCCGGCTCGAACCAGACAGAACTGAATAAAATGGGCGCGCGCCGGTTTAAAAAAAAAATCTTTATTTTCGTTTGTGATACGAATGAATGCTCTATATATTATACAATTATGGTCTGTTGTTGAATATTGTTGCAAGTTGCTTCTTTTATATGATGGAAAATATAACACACAAGTGACCTATGTTAAAAAGGCGACTAATTATTATACCCTATTTTACACATAAATTCAATCTAAGGCTACGTTATATTTCATAAAAATCAAATGGAATAACCTGTCCATTTTTTAATTTTAGGATAGTAAGTACTTGCACACATCGTAATCATAAGCATGGTATGACTGAGTAGGTAGGTAGGCAGGTAGAACATTTTGCGCAATAAGCCTTGTGCGCAGATGTGCTATTTTTCACACCAATTAACGATATGACAAATCAGCCATCACTTGCGTACACCCTCAGCTTTTCCCCCCAAGTATCTAAGAATTTTTCGTCTAAGCCACGAAAGGATACAACGACATTTCGAACCGCTTTTCTTTTCTAAAAATTACCATCGTAAATTGTATAAAAATTCCATAATTAAAAATTATATTTTTACACACATGCTACATAAGACACTCTATTGAAATAAAACTATGTTTAAGGATGTTATCGCGTTTATTTTTTGTTTTTACGTTCCCGATGTTTCGGCTGCTTTAAAGCAACCATGGTCACGGGACTGAGGTGGTTGACGTCTTAGTGTCATAGTTTGACTTAAAAACAGTTTTATTTCAATGTGTAGTATTCGCGTAAATATAAGAAATCAATAATACACTCTATGTTAAACAAAACAATAGACACATGCAAGAACGATTATAATTAACAAAATCTAAAGAAAAAAATTATGCCAATAAATTTAAAAATGTATGAAACGCTCAATGGACGGTCACTAGTCGCGTACAACTGGCGGATAGCTTCATACAATATGCACTAAGCTAAAATAGCGTGGCCACTGCAAAACTTGGAGGCCAGAAATAGGAGGCTGGTCGATGCCGGCTGGACTATTTCGGTGGCTCAAAATATAGCCGAGGTTGTCCAGGTTAAAATTACACTATATGTATTCGCAATTAATCCGTTTGGTGGTTCAGAAATCCAATCTATAAAAATCTATGGTCAAGTGAAATGCAACTCACTACCAAGATGTAGCCCTGACACTGGCAATATAAACGAAGGTGTGATGCCAAGAAAAAAAAAAAGAAAAAAAAAAAAAAAAAAAGATGTAGCCCTTGTCATATAATCTGTCAATACTAAAAACCATTTTGTCATCTTCTGATGTCAATAGATCAGAAGATGAAAAGGATCTCTATAACACGTTAAATATTAATAAACTAGCTGCGGCCCGCGGTGTTACCCGCGATTAAAAAGTATGTCCTTTTCTGTACCCCTTAAAATCAAACAAATCTATCCCAGGGGATCCAAACATTTTACCGGGATAAGCCTATGTGCTATTCCAGACTATAATCTATCTCTGTGCCAAATTTCATCCCGATCCGTTCAGCCGTTCTGGCGTGATTGAGTAACAAACATACATCCATCGATCCAAACTTTCACATTTATAATATTAGTGGGATTAGTGGGATTGAATATAATGGCGTTCGGCTCCTATTATGAATAATCAAATCTTTTCCATTCATTTGATTCAATTGATTCGTTTATATTATTTTAAACACTATTTACAATTCGGGCAGTAACAATGTGCCTTAATTTGCTGACAAAGTGGTTTTTGCGGTCTACTCGCATCGCTGGCGATGAGAGAATATTTCCATTTAAACCGCGCACATTGGCTTTCAGGCTATGAAGCCCATTATTTAACTACTTACGCACACGGCTTTCATGAAACCTACATAATTTTACCTCACACACAACACACGAGAACAACAGCACGGAAACATAAGAATTCTAAAAACACATGTGTTCAAAACTCTGATCATTCACAAACTTTTTATACCCTACGATGAAAGTACAATAAGTTGCTTATAATCAGAGTATAAACTAATATTATACTTATAACTAATAAGGAACAAACTTATGAAAAGTCGATTCTTTTGGTCTGCTTGTTGCCTATTAGTCTAAGCATTCCTAAAACAGACGCAATAATATTTAAGTATTTTCTTATCCAAATTTATTGCTAGCACGACTCAATGGTAAGAAGTAAGAGCATTAACTAATATTTACTACATGTATAAAACTTTCAAATCTCGAATAGAATCAACAAATCAAAAGCCCGTTCCGCATTTAGATGTTGTGTTGATTCGAAACGAAACTGTCTCCGGCTGGTGGGCCAATTAAGGGTGATATTGATCTCGTCTGCAGACCGTGCTGGGACAGGAATAAACGCGACGGCCTCCATCCCACCAAACAATGTACCGACTGATGCAGCGTCATAACCGAGTTAGCTATATCGATATCGCGAATCGGCAATGTATCGAAATCATCGATTAAATTGTTGACATTACAAATGAAATTGTGTGGAGTTTTTATGACCTTAATACTTTTTGAAATATATACTGTGTTGTAATAGTTATGCTGCTTTTTGGAGCGGAGACAATTAAAAAAAATCAACGGTCATAAATAAAGGCTTACCCCTTCTTGAGTTATAAGTGGTGTAACACACGACTTTGTTTTATATATACTCGTATATACTTTAAATACAAACATTTTTTTAAATGATTAATTACTTGATTTAAACTTGAACTTGTGCATGCACTGCATTTTTAAAACATTGAACTTTTAATATCTGTTCTGTTTAATATCCGATAGAGTAACAAACTTCAGTATCTAGAGTGTTTCTAAAAGTTAAAATAACCATTAGCATATCGCTTCACTGTAAGCGACATCATGTGAAACAAGACGCGAACCGTATGAAAGTTCTTTCTTATCTGTGGAGAAGTTCCGTGACGTAGTAACGTTGATAATCTGTAGAGGTAGTAAAAAAGTAAAAAATAAAATCGCATCCGGTTGGAAATAGAAACAC
The DNA here is from genome assembly GCA_905404115.1 of Pheosia gnoma. NCBI lineage: Eukaryota > Metazoa > Arthropoda > Insecta > Lepidoptera > Notodontidae > Pheosia > Pheosia gnoma. The sequence goes on from FR989905.1 coordinate 7,648,003, forward strand.
AAAATCGCGGACTGGTTAGAAATAAAGATTACTCGACGCTTCCGAATGCCGGTAAGAGACTAATAAGTCTAAAAATTTTCGTTACACTGGTAAATTTTTAACCCTATAAAATATTATGAAAATTTAAAAATGTTGTTTTATTATTAATAAACACCGAGATCTATTGCCTTCCATCAAGTGATAATTATATATTTAAAAAACATCATTATTCAAAACTACAGCACTAAACTGTCTCGGCTCGACACTCCGCTCGCATTATTACAACAATATTTCATTGTAAGCGTTCACAATCAGTTAATTAGTTGTGAGCAATAAATTTACTAAATAACATAGTATTTACGCACCATTGTTCCATATTTATTCGGTGTACCGGCGATTATTTGCGAGCCTTTTGTGGAAGTGACAATGTAATAGGACTTTAAATAGAAAATTCAAGTGGTATTTCTAAAAACGGGTTGTTCCGATTTCATCTTACGATGTTTCATCCTATTTTTTTCTCAGTTCAACCAAGAATATTGATAGGATGAGTCGTCATAGGAAGAAAACGGAACAACCTCTAAAACGAAATTTTGAACACTGATAAGAAGTTATTTACAACCAAATCCTTAAACCCCCACAGGCTTACTAAAGACGGATTTAAGCCAGAGTCAACCGCAGTAGCGTCATCTATTAAAATTTCATTTTTCGAAATTTTACTCGATGTTTCTCAGATGTTCTCAGGCATGTAGGTCTCCTCATGATCTTTGTCTTTACCACTAGATTAGTGAGAAAATCCCGTATATTGTAAACATAATCTACGCGGCCATTCTGCTGGGCGCGGCCAGTCTGCTGGGCACTTTTGGCATCGACGACGATGTGGAGACATTTTTGTGTAGATAATTTTATTATACGTCATTATTTTATCTACCATGATAAACTTATAACATTCCTCTTTGCATCCCATTGTGTAAAAAAAACATTGTCACCTCCTCATTTAAAAGACAAACACAAAAACGTGAGAATATAGAAATGGTCATATATCTCCTACTCATCTTGGAGGCTCGCGTGAAATAACGCAAGGCGGGGGAAACTTTACCGTCCCATCTCACATTATTGACTAAACGATCCGTAAACCAGTACTGAAACATCACATTACTTACACGACTTTCTTTCTGGATGTATTAATACTGGATATGCCGAGACACTATGAAACTACACAGAAATATTTCTGGTTTACCCAAATAAAGTTTAAGTTATAAGTCCTAAGCGAAAAGATAAAGTAATTATCACTTTTACCCGTAATTAAAAACCTGACTTAAAAGTTACTCAGGTTGTAAGAGTAGGATAAAATTGTACTTATAATGATATTTTTTATCAAAAAATACTGACTTTCATTGAATGAGAGTGAATACGGATATGCTTATAGTAACGTCGCACCTGTCTTATCCAGCTCAATTGTTCTTGAATTTCCGCAGAAGTTGGTAATTTTTCAGCGGCAAGGCCGGGCGTTGGCACCTAATTTATGGCTCGACGGCCACAAGGAAGGAAACCATATTACCATACGACGTCCGCGTGCAACAAAGAAACCGGTGAAAACTGCTTCCTACCTGATACCGGTGCACCGTGAGTGCATGGTGGCGACAAATCGACACTCATCCACGATAACTTTTCTGACTGAACAGACTCAGATCTCAGGTAAGTCGTTGTGAAGAGAGCCTGAGCAATGAATGCTACGTAAGCAGCTGGTGTGTACCAGCTATGAATGTAGTGCTTCTCCCTAGAAAATGGGTCACCTCACCGTCTACCCCGCGTGCCCGAACACCTGCACGCGAGAGGATTTGCTACAAACAAACCACAATGCACTGGAAGTGGCAAATTTCCCGACAACTTAAATATAGACGTGTCCACTCAAAAAGAACAAAAGTCCCAAAGTAGTAAAGGGCGAGGCTTATTATACCAGCCGCACTAGCGAGAACTCCAAAAAGAAATTGAATATTTCTTTACTGACCTTACCGTATTATTTTAGAATTAGTCACTTGTAAAGAAAGGGGGGGGGGGGGGGGGGGAATGTAGAAGATAAATATTTTATAACGACACAATACTGAAGATGTCTCGTATTGAGTGAGTGAGGTGGATGAACAATATTTTTTTTTTCATGATCTGAATCTTTTTTTCATGGCTTCACAATCGTAGTACACTTGCACATGCTTGTATAAGAAGCAGCAAACAGCCTATGTTCCGAGAATTTAATCAAAATTTCACTTCCACCCCACGTTTTTGTTCGTCAAACTTCTTAAAGTTAAGTAAATAAAAAAGTACGCGCCCGAGAGACGAGTAGATTTTATAAACACTGAATAAAAACGTATACCAGTGCTTACGTCTTTTAAACTATGAAATATTGCGCATATAAAGCTCTTAGCGAACACTTTTTCCCGAAGTTTGTTCACCAAGTTTAAGCAAGTGAATACCGTGCGTCGGCACTTTACGTTGGACTTCTTTTCTTTTTTTCTGGTTAAGTGAAATATTATTTTTGGAATAATGAGATATTTTTATGGTATATTTTAATAATACAAATGTGCTTCTAGCTTCGAGTATATAGGACTAATTCCAAAATGTACGAGTATTCTAGATAGACATAAAAAGAATATTAAATAAAATTTGAGAGGACTGACATCCCGTGACGATGGTTGCTGTAAAGCAGCCGAAACGTCGGGAAAGTAAAAACATAAAATAAACGCAAAAAATCCGAAAAATTAGTTTTATTTCAATGTCACATCTTTGTTATTTATCGTCCTTAATTGTCCTTTTGCGTCTTATATGAGATTATTCCCCGAATTCACTATGCCGAATCATCACTTCTTAGGCTTCTAGCGTTATTTTACAAAGTTTAGCAGAAAATGACCCCTTTCTGCTAAACTTTCATTGCATTGGAGGGATTCGGGTTCACAAACATAATTTTGGGTAGAAGTCAAACATGTGTGATCGAAATTTTATGGCTTTGCGATCGTAAATTAATTAAAACCACGTACTCAGTATGCAGAGTATTGATGACGATGCAGTACAGTCAATTAATTTGTAAATTTTCGTAAACACTTAAAATGATTTTCCAATTTATGTTATAACATAGTTCGGGCAAACAGTCGCTTATAATAGATTATAAGAAGTCGTAACAGTCAGATACTCATCAACTAATTGGGAACTATAGCTTCACTTATTCATATCGTATCGATTGAATAATATTTACGTCTCATTCTGGTTCATCGAAGCTTTCGATTTCATGGTGTTCTTTTAGCGCTGCAATGCATAGATTGGATCCTATATAAAAATCTTATATAAAAATTACGGTTTAACAATATTCTTCTGAGATCGTCGTAAATTTCTAAACACTACAAAATTATAGTGCCGGCACAATTTAGAGCCTTAACGACGCGCCGTAACGACTAAGCTCTAAAAATGGACAAAAGCCTCAATATTATTTCAGTTAAAAGTTTCACGCTTATCCGATCCATTTCTCCCAGCTTCGGATATTCAAATAAGATATTTTTCACCAGGCTTGGCAATTCCGATGAGTCTTTTATGAACCCTATTCAAATAGACATAGAGGTGATAAATTATCTGGGATCTGCGAACGCTCTGAAGGGAAACGGAGACGTGCGTTTTTTTTATCTTTCTCGAATGTATATGCATTTTATGGTGGGAACACAGGTGTTGAACGTTCGAATATCGGGTTACTTGTTATGAAATACTTTTTTATCTATTGCGTGTGAGATGAACGAGAAATATGAACTGTTCATGTGTTCACTCAGGAATGTTTTGTCGCCTTTTGCGTTCATATTGATACGTAATTAAACACCCCGGGCGCGAAGCATGGCGATATTATTGGAAATCGGTGCATCTGTATACCGGCGGGGATTGATGTATAGGTCAAGGGCCTATTAATCTTTATTAGGGTTAAATGTTTCAGAAACAGAATATTTTTATTCCTGTAAACCATTAAGTACAGTAATTACGAATCGTCAAAATAGTTACTAAGTCCACCCGTTCGGAATGCCGTTCCTATGGAAAAGAACGGGCAAGAAACTCAATGGTTGCTTTTATTAAAATGATCCTTTACATTTTTGAGCAGTACATTTTTATGGGTATGTGAGAACAATGACGATGATTAACTATTTCTGCAAATAAAAATAATAATATTGCCGACTTCGGTTTACTTTTTTTATTTTCTTGTTTTACATATACTTGTGTTGACTATACTTTTTGACGTGTCAAGATGTGAGCAAAAGTTGGAGAAGCACGCCCTGTTACGCAAGCAATGATTTATGGCGATAAAGTTAGTTAACATTAGCTCTTATTCTTTATTATCGACATCCGTATTTAAGAGGTCATTACACTGTATAAAAGCTGAACCAGAAAGATCTCTATATACAATATATCTACCTATCTCTACTACATTAGGTAAGGTAACTACCATTACAATTTACCATTTAAACTATTGTACCCTCGGCTATTCATACCGAGCTCTTGACAAAGGCCATACATAAGCCTGGGTAAGCCACTGGATAATGTTTGTTCGAAGGCAATAATGGAAGATGTCACTCCCAACATTTGACTGGGCAAACTGGGTCCCCGCATCCGAGGTTTAACTTTGAATCTTACAATGCCAGCTCTATCTCAGGTACTGCGATGTGTAGATAAGGGGACTTATATGTTATGAGGTGCGTTCGAATTAGTAGAGCTTATCGGAATTTGGGTAAGTGCTATCATAATTTTGGGGACCAAGTTCTAAGGAGCAAGGTGTTGTAAGATTGTCAACTGTTTAATCAGTAGGGATAGCAGGAACTCCTTATGTAGAGCATGATGGCGCTGTTATACTTGTTTATAAAATCTAAGGTGTGAGCAAGACGGCATATAAGATTAAATTTATACGGTATATAAGATTAAATCTTATATACATTTTTGGCTTCCCCCAAATAGAGATAGAATATAGAAAATACATAGGATATAAGCACATATACGATTATAGAAGCATATATCATAATCCACTTTGTCCATATAAACAACTTATCAATATGTTTATAAACTATTCAAGAATGATATTCTCTTTGAACTAAGGGACTATCTGCATGCCCAGCGAAACTTCTCGATAAACTTTAACAAATATCAATTAAACGCAAGACGTACGGAATTCCAACAACAATGAGGGTACAGCAAGGGTTCCGTACACAATAATACCACGTGTCTGTGCAAATGAAGGGGCCGGCTACACTAAGGCGAAGGAAACTAATTTATTGTAGCCCAATTGAATCTTCATTTCGACTAAAATGTGACCTTGTTTGCAAGAACCCTTGAAGGAATTTCGGAGTTCAGATTTGTATCATTATACCTAATAAATCGAAGTTCATGGTATTAAATTAAATTAATGTCGGCTCTACAACACAAGGGGAATTTTAAAACGAGTTGTAAGAAAGAAGAAAATTCCTAATAAATATGGACATTATCTTAAACAACATAATATAGATTTAGTTGCATGAGGCTATAAAACAGATCCACCTGAGCTAACACACTGCAACAGTTAACATATTCATGCAACACCCGAGATTTTCAATAAAATTTACATACCGTACTATAAAGTTATACTTATTCGAATAATTTTGCATAGACGGTTATTTTTACATTTTTCTCTTAAATCTACAACCGGATCGAACCGCGAATTCAACAACAGAAGAGCAGGCAAGAAACAGCGGGCTTATTATTTCATTTTAATATGCGTGATAGCGTAGGTATCCCCAATTTCTCGCAAAAGAGACAAAAACAGTAGATTAGGTACAGGACAACTTCGCATATTGTAAGGTCATATTCAAGGTTATCCCAGAGTCACCAATTTTGTTCCTGTGCTACGCTTTAAAGCGGACAATCTGGCGATAGAAAAGACCCTAATCAGACATGTTCGGGTGTCCACTTCAAAAAAACAAAGACTCGAACACGTTACAGTTTTTTTTTATGTTTCCAAATTTTGAACACCCGGAAATTCCACCGAAATTCCTTTCCACAGCAATCTCGTACGAGACTGTCCATTATAGAATCTGGTGCGCGCGGAATGCCCCTTCTGGGGGACATTATGCCGTCCAAAGCGCGAATATGATTCACGCCGAACCGACACTAAGTTTTAATTAAAACTAAAAATATATTGTTAGAAACATCCAACATAGCAACCTGGATGGTAAAGTGACTTGCTGATATTTTAAGCGAAGGTAAATTTACATAGACTTAAGTTTTGCCTATTAATATAAGACTGCTGAATATTTTAAAACTAGTAAGTGCCGACACAACTACGCCACCTTTAGCCAAAGTCACTAGACGACATGAACATCGCATGGATACCTGATACTCTGATCTCTGAGACAACATACATAGGAAACCACAACACAGGCTTGAGAGTAGATGCAAAAAAAGTCGTAGGCATAAAATCTAAAATTACTAAACGCTAATAACTGCAAACAGTCGCACTAACTCAAGCACATACAACCGATACGTAATGCCAACATTATAAAGACAATAAAAATATCAAACGCTTAGCTCCACGTTCATGTCAAAGACAGGCTGCCTTTTGTTTCATCAAAAGAGACCATTTCTTTTGGAAGGAAAAACACGAGTTAAGAAATGTTCTATTATATCAAGTTTCCGCGAACTATGAGTAGGTATAACAGATTTTATCTGTTGGACACTCCACGGGGGAGCTTTGAGGATTTATAGGCTGGCAAAGAACATACTCGTGGGCCTTTTTTATATACTTATATAACTCGAGTGTCAGGAAAAATATGTTATGTACTTCGCTTCTTAAGACTAGTGTCGAGCGGAATAAATTAAATAAATATCGTCAGACGTTTGTCCCCACCAGGATTCAAATCCGAGACCCTCGGCATTGAAAGTAGGGTCTCTACCAACTGCGCTAATCAGGTCGTCAGTGGGTAATAAATGGGACATACATATAATTTGAATTCTCGTCCTTTTGCGAGAAAGGCCTTGCCCGATAATGGGATATTAAACAGACTAATATCACAGTATTATGGTTACTTAAAATGCTACTATGACTACAGTATCTACAAGAACAGTATCTACAAGAGCCCAAAACGAACTCGAACGAACGAAAAACCTCGGCAAACATTATTATTTTTAAACAATGTTAAACGTGTACCCAACGGAGCGGCCACTGAAATCGTTACAGAGGAAGATCCCATTCGGAACACGTATAAAAATACAGCCAACACTATTAAAAAAACCCCATCCTTATCTTAACTAATGCCAGGTAAGCTGGGTGAATGTTCCTTAAACCTATTTCTACAGGGGTTTACCGCGAAAGAAAATAGCGAACACCGTTTATGAGTAAACGGAAGCTTGCGCTAATAAGCCTAGCTTGGATGTAAGAAATATTATAAAGTGTGGTGAAAATGTTTAGATAATACTTGGCTACTGAAATTCTCCAGTAATGAGGTATTTGGAGTTAAACACTAGTTTTAATGTAGAGAGCAAATAAGGTAAGAAAGTAGGTAGATACATTACTTATTTATAGTTACCACCAAATTTATAGTATGTTCCATCTACAAAAAAACTCTCTTTTAAAAATGATTCGTAATGCAGTTGTAAATTTATGAAAACTCATAAATTTGGGGGTTATTTTACAAACACGCAATGAAACTGCAATGAAGACTTCAGATTTATAAAAAAAAATAGCAAAAGAGACCACAAATGTCTAATAGGTACTTGTACTTCCATGTTCAAATCTAGGCTTGTAGTCAAACAATTCTATTGACATTTTATGTAAGTATCTACATTATTTAAGACAACTACCTAGTCTCACTAAAACTAAACGAAGCACCTAAAAGTCATATCCAAGTTTCAAGCTTCTTGATTCCAGCTAGCGGAACTTATACACTGCATTACTCTGCAACGGACCATGGCTCGGGGCTTTACATCTAAATTGTGCTCATTTTTATTACCATGCCGCTACACCTCGTATTAAGTCCTATAGAATTTATGGAAGCCTTCATTACTTATTATCCAAAATCACACGCTACAGGGAAAGATAAGGAAAAGTAATCCGATGTTCCATAGATATGTGGACAGATTGACCTTTAATGATTTGGGCCCAAATATAGAGCCTTGCGGAACTCTATTCAAAATACACTTGTTTCTGACTCCAGTTGTATGAACGAAATAATTTTAAAACTATAAGCAAGCAGATTTTCGAAGAGTGTTGTGTTTCTAGCAATGAAGTAACATTTTCGGTGGACCACTTAACAATAATTAAATAACAAATAGAGGAAACCTTTGGAAGGGAACTCAAACACAAGAACAAAACAGCACTCACGTCTGTCTTAACTTAGTGTTGAGTGCACGCGCCCAGGAACGAATTAACTTAATGTGTTCCCGCCGAGAATTGAGTAAAAATTAGCCAAGTATAGTTCCCTCTCTCTCTCTCTCTTTTGTTTGGGAAACAAGTGGGACAGAACTTACAAAAACAACAGAAGTTTCATATGCGATATGGAAGTTAAAACGTATGGAGGATAATACTTTGTGATTTGCTGCCCTCGCGTGGCTTCCAGAGACGCGGGAGTAATCGATTGCAATGTTTATGAGCACTTTCAATTTAAGTCGAGCGCCGTCCATATTCAAGTTTGGAAGTCTAGACATTCTGTATACCTGCCTAGAATCATAAAACATGATTCCTGAGCATGCATGACATTGCTCAAATATCATGACTGAAAAGAATTTGAAGGGCAACGACATCAGCCGACGGCTACCTAAAGCAGTTTGATTGTTGCCCCACTTAAGAGGCCTATTTATCAAGTTTCTTGAAGCAACTAGAATAAATATTTGAAGATATTCTGTTGTGTGCATGAAAGTTTTTTATCCACGTTTGAATAATGTTTTAATCGACGTGTTTACAGGCTCTATAAAAACATCTACTAATAATAAAAAAAAATCATAATATATCTTGAAATGTTGTAGCTCAATAGTATTTTTCCTTTAAAAAACATCATAATGGCGAGATCAGAGTCCCAGGGCGCTCGCATCAATATCTAAATTACTAAGCAATATGTGGAAAGCTGTACTGTCGGGACCATCGATACGAGACGAGAAAAATATATGGTAGAATAGGTACTTGCTAATGTACATTCAAAGTAGATACATTTTGTCGTAAAAGTCACGCGAGAACGAAAAACGATGCAGTGTCAAATATCAATTTAAGATATTGGAAATAGAAAGTGCTTTGGTACAGGCACGCACATTATTGCTTCATGAGGATTTTCATCTTCACTGAGTACCTAAATTTAGGGCACAGCTTGATATTCATTTGTTTTAACTCTACTTAATTTTCCATTTGGCAGTAAATTGTAACAAGGATGATGGGTGTTGGTTTTTAATTAAAATCCGCATTTATAGATCAAACATTACTCTCTTAAAGTTATGCCTGATCTGGCCTGGCCTTCATATCATCACGGTCATTATAATACAAAATTTCTTAACAAAATGTCATTGGTTTTTATTTCCTTACCGAAAAAGCAGGCTGAGTAGTTTTTCTAATCTTGAAAAATTTACGAGAATTCGTCCCGATGTCCAAGACAACTTCCCAATACTATTACTGGACGGCCATTACCGAAGTCTCCTAATGCTTTGTTGCTTAACTTGTCGATACATTACGGTCATGTCTCCACTATAGATCGGCGCGCAGGTGGCCGATACATGTTGTATTTACCCTGAACCGTTTCGGTAATAGGATCACGTGAGCTGGTAACTAAAATTTTGGTAGATAATGGAGCATGAAAGTTAATCAGTATAGAAAATTAAGAAGTAGCGACACATTATTCTCGTTTGCCTTTAGTCATCAAACTTAATATAGAGTAAATAAAATAAAAAGTAGTTAATTTAGAGGGCAAAGAACTTATTCGCATCTAATGCAACTGTCCCTATAATAAAGCGGCCTGAAAATAGAAATTAATGGCATCCAGAGCAGAGAGAGACTAACAGGTACTTAAACATGTTATAGTAGACTGAAATCTCCATTACCCAATCATAAACTAGAAAATTCTATAATTCAAATAGTATCAAAAACAGGATTTACAATTAGACGTCACAACATTTTCAACGCATCCAAAAAGCTCATTAACCAAAACAAATTCTTTTAATAAACCCTGAATCATAGCAATAAAGGACCCAAAACAGGGAAACAATTACAAGGGGACAAAGCGGTATTATTTAGCCAATAAAGTGTAAGGGGCGCCGGAGATCGTATCTGCCGAGATCTCCATACAACGAGGTGTTTTATTGGCAAAGATCGCCTCGAGTTGGGGGGTGACGATACCGCGCAAATGGGGGCGGACCAGGTGAGAATAAATTAACTAATAAATTTCAAGAGAATTATAATGTGTACTTAATCTGGGTTTATTTGGGACTCATTTTGTTTTTGGGGTCACGGATAATAGCGTGTTTTGTGTTTCCGTTGTATTAACAAAACATATGAAAAACGGCCTTCTTTATAAATAATAAGATACGAATTTAGTTTATGGCTAACACAGAATTGGGATCAGAAATTGTTAGTATACAGATTCCTGAGACACTTTATTCTTCCGATCGCATCATTACATCTGCAATTGCTTAGTTTTCGTTTGCCTCCCTAATCGATTAACTTACTAACAGAAGTGACGGCGTGTTCAGCGTTCGAAACGAAATGTTTATATAGATCTCAACTCGATTAACCCGAGTCTCGATTGATAAGGGAAATAGTAGCACCTTACTATTGATTACCCCGATAATTCTGACCTCAATTGATTAGACCGCTTAATTGAAAACGATCAACGATCAAGGATGATACGCGAGGCCATTGAAATTAAAAAACATCCTAATTTCAATAGGGAAGATGGCTGGGTGCTACCACCAGCTTGGGACCCTGTAGTAAACATCATAAAATCCAGAACCAAGCGTACCATTGCAAGACCTCAAGACACAGTGAGCTCTTTCTGCGTAGATCGGACCGCAAGTAACAACTAAATATGAGGGTACCCCCGTCAAACTATGACACCAGGACGTCAAACACCTCAGTCCTCCCGTGACCATGGTTGCTGCAAAGCAGCCGAAACGTCGGGAACGTAAAATAAAAAATAAACCGCGATAAAATCCTTAAGATTAGTTTTATTTCAATGAAAACGATCTAACATTTTCCTTTTGGACAATTTACAGCAATTGATTCAACGTGGGAACAAACAAAATGGTTTGTAAATGAAAGGTTTGTAGATTAGTGAAAGCGTCAAAGCCTAATGGTGAGAAATCCCGGCCTCTTATATCAGAGATTCTGGGTTCGACCCCCTGGTTAATAAACTATTGTGCGTGCCGCCAGCGCACATCGAACACTGTGATACGAAACAGCAATTTTGGGCTAATTCACTATCGTTCACTTTCACAGACGGAAAGTGACATAGCGGTTATTCATGTACCTGGGTTGAACGGCGTTCGTGTTCTCTTTGAGGATTTGTATCTATACATACGATCCAAACATTCATGATTGATATCTGTGATGGCGATGCTCGTGTCCAAAAATGCGTTCAGAACTGTAGGCATCGTTAAGACATACGATCCAAACATGCTTAACACTATTTAAGACATTAAACTCAAAACGACACAACTTATAAAGCAACCCACGTCGTGTTAGTTAGTGCATGTAAGTTCTACAAAGTTAAAGTGTAGCGCTACAAACACTACAAATCATCATAAGTTGCAATTACGGCTCGTTGCGGCCACACATTAATACCGAGACTGTTATTAGCTGCATAGTTGCAAAGAGTGCGGTATAGGTTCCTCCGTTATCTATGGCTTTCATAAGAGCTGCACATCGCTTTTTAAAATTGTTAACCAGTTTTATAGTACCGTAGGTTGAATTTTATCAAAGTGCAGGAGAATGGTTCAATGAGCGATATTACGTAGGACATATCTTCGAATCGAAGAAAGCTTTGATTAAGGAAATTATTCTGTGCAAGTTATGTTGGCGACCTGCTTACGAGCAATGTATATCGTATTTTTTTCGCCCATCACAGTAATTTAGTGCAAAATTCTACTTTTGCAGTTAAAACCTCCTTGAAATGATACAATGCTAGCAAGAAGGGTGAGAGTAATATAGAAATACTTAATATTACTATGCTTATTGTTTCATTGTTAGAAATATGTACAAATCACTTGCGCTTATATCATACATTGGATCCCTCGAAACCACTGCTCGAAACACGTACAAACAACACGCACTAAATTGTATCGACTATCTGACAATGTTACGGGAAAAACTTTCTTAACACGTAGTATCCCTTAATAGTTTTGTGACAACTGTGTAGTACATTAGCCGAAGTACATGAGTGTGAGGAAATACATTCACGAAAGCAGAGCAGAGTAAATACGCGAATAAGTCAATAGAGGCCACATTATTGTCTAGGGATTTCTGGTTGTGTGTATTGGTAATGTAAGTAATTCTGTTGCAGATGCTTTTGTTTCTTTCCTTTTTGTTGATATTTTGTTACATATGAAAAACATAATGGGATTAATTTGTGTACACTCTGGATTTTTTTTAAATATTGAACCTAATGTAATGGCCGAGTTCCTTCCTTCGTAACTGACCGAAATGTTATTTTTGCCTTACAGATATTTCATATTGAATTAGGTATAATATCGCATTGTTTTTAGTTATTGAAGTATTTTTATTACTGATAGGTATTTATATATTTTTTTTTCAGATCCCCAGAAAATCCAACATTGCCCGGAACTTACAGCAAGACACATCAAATGCATACATTAAGAAACCCGCAACAAAGGCAGTTCAAACTGAATTCGGCGATTTCGCGGAGACGAAGTTTGTCAAGAAGCAAATTAGTGGGCGAGTAAGAAACGGGGCGGTCTGCATTTTGGCTGGCATTAGGGTTACTAAGTGACAGTTTATTCAGAAAAGAATTAAGGCTACCTTCAAGTAAACTGCTCAAGGTAATGTTATCTTCTTCCACTTACATTTGATGTACGTGTCTAGATGTGATTAGCAATTATGACATCTGGATGAAATTCCAATTGGACATCATCTTCTAAATTAAAGAGAATGAACAGGACTCTGTTTGAAAATACGCAAACATAAAACGATTATATTTTTATGCCAGTGGTGACCCTACTGAATTCGGACCAGGAGCTGCCAACATGGCCGCAGTTCGTCGTCACGACGCGGCACCTTAAATTTACAGTTCCTAGCTGCTCCCTGTTGTCACTAATATAGTATTATTAAAAGTGGAACTGTAAGTAAATAAATTATCGATCCAGGTACTTACAAGTACATCGCAGGGTATTAGTGTAATAGATCAGAGTTGCATTAGTCTTAATATTATGATGCATACATTCAATATTAATAATCCATTCTTGATAGTGACCATAACGAACTCGAAACTAATTAACAAGGTATAACCTGTTGATATGGGGTTTAAAACTCCTTAACCATGTTAAAAAGGGACGTCGAATCTCCATTAAAACTCGTACATGGTCAAAGCGTACAAAGCTTAAATATATTGCTCAAAAATGTAAAAGATCTATTTTAAAAAAAGAGCAACCATGGAGTTTCTTGCCCGTTCTTCTCCATAGGAACGGCATTCCGAACGGGTGGTAAAGCAGTAGCATAATATTTTTGTAACTTTTGACGATTCATAAGTACTGTACATAATGGTCTACATGAATAAAAAATATTCTGATTCTGATTCTGAAAAAGTAAGCGAATAATTCTACGTGCGCACCAGCACAAGACCAACATGAACGACATTTTCTATGTCAGTCTGTCCGGTCCCTCCGACGTTGGCAACGAGACGTGACCAGTTCGGAATTAAACGGACTACACGCAGTCACAACTACACCACACGCCAATAACAACACAATAGCCCAAATACGACCCTGCTACAACGTAATAAGTACGTTTTTGGACGCAAATAATATACCCACAAGTGGTGTTGGTGCAAATATTCAATTATCGCTGGCGTAAACTAAATTAGACTTTGTTGCAATAAATTAAAGGTTTTCCAGAACGCAGAAGATTGTGTTTTCATACGCAGCTAAAGCGTTGTCAAGAGGCATGGAAGCAGACGGAGCCGTCTGCGTCTTCAAGCCACAGTCGCTGTCCGGACACCAATTTGTCTCTTTAGATTTATGTTTTCCATTATTGCAGTCACGCGAATAAGAAACTATTGTTATTTGGTACGTTTATGTAGAAATTCAGACGAACATTCTCCAGAATTCTAGGGGTGTATTGTAGGAAAAACTGGATATTAAATAACATTTACGATTTATACTAGAACGTTGATCTTTAGCTAACGTCAAGCTGAAGAATCACTAAAACAATCTAGACATGGAGATGTAGATAAAAGTTCTATTATTAATTTACAGTTGAAAAGGCTTTTTAATTGCCACTTCTGATTTTTTTTCCATATTTTCACTGGATAGAAGGGCTTAACACGTTAATGAAACTTTACATTATAATACGCAATCAGTTAGACCAAAACAAAAATCTCACCAGATAAAGCTTTTACTTAAAATTTCACAGATTTTAATAAACCTTATAACACTTATAGGTTTCAAAAGGACGTTGATCCATTTAGATCCAATATCGATTCGCGCGAAATCCAGGCAAATCTTCCATTACGTGAAGGGAGACTTTAGGAACCGGGGCATCGGTCTATAACGCGTCTCGTGTATCGTTCACACTTATCCACTGCTGTTAGTGAGAATTACCAATATTGTTTTTGTATATCAATGATTATGAATACTTGTAATTATTAATGGATACTTTACTATGTAGTTAATAGCACTATAATAAAACACGATTCTCAACTCGAGTTTACGGCTTTAATTTTAGACCTAAACCTAAAACAACGAAGTACATAAATCTTTAAGTGTCTAACAAATATAGTCTAAGGCATAGACTGTTTTAATGTGAGCCTCAGCAGGACTCTACAATATTGAATTTCAAAAGAAAGTAAAATGCTGATTTATTAATGATCTAATCCAATCAACTTCAATTAAAGGACAGAGCAATCCTTTCTAGACTTAAATGAGTAATAATATTAACATCAATAATAATAACTGAACAAGCAACAATAAATACAGACAAACGAAATACTATTTTACGCTCATAAACACAAATAATAACAATTTCGCCAAATAAGCAATATAACTTAGCACTCAGAATTAAACGAGTAAAACTTAAAACATAAACGAACAAACATTTCTTCGGGTTCAACGCTAGTGAATTAAGACGCGCAATGCAAGTCGCTTTATCCGGCCAAATATATGTGACCTAATATCCGTTTGGTTTCAGAATAGCTTCAGTAACCCAACGGAATCTATTTAAATTAGTCGCGGTATATGGACTTCAATTTATTTTTCTATGTTTTATTTTAGCGTTGTTAAAGAAGTTTATACAACTATGCCATGTGGTGGTACCTATTTTCCACATAAGAACAAGGCATTTTAAAGATTACCTCATAATTATCTAAAGCAAACCCAGACTTAACAGCGAAATGCGTGACGATAGGCGGTCAGCTCCAAAACTATAATAAAATTCATAAACGAATTTATTCTACCTAACACACCTGCAATTCGAATAATCTTAAAATATTGCAAACTGATCTTATGGATCGATAACCAAATTTACAGTTTTGAGAATAGTTTCACGTTAACCCGATCAAATTAACCGTGATTAGTATTGTTGATTGTGTGTGCAGTAAAAGTGATCGTGTGTACGACACCTTAGCTGCTCGGCGAATTGAGGTAATTAGGAGCCCCCAGGTGGCGACTCAAACGCAACTATTAGCTTGAATTATCTGCTTAAAGTTTTATGTCCCGAGGTTGAGAATATTACTGGAAGCGTAAACCAGAAATGTTTATAGCTCTACGTGATCTAATAGTGTTTAGGCTGAAAGAATAGCGGGTCATTAATACTATCACGTAAGGATTAGTTGGCGATAAATTATACAGGGTCATTCAGAAAGGGTATACTAACTTTTAATCCTGCACTTCTATAGCGCATTTGTAAGCATAACGTGGAGACAGAAATTCTATCAATCAATTTTAAAAAAAAACAATACAATGACAATTGTGATTTTTTATAACATTGACATATGGAAATTCAGGCTTCATATAAAGATTACTTGGAAAAAGGCCATTAGGGAAAATAAAATTAAAAAAAAAAGATTACTGCACCAAAGAAGCCCAGGTTTTAAGGTTGGTAAACTAACGCTTTCTAAAACATCGTGTATAATAGATATACTATGGTATGAAATAATTATTACTTATGATTTAATTTCCCAAATATACTACTCCCAAATATGTAGCCATTAACTGTAATTTTATACTTAGTTAGTACTTTTTGTTTTTTTTTTTTTTTTGACCTGCTGCTAAAGTTTGATTAGCCGTTCCTACATTGTTCTCACATACCTATAACAATGTATTGCTCAGAAATGTAAAAGATCTATTTTAAAAAAAAAGCAACCATGGAGTTTCTTGCCCGTTCTTCTCCATAGGAACGGCATTCCGAACGGGTGGTAAAGCAGTAGCATAATATTTTTGTAACTTGACGATTCATAAGTACTGTACAATAATGGTCTACGTGAATAAAAAATATTCTGATTCTGATTCTGATTCTGATACTATATTCAATTATAGCATACTACCCAATCAGATATAGAACTGCAAAAGCGACAGTTCATCTACCATAACATTTGTTTAATCTTCATTAGATTTCACAAAGACTAATTATTGGGGATGGCACATTCTAACGAACAAATCAATGTTAGTTAGAAGCCAAGCCACATCCAGTGGTAATGTAGAGCCAACTTTATGTGTGGCCCGGTAAGTGGCCGGCGGTCGGGAGACGCAGTAAACATCACTGGCGAACTTTAAGCGTCAACCCTTGCGAGCGACGAGCCAAGTTATTACGGTCCGCAGCACCCCTCGGCGCGACACGTGTTTTTTGTTATAAAAAAAATTCTAAAACTGCCTGTTATGTATATCTTCGGAAAGAATTGTGTAATTATGTCGGACAATTTTGAGGTGATAGATTTTTGACGTAAAGAAAGAGCAGAAGTGCCTTTACAGTATCAAGCATCTTAGTTAGTTTTGGCAGTCTTAAAAATATAGTAGATGTTTTGGAAAAAAAAACAAGTACTCAAGTCTTATAGCAAACACCGCTGTTGTTAAAATTGAAGTTAAAACATGACTGAAGTAACCCAGAACTCAACATAACCGCCACGTTTGCTGCTGTTGTGCTCTCATTAACTCGATGCTTTCAATAGCATATACGATATCTCGGACGATATATCACATAATAACACTAAACAGTGAACAATATCAATTGCACAGATATCCAGCGATCAAGTGACAAATTGTAGCCAAATTGGCTCGCATTATGTCAATGCAGCGGAACGCGTCAGCACGATTGTAAATGAGCATTCAATCGTGATTGTACAGTGAACGATAAGCGATTGATATGGATACTAGTGGTGTACTACTTGACATTTTGACTGTAATTTATATTTGGAATTGGCTATGTACTACCTTTCATTTGATACCCCCCTTATATTATTTACCGCTCACTTTTTCATTTGCAGGCCCCATGTGTAAATATTATACACCATATGGCACTCAGAATTAAGACGAATCTAACTACACCTCATGTGTTAATATCCATCAAGCAGTTTAGGCTATAGAGCGTGCCAAGGAAATAGACATAGACACGAAAAACATTACCTTCCTTATTGCGCAATCGGGTAAAAACAATTCACACTAAGAGTGTTTGTGCAATTATGCATATCTGGGATTACAAACTTGGATTTTAAATAAAATAGTTAGAACCTGGAATAGTGTAGAAGAGTACCATCAAAACAAAGATAATTAATATTTATGCAGCTTTTTTAGTTACAAAATAAGAAAGGAACAACAATTTCACAGATACTTGCAGTCTAATAAAAACTGAATAAGCAAATAGCAATTGTCGATAAAAACTGAGTAACATTCATACAATAATTAAATTATGCTTCACAAAATAGTGTATTCAGTAGACAAACAGAAACAAAACACTGTTATTGTCTTCGGACAAAAAAAGGTTGTGAACCAGCATTGCAAATTGCAATTTGCTTAAATATTCCGTTGAGGAACATACCGCAAGGACATAAAAAGTCTAGCAAACTCTACAACTCCTAAAGAAAATATTATTTCTAGCTCTATTAACATGCTCATCACCTTTCAGAGAGAATTATTATAATTAACTCAACTCGAAGAGACAACTTGGTGATGAGTGATAAGAAAGATTGAATTCGGAAATTCGGAAAATGAAAGACATAATTTTTGTCGCGAAAAGGAAATAATTTCTATCGCCTCAGAGAATCTAACTGACCCAGAAAAGGTCACTAATTCGTAAAACACAAACAAACTCTAAACGCTATTTGTCACCACAGATTATCAATGTAGACAATGTTATGTATTAGCCAATTGAAATTCAAATGCGCCGCAAAATGAAAATGTAGCTGGGAAAACCGAAATTACACACGAACTCGGGAAAAATAAAGTGTTCCGGGGTGTCCGGGGACCTGAATTTATAAGGTCCGCTTCCAACTCGCAATTACCGAGTGGACAGTCGAAATCTCACATAACGAACCTTGTAAAAGAGGTTTGTGTGTGTGGATAAATGATCAGTCGATAAGTATCAGGCAGAACTGATAACTTGCGTAGTGATCGTGAGGGTTAGCAAGACATTATATTGATCCATGATAAAGTTTTCACGATGAACTTTCCTACGTCAGCTTAGGATACAACATTAATAAGATACGCTGTATTAATTAATATAGTTATCTTAATACAATCAAAAATCTCATCAACTTCATCTATGGATGATGACGTGCCGGTCTATCTAGTTGAGATAAGGGCGACATCTATTGCGATGACTTTTGGTATCCTGACTTATCTATAAAAGTCACATACTTACTACACTTAAAAAGTCGCACGGTTTAATCTGTCTGTCTTTAGACTGTTTGAACTAGAGGCGTGACACTGGAATCGTCCTCGGACGACGGTAATTTAATAAACAACCTTCACAAACTTTCAGGGTACAATTTACATCGTGCCTACAGGCCAAGGAAACCAACTTCCGGACTCACATTTGCAATGAGTGATAAAAACAATGTTTCAACGACTCCTTGATGGAGCGGCTCTGAAAACTTTCAGATTAATGTTGTTTCAGATTGTTAATGTGGATCGGCGCGTAAAAGATGTGGGTTATAGCACAGGCAAGTTTGGCAGCGAAATCTCCTTAGTTATGTTTACGTGGATGTTCATCAATATAATTTTATTCTTAACCCGAAACCTCATCTGAATCATCATCATCGTAATCATCTATGTAACATATCGTCAACATACACATAGGTACGTTGTTATGTAGATACTCATATTTCACCAATTCCGCCGAACACGGATATTTGAAATATCGCTACATTACGCATCGCAACGCTTATCCGTGTAGCGAACAAACAATTTGTGCGATACCTACGCATCCATACATAGAAGGAGGTGTACATGTTTACTCCGAGCATACCGTCTTTAACGTACAAAAGAACGCGGCGCGTCTGCTGAAACTTTTTAAGAAATAAAAATCTGGGTAAATATTGTAAAAGCGCTTCTAAGGAGGCAAACAAGAAGCGATAA
The DNA here is from genome assembly GCA_905404115.1 of Pheosia gnoma. Classification (NCBI taxonomy): domain Eukaryota; kingdom Metazoa; phylum Arthropoda; class Insecta; order Lepidoptera; family Notodontidae; genus Pheosia; species Pheosia gnoma. The sequence continues at coordinate 7,667,743 of FR989905.1, forward strand.
GCTTAACGAGCTATTTGAATTTCAGTCTCATTATTGCCCGCTTCTTTATGGAAAGAAACTTTGACGACCCGCCGTCTGGTCTAGTAATTTGAGCGTAGGCTCGGCTCATATCTAAGTTAGTTACGGGTGCGGTAAAAGAAATGACGCTTTCGTAGTTTACCATGGTCTAAGTTTTACTGGGATCGTCACTGTACGGAATCCATAATACAAGGAGGATTGCTTAGTTGGTGGTTTTTTTGGCAATATTTATTTATTTATAGAATTTGGTTATGAAACTTTTGAAGAATTCGGTAGTTCCACCAATTTGGTTGATGACACGTGTATCATGAAAGTGTGAAAGGTTATGCCTTATGCCTGAGTAAAAACAAGAATACAAAACTGTCGTTTCCCATAAATGTACGTATTTCTCGCTTTGTGGTTTGCCCATTGCTTTGTTTGGTATCTCTTCAATGTATGGAATCTCGAACGTAATAGACTGAATTCCGCAACGTTTTAGATGTGCATTCCTGAGGTGAAACGAAATTCAGTGATAATGAAGTAACAAATTAAATCCTATTCGAAGAGTTGTTTAAACACAATGAAATACCTACTCTGATCAATGATCTTCCAAAGATGCATCCACCATGATAACAGCTGATGTGGCCTATTTGTTATAGACCACATCGGCTCCCGACCTACCACCTAAATCCGATTTTATGAACTATATCGGATCAATAAAATTTATCACGCGGACTTTGTTCACGTGTAAAATTTTAACAGCAAAAATGTTACCACCTCCAACCAATCTTCCCGTCCCCTAAGCTAATAAAAAAGGTGAGTGCAAAAGGGAAAACAAAACGCAGATCGTATGATTTAGCACTTACGTTCAAGTACCGATATACACGAACCCATTAATAAAGCACACATATTACCGGAGGTCAATATTATCGGAGTGAGCGAGTGAATGAATGAAATTGAAAAGTGTGCCGAAGCGGAATTGTGTGTATGCAAGCCGTTTGTTCATGCGACACTGTGTTATTGAATCGTGGAATTGTTTCAGTTATCTGTGCTGTCGTCGCATCAAATTACTGGCAGGTCGAATTGGATTTGGCGTGATTAATAACATATTGATGTCTTATATTTACGCGAATACTACACATTGAAATCATACAAATTTTGCGATTATTTACGTAAAATTAAAAACCCGTAAAATTAGGTTTATATCAATGTGATTAATACCAGATTTTTTTCTGCCATAAACTTAGTTGATTAGTGATTGGTTGTCTTTAACTTGCCTATCCTATATCCTATTTTTTAATATTGTATTCATAAATAACATTTATCTAAGATAGAATCAAATAAGGCACACAATTTAAACATTACCTTCGCCTACGAGTGAATTCGTAGACCTTAGGGAATAAGGTAAATTTAGAATGGTCTATTTGTATAGTTTCTATTGTACATTAATTTTAGACGAAAGGCTACTTCTATTCAACGAACAATTTGTCAAGCGCCACTGGAAAATTCATCACCATCTAACTAAGCACTAAGCGGTCGAATTAGTTCAATTGATTTCGCTTTCTTAGCTTATAGGTAGTTGGCGAATAAACCCGAGGGCCTATAAATCTTTCTTAACCATTGAGAGCAATCGATAACCCAAACACGTTGTAAATATCCGATGGGTTCAGCCAAATATTAAATCAAAGACTTACCCCCGTATTTATAAAAAGTTATAATTGATTATAGTGGCATTATAACGAATTTTTCAGAGGAAAAAGTGCGTTATAATAGTTTTATAATCCATTATAACATTCTATAAATTTGAGGGTATTTTTATAGAGAAATATATCTTTAAAAATATTTCATGCGCTGTTAAATATAAGGTTCCTCTATTTTGTGGTGGTATGTGGTGGTGGTATCTACAAATCGATGTCCAGGGCGTCCTATTTCGTGTGTGAAACTTCCGCAGCAGATTTTCTGTAGTAGACCAGTGGTAGACAACTTAGTACTAAATTTATGAGAGAAGCCAGCCATCATCTTTCATTATGTCGTGTCTGTTAATTCATGTGTGAGCGTACAATAGTATATCAATCAATGGTTATATTACCTACCTACCTTATGTGATCGAGAACTAAAAAAAATATTAATAAACATTTAATATTCGATTAACAAAAGCATCCATGCACAAACATAGTTCAGACGTTGTCTCTTATGCTTCATTAATGCTTTGTTTAAAAATTCATTAACATCAGACTCTTCTATCCCATCCATTTAATAACATTAAAAAAATATTAAAAAATCTTCAAGATTAATTCCCAGCATAGGTTTATAAAAAAGAGCGAAACAGCGATGTCTGGTCATCTCTTGTCTCGTTCTTGGGACCTCCATTACACAGACAATTTGACTGCACTCCGCCGCATGTTACACAGTAATTGAATGGAAACTCGAGCCTTTCCTCGCTGTTTAAAACAATGGCGTACTATGAGGATACATTAATTCAATGGAGGCCTGACGAGTATGCAGTTAAGGCTGAGTGTTCACAGCGCCACATACAGATTCATCTTTAAAACTGGATCTTATTAGCTGATCCTCTTAGCTTTCCTTGTAAGAAAAGCTCATTCATGTATAGCTCTATGTATACCGTATGATTTCTATACAAGGAGCATCTACCTCTACTACTCAACTAACTCAACGAGCTCTGCGCAAACTTATTCAAATGATTTCACTAACTTGCTCACTTTGTTCCCTAACATCGTAAACTATCGTTCGTACGCTCCGCGATGTATTACTTCGTTGTGGATGCACGGTGATGAATTTGCGAATAAATTAAGAATTGTTATTTTAAGTTTCTCGTTTACTTTAGATAATTGCAATGGGAATTTAACTGTTGGAGAGTGGATAAAGAGGGAGAGATCTAGCGAAAAGATTGAATCAGAATTAAGCTCTTGAAAACCCTAGATCTAAGCAGACAAAACATCGAACAAAATCAGCTAAAGGAATTCTCGCACGATTTTTCGATTCATCTGTTTCTAGCTTAATTATTCAGCTCAACACTGCACTAGACTGTATATGCACGACACAATCTGGAGATATCAATTAACATATTCAAATTAGCAATGACTTGGTATACGATAACATTCATGCAAATTATACCTAAATACGTCATTTCAATTATCTGATCACTGATTATTGTTTATCTCACAATTAATTAAGCAGATGCGCGCGTAATTGGTAATAATAACTGAATTGTGAATGTATGTCTAAACGTATTTTTTTATTATCTTAAGTAATGGCGGATAATCTATGTGGTCCCAGTTTAAAGACAACCCCCCCCCCCCCCCCCCGTTTCCGCGCATATTATATTGTGTTTCTTTTTTAAAATAAAATTGGTATTTTGCGCTCATGCTCTAACGGTTCAAATTGCCTGGTTAATTTAAAGAATAAACGTACTGTACCAAGAGGGTACTGGTGAAATTCCTCGACGTGATGTCAGCATACTTAGCTTTAAATCAAAATAACAGTCGTCCCATATTAATAAAGACTATGCTAAAATGCCCATAGCATTTTTTACCTTAATGCAAATAGTCGTTTGGTAGCAAAATTCTGTGGCTAACACAGAATTTTGCTACCAAACGAACATTGGCGCAAAGTTTGTGGTGAACGCAATCTACACAATTAGATAAGTGCTGTAACATACGATGTTAGTTTCTACAACAAGTACGCCTACTAATACTATAATGTTAGGTGATACACGGTTTACACGGCAACACTTGTTGGTTCGGACTTGACCAATCAATGAAGTAAGAGCTGTCATCTGTCAAGTGAACTGACAATGCGGTCGTTGTCTATTGGATTGGTGTATTGTCTGTGGGCTTGATAGGTTTCGCGACGCGGTAAATTATATCGATCATGTAGAAAGTCAATAGCATTGTATAAGAGCATTGATAATTAACTTAATTAGTAGCCTTGATCCTGATTTCTAATATTAAATTAACCTTCTTGGCTTGCGATGTTTAAAATATTAGCTGCCTACACGTTAACATAAAATGATGTTAGCATTTCGATAATTTGTTTGATTTTAACACCTTTTTTTCTAAAAAGCACGCTCCCGGTCCGTTCCCTCAACGGAACGAACATTAAAAAAACAAATTACCCGCACTTATCGCGGATCTCGAAAAATTTAGGACCAATCAAAGCAAATGCAAACTTGCCTTCCGAAATTAAATGTAAGCACAGACTGTAGGGGTGTCGGTACGAAATATTTTACACGAAATCATTGGAAGATTATACCAACCATATAGTGGGTATGTGTAAGTATATAACGGTGATAAATAAGAACTTTCTTGTAGAACTAAATAGGGTATGTCCTTTGTATCTCTGTTATCATTATATTAAGAAATACGGGAGAGCCGCTTTTTGTTTATTTAAATCTTGTACACGTGGCAACCCTGATCACGATTACCTACCGTAGGGCAATGAAGTGGGCAAATCGCCGTAAATTCCAATAGTTTGCATATTTAGTAGCGAACCGGTAAATTACTCCACGCCGTTAGCGTATAATGAACATTGCACTTCAGAGACGCGGCCGTTATGCACAGCTCCCTTGAGTAGGTATTTATAGTTTAGTTTTGGAGATGAGCAATAACGCTAAATTAGTGTTTTTAATTTTGTTAATTTAATAGTTTTAAACAATCAAGTAAATGTGACACATTAAGTAATGTAATGTATAATAATGATGCCATCTTAATAAGAAATTGAGAGTACACTATAGTCACTAGGGCGTGTTCACGGAAAGTGTAATAAGAGGAAAAAACCGTCTCGGAGATTATTTTCTAAGTCTACGCAAAGTTCTGAGGTGTTGAATCATTTATGCGCCACCGCTGAGATACTTTATGTGCCCGGAAGTTTTGGCCACTTTGCTGGCTAACGTAATCAAATCAAATCATTTATTTAGAGGGACATTGTGTGTCAGTAAACCGAAGGAACTACTTAGAAATAATTCTATTCCTTCGAGAGCGAAGATATTCGCAAAATATGAACCGTGACAACAATATAAAATCACGGTTTTATAGAAGTGAATAAATATAATAAATTAATAGTTTACAATAACCAAATAAAGACCTAGTACTAATTATCATTTTTTTCAGCAATATGCTTTTATGGGAGTGCCGAGAATTAACTTAATGGTGATTATAATATTTTGAAATTATATGAAGATCAAAATAAAGTGTAATTTCTACAATTTTGCGGGTGCGTGGTCACCGTGCGTTATCATGGCCAGTGGCGGCGACGAGAAAAAACAACGTTAATGGACCTAGTCAGGGTTGTCGCCATCGCTTTATTACTTTGCTCTAAATAATAATAATAAAACCCATTTGTTATATTACAGGGCGACTACCGTCGAAAGACAGGCATTCACATAACTAGAGCTTTGGACTTTTTGGGGTTAGTTGAAGAAAGGTTATAAATTTTGTTTTATTTTGTGAAAAATATGTTTCTTTGAAATTGAATGTGTAAATTTGGTGGAGTATTAACCATTACGTGTTTATAAACGTGCACGAGTGTAGGAAAATAAGTAAAACATGACTTTTCCAGTTCTCCCAAGAATTCCGGTAATTTGTCAGTAGAGTATCCTCAATTTTACTGATAGGGTAAGGGGGGGTTTATTAGGCCTAGTCTATAGATTTGGCCTGCATAGAAGCTCCCATCTTTGTTATTTAAAAAAACATTTAACTTGACGTTGGCAAAATACCTATGGAACGATGGGTGATGCCATTTTCTAAAAAAAACAAAGATTTGGTCTCTGTGCACGCATCATGTATTATTTTTTCAATAGGCCTATTGTGTATCCCATAGCTGGGCAAATAGAGAAAACCAGATCACCGGTAGATCTAGCTAAGAATAAAAGTTGCAAAATTGTTTACATTCAAGCTACCAACCCTAAATTATAATATCATCCCCGAGCCTAGCCACCCCGAATACTAATAACAATAAATAAATCAGATTAATATTTTTCCCTCCCCACAAACCTGTTCTCTGGGCACATAAAATTATACAGTGATGAGTATAATGGCGACCATAATTTTAATGGGAGTGTTAATGTTTTATGCGACGGCGCGTTTTGAATCTGCGGTGTGATGTGAGTGGATTGATTTCAATGTTGTCTATAGTCTATTATATGGAGTCCAGCGGGGCTATTTTAAACCATTCGAAATCGATATCGGAAACGGAATCGAGAACTTCCGAGCTGGATTACCGCAATCGCTATTAAAATTTCCGAATTTGATTATCTTCGATGTACCTTGATGACAATACCAAATCGTTTTTTCCAAACTTTTTCCGTCGGAGAGCTCTTCGGGAACGACATCAACATCGGACAGTTTCAAATCCGTTTCCGATGATTTAAAATAGCCCTGCTGGTTAACGAACGAATTGAAACAAATTTTCATTGCCGAACATTTAGCCGCTACTCAAATATTAAATTCCTCTAACCGTCTATAAAGAACAATAAAACCATAATGATTGGTTAAGCAAATGGAAAGGTTGGAAGGCGTAAGATGGCATGGCTCCGAAACAAAAGAGTGTGGTCAAGCTGTAGAATAAGTATGTAGAACAGTTGTTCAGAACGAATAATAAATATCGCCAGAAGAACATACCAACTTAATGGCCCCAAGCGAAGCAACGCTTGCCTTTAAACTCATAAGAAATATAAGCTTTCCATGCACTGTTATTTTTTAATAACATTTAGACTAAACGTCAGTTTATTTTTTAACGGAACTATTTGGCATTTTTCTTTTTCCAAACTGTCATCCGACGTAACGTTCTTCCAATGTGCCCCATTTTTCCCTATCAACCGCCATACTGGTCCATAGAGATCCCGCTATATTTTTCATATTGTCTATGATCCGATATTCGTAGTCTATTTATGTTCTCTTCCTCCGAATATGTGTGATAAAGTTATTAAGCGAAATTAACTAAATGTGATTGTTGAAATGAAATATTTCAGTGGAAATATAACCATTCAGTTTAACTATATCATTTCGCTTTAGATATTAATTCAAATGCTTAGTTTTAAGTTTGAAGGAATATCTTCATAATTCACCATTCCTAATATAGTCATTCAATTATGCATAGTAATACTCTGCAGCAGTAAGAAATAAGACTCAGACTGAAATACACTACACAAGTTTAACTTATAATAATATCAGCCCTTTTAATGTTCCACTTTTGGGCACAGGCCTCCCCTCTTGATGTATCTTATATATCTGATATATATCAGAGATAAGTACAAAGGACTCTCATTGAATTATGTTGGTGAAGAGAGAATTTTTCGGATCAAAGAAAGTAACTTTAAACAATCGAGTCCCACACACCGTACTATCGCTACCCCTACCTATAGTTACTCTACATTTAGCGTGACACGCGACAGCTATACAGACACATAAAGGATGAGAGCGTATACCATAATAACATTTACCTCGGTACATGAAAGAGCGGCCGACTTCACACATTTCTAAGAGAGTCCCTTTCATCCCGCGCCGGGGGCGTTTCGCCTCACCCGAGATAAGCTTTGATGGCTGGTCCATTGTCGATGTGTCGAGGCGGGGAGGTGTCCGACGCACCGCAGTGACGTCACAAGTCAACTGAATATGAGTCCGTTGATAAATTGGGACTGGACCCTTTCGTTTAATGAGTGAAGAAGTTTTTTTTAATGACTTAAACATGATGAACATGATAAGTGACTATACACTTTTTTCATAACCATATCATGATTTCTGATGATTTTTGTACCCTGATTTGCATGAGTACCTATCGATATTGACACAAAGCGACTGTCGTCTGCCCCACAACGCTTAATCCACCGGTAATGTAGACCTACGGGGGCAGTTAGGTCTATATTGTCATTTTTTTCCTTTACTCTACAACCAGAACGTGACCTTAAGTAATATCTTAAATATAAAATAGATGTTAGATGTCACTGTCTATGATGTGAGAGTAAGCCGGCGACGCCTCCTTAACATGCCCTGCGGCGTACTGTATACGTCAAGTGCGAGATAATTCGTAACTATCCGTATTTATACAATTTGTCTTATCTACGTATTTATACAATTTGTCTTATCTACGTATTTATACAATTTGTATGGAGAATTGAATAGCGCCTGTAGCGAATGGTATTTAAAACATTCAATACAAATCGGTAAACTAACGTAGAACCAAGAATACGTTAATAGATTAGCAATCGGCCTGCACCAATGTCTATTTGATACATGAGTAGGTAGACATTACTATTTCTGGTAACTTAAAAAAAAATACGACTTGCTTTAGGATTTCTTGTATGTTTAGCGTCGTGATATAACTATTCGACCAATTTCAACGGGTTGTTGACTATTGGATAGCCTAAGATAAAACCTTAAATATAAGGTGTGTCAACGCCCAATGACAATAAAATTGGGGGTTCATCTGCAGAGCGAATATAATGAGCAAAGCCGCAGGCTTTAGCTAGTATATATTATATTAAGATTTTTCCCACTCCATAGTATCCATCTAAGTAGGGTCAGTAATTAAATTCCGTGACAGTGGGTACGCGTGTCCGGAATCACGGAGTTTACCTTGCGATGTACCTTCGCAAACAAAAACAAAATTATCATAAGCAGCCCTCAGGCGATCCTACCTTGAAAAAATACTTTATAAAACAACTAGCTATATTCGCGATTTCACCCACTTTAATTTTCAGATTTAAAAGTAGCCTAGGCATATGTTATTCTTACGTCTGCACCTTATCTTCATTAAAATCCGTTTTTGCGTGATCGTTAGTTAAACTTAGAAACCAACAAACAAACATACTCATTTCATATTGATTTCTTAAATTTACGCGAATACTGCACATTGAAATAAAACTATTTTTTAGGATTTTATCGCGTTTATATTTTGATTTTACGTTCCCGACGTTGACGACGTTGTGAGCACATTCTGCGTAGATCGGACCACAGACAACACTTAAATATGAGGGTACCCCGTCTGAAACTATGACACCAGGACGTCAACCACCTCAGTCCTCCCGTGACCATGGTTGCTGTAAAGCAGCCGAAACGTCGGGAACGTAAAATCAAAATATAAACGCGATAAAATCCTAAAAAATAGTTTTATTTCAATACTCATTTCACATAAAATTATTAAAACACTTATTGAAACATCATGGTTATATTTAGATTTTTTTTCAACCACACGAAATATATCGACGTGCTTTAACTATAGTCTCAACACTTTTGAACATCGTCGGTAAGTGTATCAAAAATATACGTAAGTACTTGTCCAGAAATTAGATACTTTCCCCGAGACCGGTCGAGAGTGTAATAAACTTAAATATAACATCGTTTGTAGGCTTCGTGGTTCTGGTAAGACGAGAAGTTTAGCCCCAAATTAGCATTGCCACGGTTTCCAAAACCTTGTTAGTGTGGTACGTATCAACAATCAACAGATATTGGATTACGTTACCGTGAAATTGGGCAATGGAGATAATTTACTCAAACATTATTGTAGCACTTTGTTAAATACCAAGGGCCCTGTGGTGGATATATAGATCTTTGGTGATTTTTATAATTTAATTTAATTTGAATACTCAGAACACGTTTGAAAACAAACGATGTCAAGGAGGCGCCATAGAGAAGAGAGAGAAAACCATAGAGAACATTATGTATAGAGCATTTTTCATAGATTATTGATATATGACATACACACTTGACTAACTCAGCGGCTGAGGTATGTTTTTTTTTTAATTGACATATCGAAAATATGGCTTCACATAATACTTACAAGCGCAGGTTTTGAGGGTTAGTATACTCTGTCAGGATCAGCTGTATAACGTTTATAGTTAATTGCGCATAAGGGCTTGGCAGAGGTGTACGCCTTGGGGAGCCAAGTCCAGGCCAATTAGTCTGTAAACATAGGACGACAATAATGATTAATTCAGTAATAACTAACCATTACACTAATCAAAATGATCGAATAGCGCACTTCACCGAGGTGGCAATCAAGTCGATTGTCATTAATACGAGAGGTCGGTCGTTTCATTAGAGAAGGTAAGGTATGATCGGTGGTATAGGATTTGGATGGGAGGTTTAGAGACAAGGGTGAGTATACTATCTCGGACACTTACTTGGAATGACGTACATCAAACTGACTAAGTTGCAGCGGCTTTCAGTGCACCAAGTATAAGTTCTCGATCAATTCAAATACTGTTCTAGTGATAGACAATTTTCATAAATTAACCGGTGAAACTGCAATGGATGGAACATTTGATGACTCAGTAAACTCGTACTAAGCCTCCAGTTATAACTAGCAGTATTGCGCACTCTGCGTCAAAGATTAAGATAGTAATCGTGACATTAATTAATTTGACCCGCGTTAACCTATTTCACGGGAGTGGCGATCAGACAGATTGGCAGTAATGGATTGAGTTGGCCCCAATGCTAGATATTTCACGAAGTGTGTAAAAGACGGAGGATCACGAATCACAATAGGATAGTCGAGACTCAAGGTGCTACCGGGACGGGAATACCAACCAGTACCACAAAAGTCGCAGCACGGAAGGTAATGAAAGTCAGCGAAGCTGAAGCGGGAGTGGTGCGGTCACGTGGTTCGCAGGAAACCACATGCAAAAGAGGGTAAATGCTGCACTAGCTGGATATCCTACAACGGCCGCTATTATCAGCGTCGTCGCCTTGGAAGGTGGAGACGACACCAATGTGGGGAAAATGTGACCGGAGATTTCCCCTGAACAGAGGTGTATAGGCGAAAGGGGACAATTATTCGGCCACGACATCTTTGTGGGAAAAATGTGATTGAAAGTTTCCCCTAGACGGAGTAGAAGATGGGGAAAAGAATGGGAATAATGTGACCATAAAAAACCCTTAGACAAAGGTGTATAAACCAACAGACTAGCAAAAAAGAAGTGCTTATCCATACAATTAATTAAGAAACTAAACAAAGTACATACCTACCTGTATAAAAATACTTTTTAGGCAGGTACTTAATTTGTTTAGTAGTCTCGGTTCTAGGTTTAGAAAAAATGAGGTGACCTATAAAAAAAAATATAATTAGTGGACGCGAAGCACGGATTTCGTGATGCAAGTAATTAAACAATACCAATGCTTTGGTTTGTCAACACGTTCCGCGAAGCTATTAAAGCCGTGAAATGTAACTTCATGTGATACATGACGACATGACTTTTAATTAAAAAAAATAGAATATATCACAATGTGACATGAAACATTTTTCGGAATATCTGAATAAATGCTTTTGAGCATCTTGATCATCGAACCCCGGTTTTAAATAAATACTTAGCTATAGTACAGAAACAAAATTACCTATTAATAAATAAATATCGCCATACGAACACACCAACTATACGGTCTCACTTTAAGCAACGCTTGTGTTATGGGTACCGTACAATGGACTGAGGGCGAACTCAGTATATAATACTTATATACATATTAAACATCCATGACTCGGGTACAAACATTCGTGCTCATCACACAAAGCTTGTTCCCTACCAGGATTCGAACCCGGGACCCTCGGCGCAGAAAGCAGAGTCCACTGTGCTAATCAGGCCGTCAAATCGTCGTCTATTACAACGTTTTTACTGCGATTGAGCTTACTGCCTAACTAAAACATTTGTCAAGCCATTCCTTGGGACGAATGAAGTCGTTTCAACTCCACGCGATATGGATTATTAAATTAAATAATCCTGTTGGTGAATTTTCCTTAGATAAGTTGAGGTTTTCTTAAAAAGGAGAACGATGTTGGCCACGGATAAAATATCCTGAATAGTCAAAATGGCGGCTCAGCGTGCTGCAACCTGCGCTAGGAAGGCTTGTGTGTTACATAGAAGGTACTCAGTCACACATTCGATTCTCCGTTTAGCAAGTATTAACCCACTGCTGAACATAAGCCCACTTTATACACGCCATGCTTGTCACCCAACACCTGACTGGAGGCTGATGGTCGGCCATCTCCTGAAGTCCCCATCTAGGGGACACTTTGTTACGACATTAGGTACACCTTACTTGACATTAGCAAAATACCCGCTAAGTTGTGGGTGAGGCCATTGTCATATCCATTTTATATCATCGCATTTCATTTCGTAAAGAAAGAAGGTACACCTTGTCAAATGTTCCACCGTTCTTCATTCAAGTTTTTTTGATCCACACACCAATTCCGATAAGAAAATACTGCCTTAAAAGCTCAGACACATCCTAATTTGCCCGCCGCCCCCCCCCCCCCCCATCCCCCTGTACTGTTTGCTGGCAGTGCGTGCGACGTCAATTCGTGATGGCCGACTCTCCTCAATTGGCGTAATTGACGCAAAATGGGCGACATCATGACACCTGAACACATACGATAATAATAGTAATGCGCACATCCAATGATATATAATTATTGTTGCTGAAAGTCTCATGGTGTGTAGGAAAGTGTGTCTTATGTATTTAGTAATAACTATCTTTTGTCCATGGCCAATAACTCTATTCAGATGGGAGTAGTCTAATGTATCTACCTAGTAATCCTTTCAAGAATGTAATTGTATTTTTTTATTATATTTCATTAAAATCAGTATAACCTTTTAGCACAACTATTGTTACTTAATTCAGGCAACAAAGACCCATAGACTTTACAAGATAATCTTTACAAGATAAGAAATCTGAAAAAATAACTCCACTATAACTACTGTTATAAACTTGTTTTTATTCTATGAATATCTAGTTGATTTAATCATATTTTTAATCTCATACGTTTGACATCTTAAACTTGAAAATTACTTTAAAAACTTGTTATTAAAGTAGATGCTATAAAATTTAAAAGATCACATAATTTAAAAAATATAATTATAATTGGTACTCTTATGGAAACCTACAATAGCTCGAGGCTTTTAGAGATAATTTTGCGAGTCAGAAACAGACGAACGCCTCAAGCCATCTCTGTCAAGGCATATCATTCAGGGGTCACTAAATCTTAGTTTTTGTTTTTAATTAGATATCAAGACCAATTCTTAAACGAAAACTTCCAAGCTACATAGTACCTAATTATGTACTTATATTGAAAAAGTTATAGAAAGGACGAATAATGATAGAAACCATATACAACAAAATAATAATTGTAGATATATTAATCCACACAAAACAAGCGTATCCCAAACTTGTCTCCGCCGCTCACATTTCACGCGTAGCAGGTGTCAAAATAATTCCAGTGCACGGGACACATTATTTCATTCCGTGACACGTTTTGAAAATGTAAGAATTTATGTACGAGGATCGCGGGGCCGCCGCTCGGCCCATCCATCTGGCTGATAATATAAATCACAATATGAACCGTGGAAGCACATAAAGTACGTACTCCCCCTAAAAGGGTTTTATTGAAAAAACGTATTCCGTATTACTTGCTGGTATTTAAAGCTTTTACGGATTAATTACGGTTTTTGGGGTATTCTTTTTTTAAAGTAATTATAGGATTTGGATTTCGTTGGTTAGTGAGAATGCCAAAAATCCTACTAGGTAATAGGTAATTCTTACTCATAAAATATCTCACTATACCACTTTTACGGCAACTTAACATCAGTACATAGTACATACCAACATTGATTTTATATATTACAGCTACAGTCTTATTTATACATGTGTAATAATAGGACTGTAGCTTTGTTGTGTCTGTAGCTAGCCATTGAATATTTTTACATAAAAATATTGTAGTGTAAATTGTTTTAAGACAGGGGCTTTAACTGCCTGTTTTGAAATTAATTTAGTTCTGTTCGTGAATTTTGATTTTGATGACCCTGGAATGTTTAAAGCTAGCCTAGGTTAGTATACATATAACACAAGATTAGACAAGTGATCGTAAAGTACTCGCTCCGACCTATAGGTACTTTACAACACACGTCACCAAAAACCAATCCTCGGTCGCTGAATAATATTTTAACAAATAAAACGCGTAGTGACAAACCGGGATAACCCTGCCGAAAAAAAAAGTACTTTTATCCGGATAATAGCTTCCAATCCGCCGCATTGCTGTATAGGCGTGTTAAATATTTAAAACAACGTATCGTCAATGCAATTTTTGAAAACAACATGTCTCCAGCACAGCTCGGAGCCGCAGTGTGCACGTTTTTATTATTCTATTATCTTTTTGTAGGCACACATAATAATAAGAGGAGCTAGGTGAGCCTTTCTATCCGGTATGAAATGATATCAACGGTGATATTAAAAGTAAACAATGCTCGCGGCCCTTTTACATTTGTGAAAGTGATGTAGAGTGTGGGTAGACAAAAAAGTTATTATGCTGATATTATGTTTTCGCTAGTAAAATGCTTCAAGTCCATTATTCAGCATCATGTTGGAAAATTAACATATTCCAGTGGTCCACCATTGTGTATTTCTAAATGTTCTGAATATCATTCATAATAACTTATCATCGTTTAGCTTTATCTCAAGGGGGTCATAACTCATAACTTTGAGAATCTCTGTTCTGTCAACACCCCGATAAATTACATTTATCTTCCATATAGTCTAGAGAATTGAACCTTAATTAATAATAAATATAAATACTAATATTATCTAATATTTAAATGCATTGCGAACAATATCTAGCAACTCTCAGCTCTAAATGCGTAATGTATTTTTTTTTAAACTCCAAGTGCAGACTCGGGCCTGCATCTGTGTTTACAATAGCCTTCTCTACAAAACATAAAACCATATGTTGCCCACACAGATCACGAGAGATATGCCGTGCGGTTCAAAATGTATGGGAACTCGCTGTCTCCGTTTTGTTCCCCTCCACTCGCCACAAAACACATGCAATTACATAAAACCAACCAATACGAAGTCTCACACACACACGCGTGCCAATAATTCGGTGCGTGCTGCGTCGTCGCCGCATACAGCGGCCGTACCACGCGACGCACCAGTTTATTCAAAGTATCGTTAGACGATTTATCCATTGCCTCGTACATTCACTCAGTAGCGAACATAGGTGGTACTTAAAGAGCCATGTATTTTGTACAAAAATAAAAAAGTCGTGCTACATGAAAACTAAAATAACATAATAAAGGCATTAAATATTTTTTGATTTGTTGTTTTTAATGATTTTAAAGACGAATAAATAAAATACTTAATACTGGCTGGTGAAATGAGATTCCATCTTTCGCGTAGTTCACTTTGCTGCTAGTATTTTTGCACACAACCACGGAATAACACGGCATTTAAAAAAAAAGTTAGAGCTCCGATACCGACGTGCAGTTGCAGTCGACTGACGGCGAAAACTCTATGTTAGCCTAATTTTGGCTAAAGGTGAGCGCAAGCCCACCGCTTTCATAACATATCTCCTCTAATATATCTGTGGTTGCCCACATAAAAAAAACAGATGATAAGCGCCGCCACCGCGACACAAAACACATCTAAGCACGTTCGCCAAATATTCAAAGGCCAACAGGTCGCTACGTCATCCGTCCACCCGCTACTGTGACATAAATCCGGCGAGGTGGTAGCCCGGAACACGGAAATTGGGAACATCCGGACACCTCCCGATCTGCTTGTCACCATAGTTAGGTAAAGCCGGCTCTGTTATTACTGCATTCGTATAACAGTCACGGATCTCGGGTAATTAGATTAGTCTTTGACGTTGGTCCCCAATAATAAGATATCTTGACACGAAAGGATAACTAGGCACATGAGATAATAACAAAAATGTTTCGTGGTATTTATGTTTAGTCAATACCAATGTTTGTTTTATAGAAAATTGCGATACACTTTAATAACTTATTCCAACAGAAACTAAATTCTTGACAGATACAAAATGTCGAATGTATCACGTTTAATACATACGAAAACCTTAATATTTAACTAATTCTAAAAACAAAGATCGAAGCGAATTTCTACCACTCGGCCGAATCGATTATGGAATCGAATAAAAACTCGACATCAACAGGTGCAAGACAAGAACCGATGTACACTTATCACTTTAAACACAAGAGCTCAAGAGCTAAATAAGGTACACTTGACATGAGCATAAAACACTCGCTCTTTCCCCGGGACGAAAGTTTATCTTACTAGGAAACAAAAGAACAATGAAGGGACACCCCGGAACACATTGCCGACAGAGTTTTTACCTGACTTTGTGTTCGTTTTATTTCACGTTCTTATGGGGATTGTTTACGTTGCTCGAAGGTTTTATTTGTCAAACCAGCCAGCCACGGGAACCATTGCTTTTGTAGTGCACCTCGACGACAACGACCTACGAGGTGAACAGTTAATAGATATAACAGACTTCAAGATTGATTAGGTACGGTTAAATAAAAGCGTTAATTTAAATCAATGAATAAAAGTAATTAAAAACGTGACGCGATACATAGACATGTAATTCTGACATCACCCTGATTAGCGCAGTTGGTAGTGGCCTTGCTTTCTGTGCCGCGGGTTCCGGGTTCGAACCCTGGTAGGGACAATCTTTGTGTGATGAGTACTGCAATGTTTGTATCCGATTCATGGATGTTTAATATCTATATAAATATTATATACTAAGTTCGCCCTCAGTCCATTGTACGGTACCCGTAATACAAGCGTTGCTTAGTGTGGGACCGTATAGTTGGTGTATTCGTTTAGCGATATTATATTATATATCTCTCTTAAGTGTATCCTCAAACATTCTGACGACATACCTTATAGTTCCGCAATTTTTTGTGTCTTTGAAAACTAGTCACTATTTATTTTTGAACGATAAACACTTATCATTATAAAAATACGAGTACCACTGCATTCGTATCTTTCCCTACATATTTTTTTCCAACTCATTACATAAAAATACTATAACCAAACATTTCTCACGACAACGCGAACCAATCGAAAATGCCTTTCATATAATATGTCCAAACGTGATAGCCTCGTTTCTCTTATATTCGGTCAGGTTATACATAGTGATATGATTAGCCCCCTGTCTTCCAACTTCATTAATCACGAGGTGATTTATTATAAAGAGGGCGTGTTCGTATTGTCTCCGCGGTATACAGTGGACGTGACGTGACCAGTGAAAAAAAAACAAAGTTACAAGTTGGCCGCTACGTCACAACAGATAAGGGAACAACCTCTATATACTTACCGTTTTCACTTTAATATTTTGCCTGTTTTTACAAATCCAAATATACTAACCATTAAACATACTCATTATGAGAACTAGGAATTGGATTAAAAAAATTTAAAAAAAAATGTGTTATGTGAGCTATTTGTTTTTACGTACATAATAAGCACAAATGCGCTAAGAAAGTGCAGGTTTAATGGTTAAATACCCTTTCTGAATCACACACTCGCACGAATGTGCATGTTGTGTTTGGTGTGTGTGTGTGTGTGTGTGTGTGTGTGTGTGTGTGTGTGGGTGTGGGTGTGTGGGTGTGGGTGGGTGTGTGTGTGTGTGTGGGTGTGTGTGTGTGTGTGTGTGTGTGTGTGTGTGTGTGTGTGTATGTGAGAGTGCGTGAGTGAGTATTAATACTCAATACACACTCGGGTACAATCATTCTTGCTCAGCATACATACATTTTCCACTACCGGAATTCGAACCCGGCCCTCTTGACACAGAAGGCAAGGTAATCGTGACTGTTATTAATTCACCCAGAACTTTATAAGATATTATCGACCCCCCATCATAGAAACGTTTGACTGTAAACAAACGCAAGCTGAACTGAAAATGTTTGTGTTGTAAACGGTACTCCACCGGTACTCCACGGAGTACCGTTTAGGGGTTAAGCCATGTTTTGCGGGCGCAGCGCCCGCAGCCGCACGGTACGGCTTGACAACCGCACAGAAATCCACGCGGCCCGTCCCGCCCATTCCTAATAAACTTTTTGCCAGTTAAATCTGGCGACGCTGACTGCGTCCGTGCTCTTTTGAGTGTAGGTTATATTATTACGCTCGTTTGTGCCTATGTTTATGTTAAGATGTAACGTTAAGAATTGCTTTATAATAGCAACGTCATAGTTGTATTTTTAGTTTCGTATGTTACAAAGTTGACACAATCATTTTTAAGATAACTTTATACAGACCTACGTACAGAGCCTTGGCCAGGGTTTCACCTCGGCTAAGGTCGAGCTCTAGACCAGAGACGATAAGCAACAACAACGATTCGAAAATGTTTTAGAAGTTACTTACGTGTAAAAAGTTGAATTAGCTAAGGCATTTCGAACGTCCCCTCCCTACGGCCTTGTCTATGTGCATTTATAATTATATAGGTTTTAAATCATTTCCTCGTGTTCGTATCCTAAAATGCACTAGCTGTGAAATACTTAAAAAACTAAAATGTCATCACAATACCCATTAAAAGGTAAATAAGTAAACGAGGGTTATTTTAATTAGTTCTTTTTTATAAAATGCACATTCCTGCTGTATTTTTTAATCATATACTGAAAATCCTACAATTCGAACACTCAATCCACCGTACTCTCTAATTAACACATTCAGCAAAAATATAACCCTAAAACCATTAATATGTCCATTAATAGAGGTCTCGTGCAAAAAGTGTTCTGTTTTTAATTTACCTGCCGGCCCACTCAATAGGGTAGGGTTGCCAATCGATCGTAAAGCAGATTAGGGGTCCGTCGGGGGTCGCAACGAAATCGGGTCAAAAATTAATTAACTCCATCAAGAGCTAAATGTAGGGGCGGCTAAAGTTATATAGCATGTATAAGGTGAGTGTGTATGGGCACCAACGAGCTATATTTATTCGTATTCGTCGATGGACACATAGTTTATCGATTATGGACGATGGTATTATGTAGTTGCATGCTTGGAATGCGCACCTCTGGATCAGAACGTCAAGTGCGAGATTATTTGTGAGCTAACTATACAGTTTATAGTCTACCGTATCTAGACATTTTGTATGGTGAATTGCACGGCGCCTTTAGCGAACGGTATTTGAAACTTTTAAATCTCCATACAAAATGTCTAAATACGGTAGACTATAAACTATACAGTTGGCTAACGAATAATCTCGTACTTGGCGTACAGTGGTAGGTGTGTCATGTGCTCAATACGTTATACTCACTTACGTCAACTTCGTCTTACGACATCTCGTCGTTGATACTTGTATAATGATAAATTACGATTCCTTTTTATATGTTTTGTACTAATACATGTCACTATGTATATAGACAGCCTTATGTTAAGCGGAGGAATTTCGTAAATTATAATCTACGGAATAATTATCCCGAGAGATTTTTAATTGGACATTTTTTTCTCATTTAAAATCAAGTACCGGACGGCACTTGATACGGATCAATAAATCCAATTACAACTCAATTAAAAGGCACAAATTATTTTGATTAGATATAATGATTTTGTTAAACTCTCCAGATTATTACCTAGATACCTAACTACAAAATATATTAATTATTATGACAGTAAATCATTAAGAAAACAATAACTGCAGTTCAAAATATACCTAACAAGAGTGTCTACTATAGAAAACTAAAAAAATATAAAAAAATCACTATGATTAAGCCCAGTATATAGATATTAATTGCAGCCAGTGGAGTTTAAAAAAATGGGATGTATTAACTACGGCGGCGTAACAAGTGAGGGGCAGTAGGGGACAGTTGCCCCCTTTGGACAAAGCCTGCCACTTTTGGTCACTTCCCGCCTCCCATACATTACAGTATAAGTAAATAAGTTGACTTTCAGAAATGACCATGGATCCTGAGCCGACCGCCCCTCCACCCCCGCCAGAATAGGTGCATCTAAAATAATCCAACCATTTATTTTTAAAAGCGTGTCAAGTTCGTCGGCCCGAAATGTACCAGTATGTTTTTAATTAGAAAACGTCTAGACAAAGCATTGTAAAAAAAAACAATATTATATTGAATGTACAGGCACATTCTTAAATGATGAATGATCTAAAGCGATTTAATCGCACGTTGATCAAACAATACATTTTCAACTAGCACGTGTTATCCGGCCATCTACCCGTAAGTTTGTATACGCAATAAATCCGCAAAAGTTGTAGCAAGCAATTTCCTACAGTTTACGAGAACAAGATTCATGATGCCCAGCAAAGAGGGGCATTTTCAGTTTAAAACTGTATGCTTTTAAAATTGCAGATACCAATGTCTATTGTGTACCCTCCACCGAATTGATTCTGAACATGTACAAGTTGATCCTTGCATTGTTGCGAACAGCTTTTGTTACTGGATATTTGTTTGGCTCGGATTGTTGCAGCCGTTTGTTTATTAGACACTAGCTGCGCCCGGCGGTGTTACCCGCGATAAAAAGTATGAAAAATTAAAACATCTATCCCACGGGAACCATACATTTTACCGGGATAAGAAGTAGCCTATGCGCTATTCCAGACTATAATCTATCTCTGTGCCAAATTTCATCCACATCCGTTCAGCCGTTCGGGCGTGAAAGAGTAACAAACATCCATCCATCCATCCATCTATCCATCCATCCATCCAAACTTTCACATTTATAATATTAGTATAGAGTATAGATGTATTTTACGGCACAAAACTTTATAAGCACTAACATAAAAATTACGAAGCCGTCCAGATTGATCGATTCGCTTAAAATAATGCCTCTCTTTGTAGAAAGAGATAAAAATATAAGTACGCTATTTTCAACCTAAATGCGTAAATGTTGTCCCGGACGATTTAATGATATACCTCTTACGACGAATGACGATGGTTTATGAGTAACAAACTCAACTAGGTATCTATAATGAACCCCAAATTGTACGGTCCATACAATCTACAAATATAATTTCACACTGCTTTATATTCCATATAATTCATTGAAGACATTTTAATATTTAATCTGTTAAATAGAGCATTTAAAATATTCAGACATGTCCGAGCCACATTCGAGGGAAAGATTTCCAGTGGCTTTCAACCGCAGAGCTAGGAGCGCGGCGCAAATTTAGAAGAGCCGTGGCGTGGGTATTTTAAATTGTCGGATCGCTCTTCAACAGACACCGTTAGAAGTAATAGCTAACGTAGGTTCATACCTAAGGATCTACGTTAGCTGCTAGAGAATCTTTCAATCCCAGGTTCTAAGTCCATACTTAGAGCCTGGGATTGCACGAAATGTTAAAACAGCTGAAAGGGATGACTATACGTTATATTGGAGTTAGAGATTGCTGTCTTTTAAGGCGATGGGTTATCAATTTAGATTGTTAGTTTCTAGATTATTTTGGATAGCGCACGAAAACGTCAATTTGAATTTAATGCTAGAAACGAATCTAGTTGAAATGTGGAGTCGCCAATTCATTAAGCAGAGCTCCAATACATCATAAGCGACAAACCATAAATACAAATATTCAACCGAATTGAGAACTTCGCCCTTTCTTAAGTCGGTTAAAAATGTAGGCAATTTTGATAAGAATTCGTTAAGAATCAAAAACAAAGTAATAAGTACTTATAATATCAAATTCAATGCTCTTTAGGAGTAGTATATTACCTACATCGTTAAATAATACACCTATCACACTTAGCTATACATAAACGCCATTATCATTAGTATGTCCTGTTGCAAGCAGCAGCCGCACGTATCGTGACGTCTGCGCACTAAACGTGACGTCACTCGGCAGTAAACGTCACGATGGCGACGCCACGATAACGTTGTTTACTGTCCGTCTGAGTGAATAGTAGTCCGACTACGAATTAGTGATAAAATAGGATAAAAGACAGGAATTACATAAAACAGGGCCTCAAGTCTGCTAACACAATCGATTCATAATCGAACAGCAACCGCATAGTAACTGTCACTTTTGACAGATATCCCATACAATATCTGTCAAAAGTGATAGTTACTATGCGGTTGCTGTTCGATTATGAATCGATTGTGTTAGCAGACTTGGGGCCCAGTATCCTCAACATCCAAAGGTTGTCTGAAGGAAATGGCTGCTTATAGATCTACTTAATAAGCACTTGCTTCTAATTTGGTATTATCATCATACGATTTTATAAAGCTAATATATGTATTTTTTTTTATTGTTCTTATAGTATACAATAAACATTATTCTATTCATCTTTTTTATTAGGGTTTGTTCTTGCTTCATTATAACCCATTTTTTAAAAAATCCGAGATCACTTAAAGATATTATAAGAGGGAGAGTGAGATAGCTTATTAGTGGAGATTTGTCGTGGATGACAGAGCTCCCAGAAACTGTTTATTTTTCGGGGTATTCTTAGTCCTCAACTTCCAAGAACACACGACGTATGGCCACATTAGTACCGACTACCTTGGTAGCAATAAACATTGGCGCTAGTGGGTTGTATCTATCGGGCGGGTATTATATTCATTAGAGTTATGAGTATTTACATCCTAACGACCCGAAAATGTTGACGTATTTTATGGTACGATGGATATTAATGATTTCATGAATAATAAAAAGTTTCGCCACGTGCCAAATGCATGTATGCCATTATTTATTGGCACTGCTAGTACGCTACCTATTATTTTTTTATATGGCCCATAGACAATTTCCTATTGGTTCGTTCCGTTTTTGCGATACTTCATCGTGTGAATATTAAAACTATTCGACAATTATGTACTTACTTATTTATATGTCACGTTCCAAGAATTATTTCTGACTTATAAGATGTATAGTTTTTTTTTAAGTTATTTGATCCTCTCCACACGCCCACCTATATTGCTCTTATAAACCAGGATCCACGGTGGTATAATGAAGAACTTAAGGTTAAACCTTCGGCGAGTACCGCAGAAAATCTTATTCTCTTGAAACCCGCTAAGAACTTAATTATAAGAACTACGAAGCAGTTCAACGAAAATGCTCATCAAGTTCCACATTTATTTATGTGTCACATGGTGTAGCTATCGCTAATAATTTGAACAAAATTAGAATTTAAAGCAAGTAGAAGTACTTGCTCGAATATCACTAAACAAAGTAGAAAAACCTGAATATAAAGTCACCATGTTTTACGTAGAAAACGACGCAACATATTATTATCAAAACAATGGGTTCCAAGAACTAAATACGGCATACACTACAACATGTATACGGTAATTCAAGATGGCAGGTAGCCAACCAAAAAGCCGAAACGTAACACAATTAACAATATAAAAGTTCGCGTGTGAAGGGACAATTATGCGACACTACGTACCTACTATTCGTTTTGTTGATTGCCAAGAGTGGGTAGGTAATTAACCTAAGTTGTCTTAGTTTGCACGTTACTGATATGAAAATGTGGTCTTTGCAGTCCTCGACGCACGTGAGTATTGCTTGTAGTGAGAACGTACGTACAAAGGTACACATTTATATATCAATGTGTGCGTCAATAGATATTAAATTGAAATGCAAGTCGATTGTGTTTTGTTTCTTTCGGAGGGCAAATCAGGAGGTCTTGTACGAGACTTCTTTGACAGCTCGTAGTCACTCATAGATCTATGCTTAAAGTACAATCTAAGTTTTCTCCGTCTCGCTCATACCACAATGTATATAAATAAGAATGACAGTGACAACGTGCTTTCGCGATGACGTTATTACATTACAGAGAGCTGTCAAATAGCAAATTTTCAATATAGCTCTGTTCTTCTTAGGGAAATACATCTAGGGCGGTTCCGATAGTTTCATACATTTACCCGATGATCTCATATTCTATGATACATAATGTGATTTCCTCTTATCGTTAAATTTTCAATACGAAAGTCAATCGACAGGACGGGTAGTCGTAAAAGCTTTTAAGACGTAATCAATTCAAGGCACAGCCCCGCTTCTGTGTCGCGCGCATCGCTAGCTCGTGTCGGAGTCGTGTCGTCGCGTGTTGACCGCACGAGTGCTCGCAACGATCACGTGCCACCTCTTAATGATATCGCTGATCGAGGTGTCGGGTTAGTACACGGCTTAGGCGAAAGCGATTTTTATCGAGCACAAAGCTCAAACTCTACCAAAATTTTAATATACTACTTTACCGTCTAATATTGTCTTGATTTTTTTTTATATGGCGCGGCATAATATTTATTAATATAGGCAAAAGACCAATTGTGAATAGTGAGTTAGTATTTACTACCGGTTTGGAATTTTGGTGCCACTAAGTCAGCATAAAAATCAATCATGATACTCTTAAGCACTGTATGTACTGTACACTGTAACTGTATAGTACTATACAGTGTCATTCTGAAATCGGAGATTAGCGCTCCTCATAATGTAGTGGTTCTAAAGATAAAATTTGAATATGTCGATTTAAAAAAATGAGTTTTGTTTGCGTTAAGATTTTTGCGGACATTTTCTTTTTATAAATAGACATACGTTTCCAAATTTGAATTCACATTCTGATCACAATTGCGCCAATGAAGCGCAGGTTAAACGCTAAGTAAACTCTTTCTGAATCATTCTGTATATAGACACGCTACGCACGCACCCCACATAATACATCCACTAACTATCTATAACCCGGCGTAAGGGCTCTACGCGTGGACCTATGTCCCTAAGCAAGCCTTTTAAAGGACTATGCGAAACAGTACTAAGATATATATAAAGAGGTAGTCTATGTTCTAATCACAATCATTATATGTTGAATAACCAAAATAATGAAAAATCGCTTTTTTTGATACTGGAACCGCGACCTTAATTTATCGCCTCAAGAGTCTGTTTATATGATTCAACGCGACGTAGCTAGTCATGGCAAATAATCAACTGTAACGTAAGCACGACTTTAAACCATGATATATATATAAATTGTGCTCAATAATGTAACGGATCTTTTTAAAAAGACCATCCATGGGAGTTTCTTGCCCGTTCTTCTCCATAGGAACGGCATTCCGAACGGGTGGTAAAGTAGTAGCTTAGCATTTTGTAACAATTTTGACGATGCATATGTACTGTACTTAATGGTTTACATGAATAAATATATTCTGAGTCTGATTCTGTGCTGCTTTAAACTGTGCTATTGAGCTGCATTTGACTTCGCTCATAGAGAAGTACTTTCGATTGGTGGCATAGGTATGATATGATATATATTATACAATTTGGTATAAAGATAATAATGAAGTTACTTTTAGTATTTTCAATAATTTCATTCTATTATAGACACAATTTGACACTTTCAAAAAATATTTCCTCATCTCTACGCATTTAGTTCACAAAAACTCCGCACTAACGCAGCATGTAAATGAAAAAAAAACCTACGTATATTTTATGCATAATAACAGGAATGACATGCGCCTCATCACTATAATGGACACTTGAATGCAAACATTGCAGGCAGGTCGAGACCGTGTCGCTGCTCCCGCGAGCTAAACATAGCGATTGTGAAGCGAAAATGCGAATAGTTTTCCGTCGACTGCTAATATTTCGTAGATTGAAAGTATTCTACAAATTTGTTTAATTATAAATAATCTGGCTTACAGCTTACGCCAAACCATCAATGTATGCTAAATATAAATCGAACTTTAATATCTGATGACGCAAAATAAATACAATATAGTTTCAATACGCCTTAAAATAAATTTGGAGATAGGTTCGATGACGAATAAACAGCGCGACAATGACTAATACACATATACACTCAGACACATAAGTTGATAAGGTAACTATAAATTTCCATAAGCGGACAAGATCGATGTACATACGTATTGTTAAATAGAATAATAAACACGGAAATACTTAATAAATACTTTTATTCATCGCGGCAAAACTTTGTATATTTTGGCGGCACACACGAACTGTCAAAACACTCTCCGGTCACCATAGAGTTTCGCCGCTAGTGACGTCCCGCTGCACAGCGAGTGAACGATCACCGGTAACAGTTTATATGTATCAGAATTATTGGTTTGTATCAAACCGTGATACTCGTCGCGAATGTACTTAAGTAACCGGACCCAATGTAACAATAAAAAACATAGTACTTTTTTCGGAAATCAATACGGTTGTTGGGATAATGGAAAAACTGGTAGTCTGTAACAATGGAGGGATGAATACGGACTGTGATTACAATGCGATGTGTGAACAAAACTGCTCGCATGCTCTGATTGGGTATATGAAATATAAATATTAACAATAACGAATAGGTAGCGAGAATAAATGAACTGACGTTTCAGTTGAATTTTAATTGCCATTGAATGTTGGATAGATATTATAAGTAGGTACAACCGCCGGCGCCCGGGGCGAAATCTTAATTTGCCGCCCTACCAAGAAATCTCTGATACCCACCCTTTCACTATTTTCGAATGGATTCCAATAAAACTTATTTACCACATTAACATTTATATTACGAGATAATTGTAACACAATGCGTTAATCTATGCTTGTTAACCGACTTCAAAAAAAAGGAGGAGGTTCTCAATTCGGTTGTATTTTTTATTTATTGTTTACTTTGAGTTGTATTGTCAAGATACCTAAATTTGTTAATTTCAACAAAGAAATTTGAGATTAATTTCAACTCCTTTTGCTTCTTCCCCTCTGAAAATCAGCGTTTTAGCGTATCTGCTGCAGCTAATGCTGAGATGGGGATCTATTTTGGTCTTACTACAAACTTTAGTGATTCCCAACTACAAGCTCGGAACAGAGTCGCAGAATGTATGATGGATGGTAGATGACCCAAAACAGTATTAATGTAAAATTTGTCATGTAAAGTTTATATTGAAATTCTACAATTCACTTTTGGACTCAGATGACTCGACTCGCGTGAGATATGGGATTGACGTTACAGAATAGCACCACAGAACGAAGTCGCGTGTCGCCAAGTCATTTGTTTGACCCCCGGGCGTCAATTAAACGTTTTTGATAAACAGAAACGCAGACCTCATGACATTTCCATAACAATTGTTGCTAAACTGTCCCTTTTACTTGAAAAACGAATAAGGAGTTTAGTGGGCACGATTATTTATTTCTTTTTTCATCATCAACTTAATTTTGATAAGAATTTCGTCGAAAACTATGATGGCCATCAACAAAAAAGTGGTTTTCGAGAATAGCTTCAGCCTGCCATATTTTTTTAACTGTTATACGATTTCAAAAAGGCAGTACCTACCCATACTTATATCTCATAACATTTAATAGTTATCTTTAAAAATATATTGCATCCAAATCAACCGAGTAAACAAATCTGAGTATTTTTTTTCAGTTCATTAATATCAGCTTATTTCTACAAACTTAGCACAAGTCCATATTAATATAACAGCATTCGATACTTCGGCTGATCATTATCGAGATTAATGGGGTTACTGTCGAAACGATATCGAGATAATCCCAATCCAATTTCGATTCAAGTACAGCCCTAAGTTGAGAGGTCCAATCTAAAATGATTACAAATGTTTTGATTGATTATAAAAAATCTTATGAGATCTTATTTTACGGAACAATCTGATCGTCATTGGTACGAACATACTTTGGTCTATATCATTGATCCACAATAATATAGATCTATGACCATTCGCTAAAGTTTCTTCTAAATGCCAATAAAATGTTACTTTTATCGGCTTTGGAATTACTTCAAAACGTTTATTTATTTCCGTATAAAGTCATATTTTATAGCGAAGATATTTTATAGATAACCTATAGTGCCTTCGTTCCTCATTTGACTTGGATTAAAAAGATACGCTTTAATTTTTAATATTTCAATAGGAATGTTCTGTTTTTATAAAAAAAAACATATGTCAGTGCCTTTTACGAATCAGTGAATAAAAAAAACTATGTACCTATAGTTTTTTTATTCACTAATTCGTAAAAGGCACAGACAACGAATAACAAAGTCGCGTGGCACGCGACTATTGATGCCTACATTGCAATAATTAATTGGAACTTTTTCTACATGTCCTGAAGTTTACACTTTTCGCTGCCATTAAGGAACAGTTCATGTATCTGTGCTTAATTACACTGAGGCTACTAGGTGTTGCAACTGTTGTCTCAGTTCGTCGAGATGTAGAAGTCTAGGTACACACGCAAATACTTTTATAAAACAGAGAGCCAATAATACTACTTTTTCAAACCAAATCATTGCATACATTATTTATTATACTTACTATAGTAGGTATAACTTATGAACGAGCTGCCATCAATTCCCCAGCGCGTCATTTCGCCGAAGGTATTACGGCCCGGGGCGGAGCACGGGGGCAGGGCGCGTAAATCATAACGCGTCATACAATCTGCATCACTGGGGCGCCTTAAGTGCTGCCAGCCAGTTCGATAATATTGGTGTTCTATTTTCAAAAAATATTTTTTATTATATCTTGAAATTAGAACTCATAGCCAAACAAAAAATATTTTGATTTGAAATGGCCAGTACTGCAGAACGGCAATTTCATAGGTAAAGACTTACTATAACAAGGATTCAAAGAGATTTAAAAAAAAATAATTAAATAAAATTCTACGCTTCGTGTTTTGTTCAATTCTAATTGGGCACACGCACGCGGTCGTTTCAGGAATTAGTGTCAAATATTCTTGGTTTTGTGTTTGGTACATTATCCAGGCGCAGACATCTACATAGCTCGCCGCGACAGGTGAGGCTGCGTCTGGCTCGTTTTTCCCGAGAACCACTATCCGCACTCATAAATACGTTAACTATTCCTTTAGAAATAAAGTATACCCGAGGAGCAGGGTTATTATGTCATCGTAATTTCTTCTATCTGTTATTATGTCAGCCTGTACTGGCGATACCTAATAGATACCTTACTAGGTACATAATAGGGGGTGTTATTGCTAACTTCTTCTGAAAAGCAGGAGACGGGTTCAGTTCCGTAATGTTCAGTAATGTAAAAAGCGTATAATTTTCAATGATAGGTACTTGCTCTTCATTTCAAGAGATTATCTATGGGAGTTGTGTAAATTTTCAATTTGGAACGCACAATGAGTTACGCACACGTAAACACTAATACAACACGCGCAAACACACCCTTTCGCGTAATACGCGCCAACAAAACACCACCCGTAGCGACTTATTCATTATCAGAGAGGTCCCAGTGGCGTGAATATCAAAAACAATTCCTTTATTGAATCTGTAAGCTTGCGAAAACAATATTTATTCGGCTTGTCCCGCCCGCCCGGGAGTGCGAACCGCGTTTTCTACTGAACTTAATAAGGCCTCTTGAAGTTTTTAATATCAATCGATGGAAGTTGTGCCAACTTTGTATTAAGCGAACAATGGCAAGAAATATTTATACATAACCTACTGCTAGCATTAGGTGAAGTTCCAAGGTCTTTTGAACATTCAAATGACATTTCAAGAATCTGTCAAAGTCCGTCTTGTGAACTAGAAGAAAGTTTACTTACTTCATTTATAAAAAATATATTGTCGGGGTCTAAAATTACAGAAGATAAGTAAAAACTAAAATTAAACTCAAGAGTACCTAACTACGGCGTAGCAGTCGTAGATTTCCAACGTAGCGTTCACGTAGCGACTCTACTACGAATTATCCAGCAAAAAAAAAACTGTGAGCGTTTAGTTAAGATTTATCTTAATGCTTTTTGTGACAAAATGAACGTAATAAACTGTCTAGATAACCAAACAACACCTGACCTATTAGTACATACATAACTTCATATTACTAAGTACTTATATTCATACTACTTAATATAGAGACCGAGGTCAAACAAAGAATTAAAAAGAAGACAGTGGCTATAATTCCAAAACCAACAATAATCTACCAAATTATTTAATTAAAAACTAGCGAGTGAACGGTACAGCGACAACGGGCCGCGACAGCAATAAATAAAATTATTTCCCATGCAAATGGGAGTTAAAAAAAAAGTTTCAAAAAAGAATGCAAAATCCGTAGCCTGTGAGGCTGCTACTCTTCTACACGCGAAACGGCAACATCGGTAGTACTTGTTTGCGGTTTCCTGTGTATTGTTGCAATTGAAACCGTTCAACTACGAATAGAAAGAAAGAATGAAAAATAATATCGAATGTTGTTGCTCAATATTGGTATGGTGACTAATATAATAAACTTTACCAGAAACATAATATTTACTTGCAGCTTCCATAAACAAAACGCAGATTTTTTAAAACGCAATTAGTGGTCCAGAAATGAAATCGTCGCGATTCCAGCGTAAACAACAATAAAGGTTGTAACTGGGCGCTCGGCGACCGCAACCGAGTCCCGCTAGCGAGACAGCAGATGTAGGCGACAAAAGGCGCAATTAATAGTAAACAAGCGTAGAACGGAACGGGGCGGTAAGTAAAGTCCGCGTCCATTAGCAAACCGAGCAAAAAACACTCTAAAAACCCTACACAAAACGGCGGCACAGTTTCACAGCTATCCCGCGCCGAACAGCGCGTTAACGCGTCTGATTTAACTTTATTTTCCGCAACGTACACAAAATAGAAATGTGAAAATGTTCTATGCGGTTCGTGATTCGCGACGTGTACCGCGCGCTTACATTGCTGCCATAATTTGATTTGATTCACGCATCTGTGCCACGGTGTCGATTTTATGAACTAAATTTAAAAAAATTACATGTCCCCTTTAAAAAAAACATTTTTGTGCAATATCTTCGCAGCTAACATAGGCAATTAATTAAAAATGTGGCGCACATTGACCAACCGAACGTCGTAAACGTAAAAACATAAAATAAACGCGATAAAATCCGAAAAAATAGGTTTATTTCAATGTGAGTTTTATGTTTAATTAATTGCTTATGTTAGCTGCGAAGATATTGCATTAAATTATTTTTTTAAAGGGGACCTGTATTTTTATACGTTAATAAAAGAAATCAATATAAAACGCCCATATTCCAAAAATATTGAAAAAAAAACAGCAACTGCTGGCTATAGTGCAGTATGCACCTATTCACATTTTCAACGAGCATTTTAAAGTACAGTTAAAACCTCTTAGCAGGCTGCTTCTGCATAATATAATTTTAAAAGCATCCTCCATAGCATTTTATAAGGAGATAAAAGTGTAGTGCCGATAAGTATAAATAAAATAAGAGTTAAGAGCGCTGCGGGCGTCCCCGACGCCATAACTTATTTGTCAACTATTTGAACCATCAACTTCGTTCATTAATTGAACTTGTCATTTAATAACATGGAAATAGCAATACTGGGACGCAGTCCAAGTAGACAGCGGGCCGAATCAACTTAACAGCCTAAAGCTATATAAAAATAAAACTAATTTTACGGATTTTATTACGTTTATTTTATGTTTTTACGTTCCCGACGTTTCCGCTGCTTTACAGCAACCATGGTCACGGAAGGACTGAGGTGATTGACGTCCTGGTGTCATAGTTTGAAACGGGGTACCCTCATATTTAATTGTTGCTTGTGGTCCGATCTACGCAGAAAGTGCTCAGTGTCTTGAGATCTTGCAATGGTACGGCCGAATCAACTTAACAGCCTAAAGCTATATTATATTAGGTACACATCTAGAGAGATACTAGTACAATTCATTAGACAATTAAACTATCATGAGAAAGTTAGAGGTAAATATTGTACTTACCAAATATAGCAAGATAAATAATAGTTTTGTCAATACGAGCCTATGAACATCGTTACAAATATCAAACCAGAATATGTGCTCGAACAACAGTGCCCAAATAAATGTTTGAAAACCAACATGTATCCAAGTTCATAGAATAACACGTTTTATTTCTGACCTTTTAACTTATAGGTCAAATTTTTGGCGGGAAGTTGAAACGTAAAGTTGTCAGTTTTGTTTTATTTTCCAAGATATGTTTTTTTTTTTATGTATAATGTATAATGTGTAATATTAGTGGGCTATTAAGCATTGTATGTTCATAAACCTGCACGAGTCAAGGAAATTAAAGTAAAACAGTATAGCTTGACATTTCGAGTTCACACGTGTTATCTGGTGATTTTTTTAGTAAAGTATCCACATCTTTACTGATAGGGATAGGGGTTTCATTTCATCATCATCTTCGTCATCAACATTATTATTATCATCAGGGGTACTTATATTTAAGATACCGAAGAAACGTGTTACTTGACACTGGCAAAAATTGCACTATTTTGTAGCCAATTGCCAACATAAAAAAAAGAAGAAGAAGGTGCCTATAACATTATCAATTTTTTATTTAATAAAGAGTTTCCTTTAATAAAGTAAAGTAAAGTAAAAGTTTATTTCTGTTTAAGCATTTCACATGACAGTTAAGTTGCGGATCCAAACTAGGCGGAAGCCTGTATCTTGGATACCTTATTAGTTTGCTTAATCTACGTTAGCTTATATATTTATTATAGGTCACATTCTTATATCCCTTGCCGTATTTTCGTTTACAAGAATAATTTGAAATTTGTATTACTTTTTAAAAGCACATTCTACATATTTACGACTTGCCATTTAGAGCTCCTAAAACGTTTTCACGTTACTTTATAATTAATATTTCAGTAAAAATGCCCCATTTCGACTCATAAACCTTTTGGCTTAGCGTGCAGTCGTTGATTTCTTGTTTTTAATGCATTCACGTATGAAATTGCTATATGGCATTGCGTGTCTATCATCATTGTTAAGTGTATCCATGTACGTTTATCTAATACCTACTAATCTAACCGTATTTTTTTTACATTTTATGTTCCATTATCTAAATCAAACACTTCAATCTATTTTTAATTTTGCAAAGAGCAATCTTTTAATTGAAACCTTTAATAAAAAAAAATAGTTATACAATAGGATACTGCGCTGATTTTTACTATGCGCTGATATTTCTATCCCACTTCTCGGGTCAATCACCATTGTTTTGTCATTAAATAATACAGAAATGAGCTTTACACCTGAATTTGCCGTTTATATCAATTCATTTCATCATCATTTTTTTATTTATAATGTGTAATTATTGCATTTGACATCGCTATATAAACTTGACACTGGCAAAATACCCAATAATTTGTGGGTGAGGCCATATTAATTCCTATTCCATTATATATCTTCGCAATTTATTTCGTAAAAAAAGAAGACGAGCTTTACACCCGCACTGCTTCACCAGTCCTTTAATATTTTTTTTATGGCCGTTTATAACAAAAAAACTATTTTTCAAACTGGCTGCATATAACAAAAGCCAAACAGAATAAAAATGCAACCGATACAGACATTAAAACAACTGTCAAAATCTCTGTTGAATTTAGCGGGAAAGCGCGCCGCGCGCCCCTCGTGCGGTCCATCAGACACATTTTAGTGACCTGACAAGGGTTGCCGGACATCATTCGGTGCAATTTACGAAAATAAAATATATGGTGCGGTAGTTCGATTCTATCGCGCGTCGCGTCGTCGGGCTCACAACGTTATTCCATTACGCGGGGTAAAAGCGGAATGTCAAATGAGATGACCTTTATATCTGGCGGCTCGTCGATGGACCCCGCTATAAGATGATAATTGAACGATGGGCATTTTTTTCTATAGCATCCGGCGCGCCAACCTATTGATATAGAAATTGTAATTTTAAAACCAATATAGTTTAGTGCTAAAATTAACTGTGTAAGTTACAAGAATCTCCGGAATTGACAGAGTTCATTTGCTTGCGATTATTTAATATTTGCGTAGGTATAGTAAATAATTTAATATTAGAACCACTATAAGCCATTTTATGATCAAATCTAAAATGTCAGGGATAAAAGGCATTTTTTTTCGATCTATACACCCACATTTTTAAGTAGTTACTTAATCCCAAACTTAAGAGCCCAAAAATGTTAACTTTATCGTCTTTAATGTACCTACTTATAGAAAAATATTTTAAGCTTTATCTAAAACATTTAGTCATAAGATAAAGTTTGATAACACCCACATTTTGTAAGCACATGAAATTTATTATTAAAACAACAACATTAATTACAAGCTAACAACCCTAATCTAAGCAGCTAAGTCTTTTCAGGGATAAGGTTCAAACATGCAGTAGGGTTTTGGTAAGAATAACTACACAATCATGCTATAGTACACTGAAATGTTGAGTTAATTGATGCTTGCAGGGCACCCTATTTTAATTTAACTCTATTAAAAATACCTTGTCACACTATATACCTATTCTAACAACGCTACCCAACAAACGTATAGCCCACACAAATGTAATTCCGGATACATAGGGAGTCCCCACTCATCACGATCCAATATCGATACAAGGCCCCGAATAAACCCAAAATAACGATAATGTATCTGTTTTTGTCAAAGCACAAACCGCATACCTCAAGCACGCGTCAACGATCAAAGGCCACGGCTGTCTTACCTCTATCCTTCTTCCACCTAAAGTACGCCGTATAACACCATCTCGTTTAGGACATGTCCCCGCATCTTAACGATTCAATTCGGCCGAAGTAACCGCAGACAAGACTCGGTAGGTCGGGTGGGAATAAATCTAACCGCAGCCATTGAGCTACTGTACACAAGAACGTCCAATCGGAACTACTCTATTTGCGTCCGAAACGTTTAAATTGGGTTTATGGTAACTATACTTCAGGTTAATGCAGGCAATAATCGTTTCATTAAAGACGATAAAACCATTACCTTAATGCTTTAAACGTAAGGGTAATTCGGGAATTATTACATTCTGAACACGACGAAATTGTTTCGTCAGTACATCTCATCATAACAAAGGAACGTCGATGTTTTTATGCGCCGCCGTAAAATTAGTATAGAAGAAATGCAGCTTAACATTTTCAAAGAAACGAAGCATTGATAATGTTTAGCATACACAATGAAGTTTATACTTGTTTCTACTTTGGCTCGACTAACGTTAATGGCTGGCGCTTTATCACTATCGGTATCTTAGCGTTTATCGGCAGCGGCTAGCCATAAGCTTGGATCACTGGAGACGCAGGTGTGTTCAGTTGAAACTGATCATTTTGCCCTCTGTATTCAGACTAATTTGGCACAAATTTGTTTCGTAGGGTCGGGGAGTAATCGTTACTCGAATTCAAGAACTTACTTCACAAATTGGAAGTTATGTTACAAATATTCGATTGGCTTTTTACGCTGTTTTGAAGCTGGAGGCTGGTCATGTTAAAATATCAAACAAATCCTCGAATACACGTTATTTTTTGCCTTGCTGACGTAGTCATAAAAAATTGCATATTTTAACATTTTTGTTTTTCATTTTCAATCTGATATACCTACGCAATGTTGCTACAAAAATGCCTAAAGGCGTATTTAGGGTTTTGACCATGTTTTAATTTTTATCTCTAGCTCGGACATACTTTGTTATAGTAAACAAATATGACATAATACAGTTAAAATTATTTTATGACTTCCATAATTTTCTTATCACAGAAAGATTCCAAGAGAGCCGATCCATAAATAACGTTAGGAGATCTGTAGGGCCGTTGCTTTGGTGTGCGCAGATTGATAAATGCGCGGAAGCACTCGGCGGCTAATGAATGGGGTGTGGCACGCACACTGTACGCCATTGCAATATCTGCAATCCTTGCTAACTGCGCTGCCATGGCGAAACACAGCAAAGATATTTACCATTTTCGCGCTAACCCAACTCCAGACACAGTTGCAGTTATCAGGAAGACCCCAATGCAAATGTTCCCTTAATGATTTTCAAATTAAGGCACTTAGCAATTAAAATTGGATCGGGATAATGTAAATAATTTCTAAATGTTAATTTATTTATGTCTAACTAATCATGGTGAAGCATATAGTTCTTCGGTAAAGGGATGGGAATGTGGATGCATGCAGGATCTGTAAATAAAATGACATGTGTTAATAATTATTTACAAGGTTAGAAGGACTAATGGAGGAATCGGAATCCCACATTAAAATTTAAACAAATGGTGGGAATGGACATACCACTGACCCTTGGCTCGGCTAGTGAACTTTCCCAATTATAAACCAAACAAATTGATTGTTAATTGAAGAAGCCAAGCATAACCGAACTCCTCTAAGATGTGAACCGAGAATCTGTCAGCCATGATGTCTGTGTGTGTTCAGAAGCCGTGAGTCAGTAGGTCCTTTCCCACATTTGTTTAACAATGGACTACCGCCAAGTATCATCTAGTTTTATTGATTACATTAAAGGTTGTAAAAGAAAAATAGGTATCATCGGATGTTCGGAGCAGAATGAGAAGAGATGGGCATCGTTTCGCAACTGGTTTTAAACATAAACATTAAAACAATCAGCACGGAAACGAGGCATCCCTTGATACCTCTGACATTAAAACGGAAAGCAATTTACCGCGAGGAGAACACTTGTACCGGGGCACCATTCCGTTCGACCAGACAGCGGGGCGATTCATTTCCCTGATGGCCACCCATTACACTGGTCAAGATGGATGGATAACGAACCAGCAGTTACACAATAAACACAATGACAATCGAATGGGTTCACTAATTGAAAAAGCCATACGTAGATCGATTCATTTGAGGGCACTATATGAAATGAATGTTGGGCCACATATGCCATGGCGTGACGCGACGCTTGATATATTAGCGCCGTTGACTTTACGAGCAGCGGTAACGTTTATTAATCTAGGGGTCACCTACAAACGTACGCGTATATCAAGTGAGTTAGATTACTAGTCGCATTATGTAAACTAGCTAACTCTACACCATTCTCATAGTTGTATTCTAGAGAGTCTAACATCAACTCTAACACAAAAACACAATTTTTTCATGTTTAAAAATTAAATGGAAAACACAGAGAGCAACGAAAAGAATGAACACTAATTTCGCGCGACTCTCATGAAAACTAGAGACAACAAAAAGTATCACAAAACGCTTGCGAGTGAGTAAAACTAGAATGATAATGGAGGAATTAGCGCGTCCGCGTCACTTGGCAAAGAATCCTAATCATAATAACTCAAGATCGTATCGCGAGTAGAAGGCGATGAACAAAAGGCTGCAGAGCAACAATGGCGCCCAACGCGGGGCCGAGCGGCGCGCTAACAAATTACCGTGCCACAGATAACTAAGCAATATTAAATCATAGTAATTTGTGGTTGCAAGACGCAGCCCCTTTTCCGACGAGATATCTCGCGAGCCCTAAGAATGGGCTGAGTTATTTCGGCATTTTTTTCTTAAGAATTTGCACGATAAAAAGTAGATTAAAGCCCTTTTTGCAAGAAGAATAACCGGGTAAATCACGATAATTATTAAGAAGTATTCAAATCAGTGAAGAGATAACACTCCGAGATAGTTGGCAACTCTGCGTGAACTGCAATTTCACAGCTCATAAAACAGAAACCCGTCGACTGCGGCAGGGTATGGTGCAATGGCATCTTTTCACACGGCTCCTTCGGTGGTGCATTAGCAATTCTAACCGTCGGAATACTTGCTCGGAAATTGTAATATTTAGTCTTAATAAAGCCATTCGTAACGTCGAATATCCGGAACAGGCGTGAGCCGAGCGCGACGCCGCGGCCCGCCCCTGGCGGAGTGAACACCAGTGCAACGTGAATTTCCAGAAAATCTTCACCCATTCACTGGAAACGCGACGTGGTACTTACCCTTCAGCAGACGTAATCCACTACTCGGGTTTATTACCAACTGAGCTAACTATAATATTGAACTAACTGGAATTTTGTTTATTTTTTTTTTAAATTGACTAACCATTCGACAACACAAAGCTGACTGCGATGAATACCAATCGCAGTTTCAATACATGTATTTGATGTATCCGAGATTTTTTATTAATTGAATCGGAACTATTCAAAACGAACAAAAACGAATATTCAAAATGCTAACCACTATAAATTTTGCACACGAGCGATTCTGAAACGGTTCTGCGGTTATTGTATTGTACAGTGCGGCAACAGGATATAGTTTATTAATGAACCGATATCGAACAATATGAGCCACCAGAAATGTTCAATAAATTCAGTGGAATATAGCCCCGCGGACAATGGCTACTCCACCAGTGGGACCATGCCATATGCAATCTTTTTAAAATATTGTAAATGCGAAATCTCGTGCCAAAATGTGTTAATTCGGCACTTACGTGACGCGGCACGCTGCACCTCATATTGCGCGAAAAATGTAACGGACGTACTTCGTATGCAGTTTTAAATTAAACTTGCCTCTCAAGTGGGCTGCTTTTATTTTAAATACGACACGGGGAAGCTTTCTGGCATCTAATAGGATAATAATGTGATGCATGCAGAAGTAGGCGAGGAACAGCCAAAATTAGAACCACAATGACACCTAGTTATCTACTTATTTACAAAAAGAATAAAGTTCCTGTCCACTTTATCCACTTTATAAAACTTTATAACTATTGCGTTCGAAACTCATTAATTTAAATTAAATTGGCCACAAAAATATTAATAGACCAATCAACATGAAAATAAATTTACAAAACGTACAGTTAGCGCCATCTTACGGGTGGTAAACGAAACTAGATGATCACTTACGTAGAGAAAGTAGCTCATAGCTAAGGTTTTTATTTATTTCCGAACATAAGCTGGCTGATATTTGAACAGCGCCATCTTCATATTTGAGCGGAATTTTTGAACTGGAGCGCCATCTAGTATAAGTCTCTCTCCCTAACAAACCTCTGTACGATAACGAACCTGTTATTGTCGCTATCCTATCCTACGGGAGCTTGCTCGAGCTTTCACATAGTTGCCAACAGATGGCGGTAAAATACAAAACTTGGTTGTGATGTGTAATTTTTACAACTTAAAAATGGTATATTTTATTGCCATGCTACCTTAGTTGCTTAAAAACTAAATACTTACGGGTGTGATATCAGCCGCCATTTCTTGATATGACTGGACTGGCAACTTAAATGTCTGCAACAGATAAAAAAATAACCCCATCACTACAAAATCACGGGTTACGATAATCAATCGAATAGACGAAACATTGCGAAGAAATTCGCAATTCAAGCATCGTTTGGGAGCACGAGTGATTTAAAGCCATTTGAGTCTTACTGAACAACTATTTAGATATTTGCAAGGCACATCTGGGATTTCTCAAACGCGTTAAAAAGCTTCTGTATTTTTTGTATCGTAATCCTTGCTATCTGAATTAAATTGTATTGAGTAGTAGGTACTACAATTATTTAAATCTATTTCCAATTTTTTTAACAGTTAAACTTTGGATTTGGAGTTTGGATTTAGAAGGTAATCTTAGAAAGCACATTATCCCTGACTGCTGTTTCATCGAGATACTACGGGCGGAGCCGTGGCTAGAAGCTAGTCAAATATATTTATTGGAGAAATGCCTGTAACACGAAGCCTATGGTAGTCGCTATGAGCAGCACGTACTATCTTTACATTAAAACCTAATAAGCCAGTCAAAAGAGGAAACTTTGTATCTACCTGGATTTAACTGAGATATACTTAACGTTTACTATTACTTTACCCTCTAATAACCTAAATAAAACCAATAAATTAACCTCAAGTCCACCCTCTTAACCTTCAAGGGCCTGCTGCGACTTATCTACGACCTTGAGG
This sequence comes from Pheosia gnoma, assembly GCA_905404115.1. Lineage (NCBI taxonomy): Eukaryota > Metazoa > Arthropoda > Insecta > Lepidoptera > Notodontidae > Pheosia > Pheosia gnoma. The sequence continues at coordinate 7,707,044 of FR989905.1, forward strand.
TCCGTTTCATGCACAATTATTGAACCTTCAGTATTGTGGCACAAGCACAATCTTTTGAAGTAGTCTTACGGCGACACGAACGTCTTCCGTCTCGCTCTCGCCACAGAATTCATAAATAAGAATGACAGTGACAACATGCTTTTACGATAACGGTGCGATTAAATTAGGAAGTTCTTTCTTACCCTGATGACAGACATTATTATTCGAAATTGTCGAGAAAGTATAGTACATTAATGGGAATACCTCTAAAATCCAATAAAACAAAGATCAAACAGTAGGTCAACCAGATATGCCTTTTATTGTTAAGATGACGATGTATAAAGGATTAACATTTTTAACGCTAACATGTATGCTAGTTTGAGATATAGCATTGACCAAAATGAATACAAAATACGTAAGGATATACCTTTGATAAAGAATGCAAGAAGAGACAAAATAACCTACTTATAAAAAAAAAAATCCACTTAAATAAGCTGTTCGAGTGTTTGGTTATCACATGGCCATTAAATATTCCCATTACAGTATAAATAAAGAGGTATTTATTCATATGCTATGGTTCCATTGCGTCACTAGGTACACGCGAATTCGTTTGTACTACACGAATTGGCTTGATATTTTGTCCTTGAATATGTTATCAGCGACACCCCATCTATATTATTTCTTCGTCTGAGGCTAGAGGCAGCAGAGACACTACACAAATCATACAATACTTGGTTCACATACTTATTTTTATTGCAAGTTATTTGATTATTACGAAGTGGTCGTCAACCTTTTCTCGTGTGTTTAAATCTCTGAATTTACTGTTCTCGACATTACCGAACAAAACATTACCGCTAGGAAGGTAACCTTCGCCATTAAATGCAACATGACGCTACAGCGCTGGAACGGATGTCTGTCTAAATAACCTCTCGTTATACTTAGGTTAAAACGCATTGTATGTACCGCGTTAACGTGGGCCCAGTGCACAATGGAGGCATTACGCGATAATTACGGGTTGTGCGTAATTAATATGTGCAGTTATTATGTTAATATATAGTAGTTAGTATAAAACATTTTGTATTTTAATTTATATTTTTGATCATACGAGCTATTTGCTCAGTTTTTCATATTCATATTCGGCCCCGTTTTGTTTAGGTCCCCAGTTGCCAAAATTAACACATTTTTAATATGAGGAGCATCTTACCATTGGCATACTTACATGTTATGTGAAAAACTAAAAATATGTACTTAATATCCCTATTGTTATTATAAACACTATCATCCCTGTAATTCCCGAAGGAGAAGTCAGAGGGGAACTGCAGTTTACTCACTTTTCGCCAATGTTATTTGGTCGCAATGTAATAGCGGGCGAGCTTATTGCGATTATACCAGTACACTACTCAGTGTGAGGGGGATTCGGGTCATTATCATGATTTTAACTTCACCGTAAGAAATTGACATTCGCACATGGAATCCGAAATTCCTAGGGGAGCGAGCTGAAGATTGAAGCTTCACTCTTTTCTTTCAAAGCGAACGTTCCACCAATTTGTCTATCTTCATTTATGGTAATGATACCAAGAATGTCCGCGTTGAGATAAACCTTAAGTGGGCTTATGTCATGCACGTGGAAGAGGCGACGTAAGTTTTTAAAAAGATAAGCTTCTAATTACAGCTTGATTAGTCACTAGCTAACTACTATACAGATACTACCAACTTGGGAGTTAAATTAAATAGGACTTTCCGTTGTTGTATATGGCCACTGGATAAAGAAGATAAGTCTTCGCTATCAATTTTACAAATAAGCTGTAAAAAGATTATATCTTATGAGAATCTTTCAAATGTTACTGTTAAGATTTATTTTTCAAAATGGAATAAAAGCTATCACCTCATGTGAAATTAAGCGCAATAAATTCATCCTTTAAGTGGTGTGAGGAATACTAGGCTAATCGACGGCTAGTGCCTGGGCATGTGTCCCTTGGACAATTTAGATGGGATTTTCCAAACGCACGCGTCACGTTCGCCGAAGTGAAATGGTCAATAAACAAATTCCGTTACGTGAATAGTTTTACCACGATATATATATGTGAAAAGGTGTTTTGCATTTCTGTGGCGGTTATACCAAAGTATATAGTATATATATTGGGTTTATAGAAAGATCGTATAAATGTTTTACGTGTTTACATCGTCACCCTCGAGAATTGGCGGAATAGTTTCAGTACAGAAACTAGAGCTAAACGCCTGGCTAATTTCTTCGAGGTCCCACCCACCCAATTCCATGAACAGTTTCGTTCGAGATATTATTTGAGTTTACGAGACTCGCACCTCTGGGTTTTCTGGATTTCTTGTGGGAATCTCATTTTGAACCACTTGCTAAACGATGAAGGAAAACATAGTGAGGAAGCCGGGATGCCTGAAAGAACCCCTCGAAGACGTGTGAAGTCCGCCAACCCGCACTGGGCCTGCGTGGTGGGCTAATATATAATCCCCCTGGCATTGATGGAAGACCCGTGACCAACAGTGAGATAGGCTGGTATTATTATACTGTCATAAACTACAAAAATATATACTTGTTCTGTAAGTGCAAAAAAAACTACGAGTTTCTTGTTGTCAACCCTTCCCGAATGCCAATAAATTGGTCTTCTAATCGGGATCTGGAATGTTTGTCTAATCGACATCGGAAGACTGCGTACGTGGCGTTATTCCGTTATGTTCTGATTCGCGTGTTCCTATCGCCATAATGTGCTTTAGTAGAGCAACGAAGATATCCTTCGAAATATATGTCTATTTTTCTGTGCTTCACAGCCGACCCTTTCGTATAAAATAGTCAAATAAATTCCTGTTGTGCACGAGTAGTCACTGAGTCGACTCGCAAAGTCTGTGTACGTGTGTCCTAATTCCGTAAACGGTTAATTCGCATTCCCACATATCTGGGACTGTTTACCACATGCCGTTCACACATTTCGGTACCTACGTACCTACTTTTTTGTATATTTTTTTTCATGCTAAATACTGAACGTGAATAAAAAAACTCAACATAGGTAAAGCTCTGAATGATCTTGTAAAAACTGGATAAGTCTTTAAGGAAGTTCAGTCCATCATCTAAAATTACAAGTCAACATTACCTGACAACCATTACTGAAGATAAATGAACTGTTTTTACACAGTTTATCTTTCATTTCCGCACCATAAAATAAGAAAAGTGTACCTACCTAAACAAGAATCGATATTCAACATCGGAGACCAATTCGCATAGATTTATCAACCTAAATGCCTTCAATGACTACTTGTATGGGCAATTATATTCTTCTTAATCTTAATTATATTCTGGATGACTACAAGCTGTTGGAAATAAATATTTTACCCCGAACACGTGACAACTGTCATATTAATCGAAGTGCTTTTTACGTTTGTTTATCCTGGCTTTATCGCGGCTAAAAATAGGCCCCGACCAAGCTATCTTTGTACGGGATCCTGATTAGAAATCCGCCGTCCAACGGTGAGGCAGCCGCTAAATGTCACTTTAAATAGCGCCACCGTCTTCAAGCTAAAAGCGCTTAGTCGCTATTGGATCGTCATGCATTAACATTATCTGATGGCACAAGTAATGGGGGACGATGGCTTGACATCAGACGACTTTCATCTTCTCAAAGTAATTAGAAGAGCTATTTGTGACGTTTGTATAAAATTCACTACCTACTGTTAATCGCTGTGAGATCGTTAAGAAGTTATAAATTTTTAGACAGAATTAGCACCGATAAACTTGGTAAACATTTCTTATTTCCAAAATTGCTGAGACACTATTTCATTATTGAATATTGATGCACGTACAAAGATAGTCAAGCGATATGTGGGTAGGTACAGTCGACCAAGAAAGTTTTTTATCAGTTTTGACAACAACTCCTATATGATAAAAGATCACTAAGGCTGAGATTTATAATACCTTTGAGCCTACGTCACTAGAAACTACAAAGATTCTAACCCAAAAACATACTTATATTTAAAAATAAAGAGAGATTATATAAACCTCTGTAAAGCGTAGCCAGAAAATAATTTCATCTATACCTATTCAGTTGGGTAGCCGTCATGTTAAATCGAAGGCAGAATTAATTTTCTTATTCATTCACCTGTTATGCTTATCAGTTCTATGTTCGAATTAATAATAATGGCCGCTTACGTTATTCCAACTTTATACATAATATTTAACGACAAAGACAGAAAAGACGTCACAGCGATATATTGTCACCTGACTGTCACTTTGATCATGCAAACGAAAATAGGCCTTGCGACCCTTGCGAAACGATATTCGTTCTTAAGTAGGTAAAGGACTTTCTTGGTTGACTTTACCTACTTATTGAATGTATTTATCTTTGTTGGCGCGTAAACTTAATAGAAGCAACCCCGTATATCCGGCAATCGAAGTGACATTATGATAAATGATTTTACATAAACATGATTGGGATCAACGCATCATGCTAACTCAAGGCTATGTCTTTTAAATAGGGCTGACAATTTACGTAATGTTAGGTTCCGTATACGAGATTCGAGGCGTTTACAAGAGTAGAGAGACGAGCGATTAGATTTGCATTTTGAACTGGATATTTATTAAACTTTTACGAAAATAAAATAAAACAACGAAAATATTAAATACCGCCTTGGTAAAAATTTTAAAATAGAATATAATATCGCCAGGCGAACACCAACTATACGGTCCCACACCAAGCAACGCTTGTACATGTAATGGGTACCGTACAATGGACTCGGGGCGAACCCAGTCTATATTACTTATATAGATATTAAACATCCATGACTCGGGTACAAACATTCATGCTCATCACACAAAGCTTGTCCCTATCAGGATTCGAACCCGGGACCCACGGCCCAGAACGCAGGGTCACTACCAACTGCGCTAATCAGGTCGGCGAAATCAAACTATAAAAAATCAGCTCACAGTTAAACTACATAGTTGGTGATGTCTGCATCATAGCTTTGCGAAACAATTTTTAAAAGAATGTGCATTCCCTGTGTCTCAAGCTACGATCGTTGCAAAATTTTCATACAAATCGTTTTTAGCGAGACGGTTGGCAACCCTATGCAGACTTACGTTGTTACATGGTGGTTACTCTGTGCTATGTACGTACAAACATGATAACGCGAGATGAGGCCAACGACACCGCAGCTAGTGATTTGATTAGCCAGCGAAGATAAGATATATCTCGATAGGTATGTGTAGGGTCTGCACTGTTTGCTTTGTATGTAGATACCTATAGATTTTTTATTCAAGTACTCACATAAAAAATCCTATATCAAGCAGGTTTCGTGAATTAGGTAAAGTCTGGCCTAAAGTTAATATTATTCATCCTACAGGTTGAGATTAGAGCCTATGGGTAGGTATACTTATACATAGGTCTTAAGTTATGAATACTACTTAATGCTTGTTTCATCAAATTAATGTTTGTTAACGTAACATAGATTTTTTTTACTACAATTTATATGTATGTATATCCAAGCTCAAACCAGATTATGTACCTTCTATTCCTTATTTAAATAGCTATAGTAATAAGGCCTCCTGGACACTAATTACTTGAACCCTAATGTTAGTTTTCAACCTTTTACCTAATCTAATAATTATTCTACAGTTTTCACAGCCATATTCTAGTGTTTACAGATTCATTCACTTTAATCTGTGTAATTAAAGATTAAAAACATATTATTAAAGTCAATTAAGAGCAGTGATAGCTAACTTGGTTGAATACTTGCTTTGGAAACAAGGTGAGCAACATCAACCCCGGCTCACACTTCTGTGGTTTTCAATACTCACTTATTGATTTCTTATATTTACGTGAATACTACACATTGAAATAAAACGAATCTTACGGATTCTATAGCATTTATTATACGTTTTTTAAGTTCCCGACGTTTCGGCTGCTTTACAGCAACCATGGTCACGGGAGGACTGAGAATGTTGGGAACGTAAAAAACATATAATAAACGCGATAAAATCCGTAAGATTAGTTTTATTTCAATTGTCACTTGTTTTACAATATTGGCAAACATTATGTCGAAACCTGCACATCTTTTTAAAGTTTGCCATCTCGCACGGGCCCAACTGGGTGAACTATGGTCCAAATCGATTGATGCGAATAATTCTCAGTATAATGACTATAGACTCACTAAATTGGGAGCAAATAATATCAGCGATACGTAGGTGCACTGCAGTATACTACTGCCTTCCCATTCTGAGTTTAAAGGCATAATGGTGGGTTATAATTAAAATCATCAAAACTGAATTAAAGATGAGTGGCTGTAATGGATTGACTAAATTAAGTGTAGATTTGAATTAGTGGAAGAAAACCAAATGATGATATCATATTTCATTTACAGCTGTGCAACAACATTATGTACTTTAAAACATGTTATGTATTAAGCAGGTACTTCAATTGCAAGAATGCCAAAGACCTTAATATGTGTTTTCAATGTATTTAAAAGTACATTGTTCAAAAGTTATTGAGTGATCTAATGTGTCCATACATTTTCCAGTAAAGCTGCATTTTTCTGTTAGGTGGGCTGTCATATTATGTATGGAAAGATGCAGTGTCAGTATTCCATATTGGTATTTGATGCTGGCCAAAACTCATACTGTGTATTAGATCGTAGAACCTTCACTGCTATAGCAATTTTATGGATTTAGGTCAACTATGCACTGATATTTATTTGAATGAAATCTTTGTTTCAGGTAACTTTACTGGATTATGAACACATAATAGCTAATATACCATGATATATATATATTTTTAAAACAAGAATTTACAAAAGAAAATACTACATCTCTCCCCAAATGTCTACCAACAAACTATCTTATTTAGATATTCCTTATACAAATATAATAGTGAACACATGGCTATTCTATTTTCAAAAGAATAGCCATAAGCAATGTCATAGGAATGTTAGTTTATAAATCACAGATGGACACACATGCTCTATGAATCATGGGATGAAGTTATCATAACAGATGTAACCAAATTATAAACACAATGTGCTCTCCTTACTAACAAGGCTCACATGCTTTTTCATATATAAAAATCTTAATAAGTTTGTCTGACCAGTGTTGGAACAAGTCTTTATGATTGGATGAGATTTATTACAATAACAATTTTTCTTTTTTAAGTTGTTTAATTAATATAATAATATTTCTTTACTTTTTACCTACTAAAGACTCTTATATTAAAAACATATTACTTTATTAGATGCTTAAGAAATTGGCATTCATAAATTTAAAATCTTTACTTCTTTTGGTTACTGCTTGTATGTAAATTAATTATAGCTCATAAAGTATTTATATAAAAACAACAATTACAAAATGTAAAACATAAGTACTTACCTACTTTTGAAATAGAAAACTATAATACACCTATTAATTATTTAACAGATAACTGCCACTTTAAAATGCATTCTATTCTTGTAACTAGTTCATGGATAATATTCGTAAGGAAGTAACTCTGGAGCTACGAGATAATTGCGAAAAGTTATCATCTGGCGACTCTAGCGATAACCTATTGCGAGATGAATCAATTTAAACAGACATAAATAACATACTAGGTATATTTAACCATTAAAAAAGTACTGCTAAGAACCTTAAAGCACTTCCAAATCAAACTGCACTCACCAGACCTAATACAACTCGATAAACACGAAAATATATAGAAAAACATAAAATAAATACGTACCTTATGAGAATGATGAAGATATTAAGTTATCCAAGTGTCCAATCGGGAAAACCATTATCACAAAAAAAACACAACACACATATTCCACTAGCACATAATTATTTATAAATTGTTTAATCCACACCCGCGCAAACGATATAAATCAGTTTCTTATTGACATAAACACAAACTGAGCGTCCGCCATATGCATGTACGTTCCGCTCATACACAACTATAAAAAAAGTTCTGCCTGTCCAAAATGTAAACCGAGTTGATAAACTCAAATAGTAACCTGTATAGAATAAAGTATGGCTTAACTATATTTTTCCTTTATTTTTCCACACAGAAACGATGTTGTGAAAATCCATATGATGTTTCAACACTTATAAACGCATTTGACTTGTTTTATATTTTTCTTCCAACAGTAATTTCGGAACGCACTTGATTTGTATTTCACTTCACTCACATGCGAGGACCGTTCGAACTTCACCGCGCTACAATGCCGACGAGCTTTGATTTCGATTTACAGAAGAGTATAGATAGAGCTTGTTAGAAAAGGATGGACGATTTCGTAGGGTCGTAGTCAACGTTTTCTGTGAACTGTGTGGATACTGCAAGAAACGAGATACTATTTTGTAGACTGTGGCTTTCTCGTAGCACTCCGTTTATAATCCGTAGAGAACTTTACTTAATTTTTTAAACTGTGTATGTGATTTTTATTTTGTTTTTATTATCACGTATTGACACATTGATTAATAGTTGTTTTTTTTTAATAACCCATAAATATATTTTAGAGAAGATTTTTTTTACTTTTGAATTTACTGTTAGTAGGTTGATAGGTAGGTTAAAAAAGAAAAAAAAAACACCATATCGGTATTCCCTAAAAGCGCAGGCACGGGTACAAATTTCTACAACGACATGTATTCATTTTCCACAAGGAAGTATGTAACCATTTTCCGCCACTTTTGTGGTCTTTATACGTATTACTTATTATATTATGTTAGGCACCTAGGTACTCACAGTATTCCGATTTTAATAAATAGGTACCTACCTACATAGGTACTCTGTGGAACTAAGTAAGTACCTAGGTACGTAAATCGATTCAAGATAAAATAATGAGTTAAGTAAATCAAATAAGTAACTTACCTACCCACTTTGCTTGTTACCTATAAATAATGATTGAACATTGATCACAGATGTAAACTACTAGGTGCCTTCTTCGCGAAAAGAGCGATTGAATAATGGTTTAAGTTTTCATTCATCAAAACTCAATATAGCTAGCTATCCTTATCATCGAGTGATACTTATATCGAGTACGTGTGTACCTAACATGGTCTATATTATATTTATGGTGCCCACGGGAAATATCAGTCTGGTTCAATTGCCCAGAGGATCGGGCGTTGAAATATGATTGTTCATTGATTTATCTATAGAAGAAAACGAGCAGTCGACGTGGTTCTCATTCTTTACTACACTTTTCTGTTGGAGGTACAATAGGTACCGCTACCTAGTGATGGAGTACTTTTACATAGGTACATAAGTACTTACTGTCCAAACGTAGGTACATTTCCCATTTGGCCATTAACTCAATGACCTGTTGTTGGACTATATGAGAGATTCAGAAAGACAATACTTACCTTAAAACCTGCGTTCTTTAGCCTAATCCTACAGACATATGATCATGTAATTTATATCTACATAAAGGCGAAAGCGCCGTTTTTAGACGTATCGGCATTTTGGAAAGCATTTGGATCACACTGAAATGTGATAGGTTTTAAACCTTAGTTAACAGATATGATATGTTTATCCTAGGAAATAGATTAGCTACCGAGGGAAAGCGAAAAACGGCATCCCAAAATAACTTTTTAGTCAACTTTGTATGGTGACAGCTTATACAGAGGGGTTCAAAAAGGGTAAACTAATCCTTGAAACTGGTTTTCTTAAAGCGCATTTGAAATTATTATGAGATGTCAGAATTTTGATAAGTAGATCGTTTTTAAAAATAAATTTTGTTCCGTATAAAATTACAAAGTGACTTTATGCGAGCACTTTTTTTTATTGGCGTAGGTATCTTAATTCTGACTTCACATATTGATTACAAATGGGCTAAAGAAGCGCAGGTTCGCAGGCAGGTTTAGTAAACCATTTCTGAAACGTTTTGTACAACAAGATGAACACCAGGCATAATTTTAATCCAGGAAAGTATAAAAGGGTTCTCGAGGATAGTCAAAAATATTATACTAAAGACCTACTTATTGTTAACTTAAATACTAGACCACCGACCGAAGAAACTCTACACTCTGAACCTTTCAACTTGCTAACACTAACGTTAAAGTTTCAATATACGTTAAAGTTCATAAAACATTCTGTGCAGAGGTGCAACGTCACGTAGCTCTTAGAGTTTTATAACATTTTATTACATTGGATGCGTATGAAAAGGTATAGCAATAGACGGGGCGCGCCGCGATTGTCCCGAGAGGGTGTGTCGGCGCGACATACTGTTTTATAATTGCATTTGAAGCACCCTCCCGCCAATATTGCCTGCACTTTGCACTCCATGAACTAGACAGCAATTATTGCGAGAGCCGAGAGCACACAATTCAGTGCACCGGCTATCTCACGGGCTATTTGAATTTAGAACGTATAGCCCCTAGTAATAGTAGGCTGAACCCAATAGGAAAGATAGCTGTAATTATTTACACTGTGGTACCAAGCTACTAGCTTTTTTTTTGGTTCGCGCATAATGCATTAATCTTTTCCAATTTATTTGTTTTCACAAAGAATAACGAAGAAGGTTAGGAGTGAAGATAATGATCATTACTTTACAATTCTGTTTTTTTATTCTTGGCAGGTACTATCTTGAACTTCAGTTGTACATCCTAGATACTTAAAAGTATCTATTGAAAGTGTTTTATTAAGATTCTACAGTAATCTTAAGAAGTTAGTTATCGTCCACTTACAAAAGCAAAAAGATAAAAAAGCAAATTTTTTTTATGTTTGAAATATGTATATCTGTGAAGATATCGTAAGAGATTGATAGGTACCTAAGTAACCTAAGTGACCGTAGTACTTATCTATACTTAACTATGAACCTAGCCGTTTTTATTGAAATTTACTCAAGTGCTTATATATGGATTCTAACCTCCATCGCTTCGTAGGTACCCATATAATTATAATTATTTAACCATATTTCTTTATCAACTCAAAAAAAACATAAAATTGCAAAGTGATGTCGAGCACACCACACACCCGCCGTAGCATATAAAGGGCATGTTTTCAAAGATAACTCGTTGTGTGCGATGCTTTATGTGCAACAAGCGAACGCGACAAATGGAGCGTGATATGTGGATAACCATTTATTCAGAAAAATAAATCGTATGGTTCAAATTGCATTGCGATTGCACTCAGTCAACAAGTTTGTCTATATCTAGCTAGCAGTTACTGGCTGCCAATAATTTGAATTAAGTACTTATTTTCCTTTTGCCGCCATTTACACAATATTCTAAACTTAAATTCTTTCGTACCTACGTCGTCGTGACTCGTTTACACGGTGACCGCGTCCTTTTCGGCGGAAAAAGCAAAAAATCGAGTAAAGTAGGAAACCCTATCCGATAAGGCGAATTAATTAAAAACTTGAAAGAGATAAGTCGCCAACATTCAGCCTTTGCGTTGCGGCAAATTGATTTTCATCTGAATCCATCGTGATGCGAGCCTGCGGATGCGGGCCTAGCCTTTGGGCCTGTGCATATGCTCGAAAACTGAAATAATTTATATTACTTGACACTGGCAAAATACCTATGGTGATGCCAAATTAAAAAAAAAAAAAACTTTGCTGTCGAACTGCAGATGCGTTACACATGATTTTCTATGCAACAGTTTTTTCAGTGACATTGTTTGAAAAGGTGACATCTGCTCGCAAACGTTAAATGAATCAATTTGAAAACTGACAAATCTTTTCATTCCGCTACTGTACTTACCTACTTATTAACTTACCAAGCTCGTCTTTTTCCAGATATTCTCAAACTAACGAGAAAACGGCTCAATCCATCAAACTCGCCTGCAAAATACAAAATCTGATATCAAATAAATAAAAGAATCGTACTGGCGAGATTAAAATCTGTTTGTAAACTGAACTAATAAAGTGGGCGAATGAAACGTGTTCCGATATCCAATAAACAGGGAGCTTTACGGGTTAACGCGTCGGCTAATCCGACGGATACCAATTAGTTGTTAAATAAACCGCTTAACACAAATACGGTTTAAACAAATCTATCCATTTGATATCAATGCAGTGATAGTCAAAGTTTTCTTTTAGGAACACAATGGTTTATTGTAACTATTAGAGTACTAACTACAGTTGTGTCAAATTACAGAAGGCCCTATAGAAGTAGATTAGGTATTTAATTAACTAAACTAAAACATGCATATTTCGTGCATAAAGTATGTAGACATAGGTATGTGAAATTCCACAAGTCCGCCGCCATTCATTGAAATAGGAATGCATAATTGTTTATCGCAACACAATAATGAAAATAACAATAACCTTCTCGTTTCCACCACTATTTTTGAATGCTCGCATTATACAAAAATATTCGCGGTTCAAACCGCAGAGGAAACAAAATGGCGGCATCGCGTCAGCCGTCCCGCGCTTTTCACATTTCCCGCCTGAACGTTTTACCGACCGCATTTTGTGTCGTTGTCATTCAACCGAGCGAGCGGCGTGCTCCGGAATTGATTCACGAGTATGATGGAACAATGCAGATGCGTTTAGATACAGCTTTTAATGCAACCGACTGTACTGAAACGAGTTTTGCAAACGACCGACTATACTATACTTGACCTATTTTTGTAGTGATGCAAATCGTTATCGTTAAAAAAGCCATGAGTGCAATCTGTATAAATAAAAATTAAATTCTGTTCGTCGGTAAGTGTGTCACTTGAGAACGGCTGAACCGATCTGGTATTTACTTCATCATCAAGTGCTCCATACTCTCATAGTTTTTATTCGTCATATATTTATTTGAAAAGTATTTTGGGGGAAGTTATTTCGTCGCCTTTGCCATCAAAGGAACATTTTTAATGAAAATTCTACTCATTTTGATATGTAAATGAAATCTATCGAGGAGCCGCAGGAGATGGGTTCTTATTGAACGAATATATATATGTACACACATAGCTGCGGGGAATGTTATGTCAATATTGTTATTATTGAGCCTTTTTATGGAGGTTTGCAGTTTTATAAAGCTTTTATACATCGCAGTGTTGTTAATTGCTTTAAATCGTAAACTCTTAGCTTTCTTTCTATCTTATCTACTGACTATCACTCGAGCTTAATGTGATTTTGTTCGAAAGTTCAAGAAGTCCAGGTATTTATTAACCTGAAAAGGAGCGGTTATGGGAAGGGCGTGTAAGACTTAATACATCTAAAACAATCAAATATATTTCTTAAAGATCCATCCTCCATTGATAATAATAATAATGTATAATAACCCCAGCAGGTGGCTCACATAACATTAAAATTCTCAAAAAACACCGCTACGTGTTGGACACATGTCCCCGCGCAAACCTTTCAATGATCCGTTTTGTATATTGAGAAAACCAAACAAACTAAAACAAGAGAGTCAAATACTGGGAGCTGGCGGAGGCGTTTTTAAAAACGATAAATTAATTTGTAAAAAATAACATGAAATAATTAAATACAAATGGTCTGATTTGACTGACTAACTAATTCTAGGGCTTAAGACTATGGGGTTTGATCATTCCAGATCATCAAAAATGCAGGTGGGCAGCGCGTGTGCGCGAGAGTGGCGTGATATGACCGCCCAGCGCGAATAACAACATACTGCTTAGGGTGTCAAAAAGTCTGTAGAACTGGAAGTAGGTGGCGATATAACTAGAGCTGCCGCCAAAGTTTACATTCACCCGACGTCTAATCCGTAGGAACACGAACACGAAGCCGAAACATCACGTAATACCGTGTAAACCGAACAGGGACAAATCCCGAGTAATCTTTGTAGTGCCAACCCTATTCGGGTTTACGTCATGTATCTACACAAAATATATGACAAAACAGGATGTCCCGAGGCAAGGGGAGGGCTTTAGGAGGTAGGCCAGTGTGACGTCAGTCAATATATAAGATTATGACAATACCAGTTTAATGCAATATATAATTTCGCTTTTAACACTTTAGAGGCGACACGGAACAATTTATGCTTATCTACTTCAAAAAAAAATCTCAAACTTTATAAGGTACTTACACTATACTTAAAAACGATAATATCTGCTATTCTCCAGATATTTCTTACACCAGAATCGCTAAAGAAGGTCAAGAAAAAAATACTATACAACTATACATCATTTCAACTAAAATTCACGTATTTAGTTTTACGGATTTTAAGGATGAACTTTTTTGTTGCTTGCAATTTCACATTGGAAACATTGGTTAAATAATAGCAAATTACCCTGGTGTCCCATTTAAGTAGGTAGGCATTCGTCTCTGTAACAATTACATTACTTACATTGCCTGAATCTTATTCAAAAACAATTTGCACGAAAGAAATTGGGAATCCTTCCCGAGAATCCTCTTATCTGTGAAACATTCAAATTAAATACCGGCTCTAACGACATTTCGCTTTCAATTCGGAGGAAGGAACTTCTAATAATATTAAATCGTTAGACAATAGCACCCTTGAATCATCGGCACCGGAGTCAACCAAATTACATGTCAAATGGTCGGGAATCCAGAAATATTCCTCGATAATTTATAGGGTGACGCAGACCCACGATTATTGACTACTTAACTAAAATTAACTTAATGCTGACTTCGTCTTTTAGTAGTATCGTTTTCCTTCACGCAAAATTAATTTAAAGATGCAGTTTTACATTAGCAAAAATACTAAGCTGCCACTTCATAAATATTTATAATTCCATCTTTTAACACTTTTTCACTACATTTGAGACTGTATCAATGGAAAGAGGCCAGGGTTTTTTAGAGAAAAAAAATTGTTTTACATGATTTTTTCGCACCAGATGACGATATTACAATATTGGATGTGAAGACATTCCCAACGACATTTAATCAATATTAAAAACAGACCTCAATTTTTTGTCGGCCGTCTACATCAGAATTCTCTCGGTGCTGTTCACCCCCCATTTTCCGTACGACACCCCCCTCCCCCATTCCCGATGACAGGGATATCTAAATGTCATTATAAGTTCAGTCTTCAGTTGAGTGGAGCGCGGAATTCCTGGCCGAGGATAACTTCCAGCGATTTCCCTGTTTATTAAAACTAGGAATAGTTTGAGTTGGGGTGACCTTATTTGATTTTGAATCAAACTCAGCTCGAATTGGGAAATCAAATGTAAGCTATGTTGCTATACTACTTTTGAGTTTTTAAAAACTTATTATCTAGCAGTGCCCGCGACGTCGCAAGCGTGGACTTATATGTTTTATCTCTCATGGAGAACTCTTCCATTTTGCGCGTATATGTTTCTTATATTGATCATGTTATATATATATATGTTGTTGCCATATCAAATTCCATCTCGTTAGACACGCTGACCAAAATTCAACTAAAATAGCAGATTTGTCTTCGGCTCATCGAAAAGAATATCCACCACGATCTACGAATCCCCTCGCTGACTGCGACAGACACGAACGAGTTTTAATTACCTTAGATATGTATGATCTTCGTCCATCATTATTCCATCGGTTTCATTTTATTCGCTTATTAATTAATATACCCCGCGCATTAAGGGGAGGCCCGTGCCCAACAGTGGGACATTACAAAGGGCTACTATTATTATCTATACATCTATACATATAAATAAAATTGGAGTGTCTGTTTGTAATATTAAAATAACTGCTTTTTACTAAGTGCATTTGGATGTATACACGTTACCTATACCGAAACAACATTTTTTACAATTTTTGTCTGTCTGTCTGTCTGTCCGTCCGTCTGTCTGTCTGTCTGTCTGTCTGTCTGTCTGTTTGTTCCGGCTAATCTCTGAAATGGCTGGACCGATTTTGACGGAACTTTCACTGGCAGATAGCTGATGTAACAAGGAGTAACTTAGGCTACTTTTATTTTAGAAAAAAAAATAGGATCTCACGAAAAAAATTAAAACCAATGTTGCAGCGCAGTGCCTGATTAAGTTTGATAGCAACAACCTGCAATGCGTCCTGCGGGCTCAGAATGGGCGAGCAGGCTGTTGTCAACGGTTGTCTTTGTTAAATACCACGCGGACGAAGTCGCGGGCAAAAGCTAGTATTACATATATTAATTGAATATTTCGCAAATACCTACCCAATATATATTTGCTTACCTTACCAAGACTATTTTTCTTTCATTTAAAAACATCAAGTACCTATTTGTTTATCGATTTGCTCATATCCTTCCACAGATAAAACTTGGGGCGATGATACTTATACTACATATAGATTGTATATATAAGAGTCTACGCTCGTGCATACAAAAGCAAAGTTTTCCCATTCAACATCTTAATCACCCATTTCTCTCATCTCTTTGTTTTATTGCACAATACTAAAAGTGAGAGGGAACAATTTTTACTTCTGCTGACGCGTAGGCGCGTAGGTAGGTAGGTATTGTGAGTTTTCAGATAGGGGCGAGAGGTAGGTATATTGTTATTGTTTTTTCATCTATCATTATTATACAAGGTGATTCAGAAACGGTATACTAAGCCTGGAACCACGAATCTTTAGACCACTTGTAATCATTATTTGAAATCAGTATTTTGTTTTGTCAATATTTTTGTTCGCAAGAAATCTTAATTGTCATTTAGTTTAGACACATTTTTTAAATAGACATCGAAATTGTGACTTCACATAATGATTACAAATACGTTAAAGAAACGGAGCTTCAATGGTTAGTATACCCTTTCTGAATCAGCTGTATTCATAGCTCAAATAAAAAAATATGACCGAAAGAAAGCCGAAAAACTATTTCACGGGTAAATTAAAAGACTTAGTGAAACGAATAACGAGAAAGAGCCCTTTGATGGGATTAGTGAAATATTGGATGCTCCAAATTCCAGGGAGCTTAATCTACTTTTTCAGAGTACCGAGTTCTTGTTTTTGTTATTTATTTTATGTGGGCAAGTAGGTGAGAACCTACCATAAAGTATGTTTTTATTTTAAGCAATTATCTACTTAAGGTCACAATAAAATCAAGATTGTATTATCATAGTAAGACGGTTAAGCTATTACTAAGGAAGCAAAGTAAAGTATATTAAACACATATTTTTTTCAAGCAAAAATCTTAACGATCTGCACGCATTCATAGTATTACCGGTGCACGACTCCAATCGACATTTATTTGTATTTATAAAGATTCGCAAATTGTGTTGGCTCCTCATCGGCTCTCATTTATTAAAGGTAACAATGATTTACCGCCCGCCGCCATGATTCGCTATTGGAACGCTTTGATCAAATATATTTTTCAGACATAATATACTTACTTATTTTTCAGGCATAATGTATTTTAATACTACTTAATAATCTAGAAAGAATTACATGTTAGACGATAATTATAACTAAATTCCAACAACTAACCTGTTGCAAGCCTACTTAAATAGTAGTGAGTTGTATTTTATTTTATAATTACATCTACTGCAACAAAGTATTTTTAATTTGAATCTTATTGACCATCACAGTATTAAGCTGATACTTCCAGTAGGTAGAGCAACAAGCGCAACACACACATAATTATCCTAAGCTGTGTGTGAACAACACAGATATAATTTTCCTAAGCTGTGATCGTCTCGAAAATATTCCGGTAGTCGGTGAAAGGTAAGTAGTAGTAAAGGAACGGTAGCAACATTTATTCAAATTTCGCAAGTCCCAGGATTCTGGTCCCTCATCGGGTCGAGAACAATTTGTAAATGGAGCGCGCTGCTAGCGAGCGATTTGATGAATGACTGCCCGAAGTGGTACCTGTAACTACCGGCTTTTTTCTTAAATAGGTAGGAGGATTTATGTGAAAAAAGCAATGTTTTTTTTTAATAATATTACCGGACGCCATATTTATTTTGTACACACTTTGAATATATAACAATGTCGTTGCTAAGAGCCGATTTTTTCTGCCAATTATTCTGTTAATTCTGTTCTGTTCTTAAATTAAGCATTGACCGTACATAGTACCTACGAGTATATGATATATTATATGAGCGTACCTACTAGCGGACTCATTAATTCATGGCGCTCATATATCGCGTGCCAGGCTGCGCACATAATTGGCTTCGGACTGAGCGCGGCGACTTGGCACATGTGGCCAACTCGTCCCACTACACCATGGGTATTCTAAGGGAATCATAATGAATATTTAACATAAGCTTTATGGACTAAATTCTGAATAGGTTGTTCTATAAATAGGCTGAACTTGATCGATTGAATATTTAAAAAAAAAAAAAATTACGTAACATATTTTTTATGCTTACTTGGCTAATGAGACTTGGCATGGTGGCGTAACTAATAATAGCATCTCTATCCAGGATAAAGAAGGATTTCCCAGGATACCAAATAACATAAAGTGAGCGCGTTTATAGAGTCGTGGGTAATATCGATAAAAAGTATTACTCACCCTGCTTTTGGGGCTCTTAATAGGTGTTATTGAACAATCTTATAGTATTTTTTTATATTACGTTCACTATGTATAATTTAGAACCATTAACTTAGATAGCTTATATGTAGGTTTTCCATCAAGCTCTAGGTATAAATTGGTAGTTGCTCTACACACATTCAGATTCATAAGTATTCATATTTGTAAAATAAAATGGTTACAAAAGTGCTGTCAAAAGTACAGTATGTATTAAAAAAATATATTAATCATAAATTTGAATTCGCAGACACGATCAAAGTTGAATGAATTCCATCAATCTCGGCAGGTGTTCGGAAACTTCAGTGTCTGTTTGAAAGCTTTCAACTCCGAATAAATATTTACTCTCTAATATAAGATGCTCCTTCAAAAAGTTACGGTTGGAATTTGGTTTATAGATAGGTTGTAATTCGAAACAATTTTCACGATTTAAGTTTGTAACTTTATCCAGTTAGTTCCACGTCGGGCGCCATTACGAGTATATACAATATTTTTTTCAGATTCATCATTTATTTATATTGATTATTGGGACACAGTTTAGATAATTGCTACACACCTTTATCATGTTTGACAGTCAGAAATATGTTTCGCAACGTCACATCGGATGTTTGCAATAAACTAACTTGCTAGCTAATATTAAATTGATATGTTTAAAGATTTTCAAGTATCTTATATTCAAATGAGTGAGAGAAAACCTCACAAGAATAAAGAATACGTATTATACTCACTCGTGGAGTGTGCCTCTGAGAGCTGGCACATAGAGATTTATCACAAGTCATATCGTTCGTACAATGGTCGGGCGCCACTGGGTCGCGGCCTCACTCGGGCCCGGGAAGTCTATTAAGAAAGTTCGGGATACTGAGGTCCGGTTGGCTAACTGTACTTGTATTGTAACTGGAGCAGCATTTTACTGAAACATTTATGGAGTAGGTATTAAGTATAAAAATATTATATTACCACAACCAACTAAATTAAATTATTAATAATTATTATTAATTATTAATCATTAAATTATCTAGGAGATTAGAAAAAAGCTAAAACGCAGCAAAATGCAGAAGTTTAAAGTTACGTATTAGAAATAAACGAAAGCATTATATAGTCACGTGACAGCCATAAGTGACCACAAGAGCAACAGAGAAAGACGCACGGCTCTACTCTCTTGGCACTACTTGCTTTTATCAAACTTAAATAATGACTGTCTATTAAATTATTATCTTGCTATGTACAAAATCAACTAAGTATAGGTAAGTATACTGAAAAATGGAAAAACAAGTCATGTACAATAATAACAGAGTATGAGGTAATTATATCATAAAATAATTAGTAATAAAGTACTTAAATATACATTATAAGTAGCTTATGTAAATAATAAAACATTTTTTTTATCCTAGAGATTCCAATTATGTTTGAAATATAAACGTTATACAATAAGAACTGATGTAACAAACATTAACATACAACCGAATTGAGAACCTCCTCCTTTTTGAAGTCGGTTAAAAATTAACGCGTTATCTTTTGGCCGGACCCGCGAGAAGCATCCCTTTCATCATTAAGACCCAATAGTAATAACAAACACTAATCGGCACTCATGTAAAGAAAGAAAATATCGCACAAGACTCTAGCTAAAACACCATTCACACCTAAATCTCAATGTCTAGCTCGCATAAATCAAACTTTACATCCTTAGCTCCAGTCCAAAGGACGTATACAACCATCTGAATATGTCAAGACTTACAAGGCCGTAGCCAAGAATTCACTTCGGGGAGGGGAGTTGAGCTCTAAACCAGAGACAATAAGTAACAACAACAATCCGAAAAGGGCCAAAAATATCAATGATGAGTTGGGTAAGGCATTTCGGGGGGGTTATGAACCCTCAATCAACCCCTCAACCTTGCTACCTGCTTCCTAAGGCCTCGAAGACATATCCTTGAAGACTTTTCTTCTAGAGTCATACATTTCTTGCACCTCTCTCGCTACATATTCTGAGTTAACTACTGAGTTACTCATAATAGGGTTGAATTCCGGACACGTCGCCGCCGGCGAAAGGATGCCTAGTCCGTGCGGAGCTCCAGCCCGCCTCAGATGGAGACGTTTGAATAAAAATGCCGTCCATGTTTTAAGTAATGGAAATTTAGTGTCAGACATTGTGTTAAAGGCGGTTGGTGCTATGATGTGTAAGAGCAGACGCTATGGGAAGACTTATATAAGAAAAATATTATTAAGTAGAGGAAAATTATGTTTGTTTTATGTTGTATTTACACACAAATTAGATATCTACTTAACTCCCAGAGGATTGGCTAGTCACTCCCTACAAAATCTCCAAAAACGGGTACCCCTAGGACTCTAAGTGCTCGCTAAGAATGGATTTTACTCTGGGCGAATGCAGTCAGGGGTAACAGCTTGAAAGTAATAAAACACACAAGGCGAACTAAAACTAAATGAACAAAATAAATCTCACATATGAACAGATTGAGAACATATGGCTCCTCCGTGTTGCACGCTTGACCAAATGATTAGGAAGCTTTACTTTTTTATTGAATTAAGGAATTACCGTGCACGCACCATTCGGAACGATATAAAACCTTTCACCGCACTCTACGAGACCACAGGTGAGAAGCGACTGTATGTCGAACTACTCACTTCGTCATAGTAATATATTATTATTTATAAAATCAATTTTATACTCCATTTATCACATGATAGGTGTCTTAAATAAACGACAGTTTCTTTCCGCCATTTTGTTTAACAAAAATGCACAAAATGGCGTCGAACTACACGGACGCGATTGGACCGATAGCTTATCCTCTGAGAATGTTAGTATATTTTTCATTTTTCAATATTTTTAAGTGTAAAAGTTCTTTATCTCAGGAACAATGAAGTGATATAATTTATTTAATATCGATTGTAATTTACATAATGCACTTATCCTTTCAAATCATTTTTCCGTACAAGGCTTATTCAGGGAAATTCATTCAGTAACCTCCGTCTAAGTATCTAATAAATTGTAGTTGTCATTAATGTACTTACGTTTTTTTGTAATTTTAACTCGATCAGACCCTTGAAATATTTTTTAAGAGTATATTGCAGAAGCTAGAGTTATAAATTTCCTCTGATCAAGACTAATTAACGTTTATACAGTGACGCGGTAAGATCTAGTTTGTTCACTCCTATCTCTTTTTAAATTATAAGAGAATATGAGACGAAATTCATTTCGCAGTTTTGTTATACGTATACTAGGATCAGTTTTATTCCGCAAGTCCTTGTAAAAATCTCAGACTATATAACTTCTACCTACTCCCAGGGTCTCCAAAGATGTGGTGGATCATATGCTGGGATGGAACATTCCCGAGGATCACCAGGAGCTGGTGCACGACCACTGGCGCAGCTTCCCTGCCGTCAGCAAGTACTGGCACTTCTGCCTGGCCCTCATCTACACCATGCTAATGCTCACCTCGATGTCTGGCAACGGAATCGTCATTTGGATTTTTAGCACGTAAGTACCATTGACAATTAAAATATTTTTTATAAGTATTTTTTACAATGGTTGTATCAAAAAGACCTTGTCCGCGTAGAAGTGAGGCAAGGACGCCGGCGGCATTTCCTCGCTGTATTATCATGCTGATTTGTTGAGAGAGGAATGAGCCAGCCCTCCTGTCACATGTGGAGGCAATCAACCTAGGTCATAATTTGTTGATGAGATTTTAGAGCCAATACTCCATGGACCTAGCGTCGCTACGGCAAACGGCACAACTACGTAAGTAGTTATTGTTTAATGAGGGGTACTCGCGCTGCTAGCCGATTAAAAAGTTAGCGACTTATTGATTTCTTATATTTACGCGAATACTACACATTGAAATAAAACTATTATTTAAGGATTTTATCGCGTTTGTTTTAGCGACTTAGCCCGTTTATAACCTTTTTTATAAGAAAGAAAACCGGTAATGTTTGAGTACGTAGTCCATGGAGTTATTTTAGAAGTTCTAATTATTTCTACAATAACTTGAGAGCAATGAATCCGGGTCACCGTCATAAATCTTATTCTATGTTTTCGAGATATTAAGGTATATTAGGTGACCCAAATTCAATGGTCCCGAGTATATTTCTATTTTATGAAAAAATATAGCTTTGACTGCACCTCTCGTAAGCAGGTTTACTGACTTACAGTAGATAGCTACTTAACCACATCTATGTACAAGGATATCGGCACAACAATTTTCTAAGTTTTATGCCTTCATTAAAAGTTCAAAAGACCAATTTTACAGAAGCGTAGAGTATCGTGGAACAATGTGACGATCGGTTCGAGTGCCGCCGCCGGCTGACGTCACTCAGCTGTGATTTAATTAAGTTTCTAAACGCACCAAGATGGGACGCGACGAGCTTGATCGACCCACTAAATAAATATACGCGCAGAAGATCCGCATCTCAAATAGGTAGTTTGAATTTGTGGCCACGAATGGTAAACGCGATATTATATACTCAAATAAAATCAGTTTAATGGAGAATTGAGAAGAAATTCAGTATCTCCTAGCGCAATACCCCTGGAGGAAAACTCTTTCTCGTGGAACTATAGACCCTGTGAGGTCTGATTTGTTTATAAGTTTGAGAGAGGAGCACAAAAACGGCTAAACAGATTTAAATGAAATTTTGGTATAGAGGTTGGTTATTATCTGAAATAACCGCAAGGTAACTTGTTTTGTCCATGAAATCCACGAGAACTGAGACAAATGCTAGTAAACAATTAAGTCTCATTGTGAATTGGTAATTATATGTTGCGTGGTGAAAGAAAACCAACTTTAAGTAAACTTCCATTGTTTTTCGCGCTAACTTTTGACGGAAATCCAATTCGTCTGGAAAGACGTATCCAACTTAATTATGTAGTTGTTGTCAAGTACAACAATCTCACTTTCTAAGTTGATATTCTGTGCGTACCTATCTGTATTGTGGCTGAGTGCTTTGGAGCTTTGAAAACGTTGGCGGTGACAACAAGTTGAGCGAAATTAACGAGAAGTTCCCAAGATGTAGTTGCCGTCATTTGTCCCTAAATAAGAACCTTGTTTAGAACCTGAACTGTCAAGAGCCTGGTTTACATTTGCATTAGTTAAGTAGCGAGTTTAGTATAAAAATGGCGTACTTAAGTAGCAGTAAGCTGTGTCCAAATGTGCTGCAGGCGACTTATGCTTCAAGTATCGCTTTTAACTACGATCATTCACAAAGAACAATGACAAAGCAAGCCATAACGTGTTAACTTATGTACTGTGAACTCGTGTACATATATTTTATAATAGATACTATATGCTTGTATATATATTTCGTTTTAATCTTAATAATATACTTACTAGTTAAATAGCGAGTTAGACTTTGTATTTTACTGGCTAAACCAATAATTACATACCCTACATAAATTGAAATTAAATTAAGATAAAAAATTAAATAAAGTCTCTGACCCCCACGCCAGAGAGATTTGGATTCGGGGGCGGGGCCAAAAGCGCCAAGACTAAAAAAAATAATATTGTGTACTGTACTAAAATCTCCTGTCCACACGTGTGGGGACTTTAGTTGTCGGGGTGAGGAAGACTGCACTTGCACTTAACTCGCTGAAAAATATTACGTGCTTTTAGATTTACTACACAATCATCAACTTACTACTTATATAACTGGGAAATATATTTCCAAACGGTGATAAGAACTTAACCCGCCAGTTTTGTAATACCAGTCTTTACAGATTGAAATAAAACTTATTTTACAGATTTTATCGGGTTGCTGTAAAGCAGCCGAAACGTCGCAACAATCAAAGTCTTTTCAATCTATATTCGCGTTAATATAAGAAATCAACAGTCTTTACAGTTTAAGTAGATACTATCTGCTTAATTACTTGATCATGTTATCATTGTTATCAATATGCCATCTCCAACATCCACTGAGGTGCTCGGTCCAATGCGGTATTTATTTATGAATGTTCTCATCTTAATATTTCAGTACAACAAACATTTTTCCTTTCAACGTGCGATTGAAATAAATCCACAGATAAAAATGAATAGGCAGTTCCCCCCCCCCCCCCGAAGACCTCGGGCGGGTGTCAGGAGCAAAGTTGTGACCACTCCGCCAGTTCGGAAAACGTTTTCAATGTTCGCCGACTGGCGTTTTTTATTCTAAACAAGTACCGGTACAGTGTAAGCTTTCAGCGATTGCATGCTATATCGATGGAACTAGTTTTTTTGGCTACAAAATGGTATTTAATTAATAAGCAACATCTCCAACAATATCCTTTGTGTAATCGGTTAAAGGAGAGATAAAATTCAATAATGTGTGATATCTATCGACAATTTTTATTTAAACTCGACCATAGCATAGATTAAATAAATAAATATTATTCTATGGTATATAGGAAACATCCGAATTTGATTTTCTTTTACCTAAGTCTCACAAGTGATACTTTAACGGAGTTTTTCCTGAACACGTACCAATGATATAAAATTTGATTCATTGTTTTTTTTTGGGATGACAATCAGCTAAGAGCAATTTACGTAGGTAACTCAAAACAAATGTAATTTTAAAGCCGTTTTGTTTCTGCACTTAGCATCTTCTATGTCATCCTGGCTTAGCTCCCAGTGGATGCTGGCTGCTATTTATCTCCGTCGTTTTGTGAGCGCTATCTGTGTCACTGGGCCCCCGTTTCTCGGGGAGATTTTAGACCATTACGATGTTTTATTATGTATTTTACGCGTTTTAAAATGAGCATTTACGAAATCTATTTTGTTTGTCAGCATCAGCCGAGCTAATTCTTGTGAGTTTTCTTTTGTTTGTGTAAAATATTGGAATGAGTGTATCGTATGATCTTTGTTCCATATTTGGGTGAAACTGAGGCAAAGATTTATGTACTTAGATGCTTTCCAACTCTCTTAATTGTATCGATTAATTTAAATTGACTTACACGCCTATTGTAGCTACCTCTCTCACGTGAGTAGAAAAGCAAATAAATGGTTCCCGAAGTTTGTTTATCTTTAAAACACCGAATTAATAGTTTCCACTAACATTTGTTTAGTGAAAATTTAACTCAGAAATCAAATTGTAGAATTTAAAACGTATTCATTTAGGTAGGAATTTCTGATCGACATTATTTTGATGTAGATAGTAAATAACTTCCACCTTCGCATTTAATTGGGTTTTAATCTATCACCCCCGAATTTATAGACGTTTTATAACTTTATCGAACGTCATATACTCTAATATATCTGTGGTCATATAGTATTGCGCACAAGAGTTTTGCTGTGCGCAGTACTATATGACGTTTGCTAAAGTTATAAAACGTCTATACATTTGGGAGTAAGTGTCTAAAATTAAGTTAATTCTAGGATCCAAGAACTAAGTGTAAATCATATCGATAGAACTTAATATTAAGTCACGTTTAAGTACAAGCTACTACCACACATTGCAAA
This sequence comes from Pheosia gnoma, assembly GCA_905404115.1. Lineage (NCBI taxonomy): Eukaryota > Metazoa > Arthropoda > Insecta > Lepidoptera > Notodontidae > Pheosia > Pheosia gnoma. The sequence continues at coordinate 7,732,775 of FR989905.1, forward strand.
CTCTTAAGACTGAGTTTTCAACTCCAAGTTCGTTTCGCTGCATTGATTGTGCGACTAGGGTTACTAGGCTTAGGATACAATTTAGGATTTCTTATTGTTCTTATGTATTTCATTATAACATAATTACAAATAGAGATACTGACGATAATTATAAAATATAGAGGTCGTGCATATATTTACCGGAACGACTTTGAATGAACAACTGTATGTGTCTAATAGGCATAAAGAAATAAATATAATCTGTTAAATTGATAATTTTCCGCAAAAATATCACATCTTTATTTAAGAAAAAAAAAAACAATCTGCATAATAGGCGCCAAAGTGACATAGCCTTCAATATAAAACAATCAATGGTTATATGTCCAATAAAACATCTTATAAACATGCATTGTAAAGCAAAAACAATAATGTATATTTTATGGTTTACATCCCCATATAGGTTTTTCATTCTTTTCTTTCTCATTATCTGTGGCTATTTATCGCTATGTGTACACGGTATGTGGCACGTCTCTTGTGCAACATACGACCTTCATAGCTCATTGCATACGACCAGAATAGAACAGGATATTCTTCTAAAATCTGAATACCTGGTAGCACTAGCCAACTCGATGCGCAAGTTGGTGAACAAATTTACATTTGTTCCTTATCTCGCGTGTAGCTGGTAACATATTTCTTGTTCTTGAAGTCTCAAACATTGCACGGTTGAATATCTTCAAATCGACTGCTTATGGCCACTATGAAAACACAGAACTGAACAGAACTGCTTTAGATTAAAAATAACTAAATAATAAAAAACATTATTTCCAATGTTCTGTAATCGAAATACTTTAAAGAGTAGGTCCTTACTACCTTGGATGTCAGATCTGATCTCACAGAGTAATAATCTCTTTGAAATCGGCCTTGGGACTGTAGACCTTAGGGCTATAGAATCTATAACTAAACAGATTGCCTCAGAAAAGCAAATACCTCATTCACATTCATATTTCAGTATTATGGTTACATAATATTTAAATATCGCCAAACAAATTCACCTCTATACTTAGCCTCAAACTAAGCAATGCTTGTATTGCGATTACCCTCAGTACCTAGCTATCTATAATACCTTTTACAGATATTAAACATCCATGACTCGAGTACAAACATTTGTGCTCATCATTAACAAAGGTTGCTCCTACTGGGATACGAACCCAAAACCCAAGCAGGATCTACTTTTTTGGTATCGGAACTCAATGACTTTTTCAGATCCAAGTCTCTCCGGAGTCCTAGCAATATGTTCGTCATCAATTTGGCGGTGTTCGACCTGATGATGATGCTGGAGATGCCGCTGCTGATAGTCAACTCTTTCTACCAGCGCCTGGTGGGGTACCAGCTGGGCTGTGACGTCTATGCGGTGCTCGGCTCGCTGTCCGGCATTGGGGGCGCTATCACCAACGCTGTTATAGCTTTTGATAGATACAAGTAAGTTGTGTATGACTCTATGATCTTTCGCTATTACTGTTTCCATCTTTATAACAGGCTAAGTATTATGGACAGTAGGAATCATCATAAACCTATCAGAAATCTCTACCATCCATTCTAAATGCTTATTCCCGTAAAAAAGCGTGTGGAAGCGTGGACAAAATTCTACTATCGTGACTCTACTTCTTTAATCTCAAAATCTAGATCTATTTTAGCAAGGGTGGCTGTAGATATTGTAGTGTATCCGACAAAATTTCGTGCAATTTGTAAACAAAAGAGGTTCTAGTGGAACTTCCTGAAAAATATTCAAACTTTACAGAACAATATCCTGTCCACTGGATGGACGAATCAACAAGGTGCAGGCGTCTCTGCTGATAGCATTCACGTGGTTCTGGGCGCTGCCGTTCACTATTCTACCAGCTTTAAGGATATGGGGTCGATTTGTGCCTGGTAAGCCAACTGGCAACAATTGTATGCAGCTCTATGACAACTACAATCGAACGTCTGACCAAAACCCTATTATTTATGTCTTGTCAGAGGGTTTCCTGACCACGTGCTCCTTCGACTACTTCACTGACGATCAGGATACTAAGGTTTTCGTCGCTTGCATCTTCGTGTGGAGCTACTGTATACCGATGACTCTCATCTGCTATTTCTACTCCCAACTATTTGGTGCTGTAAGTATCAACACGGGATATCAATTGATTGATCGTTGTCTTCTTAAAGCTCGAAACTCGAAGAACGGATGGCCGTTGAGGTAGAAAGGTTTTAGAATGGCGACCATGAGCCGGAAGGCGTAGTATAGGACAGCACTCTTCAAGGTGAACCAATGATATCACCCGCTCCGTATGAAGCCAGTGGATACGAGTGATGGAGGACCGTGATGTGTTGAAGTGATTGGGGAGGCCTTTTTACAGCTGTAGAAGCAAATTCTTATGCTGTCTAATAACTCTTTTTCGTTATTGCTCCTGCTATATTCCCATTTATTTGGGGTCGGGCGTCCTTGCACGTCCGTTTGAGGATAAACAATCCCAGGTATCGTCGATGAGTTGTCCTTCTCGATATAGGTCTTGTTCATAATAATATTTTTTTATAAAATAACATTAGTGACTCAAATTTGAATTAATAAATCCTAATAAGAAACCTTAATAAGTCAGAACCGCGGTGTATTATATTACTAGCAGTAGGTATCCCATTTTAAAGTCAGCCACACCTTATTCATATTTTTACATTTGTCTTCAGTCTATTATGTTCATTGTTGTTTTATATTAAAGGTACCCGTCATTTTGTCGCAATTACAGTGTAGGACGTTTCACAGAGTGACATTATTAATTTTGAAGAAAATATGAACAAATATGTTATATGAAAATGTATTAATGGCCCAATAGAAACACGTAAAAGTTACAAAATACATCAGTCACCTGTTTGAAGTTTGAAGGAAACGGATTGCGTTAATATTAATAAAGTTCTAAGCATATTTTCACCTAATTATGTTAATTTGGGACCCGGCGGGACTCGTACGTGCGAGAACTCGTGTATTTCGGACTCGGTACCCCAAGGCTGAACATCTAGACACATTAGCCTGAATAAATAAATCTTTATACGTACCGGAATGAAGATAAATAAGTCATATGGCAAATTAAATGCCTACTTTAACGTAGAGTTCTTATAGTATGTTATTGCTTGTGTGTTATATAAAGTAATGACTACTAAACATACAAAATTAAAGGGATAAATAATATCTTCGACGGCTTTGGACCGCGTTTGCTATATTTTAAGACTAAACTTTTTCTATTTCCTAGACAGCCACATGAGTATGATTTCTTATTCCTATATTTGCAACCCGAAATGGCATCTTGCTAAAATTAATTTATCGAACTACCTATTCTAAATAATCACAATTCCACCAAACATCAAAATTTTATTTTCACAATAATAAAACTGCAAACAAGTAAATGAATCTCTCAAATCTTTACAGTTGAATAACTTCCATCCGTGTGTCCCACCCAGCATGATAGGGTTGTCACTATTATTTCGGCGAGAATATTACTCAATATAAAATAAAAAGCCTGCCTAGCCATGAAAAAGTCGTACCTATGACTTTGATTAAACCGTTTCGAGAAAAATATACCTCAAAACGGACTTTCATATTGCTATGCCCGGACATTTGGAAGCCTTGCGCAGGGACATGTGTCCAACACGTAAAGGCCCCTTTAGAGAGTTTTAATGTTATGTTAGCCAACCGCTTGTGCCAACTCCTGGAAATGAAAGCATTAACAGCGAACTGACGAAAGATAATTGGGACTATAGATTAAAGTTTAAAATTACATACTAAGAATTCGCTCGAATGACATGAGCTATAATGAAAGTTATAATTTTACTCCCCGCTCTAAATATTAATTCTCCCTAAGAGGAGGCAACCCTAAAGGCAGCGAGGGTTCCCACTGCCGCGTTTGTCCATAAAAGGTCCAAAAGGATCGCTTCCGTCCTATTTAATTCCGGGTCTGACCCTAATACCCGCGCGTTATTAGCGATGTTTCATCTCGATTCTATTAACCTATTTATATTAAGGCCTCAGGGATTGGCCAAAATGTCGTCGTTATTTGGTTTCTGGTGTACGGTTGGTCGCCGCAAAATTAAAAAAAGGGCATCATTGGCCAGTGTATCGATAATAATATCCGATTCGATTTCCACAGCATGCGATGTGATTTTTTTTAAATCTTTGAATGCAATGCCATTTATTATTTTAAAAGACCTAATATCTCGTTAAAGAAAAAAGTCCTATTTTTAATATTAAAAGTGATCCCCCATGTTTTATTGCAATGAAATACCCTGTATACCTATTATTTTTGCCCGGGAACCCTTGAACCAGCACCCAAGCTCCACATCGAAGCTTAAACAAAAACGTCGAAAATCACCGAAGTTTGTCAGACAACGAAGTTCGTCACCTCGAATTGTTTTCAAACTCCAAATGGAAGGAGGAAGTTTTCCAAGATCACTAACTCGATTACACAATAATGAGTTGAAGTGTCCATCGCTCGCTTACTTCAATCGTTCAAGAACTACCGCCGCGATGAAAACAGCAATGTACTGTGTAAACATGAACGTTATAAAAATGTGTTGGTTTTAACCCCGGTAATGGCGAGGGGCTCTGACGGGTGATTATTAATTTTACAAAGTCCCAACTTGTTTCGTTGCTTTATTCAATTTCCAACAACAAGGAGTGGGTTAGCAGCAGGTAACTACTTGATAAGCGTTTTCGCAGATTAGTTACTGATTAACAGATTGTATTAGAGGCAATGTTGATAGAAATTAGTTAGCTTGGATCCCCGTCGCATTAAAGGGAGGCCCGTGCCTAATGGGACATTAAGTTTTAAGGCTACAGGCTAAAATGTGAATCTTTGGCAAAACTTTCAACTATAGGTGGTATAGGACTATATACATTATTATGTTTATTATAGAACCATTAATATAAAAATCCGATCCGTATATTAATGCGTATTTAAACTCTTTTATGAGAAACAATACCTGTTCAGTAAGCTACGTTTGCCAGTACGTACTGAGGTGCTTTAAAGCTACCATTGAGTATGGTTATAAAGTTCGAAGCTTTATTTTTGTGATCTCTATTGAAACATTCGAATATTTAACTAAATTCGGTAACGAACATTGTTATTCCATGATTTGGAAGCTTTCGTCCGGCTAAAATTGAGAATTCACGACTGATTAGTGCGTTTCTCATTTTGGCTGTGTTTATTGAATTGTGGGGTTCAGTTGGCATTTTTTTAAATTCGATAAGAAAACTTGGCTACCTAAATGAAAAAAAAAAACTGGAAAAGTCTATGAAAACAAATTTGCTATTAAAAACTATATGCATTTGAAATGATAACATTCGTCATATATAAATTGAGTTAATGAAGGTACCTACGTTATGTAACAGTTTTCGTTGCGTAAAGTTATTCCAAAAAAGGTGTAATTATAAGCGCTTTAACAGTTTTAATACAATTGCTCATTAAATTTTATTGCATAACAACATAAACAGGCCATAAATTAATAGCAGTTTTTCGTTTAAATAAGGAATTTCTTTGATTCATTTGTTTTCGTAACTTTAACGCTCAATAAAGTTTGTCAAATCTGAAACTTTTTAAATAATTTCTAAGTCCGAATCTCGGAATTCTCGGTCCAACAATTCAAGAAGCAAGTCTGAAGTTTCCCGATCGTAGCGAGGGCAGCGTTATTTGTTTGAATGTACAAATTCTCAATATTGTTCGAATGGCCGAAGAATACTATAAAGAAAGAAACTGGCGTGGGGTTACCAGATGACAGGAATTTTCCTGACATGTCCGGAATTTCGGCCTTCTGTCAGGGATACAGTAAAGACCAAAAAACACAATTGTCAGGATTTTTTAAATATTTAATAAGTAAAAAGAATATCATTCATGTAACAAAAAATAAAATAATTAAACTAACAAAACGAGAGAGACGATTATTTCGCTTTTGCAGGTGGCCATGCAGCCGGAGTGCATGCGTCGGGAGCAAAATTTTAAAATTATGCGCACATACCATATTATACAACATTCAGGCAAAATGTCAGGAAAACTGAAAAGTATAGGAAATCTCAATATCTGATCTGGTAACCCTAAACGGGCGGAGTTTATAGATTGAGCTCCCGGTGTTGTATATGTAGGGATTTTTATTCAGTATAAAATCTAGCGAGGGCAGTATCATTTCAACGCCTACTATCCGCGGGAGGATGTCGCAACTTAAAGAAGTTCGATATCAAATTCTTTGTTTTTTTTTCTGTTGAATCGGATTGCCATCTTTTTGTTTGTAGCTGGCGTATTATTAAATAATGTAGCTCTCACTCGCGTTATCGAAATGTTTGCGTAACGAGCTACATAAATATGAGGAGGCTACTTCGTAAAGAGAGTGATTCCGAAAGGGTATACTAACCTTTAAACATGCGCTTCTTTAGCGAATATTAAATCATTATGTGATGTCAGAAATTCGATGACAATTAAAAAAAAATGGTTCCCAACGAAATGACAATCGTCACAAAATATTTGTGAGTATTTTTTAAAAAATAGGTAGGCTTATCGCATTTATTTCTAATCCACCCTGTACCTACTTCATTAACGTTAAGCAACAAATTTGTTAAAATATGAAAGAGATGCATCATAATATGAGATCGCGCATTCAATTTAAGTCGTTATTTCAAACTTTTCTCAATCCACAAAATGATTTCAACGTTCAGTGCATTTGGCGTAAAGCCATCCCCGACTTGCACGATCCCGCTCTGAACACTGCAATATCAATTCGGATTTGCGGCTCAAAATCAAACAATCTCGTCTATAAATATGGAGGAAGAAATTTTACTAAGTGTCCATTTTTATCCACACCAACTGTAGGTACTGTCCTAAACCAAGTAACGCTTGTACTATGGCTACTGTCTGTACAATCGACTGGAGGAGACCCCAGTATATGATTACTTATATAAATATTAAACATCCATGTCTCGAGTAGGTACAACACTCGGGGTCACCACACAAGGTTTGCCCCTACAGGATATCGAACCCGAGACTCTTAGGTACATAAAGCAGGGCCCCAACCAACTGTGGTCATCACTTCTAATAAGTGTCCGATTGGTGATAAGTGTTTGATCCCTTTCAATGTAACCTCCTCCTATATTTGGAACATCAAAAAAAAAGAAAAAAAAGTGAATTCGGGGCACATTTAGCCATCAGGATATAATAGCGAAACAAAAAATAGATATAAAAAAAACAAATATTATAAATATAATCTAATTTATTATAATTACATGTGTGTAAAGCTTATTACACACGCAAAGGTTACATAATTGAAATAATAATGTGGAATTACAATGCGCGGGTTTATCGCGGTGTGAAATGGTTTCTGCCATGTAATGTTTAATGTTATTATGTCACCCCGTGAATACGGTTGGCGTGTTTGCTTTCGTATTAAAGGTGGATAGCGACCGTTAATAAAATAAATAATTCTCAAGCTTGATATTGAGAAGTTGCTTTACCTTGTACATCAAGGGCGAATAAGTATTAACATGATTATTAAGCTTAGTCTGTCGAACGACCGTATTAATATGAAAACCTAAACCCATCACCCAACTCCCCAGGTTCGTCTCCACGAGCGCATGCTGCAAGAGCAAGCCAAGAAGATGAACGTTAAGTCCCTCGCCGCGAACAAGGAAGACGCAGGAAGAAGCGTGGAGATAAGGATAGCGAAGGTCGCCTTCACGATATTCTTTCTATTCGTGTGCGCGTGGACGCCGTACGCTTTCGTCACTATGACTGGCGCCTTCGGTGATAGGTCAGTGGCTTAAGCACAATATTTTTACGTAGTGTTTCGGTAACGTTAAGTGTCTTCCTAAACATAATTAGTCTTGCTAAACGGTGAAGGAAAACATCGTGAGGAAACCTGCATGTCTGAGAGAGCCCCTCGAAAGATGTGTGAGGTCCGCCAACCCGCACTGGGCCAGCTTGGTGGACTATGGCCTAATCCCCCTCGCATTGAAGGGAGGCCCGTGCCCAGCAGTGGGACATAAAAAAGGGCTGGAATTATTAAGTGTCTTCCATCCCGTTCACACAGTTTTCATAAATTTATATGACAGTACTAACATCTTAGACTAACTAACATCTTAGAGGAGTTCGGTGTTGCTGACTTCTTTAATTATCGATCAAACCTGTTTGGTTTATAATTGGAAACGTTGACAAGCCGAGGGTCAGTGGTGGGTTCCTCTTTCCCCATTTGTTTCACTGTTATTAATTTACTCAGTAACCGACACGAATCGCGATCTCAACTAAGTAAATCCGGCAATATTTTTGTACCTATGTATTATTATTTTTAATTTCCAAACTGTTATTTTTTCTGTGCTTAAATTCAGTCTTTCAATCAGATCAAAGAAAGTATTCATATACCTACTTATTAGTAAGGTAAACACACTTTTACATCTTCATTGATGGAAGATGGGTATCCCTCCCAACATTCCAATTGTACTAAAACATAAGTGACACCATGGTTACATATCACAGGAACCTCCTCACCCCCATCGCGACGATGGTGCCAGCCGTGTGCTGCAAGGTGGTGTCGTGCATAGACCCATGGGTTTATGCCATTAACCATCCCAGATACAGGTTCGTGTGACATTAACAGATACTCAGGTATTGTAAGATATCAACTTCTCCAACAGTGTAGAACTGTTTTAAGCACATTTAAACTATTTTATTTCATTATTAAGGATAAGTACACTAATAAGATACAACGGCATATGTACTGCTAATTGCAATTAAAATAAATATAAAATTATTTGACCACCATTAACTCGAAGAAGGAGCGATGTTGAGTGCCCTCTCAAGATGACATTTTAGTACACAAAACGGCGTCTTTAGAGTACACTCAAGTTAACACGCAGAGTCACAACCGATTAGTTACTTCTCTAATGTGTTATTAAGGGCGGAGCTCCAGAAGCGCCTGCCATGGATGGGTGTCCGCGAGCAAGACCCAGACTCAGTGTCCACCACCACGAGCGTCGCCACCGCGCAATCACAACAACCGGCCGCAGAAGCTTAAACCACCACCGACAGTCATGATGACAACCATAGTCTTGACAACCATATTCTTGACAACCAACAATGGTTGCCAGTTTAGGAGACAACCATCTTATTTGATAGAAATGAAAATATAACTTGAAGGAGGATGTGGGTCAATTAATTTTGAAATGTTTTGTGTAATTATATACCTACCCGCTTAGTTCGCCCGCTTGTGTGCCTGGACAGAGTGAAATTGCAGGGCCATCTCCATTTCAAAAGAATAATGAAAAATCCTATTTCTGGTATACCCAAGCAATCTTATCACAGCAATGTTTGTAGTTTTGAATGTGGTTCCAAGTGTTTGCTGACGTTCGGTCTTGATTATGATCAGCAAACAGTCTTTATAAAAACTTGGCATTCAAATAAAACAAATTTCAAACTTACCATTAGTAAAGAGAGGGCCTCTATCAAAAAATGGATTTATTATTTGTATGTCCATGTAACTTCATAAATAATAAATCCATTGTACACAGGACTACATTGATGATTAAATTTATTTTTAAATGTAAATCAATACGTCAATCAATGTTAAAAATACGCGTACCTACAACATAGCAACAAAAACCTACCTTGTTGTCTTAGATATATAATCTTAACTTGTTGTACTACGTAGCGAATAACAAGATAAACTTACTAAAGATCTCTCAAAGAAATATTAAAGGATTTCTTGCACGGATTGTCTGCCAAAATGATTGCAAAGGGTTTAACTGTTTCAAATGTCTTTAAAAAGGTTAATTTTCATTGTATCTATACTGTTCGACAACGCATGCTTGATATCGGATTTCTGATGTATCATTAAGTATATTTTTATATGAACACACTGTGTGTTAAAAAAAAAAAAAAAAAAACCTGAACCGATCCCGACGACTGATGCGTGTTTTACGGAATTGTAATAAAATAAATAAAATTTATATTGGAATTAATCGAAGTTGTTTATTAATTATTTTTCACCTGCCCTAAACCATTTTTCGTATACTGCTGCATTTCACAACACGCCAACTAAATCCCTAACCTAAGTACTCATTACACTGGCAGAATTGTGGCAATTAGCTGCAAACGCCAATAACAAAGAAGAAGTAGTACTCATTCACTAAGGGAAAAATAGAACGGGCAGGTAGGTGGTTTGAAAACATTACTGCGAATAATGACGTCACAATTAGCCTAGTTTTACCACGAAAAATATCAGAAAAAATATCTATGATATAAAAGTCCGGAACAAAATACACATAATGAGAAGCGTAAAGCAGCTTACACTTGAGTGAGAGTCCTTTATCGCTGCGCCCGCCGAGGAGCTCCCGTTGCACTAATGAACAGTAAACTCAGTGGTACACAGTTACATTATAAGTACATTAGAAACGTAAATGACGCAACTAGGCATGGAGCTTATTGGTGCCGCTGCTTTCTTGTGGACCCAGCAGTGAGGCCGCAAGGGAGACTTATTTTCTCCTAGTAGCTAGGTACTCTCTGGGCCCAACTTATTTGTGAATACACAATCACCGCATCCGACAGCATTTCGACATTTTACTACTATTATTTAAGAAACCTGTCAGGCTCAATATAATATGTTACTTATATTTGTATACACCATCACGCTTGAATCCCCGAATGGGTTAGCAGAGATGCACACGAAAATCCGAAAATCCCAAAGGTGCGAGCCAGGGTTGGATCCTGCACACCATGTTTCAAAGGCGACCGTTTTACCAACTTGGTTATCACTGTTAAACTCTTATTTTAATATCTCTAAACGTAATTAGTACAACTACAACACACAAATGTCACGAAAATTCTAGCAAACGAAAAACAAAAGTTTTTATGTAATCTCTTTGGTATTTCGAGGACTTACAACAAACTCATTAGGTGTTCAGTAGCGGGGCTTGGGGACTGGGGGGCGGTCGCCTACATAAATACACTCGCTTTGAACAAGAGACACTTTGTTTGACGTACGACCGTACGTCGCTTTATGAATTTCTGAAACACGAAGCACTCCGCCTCGGGATGGATTTGAGTGGGTATTACCTACTTAATATACTTACAGTGTCGGGTTCTGCGGTTGAGGCTCGAGTGACTCGAATTTGGCCCACTTGCTTAGAAGTTAATTTATATTTTACTTGGAAGAAATAACCTTCCAAGTAAAATTTTGTGCCTCTACATATAATAGAGGATCAGGAAAAAAAATCAATGGGTAAATATTTATTATCGGGAATATTACAGCTCACGTCAAATAAACATAAAGCGTGTAAGAATGCGCAGAGCTGCCATCTTTGTTAATTTTATTTGATGCGAGCTGTACTGTATGAACCCATAGCATGAATGGTATACCCTTACGTGACAACGTGGTCACGTGATTGATCCAAAACTACATGACCAACCTCTTCGACTAATGAGCGGTGTTAATTCAATTGAAGATGTTGATCGTGACGTAGCCTTAGGCCACGTCGGAAGAGAATGGGTACTTGGCGTAGCACATCTTTATACTATGATTGGACCCTAAGGTCATATTCTCAACACAGCTATAGCGGTACCTACGGCTCATTAGACAGAATTTTCATGAGTGGTCAGACTCAAGGTCCCAATAGGGCATGGCGAGTCGAGACGAGCGGCAGATAACATGCAAATGTTGGCCGCTCGACTCGTCTTTGCTCGTCTCATCTCCGAGTCAATTAAGAACAACATATTTCTTAAAAAAAACTTTTATTCAAATCCATAATCTGTCAGCACTGCGTCCTTCAACGTATTTACAATAGTTTCAAACGCTAAGTACATGGTGTGTGTGTGTGGAATGTAATTGAATGCCATCATTACTGGACCTCAAGCTTGCTAACAAAATCAACTCATTATAACCGAATGATAATAAGTGAGTAAATAACCACAGGTAATAAAATACAAAATGTCACTTGAAAATACTTATACTTATGCCAAAACAGGGGTCCGTTTACGGTAATTACACAGATTAAAACTTATACTAGTAAAAGTCTAATACGCCGTTCTGAGACTCCGCGAGGTCTCAAAAATGTAAAAAAAATTACCAGCTGTATTTTTACGGGCCATTGTTATAAGTTCTTGCCAGACAAGTGTAAATTTATGTTATATCATGAGGTCGCAAAATTTTACTCTGCTGTCAGATTGACAGCTGTTGAGCTGTTTCTATCATGGTACAATAAAATAAAAGTTTGAACTCATTTCATTACATAAAGAAATAAAAACCACATAACGTCGACAATCTTCGGGTTGTCACTTAGTGACAACGGTAACCAGTTTCCTCGTCTCCCCTACAGGGGACGCGAGATGAACAATAGTAGCCGGTTAAATACCGTAGACGCACCCTAGCTGGCGAAAAAATATCTGGCTTACGTAAACGCACCCTTGTCAAGGGAGTAATAACATACTAAACGTCACTTTTGAAAATGCTTATATAAAACATGCTTGTTAGAATGTTCAGAAAACAAGGCGTGCGCTGCAAGTGAAGCCAAAAAATATCTGGTCCAGCATGTAAACATACGCAATCACGCACACATATAAAAAACTAAGTCCAGAACTTCTTAGTCTATGCCGAGACCATTTACTGGGCAGAAAGTTTTGTATGTGGTAACATTTTCCACTCCAAATGCATTGAAAAATTGGCTTCACTTTGCAAGTGGCAACGTGACGTCTGAACTTCTAAACAAGTTTGTGATATAGAACTGTTACGACGCCACTCTCACTCGATTATAAGTCGATTGTGTAAGCGGGCTTAGGACTGCAATCCGCTCTGGACTGTAAAAACTAGTTGCACCTAATACAATGCTACGTCCACATGTAGGTCCAACGTGGCCGAACTCATTGGACCAGCACCAACGTGAATACATTTTTTTATCGGCTGACTTATTAACCACGTACGTAACATATGTTGGCCTAAGTTAGTCTTGGCTGGCCCATGAGAATGTAGCATAATATTCTGCGGCAGATCTACGTAGAGATCGATGCAAGATCTATGGCCTGACTGAACTGAGATAAAGCGCAAGATACGAGACAAGTTAGGGATCTATGTTTTGACAAGGAGTACAAGGAAGAGGGAGGAGGGAATAAGTGCTCTGCCCCCCCCCCCCCCCCCCCCTTGACTCACGAATGACGTATGATATTTATCTTCATCTCATTTACAGGTAGACGCTTGGGACCCAATTAGCTTACAAAATTTACTGATAGTAACATTGGAATTGTCACTTGAAAGCATTGCGTTATCATTATCATTCCATTGCCAGTCAATTATGTTCGCCTTAGGGTCTGCTGTTCCTTTATTTTATCACTCCCTGGTCGTGTCTCGTATCATGCCCAATATCTTCACCAGCACAACCAACGTTTTCACCAACAGCTCATGATTTACTAACACAAGAGAACATCTAGCCAATTCTAAATCGCGATGTCGCGTCATTAATCACTTACAAATTATTATATTAACATAGAAATTCAAACTAAATTATTTACATTACCTAAAGAACACCTACCTACATACATAATTGAATACATTTTTTTATCGTTTCCCATCTTCATGTCACTTTTATTATTGCTTGTGTAATAGGTACTTACCAATTATTAAATCACAATCACGACAACAAACGTGGCTAAAAAGGCGTTAACTGCTTCTAAAACTTTTGGTGTAATTATTTATAAATGCATGTCACTAAAATTCATCGTGAATATTCACTTCACAAAACGTAAATTCATTCTTGGATTTTAGTAGAGAACGTAGGTAGCTGTTTAGTGAAGATAAATAATAAAGCAAATGTACCTACTAAAATCTGAGGGCAAGTCTACACAGCGAAGGGAAACAAAAAGTCGTAAGCAGGATTAATCTCAGGCTTAGTAATGTCCCATTGCAATTATGAACACTAAACAATTTGTTTGTAAATGCATTTATATCTATTGAAATCTCATACCTTATAATACGAGCTTACTTATGTATAAGTTGTTATAAATGCTACATATAACATGCAAACTTCGACAAAAGTCATTTTTTGTTTGTTTGTAAGATGAAGATTGCTTTCAACGAAAAGTCTAATATACTTATTTCGTACGTAACCGAAAACTAAAGTCAAGCAACTTAATATTTCTAAAGGAAAAAAAGGCTCTTAGGCGAACAATGCATATCTCTTTTCCATGGACCTGTTTTAGCGGTAAGGGTAGATCTTCCAGTCAGGTATTCCTGGCGGGGCGGCCGCTATCCCCCAACGTTGGCGAAAATGTTGTGTGATGATCATGAATGTTTGTACCAAACCAAAATCACGGTCTTTTTATTATCTATACAAGTATTTTTTTCTTTATCTCGTGCCGAAAAACCAGGGAATCCTAATTTAAGGCTAGATCAATGGGTATAACCTGTCAGAATAGTTTAAATAATCTTCACTCTTCAATTCCCTGCCTTGAGTTCTGTAGAAACGCTTGCAGTCAGCTTTTCTAGATGTCAGAACTCTAGCCTATTCCAATACTGGTACCCACCCATTAAATGGGCATTGTCGACCTTTTATATTAACCCTACAATGAGACACTACACGTTTCATGAATGAACGACTTGCAACCAGTCATTGACATATTATTATGTGGGCTATGATTTAGTTTCATCAAAACTGAATACGCCGTTTATCTAGTTCCCAGAAAATGGTATGTCTATGGTGAGTCTATTTTCTGTATACCACTGCCTTCGAAATTTAAAAAAGTTCTTACCTCTCTATGACCCAATACAGATAGAAGAGTGTGCGATTAGCAAATAATGCGAAACACAAAACGCTTGAAGGTACGTATTGCGGTCTAAGCAAATCAAAACATCTAATGCCCGGTTTACACAAAGACAGTACGCGCGCAATCAGGCAGCTAATGTCAATTACGCAATTTATGAAAATGTGGTTCGGAAATTAGCGGAGACGTTTAAATGATGTCACTGCTACTTGTTAAGTTACGTACTGTCCCTCTGAAAGTAGGCATAAGTAGTTTAATCTTTTTAACAAGTTTATCTATGGCATTCGTATCAATATGTGAAAAAAAATTAGACCTCTCCATAGTTTTTTATTTTCATATATTGATATGAATGTCATAAATGAACTAGCGCAAACCATTTGAGAACAAGACCAATACAAATTTAGGTGTATAAATACATATTGTAAGGAAAAATAATTGAATTATTTTTAAGTATTTTTGATTGACTTTAACACTGTAATGGCGATATACAGAAATGATTTCAATACTCATTAGCACCTCAGGGCTAAAATCTCAAGCTAATGACTAATTGCTTATACCTACATACATACTTATTGAGTTTTCTTTTCAGAATTTTAGATGATGGTTATGGAGATGTAGCAATGTATTTTATAGCAAGAAGCAAGGGAGTGTAAGCCTTGTAGTGGCATTACAACGCACTCCTCCTCTGAAAAACTATAATGCTGTTGTTAGATTGAAATATTTATGAATTTGGCAGTTAAGAACTGGTTTCTTTAAAACCCCAGTGGCGTGGTGAACTTTTTCATAACTAATCCTGTTCCATGACCACACTCATTGTATATCCCCATAATTTCACGTCTATAATACAAGTCAATGAAGAATTGCACAATTCGTTCACTCACATAGCCAATCACCATTCAGTAACATGTGGAACTAAGAGCGATGTTTGCTGCGGCTTATGCTCTGCATCATGCGGCGGCCCCACCACTCCTCTAAGTTGAACGGCCTGAAGTTGGCGAGCTGGCGGGATGGAACCACATCCTGGTAGTATCTGGCATCTACGCTACCGCGTTCTAGTTCACGGGTCACCTGGAACAAATCGATAGTTGCTCATGTAATAAAACAATATGCCATACTCCGTTAGGTAGCAGTAAGACACAGAAGCAAAACTCTTTTTGTCTTACATACTTCTGTTTTAGTCTTGGTATATTCAGTGATATTTGGGGTGCCCCACAATGCACCAGCGCAGTGCAGGCTTGATGGTGTGGTTTTTATAGAGGCAAATTACATTACCACTTATGAATGTCATAATTCAGTATGACATACTTAAGTATGTCATGAGACAGTTAAGATTTGATCTGGGATCGTTGCAACCAACAGTTTCATATAAAAATAAAAATAAAATAGCCTTTATTACTGACAAGAAAATATAACAAATAAAGTAAATAAAAGTTATAGAATATAATAAAATAAAATAAGAGTTTGCACATCAGTCCGGTACTTGCTCTGTGTCAGTGTATCCTGAGGACACATAGGCCTCCTCCAACTCTTTCCCAACAGTTTCATATATCATACATCATATTCATGATTTTTAATGCTATCCAAAATCTTTGCCAAAGATATTAATATCGCCAGATGAACACACCAACTATACGGACCCACACTAAGCAACTCTTGTATCATGGGTAACTTACAATGGACTGGGGGCAAACCCAGTATAAATTACTTATATAGATATTAAACATCCATAAATTGGGTATAAACATTTGTGTTCATCACACAAAGTTTGTTTGAACACGGGACCCTCGGCACTGAAAGCAGGATCACTACCAACTGCGCTAATCAGGCCGTCAAATATGATTATAGAAAATGCCCTGTAGATTGGTATACTGCAAAACTACAAATTCTCACCTTATTCCAAGAGTCATAGATATAACTGATGAGATCGTCATGTTGGTTGTGATTGCTGGGGAGCGGCGCGGGCGCCGACTGAGCCGGGGGGCTGAGGCACGCGCCATTGTGTCCGTTACCGTTGTGGCGTTTGCTGCCGCTCATGTGAGGCAGCGATCGAGGACCGCTGCTTATGTAACTCGATCTGGAATCGCAAATAATTGGATATTAGACATTGTTACTTTCCCTAAAAGCCCGTTTCCAAGTTTGTAGATATTAATTAGTTCACTACTTTAGTACAAGTACACAAAATGGATATTTATTACAAGATGTATACAATGAAATACAATGTAAAATATGCATAGTTGATATCGATTTAAAAACTGTGTAAACCACGCGATAACAGACAAGCGTGGCGTGATAATAATATAAATAACACCCACACACAAACAACTTGTAAACACAAGCCTTTTCTTTGTCCCAATGTGTGAATGTGATACATTTATAACAACCGTATGCAAATAGTAAGCATGAAAAGATTAGGCGTCTAATAAATTAGAATAATTTACAAGCTATCAGACTTCCTACTTCCACAAAACCAAACCAAAATTGGGTTAACTACATATTTGTAATTGACAAATTATTAAAATTATGCTATGACGTTGATTCTTACATCGTCCTGTATTTCCGATTTTATTAAGATGTTTTGTTAACTTGAAAGTAAGCTCGATTAAAGGCAAAAGGTATTCTTGTTACCTCATATTACGATCCATATTTCCAGACAAAACGCTGTACACCCTTTTGATATCTTAAAAATATACACTAAATGCAACTAAGCGATGCTAAACTTATGCTTTAACACATTTCTAAATAAAGGATTGAGTAAAAAATCTGTAAATAATATAAAATACTAAAGATAAATAGAAGCCAGGACGCCACAAAACACGACGACACTGCACATCGACAACTGTCAGACAAAAATAACCATAATGTCAACGTATCAGTTGCACTTCCGTACGTTGAACTCTATCTCTTATTGGCTTGTAGTTGTCAAACCCAGCGGTTTGACCAATCGCGATTAGATACTATACCATGATTGCGATTGCGCAAATGGCTCAGTTCGGTTTACACTATCAGTAATATCCATAGTGTAATTTAACATCATACGAGCATTTATAATGCCTGTGCGTGCACAATCAATTGCGTATTTTTATTTTGAGTTACCTCTATGAACGTAGGTGTTCTGCAAAGCACAGAAGTAGCATATAAGTAATTGTATAAAACTTAACACTTAAACTTATTTTACAAAACTCCTTGGAGTTCAGCTTAAAAGACTTTTACCTAGACCACACTTTTGACAATGGGGACAATACACTGACGTCCATGATACAAGTACGCTAGACTAATGATATCCTTTAAAATGACAGCTATCTATTATGCCTATTTGAAGCGCCCTCAGCGTGGGGGAAAGGAACTAAATCTGACGTAAAATGCAAATGGCCGTTGTTTTGTTTACATTGTCTCCGTGTTTATAAAGTGATTTTGAAGGTTTAACGCGATTAAACTTGTTTGTTGTGTCGTATTAATATAGTTAATACATAAATAAGTGGTGTTAGTTAATAGGTAAACCATGAAAGAGTGCGTGTTATGCAAAACTCTTTACCAGAAGGGAAGTGGGGTTACATTCCACAAGTAAGTGAATTTACGGCTAATATTCAAGAAATTAAAACTTCTATTGATTTTATAGGCACTTAAAAATATGTTACTAATCTTATTTATACGTGATTACAACGCATTTGTCTTTGTATTATCGGTTTTTTATAAACAATAAAATTCAATAGTGCTGTAAAAGTTCCTTGTCGATAAAATTTGTCGATATTTTTTCTATCAATATCTTAAATAGATAGAACGTTCAAGAACGTAAAAATCGCCGAAGACAGATTTGTATTATCAAATACATATTATTTTAAAACAATGTTTACTAATTCACAGGTTTCCGACTGACAATAGAAGACTAGAATTATGGCTCAAAAACATTGAAAAGCCTAGTTGGCGTCCGAAAAAATATGATTACATCTGTTCAAAACACTTCTCTGATGACTGTTTTATTAAACATAACTCATGTACTACTTTGATGATTTTTATTTTCTATTAATACCTTACCTACTCCATTGCTTCCCAAACAACATTACATTACCTCATTTCTAATTAAAAAACGATCCTTATTTAAGTAGGATCTAGCTAGTCACACACCACCCTTTAGTCCGGTTTCGGCTTATCCTAAGATTACCTACCCTACCCATGAGCGATTCGGCTAATCATTATCATTATTTGCTTCATCTTAGTATTAACCACTCGACTATTTTGGACATTAGCCATTGTTAAAGGAATGGATCATAATTATTTTCATTTTACTGCATGGGTAGGTTTAAGCATAAACATTTTTATCGATGTATCATATCACTGTCCCATCTCTATTATTAGTTCCATTCCCCCTCACTGCCGCTATCAGCGCCAAAATGGCGAAAATCAAATAGGCACACGATAACCGGGCTTATGATTAGTCCAGCGATGTATACCATAGAGGTCAGTGGGACAATAGAGCCGATTGCCATTGCCTTAAAAAATAAGAATAAGAAATATATTGTCTATGGCGAGAGTTATGGTATTTTCTATAATATGGTGTTATCGCTTCAATTTTAATTTGAGAATTGTTGAGAATCTAAATAAAGCGTACGTATTTAGTTTATTAAATCTACCAAGATGACAGAGAAAATGGGTTTCGAAGAGTTACGTAGTAAATATAAGGTACTTATATTGAGGTTAGCATTTATTTATAAAAACAACAAATCCTAATAACAATAATTTCACAGGATGTGCTCTCAAAAGCATTCACTACCCATAACATTGATTTACTCGATTCGTTTTCTAAAAATACGAACGAGGCTGATCGGAAAGCGGCTATGGACCAAGCCTATCGGGACAAACTGTTGGAACTCCTTCTAGAAGAACCGGATACTTTAGAAAACTACGTTACTTTCTGCATAGAGTCGTGCAGACGGCAAATGGTTACTCCGACTATGCCTGTGGTCCTCTTAGGAGACATTTTTGACGCTCTTACACTGAACAAATGCGAGAAAATGTTTACTTATGTTGAAAATGGCGTCAGCATATGGAAGGAAGAGCTATTCTTCGTTGCTTGCAAGAACAATCTGCTCAGAATGTGCAATGACCTTTTGAGGAGGTTGTCCAGGTCACAGAATACTGTATTTTGTGGCAGGATCCTTTTATTCTTGGCCAAGTTCTTTCCATTTTCTGAACGATCTGGGCTGAACATAGTATCAGAGTTTAACCTAGAAAATGTCACCGAGTTTGGTGGAGACAGTTCCAGCACATTAAAAGACTCACTCGATGAAGAGATGGTGGTTGATAATGATGAAAAAAGTAAATTGTCCATTGATTACAATTTGTACTGTAGATTCTGGAGTCTACAAGACTTTTTCAGGAGTCCCAATACATGTTATAATAAGATTCAGTGGAAGACTTTTGTTGCAGTAAGTTCTGGACATTTATGATGCCTTTAATAGTTCATACCTACATAAGTTGTTTGTTAATTCATAATTAATGCTTTATGGTCATTAAGATCTTAAATTTGCTATTTTAGGTCTGGCTAGCCAGTCTAATAACCTTTTTCTTAATAATATATATACATATATAGGCTTCAGTGTGATTCCTATTAAAATTAATAGTGTACCAAAAATTTATCATATCCATTCTGTCAGTCCTTTACCCAAGTGCTTCCGTACAGGTGCAGTGTCGGTGATCGCATATGATTCGTTTTTTTCATACATTGAACACAAAGTTAGAATTGTCTATGGCCCATGTGGCTTTAGTCCATGCTCTTGCACTTAAAAACACATCTCAAGGTCCATGCAGATGTGCTATAAGCTACTCAGTCTACTTCTGTATAACTGTAGTCTGACCCCAGCCATCTAAATTTAAGGCACCCTAACACCTCACTTTTGCATTCCAGCATTCAGGCAGCATCCTATCAGCCTTCTCATCATACAAACTAGAAGCTATAGAGCTCCAAAAGGTTAAGCTGAATAGATTAAAGCCTGTCAATACTGATGTTGCAATGCAGGAGCCCAAGGAACAACACTACTTTGCCAAATTCCTGACCAACCAGAAACTATTGGAGCTTCAGCTTTCAGATTCGAATTTCAGGAGATGTGTGCTCATACAGTTCTTGATACTCTTCCAATACTTGACGTCTACTGTGAAGTTTAAGATGTATGTATCCGTTAAATGCATATATTACATTGAATAGTCACATGCAAACTTAATATATGTGTGTATCCAAAAATAAGTATTTTACACTGTGAATATCATATAAAATACCAAGTATTTAAATATTTTACACCAACTGCTTCACTGTCGGCTCATAATCAATATTGTTACTTAACTATAATTTATTAATACAATATTCTAGGGAAACTCAAGAACTAAAGTCAGACCAAATGGATTGGGTTAAGGAGACAACATCACTTATCTACAAGCTGCTAGGCGAAACCCCGCCGCGCGGCAAGCGCTTCGCGGAGTGTGTCAAACGTATTCTGAGGAGAGAGGAGCACTGGAACAGCTGGAAAAATGATGGATGTCCTGGTAAGGAGACTACTGCATATCAAAGGCTCTGTAGGCCACTTAGTTTCCTAGATTTGTTGGGTACGCCTACCACTGAACTTGAGTTATGAGCAAGTAAACTTGACTTAGTAATAGACAGCCGACTACACCTGGACTCGAGGTGCCACCCATCGCTGTTACTCTTTCGCCACTGGCCACACATCAGTTGCATTCGAGTCATTGTCATTGCTCGACCGCATCCGAATTATAGTATAACTTAAACATTTGGATAAAAGAATACACAGTATACACCATTGATCTTACATGAAGGAGCTTTATTTCACTTAAGCATAGACCGTCATGTATTTGAAGACATAATCGATTTTCGATTCTGATTACTCGATAAATCTTTAAGTCTCACACACATGTCTGATGTTTTGTAGGCAATTTTTACAACAAAATGTGGAATGTCTTGTGTAAATTGGATCATAAGCTTGGTCATAGGTAAATAATGCCCTAATGCCCTTAGGGCATTATTTATATCCACTGGCTGCTATGCATTTGGTTATCAGTCCAACAGGCCTACCAACACAAATTACCCAGAGTACTATTAACACTACAAGTTACTATGTTAATTCTTGTTCACAGAGTTTCAGAAACCAAAGCCCCCAGTACAAGTGGACACTATGGATGAAATAAAAAAAACTCGAAAACGCAGACGCCCTGTTGGTGACATCATAAAGGAATATCAGAGTAACGATAAATACTATATGGGGAAGTAAGTCATGTTCTTAATAAACCTACACACATTGTAAAAAGTTTTAAATAACATAGAATTAATAATGGACAAGTAATTTCAAACTTTTTGTGATGTACATCATCATCATGTGGCAATGAAATATCAATCGTATAACTTGTCAATTAGTCTTATTTTTTATTGAGTATTATTGGCGACCTAATTAGCACAGTTGGCATGTGACCCCAATGCTTTCTGCACCAAGTGTCCTGGGGTCGAAATAGAGTTTGTACCTTAGTCATGGATTTTAATTAAGTTATTATGTACTGTGATCGCCCCCAGTCCATTGTACCAAAATACGAGTGTTGCTTAGTTTCTGGTGGGTTCGCCTGTCGATATTATTATTTTTATATATTTTTTAGCAATGACTTGACAAAGTTGTGGAACTTGATGCCCGATAACCTAGCTGCGTGCCGAACTAAGGAGAGAGATTTTATGCCGTCTCTAGGTGAGTACGACTATCTTCTAGGGCAGGGGTTCCCAAACTTACTTTGTCCACTGCCCACTTTGAGAATGAATTATTTTTTAGCGCGCCCATTTTATCACTTACTTAAAAACCACTATAACTTCGAATTAAATTAATTATTGTAAATCCTGGGTCTCTAACCGCCCCTCTTTAGTTCTGCAGCGCCAACAAGGGGGCGTTATCGCCCACTTTGGGAAAGGCTGGTTTACATCAAAAAAACATGCTGATTCTGACACCGTGTCCCCTCCTCGGCGTAGAGTCGTACATGTCGTGCGGCGGGGCGGGTGTGGCGGGTGGGGCGGGCGAGGCGGCGCGGCGCGGCGGCTGGGGCTGGCGCGCGCTGCGGCTGCTGGCGCGGCGCTCGCCGCACTTCTTCGTGCACACCAACAACCCCATCGGCCGCCTGCCCGAGTACCTGGCCGCCATGGTGAGTAGCCATAGCTCCAGCCTCACCGGACCACCTGATTAGCGCAGTTGGTGGTGACCCTGCTTGCTACGCCGACAGTCCCGGGTTCGAATCCTGGTACGGACGAACTTTGTGTGATGACCACGAATGTTTGTACCCGAGTCATGGATGTTTAATATGTATATAAATATTATATACTGAGTTAGCCCTCAGTCCATTGTACGGTAGTCAGAATACAGCGTTGCTTAGTATGGGACCGTATAGTCGGTGTGTTAGTCTGGTGATATTATTATCCATCCATCCATTAGCCAAAAGACGTCCACTGCTGGACATAGGCCTCCCCCAATAACTTCCACACATCACGGCCCTCCGCCACTCGCATCCACCGGCTTCCTGCCCCCCACGTGGAAGCCCTCCTACACTACGTCTTCCGACTCGTGGTCGCCATTCTAGAACCTTTGACTCTCTGAATCCAAAACATTTTTTTTTTTAGTTCTTGTTTGTATGTCCATTTGTTTTAACATCTCAGAAAATGTCCTGGACCAAGTTCAATATGGTTTTCACTTTTAGATAGCCTAAAATTAGGCTCAACATCGTGCTATGACCCTAATGGCCTGGAGCAGCAGATTATAATTGTTAGTTGGAGCCGCGGGGCAAGGCTAGTCTATACGAATAAATAAAATTGGAGTGTCTGTTTGTAATATTAAAATAACCGCTTTTTACTAAGTGCATTTGGATGTATACACGGTACATATACCGAAACAACTTTTTTACAATTTTTGTCTGTCTGTTTGTTTCGGCTACTCTCTGAAATGGCTGGACCGATTTTGACGGGACTTTCACTGGCAGATAGCTGATGTAACAAAGGCTGCTTTTATTTTAGAAAAACTTTTCTGTTAAATACCACGCGGACGAAGTCGCGGGTAACAGCTAGTTATAAATAATCGGGATCCTGTAATAGGTAGAGCGTGTGTCGCGCGACGTGGCCGCGAGCGCGGCGGCCGTGTCCAACGGCGAGTCGTCCAAGAACAATAACGACAAGACTGTTAAACAGGTAACGAGATTACAATCACCAACATTACACTCGGTAGCAATAAATCCAGCCCCATACGATGCAGGACGTTTCGACAAGTATCCGAATCGATTCGATTAGAAATTTTGCTCGTTTCGACGACGATCTTTAGGGGCGATTCCTCATAACCGAATCTAAGACTCTGTACCACTCGCTGTGTTGACACTTAATAATGCAAGTTTTAGTTCATAACCTAATCCGTCGATACAAGCGTTGCCGTAAGATTGTAAATGTGGGGGCCGATTACGTAAATTGCAATAATCTCGAAATAATTGCTTTCAAATTGCTAATTCGTAACGCTGCGACGTAATACACATTTACGAAAGCGAATATTTCGCACTTTTTGTTCTTTGCAATTGTAAACAAAACTAAACATTGGCCCTAATTATGTTGGCAACAGATTCTTCGTCCAATTTGTAGGTAACAGAAATAATGACAAAGTTATATTAAATTAATAATTAGAAAAACTATGTTATTTCGCAGACCTTCGACAGGTATGAATAAAATATTTACAATTATATTAGTACATATTAGAATAAAATAAAAGTGTAGGTGTTGTGATGTGTCTGACGACCTGATTACCCTGCCTTCTGCGCTGCGGGTCCCGGGTTCGAATCCTAGTAGGGACAAAAATTGTTTGATGAGCACGAATGTTTGTACCCGAGTCGTATATTTCATTTATATAGGTATTATGTACTGGGTTTGCCCTCAGTCCATTGTACGGTACCCATAATACAGGCGTTGCTTAGTGGGGGACCGTGTTCGTCTGCCTATATTTATGTTATATTTAAATATCACCAATGTTTTCGAATTAATTCTGTATAGGCTGTTTATTACTCCAAAAATTTCCACGCGGATAATAGTGGCTCTAGTGTCTAAAATTTGAAATAAGAATAGTTAATTAACTTAATAATATTAAGTATCAATGAGCCCCAAACTAGACTAAATCTGTATCTAAAAGCTTGGTACACTAAACAGATACAGGGATAATGTTACGTGATGCGTGCATTTCGTTAAAATAAAACATAAAAGAATATTGAAATAAAACTAATTTTACGGATTTTATCGCCGTTTTAGTTATTGCTTGCAGCCGTTGTAAAGCAGCCGAACTTCGGGAACGTAAAAAACATAATATAAACGCGATAAAATCCGTAAAATTAGTTTTATTTCAATGTGTATTCGCGTGAATATAAGAAATCAATATAAAAGCATATTATTAATATAACTGTATAATCCAAAGGAACCCGGCGAGGAGGAGATCACTGAGGAGCAAATGGAAGCCGATCTCATAAAGGAAGGAGACGCGAACGATATTGAACAGGTAATTGTAATTTTATGTCCTTTACACAAGGTATAAGGTAGCCTTCAAAGTATTACGTAACAAATTGGGGAGGTGGGAGGGGGGGTCTTCTGAAACGTTACGATGCGGTACAGGTGCGGGAGGGGGGGGGGGGGTTTGAACTACGCGCTACGTAACATTGTTTTAACCTTCAGAACGGTCGCGTAGAGACTTTACGTTTTACTAAGGGGGGGGTCATAAAATTGCCTAATTCAGAAATGCGTTAATAATATTCAGGTACACTTGAATTCGCTTCTCCTCCGCGTGTTTTGCTCTACACACAACTCAAAAACACTTTATTTCAATGCATCAGTACATGATTGCACCCTGCCCCTTTTTACCCGCGCGTGTTAATGTGTAGGTGGTTTTGTTGAATGTTTCCAAAGAAAATTAGCCCGAGATACGACGTAGTATACTCCAATTCCGTGCCTACCCTACCCTTCATCACATCGCATACAAAAATACCCATACATAATATACATATCACACATTTTTCAAATAACTGGCTTGCTTTTAAGCCAATTTTCTTACTACACAACTCAGCTTGGGTTTTTGTGCTTCTAATATATTGTAGGCGAAACACTCCATCTATATTATTTCTTCGTCTAAGATGTATTGGTACGAGATTTTTTTTATCCTCCCCATCAGGTACCAGATTCGACCCGCGCCAGTGAGGACGACTTCGACAAACCAACCCGCTCCCAGGTCACCATGATCTCGGCGATGCAACTCGAAGCTCTGGCCTCAAAACTCACCGACTGGAAGAAGCTCGCCGCCAAACTCGGTTTCAAACCCGACGAAATACTCTTCTTCGAGACAGAGCACGCCACAGACCCGGCGAGGGCCAAGCAAATGCTCAAAGTGTGGTTCGACGGTGACGAGGACGCCTCTGTTGAGGACTTGCTCTACACTATGGAGGGTCTCAAGATGACTGAAGCCTGTGACGCGCTGAAGCACGCTAAATGACGTTCGTTGAAACGTCGTAAGAGACAATAAAGTTGGTAGTTTGTATGGTTTGTTTCATTCATATTATTTTATATTCATACTAAAAGTTATGCTATCATTATCAGCAGTGGACCCCAGCAGGTGGCTAACATAACAATAAAATTCTCAAAAAGGCCTCTCCGTGTTGGACCCCTGTCCGCGCAAGCCTTCCAAAGATCCGGGTACAGACCGTGTGGAGAGGGACATAATTATATAGAATCAGAGGAACACACCAACTATACGTTCCTACACTAAGCAACGCTTGTATTATGTGCAGCGTACAATGGACTGGGGTGAACCCAGCGTATAATACCTATATAGATATTAAACATCCATGACTCGCGCTCGGGTACAAACATTCATGCTCATCACAAAAATATTGTCCCTACCAGGATGCGAACCTGCAGTGTGATTTTGAAACCTCGGAAATCGGAATCGGATTCGGAACGGTAATTTGCGTTTACGAAGTTATTTTAATAATGGTAGGAAATAGTAGAAAAAATATTGAACGCAAAATCTAAACTATTACAGTTTCTTGTGATAAAAAGCTTCATACTTATAACCACATAAATCAAACATTAAGTTGAACACTTGTTATTTTTGATATTCACGTTTCTAAGCCTACGTGTTAGTTTATTATTTTTTGTACCGATCTTTGTAAACTGACAAATCCAATGAAAAAAAAGTTTGTTTTATCTATGTCTGAGGTTTGTTTATTGTTGTGATGATAAAATTACAAAATAACTAAAATGAACGTTGATTACCTATATAATTTGTAACATCATGTCACATAGATGCTCCCTGTTCGTGTAAAAATAAAAAACTAGGTTGCAAGGATACAGCGCCATCTATTAAAAATGTTTGGCAACCGAACCTGCGTATTCACCCCTGTCCGTCCCTATAACGTTTGAGTATGTGCTTTTGTCTTATTAATGATGCGAATGAACTAATTTTTAAATGTATAATGAACAAATTGTATTAAATTAAATAAATAAGTAGGTTGGTACCTAAATACATTTAGCTCCACTGGGATTGCGTTGTATTTCTTGTTTCATCCAAAAATACGGCTTTAATTCTGCTATTAAAGCCAGTACAATATCCAATAATTCGTATAATATCAAATTGAGTAAAAAAAAAGACTAAATGCCATCGGAAAGACTTCCTACACATAAATCTCATCGGAAAGTTATCATCGGATCGGAATGATTTTCCGTCGAGAAACGTCAACAATCTTCGAATTCGGAAATCAAAATAGCAGTATTTGTTTACAAAGTTCGGTACAGCAAAAATAATAATAAAAACATATAAGCCTAGAAACGTGAATATCAAAAATAACAAGTGTCTGACTTAATGTTTCATGTGTGTGGTTATAAGTTTGAAGCTTTTTATCATAAAAAGCCCGTATTAGTTAAAATTTCGCGATCAATATTTTTTCTACTATTTCCTACCATTATTAAAATAACTTCGTAAACGCAAACTACCGTTCCGAATCCGATTCCGATTTCCGAGGTTTCAAAATCACACTGCTGGTCCCGTTGGCACAGACAGCAGAGTCACTACCAGTGACTGCGTGCGCTAATCAGGTCGTCAATAATAGGTGCTCTGTATGTAGAATGGTATCAAGAGAATTAAGCTCAATTCATAATAATGTTAAAAGTTTACCCTCATTTTGTACTTAGTGGTTTTCTTTTTTTTTTAGGTTGGCAATCGGCTACAAAATAGTGCCCATTATGCCAGTGTAGAATATTTCTTCATAGTTGTTTTGAAATTATAAGTACCCCTGATAAGGACGACGTCGATGACGATGATGATTCTGAAATCGATCCCCTACCCCTATCAGGGAAGCTGTAGACTTTACTGAAAAATTTCCAGTCATCTTGGGAGATCTTGAAAAGTCAAATTTTTAAATTTTTAATTTCAATTTCCTTCACTCGTGCTCGTTTGTGATCACTCAATCGTGATATTCCACGAGTAATACACATTATTTAACAAAGAAACCCTTTTTTTTTTAAATAAAACAAAATTGACAACTGCACGGTTCAACTCCCCGCCAAAAAGTCCCTCGGTTATTTTACCAAGTAGATTTATCTAAAAGTATGTTGTAAATTGGCTGATTTATCTTTTGACAAAATATTTAAGTACAATAATTTGGTGTTGTTTTGGAATACTAATTGTGGTGACCAAAACCTAATTAATATAAGCTATCTTAGTTTTTTTGAAATCAACATATAGAATTCAACTCTCCGTTTACTTTGATTTATGTTGAGTTCCTTTAAGAAAAATTGGGGTTGCCATCCACCGATATTTCTCCCACAATGATTTATAAAATCATTCAACAATGTCGGTCACTACGAAATTATAACTTGCACGCATTTCCTCATCCCGGCTGACTCAGTGTGCCCAAAACAGAACTTATTGCTTACAATTTTCTCGATACCATCAAATCAATCGAAACTAGTCTCTATTCCGATGGAATACCGTCTCGACGACGACGAGCATAAATTTGCAACACTGCAACATTTCCAATGTACGTTGACCTACCTCATCTCCCACTTTAGCTCGGAAATAAGACGAAGACGAAGGAATCACCAAGTGGGGCATGGCTCAGTGGGTATTTGTTGAGTTTTACCACCGCTGCGGTGTTTACAGAATCGCGGAATAGTCGCTGCACCGAAATTAGTTCGAAACGAGTGCGTCAATGGGCAGACGGGGCGTGCCGGGTGCCGCGCGCGTTCGATCCTGAAATATTTATATTTTCATGATTCGATACGCGAGTAGAGAATTTTATATTAAAAATATAACGGGGTAGAGTCGGGCGGCGGCGCTGTGACGTGCGCGGGCGCAGGGGTGGCGCTTCGCTGTCAAAATAGGATAGTGCATTCGTTCGGATATATACGTAAGTAGATTGTTTTGTTTTCCCCATTATAAGTAGTACCATCAAATTATGCGTACTGACTGTTTTTTATAATATTAATTGTGTTATTCACGCTGCAATAAGAAATAATTAATTCGCTGCGGCTATTTATTAATTCTATTTTAAATGCGTGATATTTCAGTAATTCAACAGCTTCCAGGTATATTATTTCTGTGTCGTGTGATTTATGTACTCGGAAAAAAAATGTAGCGTCAAACTCATAAATATCAGGAACGGTCGCAATATTTCCACATAAATGAAGCTCGGGTGAGGTACCTACGGTTATTTCTGTACGTTTCAGCACTTTCGATAGGCATCCAGGCCCATAAAGTTTTATGTCGAAATGATCTCACTAAATACCTAATGTATCTTTACGCAAATTTTATATTTACGATCGTTTTCATAATCCCGCGCATATTTGCTTTGGTCAGCGCAGTCGAAATTACTTCTTCGTAGTTGCTACGTGTTTGATATGCATGGCTTTCATCTTTGTTAAGATAACCGCGACCGTTCGTGCCGTTTATTAATACTAAAATTCTATTGTCATGGAATATAACATAAACAGAACAGATCATCTAGAACGTGTTACATTTTTAACACATACCTACAAACTGTACGGAATTCTAAAGCAATTTTTACCATGAAACAATCAGGTTACTACATACATCAAATTATACAGGATTTTCCAATAAATACGCACGTGAATAAGTATCGGACAAAGAAGTACCTACTTTGCAAAAATAAAAATAAATTGGCGATTTTTTCATGAAAATTTTCAGCGTGAAGTTTATGAAGTCGTAGGTACTTTTTTAGGTCCTGATTGAGTGAGACGAAATATTGATATACCGCTAATCGTAAACACAGTTTACAATGTGTTATGGTAATTTTAATCTGTTTAACGCGGCAATTTGATGTGTTGAAATATGATTTCTCATTTATAATACATGCCGTGTAGTCTCCTAACTCCGTCGGAATTTACTTACGCGGTCTCCATAAAGCTCTACCTAAATCATTGGGCGATGATTCATTATTTGTCTTCAAGCCTCTACTTCTGCAATTCCTTTAATATTTACATTAAAATTAATTCGATTACAATGTATAACATAGTTTAAAATTCTCTTTGCACGTTACAGAAAATAGTTACTAACTAACTAGAGAATTTATGTCTGAAACACGACTCCTACATAAACACAGATAGAGAATAATGGGTAACAGATAGCTCGCTGTAAAGAGTAACTATATCTCTACATATCCTATAGGTAGGTACACCATCGGTTGACGCTCAGTAGATCCTTGGGCCGCGGTGATAGCCCAGTTGTGTAGGTTCAAACCCCTCCTCGTACCTATGAGGTGTTCGATCGTCATTTTCATAAATGATTACCATTTGCTGTACGCTGAAGGCGAACATCGTGTGGAATCCTGAACAATTTGAAAAGAGGTGAATGGCACGTGCCTTGCCTTGACCTGAGGGGGGTTTTAGAATGGTATCTACGGTATGACATATAATTATTATAATTAAAGAGGAATCTATCTACATAATACGTAAAGGAAAATTATAATAATTATAATTCGTATCAATTTACCCCCTCTGTAAAGCGATTGATAGGCAGATTGGCTATCATAGATGCCATATAACTACTACTTGCCACCTCGTTATAACATCGCCTGTCCTGCATTAGTAGCAGAGCTAGCTATGACAACGCAACATGTGAGATAAATCGGTTTGGTCTCTTCCTCGGATGAGCTACGAAAGGGAGAGAGCGACTCGGTGCGACATAATCCGAGACATAAGTTTTGTCTCGTCTGGTGGGTCATGCGTGAGTTGAGCACTGCATATTAAGAAATAAGCTATTACTATTATCCTTTGCGGATAATTAACGTCATGCCATGTAGGACTGTTCCGGCATTTAGTTTTCTGTACGGCGTTACAGCGGCGAGCGTAAAGCCGGTTTTAGTTTTATCGCTATAAAGTTGTCAAAATGTTGTCTCTGATAAATGTGTAACTCATTTATCAAACACTTGCAGCGATAAAGTTTTTAATAGGACCTCGTCTGTCTCACACTCCCACCATAATAACTACTTATGTAAGAAATCATAGATTTGCACATTAGTAAGATTAAAATTTAACAGTCGTGAAAACCAAACTATGGCAAAAAGTTAGGAATTCGAAAATTGAGGGCCCAAAAAGTTAAGAAGTCGGAAATTCTTTATTCAACTAGGATTTTATACAACTTTTTGAACGACGTTCATGTTGAGCGAGGGGCCCTTTGATTTCGGGGCCCCGGGGCACTGCCCCGCTTAGCCCTACGGTAGCTACGCCACAGCTAAGTGAGCTTCGGCCTGTGTGTACCGATCCTGTTGAAAATATTTCACGCACACAATAAACTACAAACGAGTAGTAGTAAACTCGATTATGTGCCTGTTGAGGGGCCGTCTTCGCGGCTACTTCAAAGCGACGGTACCTAATGGGGGGTAATGAAATTGTTCAACGAAAACATTACCCTCCTTGCGCAGTCGGGTATTAACAGGTCGAACTTTGAAGTGTTAGTAGTGCATTTTCATAGGCAGTAGGTACCTACTTACCTTAGAGATGCACATGAGGATCGACGTTATCTATACATATAAATAAAATTGGAGTCTGTTTGTAATATTAAAATAACCGCTTTTTACCAAGTGCATTTAGATGTATACACGGTATCTATACCGAAACAAATTTTTTTTTAAATCTTTGTCTGTCTGTCTTTCTATTTGTTCCGGGTAATCTCTGAAATGGCGGGACCGATTTTGACGGGACTTTTACTGGCAGATAGCTGATGTAACAAGGAGTAACTTAGGCCACTTTTATTTTAGAAAAAAACATAGGATCTCACGAAAAAAAATTAAAACCAATGTTGCAGCGTTGCGCCTGATTAAGTTTGATAGCAACAACCTGAAATGCGTCCCGCGGGCTCAGAACACGTGAGCAGGCTGTTGCCAACAGTTGTGTCTTTGTTAAATACCACGCGGACGAAGTCACGGGTAACAGCTAGTTATTAAATAAGAATCAAAGTTAGTAAACCCTTTCTGAATCAGGCTGTTTCGAAAGTATTTTTCGGTATCCACCACCCTTTTTAGTGTGGGGAAATTATTTATGGAACCTCACTTTACCGCCTCATCTTAAATGAGCAACAATACGGCATTTCTTTTAAAATTCTAGTTAGACCCAGCTTACAGACTACAGGTTAGAGTAAAGACTTTTTGCATTACATCAATGTCGACATAAGTACGTACGCCATTGCACGTACCAAACGCAGGTTGGTCTCCAATCTTGGTAGGTAATTTCATCAACCTCCCGAGTTCCAAATGCCCCCAACATTATGGCCGCCACCTCATCTCGATGTAGGTATCGCAAGTTTCACAATCCTTCAGCCGTTTTAGAATTCGTTTTGCATTCCGATGCATTTATTCAGCAGTTATTTCGACCGTGCATGACCTCACTGTAATGAAACACAATGGCGCTACGCATCTTCATATTAACGTAAAATAGCTTTGTTTGATCAATCCTTGCTTTGAGGACCCTGTAAGACTTTGTCACTTAAGTATATTAGGTAGGTACCTATCTAATCTTGTAGGTATAAATCTCTATATTTATAAAATTCTCTTGTCACAATGTTAGTTACCATACTCCTCCGAAACGGCTTGACCGATTTTTAGGAAATTTTATATGCATATTCAGTAGGTCTGAGAATCGGCTACTATCCATTTTTCATACCCCTAAGTGATAAGGGTTGTCCACCCCTAACATTGTTTTTTTCCTCATGCTTATTTAATTTTTTAACATTATATTTTAACTAATTTGCATTTTTTGGTAGGTCGGTCGTTATCTTAAACAGAATTATTTAGTAATTTGGAAAAAAAACAACTAAATCTACCACCTAACAGATTCTTAATTTATCTGGTATTTAATGATTCCATGAAATTTTGCTAAGGACGTGTCAATCACCTTGCTGACCCACTACTCCGGTCTACTGTCTACATGTGTCTTCAGGGCAAATCCCTCTCGACGAGCTATTAGCAGCCGTCACTTTCGTTGGCAAAATATATCCATTTGTGTGCTATTAGTAAAAAAGCGAATGTGCGGGACTATCGCCCTGAGGGTTCCGTACCGCTATAATTACTTACTATATATAGTTTCGTTACGCTAACCCATAGTTTGTAGACGCTATAAGAAAACCCATAATAGAATTGAAAATACTTTTTCTGCCAGTATCATAAGAGTTGTGTAACATAGGTTTGCCGCAACATTAGAACTGTAGCAACCGCACCACGAGCTACACAGATGGCGCTGCAGAAGCATTCAAAGCAATTGACAATTCTCCATACAATCCTGAAACGCGCTATGAGAATTTTCGGAGCACGTAACATTTATACAAGATCCCGACAATAACCGTTGGGGCTTAGCGACCAGGCATACCACCCGCCTGGCCTTCCCGTTTCCGCCAAGTACCTATGCCTGCTTTGCGATTGAGTGTCTTTGCTGTTGCCTATGTGGTTTTATAGAAAAATAATTTACCTCGTTTACATATGAAACTCAAAGAATAAATGCTGTACTAAAACTAGAGCATAATATGTCTATAGTCGGTATTAAAACACGAAACTTGATTGATTCTCAGGACTGTGAGGCTGTCTACTACCTAAGCAATTTGGTATAAATTTTATTTCAAGTATACCTCTAGCTAGCCTTTTATTATAAAAAATATAGATAGGCAGACAGATATACACAGCAATCCAATAAATTGCTGTGTATATCAGTTCATTGCTGCTGAATTGCTGTGTAGATTCAGATTCTTCATTTTGTGATACGGAACCCTAGAAGTTGATGTTACACGTGTCGTGTAGGACAAGGGCATGCCCTCGGCTACGATGTGTGGGCCAAAGTACCTAGCTATCCCTATCTACCTACTAATTAACGTTGGCAGACATTACCAATAATTATCCCATTTAAATATTCTATGCCAGCTTAGCCCGCAATAGAAGTCGCGAAGGATCTCGTTTGTATTACCATCCCGTGGGAAACAAAATTTATTTCCTACTTGTATGTTGACCTAAGATTATAATAAGCTACTTTATAACATGCCAAGTCCACCCAATTGTAAGCTAGAGGTCATACAAACTAAATGTCTAAAAACGGGTTAGTTTTTCCTAACTTTATAGTTTATATATATATATAATTGTGTAGTTTATATATATAATTTGGGCAGTCGCGAATCTCTAAGAGAATTATTTAAGGAAACTAATATTTTGACAGTACCATGCCAATATATTTATGAAAACATTATGTATGTTAGGAAAAAATTATTTCTCTTTAAAAGGCTCGGTGATCAACATCGTTATAATACAAGAAATAGAAACAAATTAGATCAACCACACTTTCGATTAACAAGGATTCACACATCTTTCATGGGGTATTGTGTTAAATTTTATAATAAAATACACTCTGACATTACCGAACTTAGTGAAAATAAATTCAAAGCGTGCATAAAACGTACGCTATGTAAGAAGGCATACTATACACTAGGACTAGATGCTTATCTTAAGGATAAAAATGCTTGGTTGGATGCTGGTCCGGCTCCTCAGGAATATAAATGACCTTGTTCGAGCAGGCTATTTGGATTTTGTATTTTTCTTCTTCCTTCTTATTTTCATTTACATAAGTAATTTGTAAATGTGGGAACCATGTAGCCATTAGCTGTAATTTTATACATAGTTAGTACTTTTTTTTTTTTGACCTGCTGCTAAAGTCTGATTAGCCGTTCCTACACTGTTCTCACATACCTATAACAATGTATTGCTCAATAATGTAAAAGATCTATTTAAAAAAAAAAGAGCAACCATGGAGTTTCTTGCCCGTTCTTCTCCATAGGAACGGCATTCCGAACGGGTGGTAAAGCAGTAGCATAATGTTTATGTAACTTGACGATTCATAAGTACTGTACAATAATGGTCTACGTGAATAAAAATATTCTGATTCTGATTCTGATTCTTATACCATGAGAGGTAATATAATAATGTAGTGTGACGGCTGGACCTAGACACGAGTTCCGTTTTTACCATTTTGGTACGGAACTCTGAAACAGTGCTTATTACTATTTGAGTTTTGTGGTACGTACGTAGTATTTAAACAAATATAACATGGAGCAATGATAGCGATCGACCAGATACGCAAAAAATATCAAGAAACCCGAATTTCACATTGCATCACGCACTAAAAGTGTTCGTATAAGCTATAACGAGTATAAAACTAGGGCGTATAAAGATACAGCAACGCAATATACATATTTCTCTTCATACATATACAAACATCCGTCAATGCGCGGCTTGCAGACTGAATTTCAGCAGCCCATTTTTCAGGCGATTTTCCCGGTGTATTTTAGTGAATGTGGGCCGCTGCGCGCGCCGCCGCGGTGGTTAATGTACGCCTATGCTACTTTTGTGCATAAATCGGTGCGCGTTTGAGTGGAGGCATGGTAAGTATCCGAGGAATCGAGGAGGAGGAGTACCCATGTATCTACTGGATTATTGACAGTGGGTTTTTCCATTAAGATTAAAAAACTGAACTTAAATGTCAACTGAAACTGCTTTACATATTTATTTGTATAAAATTTAGATCAGTGTATTAGTAACTAAGGTACCACTGAAATTTGACGTGAAAACCTGATATAATACCTTTTGGCGACGATGTTGAAATATTTGTTAACTTTTTAAATATTTTCAGTCTCCAAATAACTAAGTAAGTAACTATATTAAGATAAACTATTGGCACTTTGAAACTAGATTTTCTTTTTTCTGCCACCTCTCAACGCTAAATTATAGTTATGACACAAGTAGTACGTACAATTAGTCAGAATAGTTTTGAAAACAAACTTCAAACGCTTTCCAAATAAAAAAGCCCCGATACGTTACGGAGGGAGTGGAAAAAAGTTCACAACAATGGGAAGATAAAAATATTGCGATAATTAACTGTCTCCTGGGACAGAACCGTACTCGTGGGCTGACAAGATGAATGTGAC
Organism: Pheosia gnoma; assembly: GCA_905404115.1. NCBI lineage: Eukaryota > Metazoa > Arthropoda > Insecta > Lepidoptera > Notodontidae > Pheosia > Pheosia gnoma. Next base: position 7,769,079 of record FR989905.1, read on the forward strand.
ATCATAATTCACGTTTAAATATAGCTTTCCCTCGAATGTGATGCCCGACATTAATTCTGCTAAATTGTTTTTATTTACTACTAGGTTTAATTATAATATCCTTACGGTGGAAACCTTATTAATCTAGCTTTTGATGGTATTTAACTAAATTTACTGCTTGGCTTCGTTATAATTATTATTGTCCCTTCTAAAATATAAATAGGAACTCTTCCTCGTCTAATTTATAACTGTGCTGAATCATAAATTAACATTTTTATAATCCTCAAGATTTTACTAATATATATATTTTCGTAAGTATTCTTAAATACCTATGTCCCTACTTCATATTGAGTCTTTTCTCTTGTTTCTATTAATTTTGGTACTAATGATGTATATTCAATTAGGTAGGTATAACGATACCTTCTCCACATACTTAAAAAATAAGCACATATTTAACTACTTTTTTTTTTTTTTTTATTACATTATAGGCAAGTATTTGATCTCGATCTCACCTGATGGTAAGTGACGATGAGATCTACGATGGAGCATACTTACCTAGGTAGGAAGGCGGCAGTAGATAGAGACGCTACATTCACTAGGCACATGCAGCGCAACTGATCTGACCCGCCATCCATGAATGGCAACACCGAACATCATGCCGGAACACGGCTAGGCCGCTTGGCGACATGGCTTTGTTCAGTGGGTGGTGACTAGCCACGGCCGAAGCCTACCACCAGTAGAGTTGTCACCTGGTTGGCACCACCCAGGGTCACGTGTAGGGTATCTCGAGGGTACTTCATTCTCCTACGGACGAAGGTGACTCGACCCCAAAACTTAAGACTTCAACATTGTGTAATTTGCCACAAAAAATATTGAAGACCTCTTAATTTACGTTGATGTGTGTATTTAAGAACATAAACTATTAATTGCATTACTTACTTAGTTAGGTAAAGAACAAAAAGTGTATAACATCATCCTGAGTAAAGTTGAGAAAAAAAAATGTCATTCCGATTACGTCATTAACTGCAAGTATACTTATGAGTATAAAGAGTCATTATACTTATACAAGGTGTAACAAAAATAGTGTAAAATATTTTAAGGGGGTTAACAAATAGGTGATAACGATCACTTTTAAGTATGAAATATTTGTGTGTACAGTGTTTCATTTTTTTGTTTGAAAGCGAGACAGTACAATTTCATTGCGGACTTACTATGTAGTGTTATTATTTAACACTTCAAATATTCACATTTTTTTTTGGGATTGTGACTTTTATATCCTACCGATGTACCCCTTAAAATATTTTACACCATTAGTGTTAAACCTTATGTAATAGGTTAGTGTATAATAAATCACGAAAACCTTAGTTTAACTATTACGTATGGCAAATAAGTGTTAAAAATAGCCAATATAATCACAGGCTAACTATTAGCTGCTACATGACATTTATATTTGCTTCTGTACGAATGATAGGTACCTAGTGCCATGTGTCGTGGCAATTCAATCAACTACTGGAGAACAGTAGCTTTTTCTACCTATGAAAACACTGCATGAATGAAGATGAAAGAATCTATAATGGCTCCATCCAACTGGATTTATGTAACATTCATTTGTTTTTTATTCTCTGTGGCACGTTTTGTGAAATTCATTAGCAGTATTGTCCCGACTACGCCTCATCACTTGGATACAGTTCCAGTTGAAAGATGGCCGTGATTTATACGAATGTCGGGATATCGTTGGTCCATATACCACGGCCCGACGTTCCCAATAACATATGGCGTACCCACACGTTGATATAAGAGAATAGAGATTCGCGTAAATATAAGAAATGTACCTAGATAGGGAGGTTATAATATTCGTTCATTATATGCCTGTTATCACAATGTTGTATTATCTGTGAAACTGTGAACATTTCCAATCTTGGGCTGGATTGGCAAAATAGGTTTGATACATTTTCGAGCTCAACATAGTGGGCACAACTCACAGTTCCCTTCCCATAGATACAATACTATGAACTTGTAAAATAATTCTTGATTATATGTAGGTATCCATATTTAATTGGAATTTGGTTAACGTTGGTGCAATTGTAACTCGAACAAGCACTTTTCGACATTAATGACCGCTGTTTAACAAGCTGTTAACCTACATGTTTATGTTAGCACCGCAGTTTATTAAACGATCCGTTTTAGATGCTCGTTACGTTTCGGACCTGCGAAATTTCTGAACTCTACCCGATATTACAGAGGCGTATTTCATGTGAAACAAATTAAAAGTAGGCGTCTACCTACTTAATGGCGCTAGGAGTAGGCAACACAACCCCGGGATTCAGAACATCGGAATCCCGGAATTCCCTAGCTAGAAGTCCAAATTATGAAATTCAAAGATATTCAAAATTCGAAGAATGATTGCTTTGTTGAACCACCTTTTTGGATTTTAATTTGAAATTCGAATTGGTCGCTCATCAAGGAGTCACACTGTAACAAAATAAAAAATAAAAGAAAGTGCGCGCATTCAAAAGCTTTCCACGAATCTGAACTTTTAAAATAAGGGCGTTAGCCTACCATCAAAAATAAACCGTCGAACAGACACTACGCCTCAAATAGCACAATGTGTTTCTTATTTATCGTAACTAACATTTATTAGGGCGCGATGAAACTCTTTGATACGTTTCTCTAGTTTCTTTCAACGCGGCGTCCATAGAATTTGGTGTAAACATAGTTACCAAGAGATGTTAGCGTGGTATTTGCAACATAATTATTTTTAGATGGATCGTAGAAATATTTATCTTAGATTTTCTAACGGAACATAGAATAACACCGTTCACTTTTACAAGTCAGTATTAGCCATCGATAAATCAAATCCTCTATACTAATAGCGACATCGTCTTATTCATTATTTAAATTTCGAAATAGCCCCTCCTCCCCCCTAACTACCGATCTGAAAAGCGATACAGCTTAAGATGATTTGTAGCCGTCTTAAATAAAATACAATTTTAAATGGGCCGCGGCAAAAATAGTGGAACTAATGAGACGAAAAGTGTGTTTAAAAACGTTCATAAATCAAATGTACCTAAGGTTTGTCATCGAGAGACCCCCTTATTAGTGTAACATTCCGAATTATGAAAATTAAATGAGCAAATTATTTAATTGATGACACTCATAACAAATTTTATCTTAAACTGAGTGCGTATGATTACTAAAAACCTATTTATATTCATATCATTGATAGAACTAGGCGATACTAGACGGAAATCCATTGTTTAACAAGAATTCTTTAATTATCGATCAACTTGTTTGGTTTATAATTGGAAAAGTTGACAAGCCACTGTCAAGGGTCAGTGGTGAGTTCCTCTTCCCCTATTATTTTTATGATTTAATCGTTACTTTTTACTAATTCTATGATTATATGAGAACCAGAGAGGGAGGGGCGTCAAACCAAATGTTCCAAGGAAAGTTATGCAAGCCTCAGTGTACTTACTAAATTAAATGTTGCTGTAAGCGGTACTTATTAAATAACACCATTCCAATACAAATTAAACTATGAACTTTATATTCCAAATTTTATTTAAAACTTGATTAAACGACAATAAATACTACAGCCCTCAAACAGGAATCAAAAAATACAACAGGGTTTTTAAACGATAGCTTAAAAATCCACTCGACGGATAACTGCAAAAATAAAACCAAGTGGAGAACATCAATATACAGAACCATTTGTATCAACCTCTTGCCTGATAACCGGTAATAATAAAATAATCAATGTTGAACTAAACTGGATCGGTTTTAAAGTCGGTAACTGAATGAACATCCCGCGGTGGACATTAGCGCATAAATTGTATCCGTCTCATTAGACGTTTATTTCGGGCTCGCACATGCATTCATTCATAATATCGTTCAGATACTAACTTCTTGAGTTTATAACACCGAAGCAACAGATATGTATTCCAATTAGAATTATCAGGTCGACATACGACTATGACTTTACGTGGGTGAAAAAATAAAACTTGCGAAGTTCCAATACAGTTAGCTTAAACTAAAAATAAATTTATTTGGACACAACAAACCTGAGTTAATAAGTACAAAGACGTAAGTGGTAAGGATTTAATGAATACACGAAATTAATTTTAAGAGAACCGTAAATTTGCCTCAAAGCCAGACCAAAATGGGCTCAATTCTAAGAAAATTAATGATTGCTCTAAAGCTATTTTATTGTTCTAGAATCTTTGGAACTGTTATGAGTAACAATATGTGCGAGTTTCCTGTGACTATCGCTATCTAGACGTACACATATGACTGGTATTCTTTCATTAGAATGTGCCAATCCCGCCTGCCTACAGCCTTGATTGTTCCTACAACAAAAACCCTATCAATTTCAAACACCTACAAACACTAACACTAGTTACATTTTTACTTTTTAATATCTTTAAACGACCAAGTGAACTGTTTTAAACGGGTGCGTTCGTTAAATGCACTCAAATACATAAATGTAAATGTATTCAATTACAGGCTACATTTAGACTCCGAAACTATAGAAGTCTCCATGACTTTTTTTATTTCTCCAAATTTTTCTCCCAAGTATTTCATTTCTCCAGGCGCCATATTTATACCGAGAATTGCGAAAAAAATACCCAGTCTGGTAGCCCTGCGCAAGAGTCAACATGCATCTACTGAGTCAAACACCTCACAGAGTGCCAAAGGAAAAATTTCTTGAAAATTCTAAAATTGCATTGGTCGGTAGGTATCACCATGCATCGGTATTCGTTCGTATCTGACGAATAAAGACGCGAATTATTGGCACGAATTTCAAAGAACCAATGACTGCCGTTGACATTTTCATTTGAAACGTCTGTTTTTAGTGATTTAAAAATATAATGACAGGGTGATGGGCGGGTGATCTACGGTGCAGAAACAAAGAACGCTGAAAGTAAAATGATAGTTGTCGGCAGACAAGCGCCAGACGATGGATCTGGGGCGGGCTGCCAACTGCCACCGATCTGGTGATGCACTCGAAGATTTTATTGCTGCAAATATTTTAATGCACCTATGTAGGTAAGTATGCATTCCTGAATATAGACAATCTAGGTTTTTTATTATCATTCCGGTCAGATACTTATTTGTAAAAAAATTAATAAGAAGTAAGCAATTGACAATCTGAATAGTCTTAAATTTTTTACCAAGTGGAAAAATACAAAAACTTATTTAAAAACACAAATAATAAGTATAAATAAAATAAATATGTAGTAGCTACTTAATAAAATATAATTTAACAAGTTTTCTTCCAACCGCTGCATTTCGGATTGAACCGAAACGCTGCGATATCGGAACGGCGCGGGCGCGACACGAATATCCAAACATGTTCCAATTTTAAATTAGTTTTTTCATAATTAAGATACCGATGAATGGAGTAGGCAACCGTCCCTTTGCTGCCACAGACAGCTGTCCCGTCGAATCATGTTTTTGAAAACACGTGTAATTCTGTGTCCGATTTCCCATTTTTCGTACGTCACTTTAAATTTTGAATTAGTTCCTTAATAATATATGAGCTCTAATAAGTAAACATAAACTTCCTTGCCATGCCATTATACTAACGTCACTTGTTCCAATCATTAACTAACTACCTTTTTGCTGAATGAAATAACTTCGGAGTTTTTCATACTAATTCCCTATTTTCGATTAAAATAGATCTTCAATATTATAAATCGATCTTATTACGTTTGCCGATGCAAAAGCCGACTCGTGGAACCAAGGGAAACCACTTAAATATCTACTATAAATAATTCGCATGAACCACGGTTTTGCGTCATTTGTGTTTCCGTTGCAAAGATGCCAAAACTCGGTGGTGAGAGGCGGAAGTGACGATCGATTCGTTCTAATCGATTAATTAGTGTACACATGATTTGTTTGAAATTGTATAATTGAACTAGGAACATCGACTAGGGAGGGAGGTGAGAGGTCTTCCAAAAGAAACATATATTTTTTTTTTAGAAAATGGCCTCACTCATCTTTGGATATGTATTCTGCCAACGTCAAGTGGAAAGTTTTTTTTTTAATATCAAACATGGGATATTCTATGCATACCTACTCCGTAGACTAGACCTAATAAACTCCTGCTAACACTATCAGTAAAGTTGGGGATATTTTACTGACAAATTACCTTCTTCTTGGGAGAACTGGATAAGTCATGTTTTACTACTTAGTTTTATTTTCCTACACTCGTGCACATAATGGTTAATATTCCACTAAAATTACACTTTATATTTCAAAGAAAAAATATCGGAATCATCGGAAGATAGGGCCCAAGGAGTACCATCTACGATCATTGTTCTCTTACATGAAGGTTAACTCCAACCGAATTAACAAATTATGTCCATTGAAGTTGATAACGACATATTTTGTTGATGTAAGGGAAGGGCCCTTAAGCCATTTAGGATGATTTATATGAATTATTATACTAATTTATTTTGGTTTATGCTCAGACTACATATTACATGTTACTTTGATGTAAGTTTATACAACAAGCAGTTCAAATATCAAGTCTGGGTGGTAGGTAGGTATTCCGTTGTTCTCTTGCATGTGTAGGCAGAAAATTTCCCGCCCGCCTACATACTTTAGACGTTCAGCGACTCAACGGATTCCAAATTCAAAAAGAAAAATGTTTTAGTAGATCTGCGGAAGTCGAGCGACGCGGGCGCCGATACGCATTGCCGAACTAATATTTAGACCGAGTAACCCACATCGGACGAGATAAGTACACCGAAATATTTCTACGTTTTCGCTCAGTGAAGAATGCGTGTAAACAATGACAAGTTAAGTGCGTTCCAGGATTGAATGTAGTGTCCGACAAACGAGATTTATTATCTGCTTATAGACGAGTGCGCGTTTGCAATTCATACAATAAAATTACAATTGGCCGACTTACAACTGTGTAGGTGTAGATGTCATTATTCAGGTTTACTCAAAATATATACATAGCGGAATCCATTGCAAATGATAACTGACCTTAACAACGCTTCAAGAAGTGCGCAGAAAATTGACAATATCTGTCTTCAATTTCCCGCTAAAAATGAGTCAACTGTTACTTTTTAAAAGTTAATAGTGTATTTTTTTTATTATTTAAAATTGGAAAACGGCGTCTACTACTACGGATACTTAATGCCAGCCAGCTTTAACCTAAATCAAACTTATTACTTACGTGAAACCAGAATTACTGGTGTAATAAGACAAGTACTTTCCCTAAACATTGAGTCACGAATAACGTGGATGAGTCAATTGCGATCAATCAAGTCTCACGTGTAATTTACACTAAATAGGAATCGCACATAACATTTTATTGCGGTCCGTTGTGTTTATGTATCCTTCAGGGCCCTGGGGTGGAAAATTATACTTCTTTATAGTTAAACAATCATAATTTTATTTAAGTACAGAGAACACTTTTTAGACCACCCATTGTCAAGCAGCCGCCATAGAGGAGAGAGAAAACCATAGAGTAAATTATATAGAGCAGTTTCATAGATTATTGTCCACGTTGAAATTAATTCGTTTCAACTCAAAACCTACGCTTTCCGTCGAAGCTTTTGATTATTTGGAGATCAACCTTGTACTATTTTGATCTCCGATCAAGACGGTGTGTAAAGATATGTCTGAAATATAAAATGTAGGAATAAAAGAGTCGAATACTGAAAACACCTGAAAATGTGGCGCGATAAATTTGGATACGAGCCAGTTTGATAACCAAGTTACAAGGTGTTTATCATACTGGTAACTCAGTAAGGGATACTAACCTTTAAGCCTGCGCTTCCTTAGGGCAATTGTAAGTCAGAATTTCGAATTGTCGATTTTTTTTTATTATGTTTTTTCCCAGTAAAATACCAGTTTTAGTGCGAGCAATATATATTTTTTTTAAATTCCGTAGGATTGGTTTTTGATTTATGATTCTGAAGGAATTAATTGGGAACGTAAAGACAGAAAATTAATGCGATCAAATCCTTAAAATAAGTTTTATTTCAATGTGTAGTATTCGCGTAAATATAAGAAATCAATATGGGATTAGGGACTCGGACTGAGCGGTACTCTAAATAATTGATGTAAGTATTCATTATTTTAGCTCACAATAGCGATGGCCGTGTCGTTTTTACTTCAATGATATTTAAATACCTATCAGACTGAGCTGACTTATAAGTGACCTATAACCTACACATGTATCCTCATGTATTCCCGCAATCAACTCGGTACCTACCTAATATACCTACACTCAGCAAACAATGCTATGTTAAGAACTGACCTACGCACACTGCTCGAATGTTAGTCGTCGTTACGCATAAATAAATCAATAGCAATTTAAAATCCATTTCAACGATCAAAATAACTGCTATGAAACTGGAAAGAAAAACATATTACATTTTGCGTTATTTGTTAATACCGCGCGCAACTTCATCCGATTTTCCGAAGACTAATGGCGCCATTAATTGGAATAAATAGGTCGCGATTATTTAAAACAAAACATTATTCTTCGTAATTTGCACAGGACTTCCGCGGAATATCTGGCTGTTACATATTTACAGGTCGTTGTGCTGTCTTTTGTTATTCGACGGAAGATCGATCTGTAAACAGTTTAATTATGTACTAGGGCGCTAAATGTACCTATTTACTTATAGTTCTTATATTATACTTCAGTACATATATTAATATTAAAATAAAACTAATATTACGGATTTTATCGCATTTATTTTATGTTTTTTACGTTCCCGACGTTTCTGCTGCTTTTGGTCACGGGAGGACCGTGAATGTTTGACGTCTTATTGGCTGAGGTACCCTCATATGTAGTTGTTGTTTTTTGCGGTCCGATCTATGCAGAAAGTGCTCGCAGTGTCTGGAGGTCTCGTAAAATTATATGTAAATATTTATTATGTTTCTGTGTCGCTGTAATGGAGTTGAAAATGATGTTTCCGTAGCGATAGAATCTCGAAAATTTCGAAACGTTATATTATTAGATTCAACGGAAAATAAGTGAGGTCGGCCATATAAAAAAATCTACCAAGGTTCATATTTCATACGTTCTAAGTTCAAATAAATAACAAAAGACAAAAGTAGGCCTTGCGATTCTACATGATATTCAACCGGAGTTCTTCTTTTTCTTTTGTTTAGGTTGGCAGTCGGCTCCAAAATAGTGGCATTTTTGCCATTGTCGAGTAATTATTGATAATTGTTATTGAATTATAAGTACCCCTGATGATAATGATAATGTGGATACTTTACTGAAAATTTACCGGACATCTTGGGAGAACCTGAAAAGTCAAGTTATACCTACTATTTTAATTCAATTTCCTTCACTCGTGCACGTTTATGAACACAATTTATAACAGACAAACATGTTTTGGAAAATAAAGTCAAATTGAGCACTTCACGGTTCAACTTCCCGCCAAAAAGTCCCGATACAGGAGTTTCTTGGTCGCCTCTACCACTGACAGTTTTGACCACAAATAAGAAATATTTTTTATTCCGTTTCTTAAGAGTATTGCCAAGCTATAGTTAGGTAGGTTTACAGTTATCGAGTGTTACCACCAAAAATATCCACCCAATTTCAACATTTTAGTTCAAATTTCAACATTCGCGGCTCTCCCGCGGGTATTTACACAAACAGTAATATTGTTTACATTTTCCGTGCAATGATATACAACGCACTATTAATAGCGATATATATACGCGCGCATTGCCAAGAGCCGTGTACCTATCGTGTACTAATAAAACGTAAGTACGGTTTTATTTGTGCGTCTGGGTATGTAAGAAAAATGTATATTAAACAGTTACTGACGTTGCATGGCAACTGTGTGAAATTAAACTAATGTGTTTTGGACTTGGACATTGAGGGATATAAAGTATGGCGTTTGAACATAGGTAGGTACTTAATTGAAAAGTATTATAGTCAAAGTCAACGTCAAATCATTTATTACTACGGGGGCACTTACAAATTGTCATTTGCATTTTTTTTCTTAACTCTACAACCGGATCGGAACGCGACCTCAACTGAGAAGATCCGGCGAGAAACTCGGCGGGCATGTTTTGTTTTTTTTTTATTAACTAAGTACCTAGCAGTGCTTGCGATTTCGTACGGGTTGACTTTAGTTTTCTGCGCTATCCCGGGGAATCCTGCTATTTTCCGGGTTAAAAACTATCGTAACTATATTATGATCTTGTTATAAGCACCATGCGAAGTTACATTCAAATCCAGATCCGGTAGATTTCCCGTGACAAAAAATCAAAAATTCTGGATTCCGCCTCCTTGTGGAAATACATGTACCTACCGTACGACTTTTTTAATATATTTTTACTTATTATTCACAGAATATAATTTAAAAATAAAGAAATATAATAAAAACCCACCTTTACGACAGTTTTACTAACCTATAACAATATACATTCACGATAAAATAATAAGTCTTTCAAACCAACGTCTGGATAGGTACTAAAAAATAACTAGACCAGACAGAGAATCGTAAATCTTATTTTTTTTCTCTGTGGACGTTGTAAACTGCCTACATGTTCTATGAGGACGTTGCGCTAGAGCTAAACGCAAAAATAACTAACGATATGAAATAGGTACCTACCTACTTACATACTAAAATGCTTTCCGCGTATGCTTCTAGTTATGCGAAAGAAAATGCACGATGGACGCAGCCAATTTAGTTTTATTTAAAACTAGCATTCCTCCTTGAGTCCAATTCGATTTCGCTTCTGTATCTTTATGTGATTTACAATCCCTAAAATTTCTTATAGCTTGAATAATATCGAATAAGGGGCCTATTTTGTTTAGGTGGACGGTCTCGCGCGGTTTTCTTTCATCAATTTGTTCGGGTGCCACAGTTTGGAGTTGATCTATCCAATGAAAATACTACTTGTATGGGTTTGTACGCTGCGGACGTTGGCCTTAAACAACAGAGGCCCTGAAATACCAATTTGGAGACATTCATATAACTTATCTCCCTTTACGCAAACACTAAAACATTCTGGATATCTTACTGCGACGAGACTGCACCAATATTGAGAAGCAAACCTAAGAAGAAAGAAGAAAGAGTTCTCCATAAATTTGTCTTTTTCCGCTTTGCTGCTGATAAATTAATTGTATGTCAACAGCAAAGCGAAAAGGTCTCCTTTATGAGAACTTCCTTCGAGACACGGGTCATGAAGATCAAGACATCGTTGAAACAACCTTCTACTTGTCAATAAGAAATCGAAAAACATTCTTGTAGGTACCGCTATATACCTAGATATATAGCAGGTTGAATATTTCAATGTGTGGATGGTCAAATCATAAACTATATAATATGAAATAGCAAAAAATACTTATAGGACGCTCGAAACCCGATTATGAAGAAAACTAAAACTGCACATAATAACAATTTTAATCGACCAACTTGCAATGTCGGTACCTAACGATTTTGATAATTAAGTTTCTAAATAGACCGCGTGCCCTAGATTTACACCTTTGACTCTTGTTTCCAAAACGAGTGTTCGACCAACTTGACCGAGTCCCATAAGAAAAAAATAATATGATGTTATACCGGAAATGTTCTGCTTCTATTTCAACGCCATATTTATTTAAGCGTATCCTTTCTTGTGTTGTGGCATCGCCAAGACAGCAACACCCTGGCACCAGGAGCTTTGATTAATATCGTCATATTATTCAGGACTGATGTCAAAATCGACAACTTGGTCTTAAATTAGCTGGTAGCTCGTAAATCAAGGGATTTGGGCCAGTTACGCCATGAGCATACCACACATAGCAGTTGTAACTACGTGTTAATTATAAGCGTGGCGTAGGTGCATACTTACTCATTATGAGCGAGACTCTCATGATGCCAAGACTCTTTATCGTGGGATGTGTTTTTTTTCTAAAAATTACTTTGCCTTTGTCGTCAGCACAATTTTTTTCTGTCTATCCTACCTGTTGTCTATATCTGGAACATTCTTAATAGGTAGGTGTGTACATAGCCCCTACCTGCCTGTCTGAATGGTCGCGTACGTTATAAAAAAGTGTTATGTATATTCCTGAAAGCAATTACATAATTTTTTCTCAATAAATGGGCGTAGCCACAATGGGGCAGAGTTGGGCAGCTGCGATCGTCGCGACGCCTAATAGAAAACGTCGCGACGCCTAATAGTGAGCGTCGAGACGTCATATAGCAAGCGCCGCGGCGCCAAATAGCAGGCGTCGCCTAATAGAAATCATCTCAGCGCCTAATACTGAGCGTCGAGGCACCCAATAGAAAGCGTCGCGCCCCCTATAGTGAGAGTCGCGGCGCCATTAGGCGCCGTGACTATTAAGAATTTCTATTTCGCGCGTTTCTATTAAGAAACCGTCGCCATCTATGTGAGCCTCGCGACGCGCCGTGTAGTAAAATTTATCATAGATCAGAAGTAACAAACCAACCCAATATAAATTACAGTAGGGTACAGTACTAATTCGCTAACCTTATAAACTACATGAACACGTTCCTAAAAATTGCTAGTCGGTCTATGATAACAACGTTTCATTTCAATAAGATGCTATCCTCGGCCTCATGACTCATGGTTCGAGCCCGGGTTTTTGCAATAGCAAAGGATCTGTCAATATTGTTTAGTCTGGGTTAAGGTATTTCCAACAGGTGTTTCAAAGCGTATCATCGGTGGAAATGCTGATGGTAACCGCGCAAATAATTTAGAATACAGATCAGTCGCATCTTGTGTATAAACGCGTTCACAATTTGAGAAAGGTACAAATGTAAATAATATATGTGGTTATAGTACAACCGAAAATAATAGACTTCTTCTTTTTTAGTGTCGAGTAATTCTTGATAATTGTAATTGAATTTTTTGTAGCCCTGATGATATAGGTAGTTAGAGATATTTCAAAAATACCCCTATAGGAACCCTCTTTTCCGGCATTAAAAAAGTCGTATAGATTGACTTGGCATACAGATCTTGAATTCCCGTGTTGTGACTTCAGAAAAGACGAATTTAAAAAAAAATATATGTGCAGAAAATATTGCAATTAATTAATTTCATAAATTATGATTATTAAACATAGTTTTGCGCAATTATATACATAATTTTGGGGAGGTGAAAAAAACGCAATCTTGATATTAAAGAAGTATGCTTTCATTTTTAATAGTTTAAATGCATTATAATGGATTTTATACAATAACTTTCCTTTACTTTGACGATTACATTGCACATTTGGCCAGTAAACCCATCACACAGTCCATCTCTTTTACTTTCATTATAGTTAGTTATCTTTATCTCAAACAGTATCAGTGTTCGTCCAGATGAGAGTAGACTCTTCTCAATTTTTCCCTTTTGTTTTTATTCGCGTGTTTCTTCTCTTGTTTCCAGGGCTTCCCGACCTGCGTACCCGCGGGCTGAGCTCCGACGATGCTGAAATAAAATATCATTGAAAAACCTTTAGGAAAAAAAATAATTAAAACGATGACTATCATTTCCACACCCCAGCGCATACAGGGAGGTCCGTGCTCAACAGTTAGACATTAAAGGAGCTAATAGTATTGTTATTATGTCTCTCACCTCACGTGCAATGTCTTTGGAAGGTTTGCGCGGGGACATGGGCCCAACACGTAGAAGCCCGTTTTGAGAGTTTTAATGTTATGTTAGCCACCTGCTGGGGTCAACTGCTGAAAATGATAGCATAAACAGCGAATTGACCTCAGCAGGCGGACGAACTATGGCAGGAATATGGAACGATAATTGCGACTATGGATTGAGGCTTGGATGGACATGAGATAGGACTATTGGAAGGGTTGCGGACACCTGCCATAATCAAGTTTTATCTATAGTATTGTTATTATTACAAATAAAGACGTGATCTGAATGTTTAATTTAATTCACAGACTAGTGATAAATTCGTAATGATTTACGCCGACCCACAGACCCTCGTAATACTGTATTATTATTCACCACATATTTTAGAGAAAATAAATCATCAGCACAACATACGAAAATATTGTTATCCCACTCAAATTCTGCGCCGTCGGTAATAATACTTCGCGAGAAAAGCTACAGAGTACTTGACTGAAAAAGAGATTTATGCTGTGACCATTAGGGGTCGAGATTTTAGACTAAAAATCGACCGATGCGCGAGCGGAACCGCAGGCAAAAGCTATTATGAAATGTAAAACTTCTTCTTCATTTCATTCATTACCAATATGTTAACAGTTCCCGGGACCATCATTCGCGTGGACTTCAGATATTTGGCCATCTATTAAAACCCATTCATATACAAGGATACAAATTATCCTAGATATACACCTTGTCATATAAATAATCTATCTCCGTGCCGAGTATCATCAAAATCCGTCTAGTAGTTTTCGCATGACGACAAACATACAGATAGACAAAAATCACGATTATCTTTGCCCAAAAGTATTGTATGTAAAGGGATGATCAAGTTAGTTATATTACACGTATAAGTACTACTTAATCTTCATTGTTCAGTGCTCCCAAAACGTACTAAACCTTACAAGGTTAGGCGAATATTCGCGACCGTTAACGCCACTCGTAAAGATGCTACAAGCTTTATGAATTAACACTTGGCATCTCTCCAGGGTGGCCATTTCGTCTTCGCGGAGTTTATTTAGATTTCCCTTAGCTGTAATTGATAATAACGTCGGGGTATCTTTCATCTCGGCCAACAGTATCTCGGATATTTTTATATTGCACCTTTAGTCAGTTTTGAAGGTCGAGAAGTTCACATTGGGAACGTACTATAATGAGTGGGTTTCGATATGGCCCTGTTATGTAGAGATTGTACGAATATCATGTAATGATATGAATACCAGCCCTTTTTAATGTCCCAATACGAGGGGGATTAGGCCATAGTCCACCACGGCGGCCTAGTGCCGGTTGGCGGACTTCACACGTCTTTCGAGGGGTTTTCTCAGACGTGCAGGTTTCCTCATAATTTTTCGTTAACCGTTTAGCGTGTGATAATTATGGATGTGTGAGCCGGGGTTTGAAACCGCTTAACTTGCTATCGAGGCAAGCATTCTACCAACCTGGCTATCACTATTAAAATATAATGTGATATGATTGTTTTTAAGGAGAAATTGTATGCATGCAAAAATGTTAATGTATCGCATTATTTTACTAAGAACTTACTTCTCAGTAGCAATGACATTTAGAACGAGCAAAGTCTAACATAATTTTGTGTAACTTTTGACGATTCGAACATAAAAGAAACTGTGGACGGAAGTTAGATAATAATTAATGTAATAATTAAGTTATTGTTTTAAAAAGTACGAATGTTTGAGTCATAGACTTAAGTATAAGTAAGTAACTATTCATATTGTTGTTTTGTGACCCAGATACAGGACCTCTTAGTTTCGTAGCTACAACTCATCAATTCATTTACAGGATGGTAACCTATTAAAAGTTGTGGATAGGGTTTATCGGACCCTTAGCCGAATTAAATTATAATCCTTTAAAAAAAATTAGGATATGAGGTCTTACCCCAAAACCGGTTTTCCTTTGACGTGCGCTGAACTTTTCTGCATCGCAAAGAAAGCGTTGTCTATTTCAGTCGATTTGTTCAGCCAACCCTGTGAACCAAATACAATTAGCATAGTTGGTAGTGACCCTGCTTTCTGTGCCCAGAGTCCTGGGTTCAAATCCTGGTAGGGACAAACTTTGCGTGATGAGCACGAATGTTTGTACCCAAGTCATGGATGTTTAATATCTATATGAGTAATATATACAGGGTTCGCCCCCAGTCCATTGCACGATATCCATAATACAAGCGTTGCTTAGTTTGGGACCGTATAGTTGGTTTGTTCGTCTGGCGATATTATTATTATAAATACTTCAGAATGTGCTAGTTGAATGACAAGATGGTTTATACCAGCCATTCCCAACAACAACTTTGGGAAAGACTGGTATAAACCATCTTGCTATTCAACTGTGGGCGCTGTAGGCCTAGAGACCCAGAAAAAAAATAGGGGGCATTGTGTACAGGCTTACAATGATTAATTTAATTTGAAGTTATAGTGGTTTTTAAGTAGGTGAAAAAATGGGGCACCGCTAAAAATAATTAATTCTCAAAGTGGGCAGTAGACAAAGTAAGTTTGGGAGCCCCTGGTTGATACTGATGGTATCGTACCTCCACCATCCTCGCCTCCCGGGGCGTGGGCTTCCGCTTGTCGTTGCGCTTGTCGCGCAGCATGTCTTCGAGCGGCTGCGGCCGGCAGCCGGGCGGCAGCTGCGCCCAGCGCAGGCGCCCGCTGGCGGCTTCCTTCAGCAGGATCCTCGCGGACCGGGACTGGTCCGGTTGCCCGGCGGCGGTCATGAACCCTCTGTTAACTGCAATACATATGTTCAATAGGAATGGTTGGCTGATAGATAGATAGATAACACTTTATTGTTACACCACATAAAATGAATACAAAATTACAAAAACCTACTTAAGGGGGAAGCTCAGGGTCGGGGCGCGAAATTCAAAATGTCAATGGTTTTTATTTTTTTACGAAAGTTTGGACATCTTTACGATTTAATTTAGTGTTTTGCGATATTAGCATTCTGCATTGGATGTCTCGATGTATTAAGTTTGCTTAAAAAAGTACCTAATCCGATACAATACCATAAGGTTTGTAAAAACCGCTACTTTTACTAACTTGATGGTGTTGTATCTCTTTATGTATTTTTTTTAAGCAAACTTAATACATCGAGACATCCAATGCAGAATGCTAATTTCGCAAAACACTAAATTACATCGTAAAGATGTCCAAATTTTTCGTAAAAAAATAAAAATCATAGACATTTTGAATTTCGCGCCCTGACCCTGAGCTTCCCCCTCAACTTATACTAATAGCGATCTCTACCAGCCAACCTTTGGCTGGAGAGGATTTTAAAGACATTTTTACGACGGGGGTGTACTTAATAATAGATACTTACATACTTACAAATACATACATAAATACTCTATATAAATAATAAATATCCTAGGTACCTATGTGACACTGATAGTGCTATAAGCTTTTATATATGTTCCGGGGTAAATTATATCATCAATGAGGGATGAAGAATTCTGGAGATTTCTAGATGTTTGAGTTACATTTAGAGATGTTTTGGCCGTTGTCACCGAGGCTGGCGTACACATATTCTTGTCATGGTAACAGAACTGCAATCTAAAAGGATTGGTTAGAAGTAGCCGATGACAGAAACCTATGCCTAGCTTTGAGCTGATGTGGGTTAAAGAAAACATGATTTCATTCACATGCGTGTGCGGTAAGTATCTGCTTGTAGTCCGGCTCCTTGGTGTCGTCATTGGGCAGGAGTAAGCCGTACTTCTCCTCGAACGTGTGCTTGCTGACCAGCTGGCAGAGGCGAGCCATCGCCGCATCGTGGGCGCGCATCTTGAGACAACATATTTAAATTTAGTTTAACACTTAAAAATAGGGTTTTTAATTATTATTTTTCATATAATTTCATTGAAATACAATTTTACGGATTTTCTCGCGTTTTTTTAATGTTCCCGACGTTTCGGCTGCTTTTCAGCAACCATGGTCACGGGAGGACTGAGGTCTTAGACGTCTTAGTGTCCATATCGATTTCGATAGTGACTCCTCTAGTGTTAGCATGATCTTTATAAACACCTTTTTTTTTGCGTGGCAATATCCCTTCCTCCTCCCCCTTCGGCTTACCCCGAAGCGGGTGGGGTATGTGGGAGTCCCGGCTCAGGAGATTTTTTTAATACACTTACCTGATCTATAGGCAGGACGGCTGTCAAGAGTAGGTCGGGTGCGACGGCGTAAGCTGGCAACACCAGTCCGGGACAGTCGAGCAGCTCGATGTCATCGTCCAGGATCAGGGATTGAATGTGCCTCGTATGACCCGGCATAGAGCTCACGCTTACCTAAGAAATATATATATATATACTAGCTGCGCCCGGCGCGGCGGTGTTACCCGCGATTAAAAATTATGTCCTTTTCCTCTATGTCCTTTTTTTTGTACCCCTTGTATGCAAAATATCCATGAAATATAATAAAAATCTATCCCACGGGAACCATACATTTTACCGGGATAAAAAGTAGAGAGATAGATTATAGTCTGAAATATCCTATGTGCTATTCCAGACTATAATCTAACTCTGTGCCAAATTTCATCCAGATCCGTTCAGCCGTTCTGGCGTGATTGAGTAACAAACATCCATCCATCCAAACTTTCACATTTATAATATTAGTGGGATATATTTTTAATATGGATTTGCGTCTTTTTCCCCGCAGCACCGCTCGCAACACCATTGATTTCATTGATCTATAGCCATCTTTTGAGTGTAACCATAGGCTTTTTTATACAGAATGAGAATATTTTATATTCATGTAAACCAGTCTTTCCCAACGTGGGCGATAACGCCCCCTTGTGGGCGCTGCAGGCCTAAAGGGGGGCGGTAAGAGACCCAGAAAAAAAAGGGGGCATTGTGTAGGGCTTTGGGGTCGATTTATAATTTCATCTACCTAGCTAGGAAGACTCTTAGACACCGACTGAGCTCTCGACTCTCGACTACATCTTGTGAACATCAACTAATATTAATTAAGATATAGCTCAAACTCGGTTCGATATAAAAGACCGCGGGCAATCATGTTTTAACAAGTTTTTGTTAAATGATCCGAATTGTACATTCCTATACCAATCGGCTGGTTCTATAATACTTGTTCTTGCTTGTCGAGTACGATTGGGCGTCGAATGAGATAAACGAGTTTATGCACGTTTGTCTTATTCCTGTTGGTGCGTGCTGCTTATGCAATCCTATATAAACGACGTAAATTTATTTTATTTTCATTTGCGGTTTCGCGCATAATAGATAAGCAGTACTTGATTTCAACACTTACGTATTTCTTAAAACAAAACAATGTCGGAAGTAAAAAAGAAGAGACGGCAATACTCTGCGGAATATATTAAATTCGGATTTATTGAAAATCCCACAAACCCGTCGTCGCCTTTGTGTCTTCTATGTCTAAAAACATTTTCGAACGAAGCAATGAAGCCTTCAAGACTGCAAGATCATTTGAATAAAATGCATCCAGACAGAAAAGAATGTAGCATATTTTCAAGACCTAGAGAAGAAGCATAATACTCAGCCAAGTGTATCAAAACTATTTTCGGCGGCTGCTAAGCAAGATGAAAAAAAAAGGAAGTAATAACTACTGTGCTTCATAAACCGGCCGCAGATATTATCCGAAAAATTCCTTTGAGTAATAATTCTGTGCAAAGACGAATTGATGAAATGGCTGAAAACATTGAAGAATCATTGTGCAATCATCTGAGGACTAGTCAATTCTCAATTCAGCTCGATGAGTCCACTTTACCAACTAATGAAGCGTTGTTGCTATCTTACGTGAGGTTTATTAAAGATGACATGAGAACTTGGAAATACCAGACTGGGTGTTGGATCCGTTTTCAAATGTCAACACAGCAATGTCACCTCAGCTGGAAGAAGAACTTATAGAATTGACAACAAACGAAGAAATAAAAATCAAGTTCAAAAATGGATATCAAGAATTTTGGCTACAAAAACCGATCCCGCAATTGTACCCTGGATTGTGGTCAATTGTTCAACGATTTTTGATAGCATTCCCATCGTCATATTTGTGTGAACGTGGATTTAGTGCTGTGGCAACGCTGCTTACTAAAAAGAGAAATCGTTTGCGTGTTACCGAACGTGGCGACTTGCGGCTGTTTTTGAGTAAATTGGAACCTGATATCAACAAACTTATTGAACAGCATCAGATTCAACCTTCACATTAGTTTTTATATAAGAATTGATTATGTTTTTATTTTCAATAAAAGATACTGTGTCCGAATACTATAAATTTGCGTTTCAATAATCAGTTATAAGTACTTAGCGGTTTTTAAGTATGTTTAAAAAGGGGGGCGTTAAAAAATAATTTATTCTTAAAGTGGGCAGTAGACAAAAAAAGGTTGGGAACCCCTGATGTAAACCATTAAGTACAGTACTTATGAATCGTCAAAAGTTACAAAATCCTAAGCTACTACTTTACCACACCTTCGGAATGCCGTTCCTAAGGAGAAGAACGAGCAAGAAACTCCATGGTTGCTCTGTTTAAAAAGATCTTTTACAATAATGAAAACCCTATTGAAATTACTTTTAGTAGAAAATAATTCTAAATTGCTTTCTGAGTACCAGAAATGTTCAATTAGCCTATTCATTACGATAAAACTACGTGAAGAATTTCATAAGCGTTGTCTGCATGAAGTTAGACTCAAAAGTAATGTATATATCATCTCACTATGACCGTTCTGAGTCGAGCGGCGGAGCCAAATCAATGGTTGCGCGGGCGCAGTCGCGGGTACAGGCAAAAGCTTGTATCCGAAAAATAAAAAAAATATCTATAAATATAAATAAAATTGGAGTGTCTGTTTGTAACATTAAAATAACGGCTTTTTACTAAGTGCATTTGGATGTATACACGTTACCTATACCGAAACAACATTTTTTACAATTTTTGTCTGTCTGTCTGTTTGTTCCGGCTAATCTCTGAAATGGCTGGACCGATTTTGACGGGACTTTCACTGGCAGATAGCTGATGTAACAAGGAGTAACTTAGGCTACTTTTATTTTAGAAAAAAAAATAGGATCTCACGAAAAAAAATTAAAACCAATGTTGCAGCGCAGCGCCTGATTAAGTTTGATAGCAACAACCTGCAATGCGTCCTGCGGGCTCAGAATGGGCGAGCAGGCTGTTGTCAACGGTTGTCTTTGTTAAATACCACGCGGACGAAGTCGCGGGCAACAGCTAGTTTTCAATAAAAATATATAAATGTACCTTTTTAGTCTGCATCAGAACGTTGACAGTACTAGATTTACCCACATTAGGGTAACCGATCATACCGACAGTCAGCCGCGGCGGATTCTTCAGCCTCTGAATATTTTGCTTTTTAAGTACCTCTATTAACTCTGTCCTATCGCATATTTCATAGGAATTTTGTACTTTATCCTCATCTTTTTCTGGTGTAGTCTCCTTACTATCTGAGTCTAAACCTTCTATTGGTTTCCCAAGTTTTAAGTTTTCCATAACTTTATCCAGGGTTTCTTGAATCCTATCTAATTTATCAGCCGTATTGCACACAGCTTTATCAATATCGCTAAGCTGCCTTTTAAACAATTCTATGTCTTCTTCTGTCGAAATTAGAGCATCTTCTTCATTGACATCTCCAATGTCGGAATTTGCAGATTCTGTTTCCGAATCTATTGGATCAATGTTTTCATGTTCTTTACTCGTGCTAGGCGTCTCACTTGCTTCTGATATTTTACGTTCGTTTGTAGCTTTTGCAGCTGAGAAGAATATTATTGAAACATTCTGAAAAGAAAAGCTTTTTATTTATTTACTTTCGTATTGAAGGTACCCACCTCATTTAATAAAATGTACTTCTTATAAAAAGCACTTACATCAGTAGTAAAATACTCCGCCCAACACTTCCTTTCGTATTCATTTGTCAAATCAGCCTTGTTCAATAAGAGAATACACTTGCATTTCTGTTCAGCCGCATATTTCTCCAAGTCTGCACATCTGTTACAAAAAAAAATATGACTTTATAACTCTTAATACGACTATATAATTGACTCAGTTCCAAGTTGATGATTTTTAATCTCAAATATTTTTTATATTAGCCGTAATGTCATTCTCACACCCGAGATCACAACAGCTATTATCTACGATAGATCCTTTACGCAAGCAACAACAGTACCTAAACAACAGCGGATTCCTCGCGTCCAACAGTATCAACACCACATCAGACTTCTCCAAAGTCCTCCATAACTGTTTCCACAGTTCCAGGTTCCGTTCGTACGGCGTCAGGGCGGCGCCGAGCTGCGCCTGCAACTCGTTCAGGTTGCGGCGCCAGTCCAGGAACGATTCCCTTTCACGGTCTAATTGCTCCTCTGCTGTTATGCTTGGCTGCCAACGTGGTCTATAAATTATGAAACATGTCCACGATCAAGTTTAAAACCATTTTACTCTTAGTAATATCTTAAGTGGCTAAAAAATGTAACAAAGCTGATATCTGTCAATAACATAGTTGCAATTACATTTGGTTATGTATTTCACACATAAGAACACTCCCATTGTTATTGGACTGTTAACCTATTTTTAATTGCATAAGTGAAGTGTCATGATTACTAACCAGGGTTTCTAATTATCAAGATAAATATGCCTGTTAATTATTGCAACAATTATCTGATAATATGAACCTACTAATCTTTATTTAAATTTGTTCAAGTTTTTCAACTTTAACATTAGAAACTAGTATTTTGGGTTATAAATTACAATTCATACTCATTTAACAATCAAGGTAATATTTATTTATTTATTTTCAATATTAAAAGAATGCAAAGAAAAAACTGGAAAATAAACAGACAATAAATAAAAAAAAAATTGGGCTATATCTCCTCATCTAGTCATTTAATGCGACAACTTTTATTAAAAAATTAGAGAATGACATATTGTATTTTCTATTATATTTATCAATATACCAGAACAGCATATCTTTGCCTTAATAATTAACAAAGATAATCATTGATGATAATTCATACTACAAACCTTGATATCTCTATCAGTGTAAAATGGTATTAGTGTTAGTTAAAATAAAACATAGAATCACTCACCTCCTCGGCACAGTCAATGGTTCATCAAAATTTGGTTGAGAAGTTGCAATTGCCACTTCACTTGGTGCTGACTTCACATACTTGACGTTGAGCTTCTCAGCAGTAAACTCTCGCTGTGCTAGTTCTGCTGTGGAGAGGAACTCTTGGAGCGAAGACTCTGCAGTCACTGATTGTAGGTTCAGACGACCCCAGTCATACCCGTCATTAACTTCTGTTGTGTGTAACTAAAATAATATATTTCATTTATAATAGCAATAGGATAACGAAATATGGGTACACTGCAGGCACTTCTGCCTAACCCTTCGATGTTATGGTGATTAACAAATAATTTCAAATTTGACAATGAAATAATACAGACTGAGTGTCGTGCGACACTGTGGCAAACAACATATTGAGGCACAAAAACCAAACCAATTTGTATAGTACACGCGAATTCGCACGTACTATATAGACCGGCTTGGTATTATATGCTTCAATAAGGTGTTCACGACACTCAGTCAATATTATTTCTTCGTCTGAGCAAAACATTGTTATATAATTACTTACTACGCATTAAATTGATTATGCGATATGAATTTTTCTAAGATTCATTTAAAATATAATATTTTTAAACGAAAAACAAATTATTTACCATGGTGTTGTCCTCAACATGTTTTCGGTGTCGATTTTTAGCGAACCTGTCTTTGATGAGAGCCCGTCCAAGGGATTCCTTATTTTTCTTACCCATGTTCTCATTTATTTGTTAATTTTAGCAAGATTTAGGCATACAAATTAAAAAATTCTCAAATGAAACGTGCTAGTAGTGCTACAGCCGCTGCTTAACACGTCTGTCAAAATGACAGATGACAGCCACCTATGAGAACACGCGTTTACTTCATACCTTGATTCAAAAGATTATTTCTACAGTAATTCCCCTGAAAAAGTTTAATTCAATACAACAATTTTATCTAGAAAATACGGTCAATATATCAGTTCATTGCAAAGTAAGAAGTAATGATTTCACTATTACTTTTAAAACGTGTAAAGGAATGTAGCAATCACAGACCATACAATTTGTTCTCTTATTACTCCACTGACCTCTATGTATACATCGCTGGACTAATCATAAGCCCGGTTATCGTGTGCCTATTTGATTTTCGCCATTTTGGCGCTGATAGCGGCAGTGTGGGGGAATGGAACTAATAATAGAGATGGGACAGTGATATGATACATCGATAAAAATGTTTATGCTTAAACCTACCCATGCAGTAAAATGAAAATAATGATGTTCCATTCCTTTAACAATGGCTAATGTTCAAAATAGTCGAGTGTCTAATACTAAGATGAAGCAAATAATGATAATGATTAGCCGAATCGCTCATGGGTAGGGTAGGTAATCTTAGGATAAGCCGAAACCGGACTAAAGGGTGGTGTGTGACTAGCTAGATCCTACTTAAATAAGGATCGTTTTTTAATTAGAAATGAGGTAATGTAATGTTGTTTGGGAAGCAATGGAGTAGGTAAGGTATTTATAGAAAATAAAAATCATCAAAGTAGTACTAATCATCAGTACTAGTACTCATCAGAGAAGTGTTTTGAACAGATGGCATCATATTTTTTCGGACGCCAACTAGGCTTTTCAATGTTTTTGAGCCATAATTCTAGTCTTCTATTGTCAGTCGGAAACCTGTGAATTAGTAAACATTGTTTTAAAATAATATGTATTTGATAATACAAATCTGTCTTCGGCGATTTTTACGTTCTTGAATGTTCTATCTATTTAAGATATTGATAGATAAAATATCGATAAATTTTATCGATAAGAAACTTTTACAGCACAATTGAATTTTATTGTTTATAAAAAACCGATAATACAAAGACAAATGTGTTGTAATCACGTATAAATAAGATTAGTAACATATTTTTAAGTGCCTATAATATCAATAGAAGTTTTAATTTGTTGAATATTAGCCGTAAATTCACTTACTTGTGGAATGTAACCCCACTTCCCTTCTGGTAAAGAGTTTTGCATAACACGCACTCTTTCATGGTTTACCTATTAACTAACACCATTTATTTATGTATTAACTATACTAATACGACACAACAAACAAGTTTAATCGCGTTAACCCTTCAAAATCACTTTATAAACACGGAGACAATGTAAACAAAACAACGGCCATTTGCATTTTACGTCAGATTTAGTTCCTTTCCCCCACATTGGGGGCGCTTCAAATAGGCACAATAGATAGCTGTCATTTTAAAGGGTATCATTAGTCTAGCGTACTTGTATCATGGACGTCAGTGTATTACTCTGACTCCAGACCACAGAGTACTTTGTATATACGGAAATTCAATCCAGACTCAGACCACTACATGCGTAGCATCTCTAGTTCAGTTCGTCTGTGGTCCACAGAGTACTTTGTATATGCTGTGGTCTATGCCACTAACAACAGCGAAAGAGTTGAGGGATCTTCGATTTTTTATGAAAATTGCATTATGTTGTAAGACTATGAATTAAAAGATTACGCTGCATACCCCATAATGCAAAGTGAATGAATTAATTTAACAAGTGCATTGGGTTTATCTTATAATGTCTGAATTTTACAACCACTATCACCGTTGCGAGACACTTGCTGAATTTAATTTTTATTATGAAGATGATGAAGACTGTGATGAAGTGGATGATGAGAACTACATTTATTGCCTTTGCAGCAGGGCTTTTATTAAGTAAGTGTTGCTATCTTGATAAGTCAGCATGATGAGGACTACTAAAAATGGAGGGACTGCTACGAAAAACATATTTTACCCTCGTTAACCTACACTGCATTTGAGTGACAATAACAAATAGCTGTCCTGTAAAATTGAAATAAGCGGAGTATACAATAAGTTAAAAAATATTTCGATGCTGGCCTGCATGATCTAAATGCTAACTATGTGATCCCAAAGTAATCTGTGCACCAGCATAGGATAGCTAATAGCACTATGCCAATTATGTGTACCATAAAATGCGATCCCAGTAACACCTAGATCAAGGCAAATAGTGTTGAGATCATTTCAGAAATTCGCTCAAATAGGTATCAAATCAGCAACCCCCTAGTGTAGTTAGCTGAATGTTGGACATGCTTAATTCACTAAGCCAGCTTTCCCATGTATGAAATTTATAATTTGATTTTCATCTTTTTATCAGGGATGGAGTAAAGACATACTTTGTTGAGAAAGAATATGCAAGTGAGAGTGATGTTGAGGTACTACGCGATTCCCAGTCGCAGGATTGGGAGGATCATTCCCATGTCCATTTTTCCCTTGACACATCTTATAAAACCAAATGCGAGGTGAGTACCAGTATAAACCATCTGCCAATTAAGTGTGGCAGAGCTCTGTGTGAAATCAATTAATCATTAAAAAATTGCAGAATTCATCAGTTAGCTCCTCTGATCTAACCAAATAATAGTACTCTACCATAAATTAAAGGAAATCTTACAAGTAGGTAATATTTCTTTGAAATATTATGACCCTCGTGGCACAGTGATATAGTGGTAGCTCATGGGAGTTTTATCCTCTTCATCCTTCGTTATAGGAATATCAGTCCGATGAGGCAGTAGAATATTATCGTCATTTAGTGACATGTCATTACAGCTAACTCACTATTATAGCTTAAATCCGCTATTATATTACTAGCAATGTAAGGTTAGCACACCATTATTAAAGTAGTCACATTAGCCCCACATACTAACCCAACTACTCATGCTGGGCTAAACTCAACTAACATTTTCAACAGAGAGATGAAGGTGCCAGCTGTTATTGCAGTGCATCCCACACAGATAACTGCTGCTCAACTGATGAACATGATGCTGCACAAACCCATGGTACACTCTCCCATGCAATACAACCTAGCGACAGCGGTGCCGATCTCACATACCAAGACTACCACTCAGATACGCATGACAAACCTGAACGAATGGACCAGGACTTCTCAATCATGGAAGCAAATGAAGATTACCTATCAGAGAATACATGGGAGAAGTTCTGGGCTATCAATGGAGAACGACTGATTTGGGCGTCGTGGATCAAGAAATACAGTGATTATATAAATCCTGCATATTTAAATGAGAGCAATGATTTGGTTCTTGATGATAAAAGTATGCCAAAACAGCAATCTGTTGATCAAATCTATAAAGAACAGTCGGATCCCAATCAAAAAGCGACGGATGATGGTGGTATAAGGGAAAGAAAATTCTCATATGATTCTAAAGTTAATCCATATAAGAAAACCAAAAATGTAACTGAGAAAATGGAGAAAAATAATGAAACTAAGGAAGAAGCATGGTTACCAATTGGTAGAAGGCGTTCTTGTTCTGAACATGACAGAATATTAAGCCCTCGGACATTAGCAGGGACTGATTCAATGACAAATGTTACAAAACTGACTGTATCAAGCTATGATGTTACATCTAGCCATGTGACATCAGAATCGACACCCACTGATGACTACAGTGTAACATCCTCAACCTCAGATGATCAATCAAATGATCAGACAAGGATAGCAAATGTAGACGAGAAATACGACAACCAAGATCCATTGCCTTCAGAAGATTTAGATACAGAACAGTACTGGCAGTTTCTATGGAAGAAACATTTTGGCGAACAATACGCGTTACACTATGCAAATTATATAGAAAAACATATCGCACAAGAGGACGACTTGCCGCAAATAAACATCGAAGTAGTAGGAACAGAAATTAAAGAAGAAAAAACTTTGGACGTCGAATGGGAAAACAGCGAAGGTAATTCGCAAGAAATGCCAACAGTCATAGAGATACAAAATCAAGTGGATCAAATAAAAATAGAAGATAAAACCGTTAAGAAGAGGAATAATAAAAAAGTTAGCAAAAAGTATATCAACTCTGTGGGAGTGTTGTTACATAATTTGTTGAAAGATGAACAGTTGAAGGCTGATGAAGTGGTGGAAGCTGGTGATGGTAATGAGAAAACAGATAACAAACCACAATCAGCAGTTGACAGTACAACAGATAGTACAAATGAACGTCAATCCGTGGATAATAGTAATATTAATTCATACAGTTATGATGATGGTGATGATGATCCGCCTGAAGAGACATCTATCACATTGAAAAGAAGGTATGTTGCATCTAATCATGAACATGATTTTGTTTTAATTTTACTATGTGCTTGACATTATTATGATGGTCTCCCTGTGTAAAAGATTATGTT
Organism: Pheosia gnoma; assembly: GCA_905404115.1. Taxonomy (NCBI): domain Eukaryota; kingdom Metazoa; phylum Arthropoda; class Insecta; order Lepidoptera; family Notodontidae; genus Pheosia; species Pheosia gnoma. Next base: position 7,796,935 of record FR989905.1, read on the forward strand.
GGTCTATGGTCTGTTATTCCCCAACATATGTTGCTAATTTCAGTCAACCAGATAATTCGTGAAGTGTGTCTTGTTTTACGTGGCATCTTAATAATGCTACTTAAAGACTAAATTTAGATTAGCATTTCACATTCTTTGCAAAATGGTGTAGGTAACTAAAATACAAGATGAATTTATGTACTTATTCATATTTTTCCGAATTGTGTTTTAAAATGGAAGTGAATAAATAATCAAGCATCCATTTAGGAAGAATTAAAAATATAAATTTCAACAAAAAAATATGTTGTCACTCAAGAAAGAGGGAACTGATTATCGATTGAAAAGATCTAGAAGGTATGATTACTGGGTAACCTTGCGCGACTGCGCAATTTTATTGCTGGCTGTTCCACAGCTGCCCCACAGAATCTGCTGTGTGAACTAGCTGTAGTTAAAAACAAATGAAAGCGCAAAAATGTTTGCTTATATAAATAAACTTATTTTTGACTTTATCTTTGAGTTTCACCCATTGTAGGTTTCATTTAATTATTGGATTGGCAATAAATAGTTACTTCAGACAGTGGATCAATTATCATAATTTGTAGACATACCAGTGTTTTCTATATTATATTGTCATAATATTTTTTTTTTATTCCAGTCACGAACTGGACGAAGAGGAAACAGAATATGAAAACATAAAGAACACGTTTCAAATAATGGGCTTCTGTATACATCCGGATAAGTTGCCTAAGGGCGAGCTGATATACAGGAAGAGGCTCGCCAGGCTCCGCCCGCCGCGGTACAAGAGATTCGCAAGCGCTAAGAAGACATACTATGACGATGAAGGCAACGCTTATACATTGGACCAGGTATGGGTTTAAATGTATTCATGCCTATATTTATTGTATTAAGTGGTAGCCAGAGGAACTGCTGTACGCCCCAGTATTGTTCTAGCATAATAGAGATAAGCCTGTTGACAATTATCAGGTATACTTATAGACTAAGCTGTTAGGGCCTGATTTGCGCAGTTTGTAGTGGCCCTGCTTTCTGCGCCGAGGGTTCCGGGTTCGAATCTCTTGGCACAAATTTTGTGTGATGAGCACGAATTATAGTATGTTCGCCCCCAGTCTATTGTACGGTACCCATAATACAAGCGTTGCTTAGTGTGGGACCGTATAGTTGGTACTAGCTGCGCCCGGCGGTGTTACCCGCGATAAAAAGTATGAAAAATTAAAACATCTATCCCACGGGAACCATATATTTTACCGGGATAAAAAGTAGCCTATGTGTTATTCCAGACTATAATCTATCTCTGTGCCAAATTTCATCCAGATCCGTTCAGCCGTTCGGGCGTGAAAGAGTAACAAACATCCATCCATCTATCCATCCATCCATCCATCCATCCAAACTTTCACATTTATAATATTAGTATAGATTGCTAAGTCAAAATTTATCTCATTACCTGAGAATTGAGAATTTGTGTTTTTTTTTGGCATAAATAGAAAGACCATTCTAGAACAAACTATTTTTATTATGACAGTGATAATTGAGAAGGTCGTTATTCAATGGCCGGTTATAATCTGTTTGATCCGTTCTTTAATATGTGTGTTTGTAATACACAAATAAGAATGACTGAGATAGCGTACTTTCGATTATGATACGATAGTTTCTTCTTAGGACAAATATCGGTCCATCTCTCAAGTGACTTATACCCCCGTGTTGATCGTTAAATTATTACTTCTATCTCAGACTAAAGACTCCCAAGATCGTGAAATGCAGACAGATGACGATTGCGCTGAAGTGAAGTCAGATACTGAGAAACCGAATGCTGGCACAGATGTCACTGACACTGAGAAACCACAAACTGTCACAAATATGCCCGCTGAGAGTGATATGCCACATGCAGCCACCGATGTGCCCAGGGAGACGGAGGTGCAACATGCAGCGGTAGATAGTGTGGTTAAAACAGCAGATAGTGGTAGGAATGTGGTCGAAGAAGCCTCTAGGATGCCACTGCCCGTTGATGATGAAGTTGGTGGCGTTCAGGATAGCAAGGAAACAACTGATGGGATATCACTAGCTGTTGAGATGCCAGGTATGGAACTACACAATACTTGAATTACGTAACAGAATAGTAGTATTGTAGTTGAACAACTGATTATTATTAGATTGCAGTGATGGACAATTACAACGAACAAAACTTTTTTTTGTGTACATAGGGAAGTCCAATATAGACTCGCCCAACCAGCGTAAACAAGACCGTGACTATTTATCACGTTCTTTCGTACGGCCGCGGTCGGATCCGGGACAGTTTTGTTTGGAGAAGAAGATTCCGTTCAAGGGGGCAATTTTTATATATCAGTCAGCAGGAAAAAGTAATTGTAATTGGTCGCAATGAAGTACTTTAGTCGTAAGTACGGGGGGGGGGGGGGGCAATTGCCAGCCCCCCCGTATCCGCCCCTGCTTACGGCCCGCACACCGCAAGTGGTATATGATCGTTGTTCTTATTTGCTATTCTAGTGTAATCTTCATTTCGATGTTCGTATCCTTTTTTTTTTATTTGTATTGGGATCGGTTTCTTGTCTAAAATACATTACTAATTAAGTTCTCCTTATAACTTGGTGTTTATATTACTCATTGAGTTAAAAATTATACTATTACCATATGACGTCTCATTAGTTAATATGTCCAATCCGTTTTAATGCATAGTATTTAACTATAAATTAACTAACAATATTCAATCAGTTTCATTTAAACTATAACATTACTACATAGTGCGATCAATACGTGTAAAATTACAACTTTTTAAGATACACAGAAAAAAACACAGAAAACCAACATTTATAATTCTAAAGTATTAAATATGGAAGTGTGTAAAAGTTTATTGTCACACTTGTGGTGTACAGTGGCTCAGCAAGTGGAGTCCACCAAACGTCGTCGAAGACCGAAGAGATACTCCAAAGTGGAGAACGAAGACGTGGACACCCCTGACCTGCCGCCGGAGATCAGGGACGACCCGAAGATGATGAAGTATTGGAGAAAAAGGCACTCATTATTCCACAGGTACGTTCTTATTATACATAAGTTGTAGCAAATATTCACTAATTTACACATGTTCGTTACCTGATTAGCGCAGTAGATTTGTGAGAAAAACTTTGTATGATGAACACAAAGGTTTGGATGTTAAATATCTTCATAAGTATTGTATACTGGGTTCGCCCTCAGTCCATTGTACGGTACCCATAATACAAGCAGTGCTTACTGTGGGACCGTAAATTCAGTGTGTTCGTCTGGCGATATTATTATTACCTACTGCTATTTCGTTAAAGACGTTCAATAATAATAGTCAGTATGTTGAACCTAGGTTCGACGAGGGCATACGCCTGGACCGCGAGAGCTGGTTCAGCGTGACCCCCGAGAACGTGGCGTGGCACATCGCCAACAAGTACGTGTACGACGTGGTGCTCGACGCGTTCTGCGGCGCCGGCGGGAACACCATACAGTTCGCCAGGACCAGCAAGAAAGGTACCTTATTATAGTATTAGTTCTAAGTAAAATAATTTATTTCGTATAGGCCTACCTTACAAATTGTCATTTTCAAATTTTTTTCTTAACTGTACCAGAATTTTGGCGATCAATTTAATAGGGGGTGAGCCTAGCACTCGTAGGCCAATAGGATATAAATGATTTGAGTTTCTTCTTCCTTTTATGCAAGTAAAGAAAGAACGTCGTCTTTCTATCTCACTCACCCAACAGCAAGTATTCTGTCAATGTCGAGTATTGATAGATTGTAACAGAAAACAAGTTCTTCAGAGGAATTTCAATATCAATCAATAGAAATAACAAAAAAAAATCTAAAAAAAAAAATTGAAGTAAGAATCAACATACTGGGGTGCATACGATTTTTATTTTCATAAAATTTTAATATTTTTTTTTGCCTTCAGTGATAGCAATAGATATAGATCCACTGAAGATCGCGATGGCGAAGCACAACGCGGGCGTGTACGGCGTGGCGGACCGCATCGAGTTCATCGTGGGGGATTTCTTTGCGCTCGCGCCGCACCTCAAGGCCGACATGGTGTTCCTGAGCCCGCCGTGGGGAGGTCCCAGTTATTCTGAAGTAAGTCGACCATCGTAGACCAATACTAAGAAATCTATACAGGATTGTTCAGAAAAGGTATACTGAGCCTTGGACCTGTGGTTCTGTAAAGCATTTGTAATCATTATGTGATATCAGAATTCCGATATGTCAATTTAAAAAAGTGCTCTCAAAAATTAAATTGTTAATTAGTTGGGTACAAAGTTTTTTTTTTATAAATCATCACATCGAAATCCTGACTTCACGTAAGGATTATAAATGCGCTAAAAGCGCAGGTTCCAGCCTCAATATACCATTAATGAATCACTTATATACCTATTGTAAAATGCTTTTTTGTATAATAGGTAAAAAAAAAGTATCCCATAATTATGTTTCCCCGGGATATATCTGAGGTATCCTTTAAGTACTTTACACCTAAATATTTATTCATCTCAAACATCTATTTACTTGATAGGGGCAAATATGATCATAGAAGAAATGTATAAAACTATAATCATAGATAGTCATATGTTTATATTACACAATCATATAATTAGGATGTCCTATATTTTTTTTTATTAGCCTATTTTCTGTCCTACTGCTGCGCAAGGGCCTCCGCTTTCCATCTTCACGGAATCGTCTGAGCTCTTATGAGTAGTCTTTAAATTAATTTCCATTATTTTACTCACATAATTGTTTGGTTACAGAACCACGAGTATGATTTAGAATCGATGCTGGAGCCGCGACCTGCGTCAGAGTTGATGAGTGTAGCGCGCACGATCTCCCCAACGATAGCGTTATATTTACCCAGAAACACTAGACCGGATCAGGTAAGAACTTTTGCATACCATTTTATACTCTACTGTTTCCTAAAACTCTCGTGCAAAAAAAAAAAAATATAATACATTTCAGTTGAAAACGCTATTTTTTTAAAATAAAAGTAGCCTAAGTTACTCCTTGTTTCATCAGCTATCTGCCAGTGAAAGTCCCGTCAAAATCGGTCTAACCATTTCAGAGATTAGCCGGAACAAACAGACAGACAAAAATAAAAAAAATGTTGTTTTGGTGTATGTACCGTGTATACATGCAAATGCACTTAATAAAAAGCGGTTATTTTAATATAAGCATTCCGAGGCCATTTTCTTTCTCATTTACCTGTTGATGACGGAAGCCATTTTTTTCTTTCAGATATTATGTCTAGCAAAAGAGGTTAGCGGTTCAGTAGAAGTGGAACAGAGTTTCCTCGACAAAAGATTTGTGGCTATAACGGCTTATTTCTATTAAGTACACTTAATTTAAGTTTAATTATGTGACACTTACTGCTGGATAGTCAAATGCAACTCAAATTCGAAAGCTGCTTAATTTGAATGTGTTACAAAAGTAACACAGGTACTGTTGTCTGATAAAACCTATAAAGTTACAAAAAGTGACGTCTGCAAATGTGAAGTAGGCCTTAGATATTTGAGTAGCGTTTGAGTGTTTCGGCGTTATATCATTAAGAGTATCTGTGTTTTATTTCAATAACATGAGCGTGAGCTAATCTGATCCTAGCTAGATTCTTAATTTAAAATTGTTATAAAATTGGTGTGAAATTCTTAGACATTATAAGAACTTACTTAGCCCCACCAGGCAGAGGTCTTGCACTTAGCCCCTCTGGGCAAAGGTATTGCACTTAGCCCCACTGGGCAAAGGTCTTGCACTTATTAAAACTGATTCCAACAATAACTATTATATTGGTATTTAAATTGGGCAAGCAAATATGTTTAGCATAGGATTGTTCCAGATTTTTATTCTAATATCATAAGAACTCTAATGATAATTATATATATATTGTGTTCCATTCGGAACTGTGTAATTATACCTCGTAATCATACTGTTTACTGTGCTATGTATGTAGGTACTTTGTACTATTTTGTTAGCATTTTTGTTTATTAAAACACATATAATAATCACTGCTCACGTTTATTGCAGTAACTTCAAATCATAACGTTGAGCTAAGTGTACCCATACTGGGGCCCTAATCTACCAAGTTATGGTTATCGTGTCGTGATTTTACCCGTTACTTAGTATAAGTGTACCATTTGATCTTAAGTTACTAGCATTTTTTTTTATCTTGTTTTTTAAATACAGTCATCCATGCGTTGACTGATTTTATTGTCTTACGGTAATCTAATAAATCTGTGGTGGGAGATGCAAAAATGCAAAGAAAGAAATGCGAAATCCCTCAGACATGCCTAATGACTGTAAATTATAATAATTTCATTCCTATAATCATTATCTATTTTTGCTATCTTTAGATATCCTAATCAGGTTCTACTATTGATTTTGAACTAACTAATTAGTTGAACTCTGTTGGATTACACCTCGCACTGGCCTGATACTTTGGTAGTTAACGAGTAAAATCATATGACAACAAAATATGTATCAGTTTTGCACAATCCATAGTTGAGCAACGAATGTAGGCATTTATGCAGAGGAACAGCGGGTATCACCCAACAAGTTGCCCAAGTGTGAATTGTAAAACTAGGATCCAATTTGTGATTTGAATTGCAAAGATTTATAAGTAGGTACCAAAACTACGCTATTTTTGGAGATGGTGCCAATTTATTTATAAGAACTTTGTTTACCATGTTTTTGTCTCAATGATTAAATTCTCATTTCGTTTTGTGATCTTCATAAATTCACATTTGATTTGGTGTGCGTAAATGTATAAGTAGTATGTAGCTAATAAAAATGTGATGTCTATTATAATTATTGTTGATTTTGGAATTTAAAAACTTTTTCATAAAAAATGTAAATGATTACAAAGATTTTGTTAAAACAACCATGAATACCTACATAATTTGCTTATTGATTTTCCAGAATTCAATATTGTAAGCACCTACTTATACTAAATTCCCTATGTAACATGTTGGCATTTTTTTGGTATTGTATGAGAGCAGCTTGGTCTCATGGTTTGAGCGAAGATTGCTTGCCTCACTGAGCTAGGTGGTTTCAGGTTCGATTTCTGAAATGCTATTTTCGTAATTTACCCTGGCTGAGTTTTGTTACTGGGATTGCCCACAGTTGATTATATGGTACCGATAATACAAGTGTTGCTTAGTTTGGAACCTTACAGACTGCATCTAGCAATATTGTTATTACCTGTCTGCTACTTATTTGAAAGTTCACTAATACTTTGTAATGTGTGATTGTAAAATAAATGTTGTGATTTCTGTAAATAATTAAAAGTAATTGAAATATTATATATCTACTTACTTTATTGGTATGGCTCATATTATAAAAATACTCCTTCTTTTGATTAAGCTGAGCCATGGTCACCAATATCGTTGTTAACCAAAATAGATTACAGGATGTAAGGGATAAAGCAATAAAAACTAAATCGTTCTTATAAAATAGGTTTTTTTTACTAGAAATGCTTATAACTTAGTAAATAATGTTGCTTTCATTACACAATAGTAAAACGCAGTTCTTCACAGTAACATTAGGTATCTTTTGAGAAATAGAAGGGTTGCAAAGGATGGCAAAAAATCCAATCCAGTAAGGGAGTTGTAAAGATTTTTGGTCACCTTAAGTTAATACACTGGAACACCTTTAAAACAAACTTATCTAAAACCTGAGACTGCTATCTTGATTATTCCTTCATTTCTCCTTCTTCATCTTCCTCTTCTGCTCCTCTTACATATAAAACATTGTTACATCTGATGAGGACTTCGCCTAAGTTTCCTAAACAAAAAAAATGGTAATCAATTATAATTCAGATCAAGAATGTCAAATCAAAAGGTGACAGGTAAAATACAATGGTAAAACCAAAAAAACAATTGTGTGATATCAGTATGTATGGGCCTCGACTTGAACTGCAGGGGATTAAGCCATAATGTTACTTATTGATTTCTTATATTTACGCGAATACTACACATTGAAATAAAGTCACACAGTCACATTGAAATAAAGTAAAGTCCTCCCGTGACCATGGTTGCTGTAAAGCAGCCGAAACGTCGGGAACGTAAAAATAAAAAATAAACGCGATAGAATCCTTAAAAATAGTTTTATTTCAACATAATGTTACTGTTTGATTGGTCTTTTTGTCTCCGCTTCAGTGCACTCTAATCTTGGTAACTACACTTACTAAAGAGTAACTAAACAAGTAAACAGTTTTCTAACCTGTAACTGCATTGTCAACAAGTTCTTCCGTATTAGCGAGTTGCAAATTCATGTAGCCATCGGCAGACACTAGTAGACCTTTGTACTCGTGACCCCACTTTAATTTTACAAGCACAGATTTGCCAGTTAGACTGTTCAAAAAAGGTTTGGGGTTTATAGGCATAGCCGCCGCCATTTTTGCAGTTTATTCTGAAACAAGGAAATCAATGTATTGTTGATCTGTATCATCTCTTTTCGTTAACTAACATAGGAATACTAGATAAGAAATCATACCTTTTATCGAGGAAAACCTGAAAATTGTATAACCTAAAAACAAAAGCCGCTAAATAACGCCAACAAGCGAACGAGTCAAACCATAGATAAACTGTATGGTTTATTAGTTTTTGGCGTCCGTCACACGCTTGTGTATTTTGCCAATGTCAAGTATTAAAGTAAGGAATAAGGTAAGGATTCGGAATAACACGGTAAAAGGTCGCTGACAATTGAATAAAATAATCACTATTTTGATTGGAAAGAGAAAATTCAAAGAGTGAATTTGGCAAAGATTATACCGTGTCTGCAACTTGTTTTTTTATAATTTTTTATTGCTTTACCGATTACTGAAAATGTGTGCATTTGATAAATAATGTGTAATGTTGAATGGTTATTAACCATTGTGTGTTCATAAATGTGCTCGAGTGAACGAAAATTATATAGTAAATATACCTCTATTTAGTCCATAAGCAAATTTCAAACCCGTAGACTTCCATGACATAATATGCGTTCTTTTTTCCTTTTTCACCTTGATACTGGCAAAATCACCGAAGATCGGTGGAGCCATTTACTCTAAAAATTGAATTGAATGACCGTAGACCACTGACCTTGTATACATCGCTGTATGTTAGACGTCAGTGCCGTAGACCCACGTCAATGCTACGTCACCATGTCAAAACAAACAAAATTGTCAGTGTCAATCAATCAGCAATTTGTCAAAATAGCGATAGTTGAAGTTGGCCGAAATTTTATACTTCTCTATTTATTTAAAATAATGCATGTAGTTATACATACTATAAATGTAAAAGACCGAATTATTTAGTAAAAAGAACAGGAAGAGTTACAAAATGTCAACATTTTCGGGCTTCAGTGAGGAAGAATTGAATCGCATCAAATCTGGAGAAACCAACTCGGACCGTGGTAAATACATCCTCTGTTATCTTTGAAAAACCATTTATACCTATGCGTCCCATAATTGTCCCTCCCGTCCCGTAAGAATAAATACACAGTTGCAGAGTTATATTCATAAAATTGATTAGGTAGGCACACATTCATAACCATGCATAATTCTCGTGTGATAAAAAAATCGAGCTGTAGTACCACTGACGATGATTATATTTTAACTGATATAATCTTAATGGAAAATTGTAGTAATTATTGTATTCTGAGCCTTATTTGATTAAGTGTTAAATCATGTTATGTTTTTCCTTCACATTACTTTTTAATATCACTTTCTCTAAACTGAAGCCCTTAATCAGAGTGAAAAGGTTAATTATATAGTTTTTAACATAGGATGCACATGTATTTTATTTAGACAAAAGCAAACTAGTAATTTGAACACACACTAGTTGCTTGCCTATGTATTTAACTTAGCCAGAACAAAACATATCATGTAGCAAGCCGACATTGGATTGTAAGCAGGCTAGCAAAAAGAGCTATCACACCATGTCTGAATTCAGTTGGCATGTGTATCTCATCAACATGGAAGGCCAGAGAACAGCATTCAAACTAATTCTACTTGCATGCTTTTTCAATGGCCTTGCAAATGTAAATAATTAGTTATCTAGGTATACTATGTTATAATACAACTTTCATGTGCCTACATTTTGTCATCTACATCTGTCATGATTAAAAATATTTAATATGACCTTCCTTTTAAGGTCCCCAATTAAACTCAACAATTATCAGGAAAGTAGACAAACTAGGCTACAAAGCAAAGAGAAACACCAACCAATACAAACTACCAGTTTTACAGAAACTCAATACTGATGATGCCTTAGACTATATAGAATTTGACAAATGTAAACTCAGCTTGAGATCTCCAAATACCCCATCAACTGACATTGAAAATAATGAAAGTAATAAAGAAAATGTTGATATCAACGAAACTTTATCTCCTAACATAAATGACAAAAATGAAGAGATCCTTGATAATATGAATGATATAAAGGATAGAAATATAAATAATGATAAATTTGATGACACAATCAATGGAAATGATATTGATAGAAAGAACAGTACAGATGTAACACCAGATAATGTAAGGGGGGTGAATAATTACTCTGAGAATGAGTTGGCGGAACACAGGGCCAAATTAGAGGAGTTGCAATTGAGGCAGAAGCTGATGGAGGAGCAGAATAAGAAGCGGAAGGAGATGCTTGCAAAGGCTCTTGCAGACAGGTGAGATATATATTTATATTTACTACCTTTACCTTTATTAATACCAACAATTGGACTAAGCTGGTTGCACCTGTACTTTGAGAATTTTAAAAAAAAATCGGTAGATTATTAGTGATACAAATGCCGATTTTTTTTAAATGTTTGTGAGATTCGTTCAGTAATGTTTGACGACCACTGGGCAACAGATTTTAGTAAAACTCAGCTTTGCTCATAACTAAGGCCAACATAAATAATGCTTTGAATTCTGAAAAATAGATGCATATGATAGCCTATCATGTCCCTATATAGAGCCTATGCTATACTATACTTAAGGAAAATTCATGTTAAACATTACACAAACTGGGAATCAAACCCGAGTCTTCTTGATAGGGGGGGACACTGAATCTGCTAGTCATTAAAAAACTGCAGAAGAAAAATGTACTTACTTGTAGTAGTTTCTATATCTCATCTTATCTACATTATCAAATTGAAGTGTCTGTTTTATCTCCCCTGCCTTGGTTCAATATTATTTACGGTGTTCAGTTTAAATGGTGGCCATGCGTTTTTCAAATAATTCACAATGGTTAATATGAATAAATTTTATAATCTTATTTCAAAAACGATATGGTGAGTTCTACCACTAATTTTTTTGTATTTCATACAAACCAACCTTGTGTCAGATGCATATTAAGATTTCCCGCATCTTGACTGGATTGCTTTAATGATTTTATAATCTAATATAAATGTTGAAAATTTATTTGGCAAACTGTGGTATCCTGAAACAGGTAGGAGAGACGTAGGTGAGTCATAGACAACAAAATGGGTGACGACATAAACTCAATAATAATCGCAGGATGTATTTTGTATAGACAGTTTGTATAGTTTTCGCAAACTAATGGAGTCTTATATCTATCTGTGTGTTATGACAAGATATGGATAACTATAAAGCTAAAAGTTTTTATTTCTGAATAACAACTTTACTTATAATTTTATCATTGTATTCACAGGACGAAACAGACTACTGAGGAGGTGATGCGATTGGAGAAGATTAAGAAAGAATTACAAGTATTGGATAGCCAGTTCTCACAGGATGTTTCTGTTCTGAGAGCGAAGATTGATCAGGCGTGTTTTAGTTACGCTGATGCAGAGTAAGTAACGAATTAATTAATAACAAATCACTACCACTTAATTCTTCTTTTCTTAATAAATAGTGGTGTAAATGGTAAATGAGACTACTACTACTACTAGAGGTAGACTACTACTGGTTTACTACACTTTACTGTCTGATGATAGTCAAATAACCAGAAAATAATCATTATTTTCAGAAAACATTACCTAAAAGTTGAAAAAGAATTCCTCCAAGCGAAAATTCAATTACAAAAGGAGAAAGAGAAGAAAGAACTATTGACGGAACATTTATGCACACTAATCACGCACAACGAAACAAGAAAAGCCCAGAAACTCGAAACGTTGATGCTGGAACTTGCAGCTGATAAAAAAATTGAGCTGAATGATGTTCCAGTGCCTCCAGTGACGGAAGAGGACGAAAAATCGGTAATAGTTGATGGTGTTGATGAAAAAACCGGTAAGATTGTTGAACTTTCTCCTGAAACCTAAGTATTATTGGGTATTTTTGGTGCTTTTACCTATGAGACTGGTTTGCTTACTTGAATGGAAAACTATTTAGTGACTTGTCATATTAATATAGTAATAATAATAATATAATTTAAATAATGACTACCTGATTTTAAACAATACGCAATAATATTAATTAAGGGATAGTGTTATGTATGATGTAATGAAATAAGTATGACAACGAATTTCCGGTTGCTAATTAGTAAAACTAATTTATTTCATAGTTATTAAATAAGATTGAATAAGTGCCTTATTTTTTATGTTTTGGAGATGCAAGTGGCCTCCAATTTTGGTTTCTTTCAACTATTATTATTAAACTATATTAATCTCAGTAGGGACTAAGCAATAGTATCTCTTACTCATACATGTCTTATGTATTTAATTAGGGTGGATAAGTTATTTTAATAGTCATGTTGAACATGAAAATATTATAAGTATTATATTAAACAAACACTATGGTTGATATGACGGCCAGTATGTTGATAATAAACTAAAGCCAAATGAATAAAAAATATATTTTATTATTATATTTAAGCAATTATAACATATCTATTTTTGTATGTTGATACCTGAGTTTAGTTTATTAACTACTTAAAATGTATCTTACTTTATAAGAATTAGAAAATTAATAAAACGAAATATTTCAATTAACATCTACATTTATTTATTTTAAACTTATAAACAATTGTAGTTTGCATTGCATTGTCAAATTGGAAGTATGTTTTATATACTCTTTGAATGCATCTTTTTTATTTGTGCATAATTTCTCATCTGTGGTCGAGTTGAAGAGACAAATTATTCCTTTCGATTAGTATAAGACGATACCTACAATACTTATTCAGGAATCACTGCTCAACAGTATCAATATATCTTATACATTTTATATCTCTCATTTGTTTCTAAGTTTCTAGCCAGACACAAAAAAATAGTTCCTACTCATTTCTTCATAAACATTGTCATATTTCTTTTATTCAATCAAATCGAGTTTTAAGGAAAATACTGATCGTTGTTTTATAGAAGAATGCTCACCGACGTTTGGTGTAAAACATTCTTCTGGCTGTGTGCTATCCCCAGTTGCAGTAGGAATACTTCTTCTCGTGGTCTCTTAAAATCGCCTTGACCGTTGTGTTTGCGTTCTCGAGCTCATTCCACTTATCTTTCTCCATCTTAATGAGTTCCAAACCTCGTTTTGCAGCGCAATGGTATCTTTGACTAAGAGATGCTTCGGATCCTTTTATGCGAGGTATGTGGCCAGTGTAGCCAGCTATCGGTGGGAATTCCGATGATATTGTGTTTTCTGTACGACAAAAATATGTGTTTAATAACATATGACCCAAGTTTGAGCCTTGCGGTATCCCTATTTGATTTCGGTTTTAGTGAAATGTGTTGTATATTGGATGCACTACTTAGTTTTGGATAAAATACGTTTTTTTTGTATATCCAGTCTTTTCAGTAACCTACTTTAACAAACTCTTACGATGATACCATTACCTTTGTATTTATTGATTTCCCTGAATCGACTAAGATCACGTCGAATTTCGTCTCTGGAATGAATAGTTTCCATTTTAGGTGCGCTTCTTGATCGCACGTAACTTTTGTTGAAATCAGCTTTGCGTCTTAGGTCACGTTGCCTCTCAGTAAAATTTGCCATGCAGTCGTCTGCCGTTCTGCCGTACGATTTACCATAGCTGAAATTAAATGGCTATACATATTAAAACATGATAAGGCTTTATGTTATTAGTTCACCGATTAATTTGATTATCACAAAACATGGATTGGAGTTGTAAAGCCATTTGGTAGTTTGTCATCTTCATTCTACAGCATAGAAACCTCCACACTCTAAGTCAAAGTCAAATCATTTATTTCGTATAGGCCTACGGGGGCACTTACAAATTGTCATTACATTATTTTTTTTTCTTAAGTCTACAACCGGATCGGAACGCGAATCTCATAAATCTGTGCTCCATAGTACGTTTAAATGTACGTAGAAAGTGTATATATTTTTGGTTTCTTATGCACAGGTTATTTAGAAAGGGTACCTATAGTAACCTTTGAACCTACGCTTCTTCAGAGTATTTTGTAATCATTATGTGAATGTCTGACTTTCGAAATGTCGATTTGGAAAAAATATTTTGTTTCCCACAAAATAGCAATTGTTTTTTTAAACTAACGTCGAAATTCTTATTTCTCATATTGATTACAAATACGCTAAAGAAGCGTAGGTTCAAAGGTTGGTATACCGTTTCTGAATCACATTGTATATGTGTGACCCACCTAAAATTCATCCCTGGTACGTATCCCGTGTAGCCAGTCATGTACTCAGTCTGTCGGTTTCTCAAGCCATCGTAAATATCTCGCTGCGGTGAGTCGTGAACACGCCTATTGTCCAACTCGTAGTTATCTCGGGGACGGTATTCCAGCGGCTTACTGGAATTCCAATTATCATACATCATCCACGACTAAAATAAATAGTGTCATATCTTATAAGTACCCATAATAATAAATAATTAGGTAGGTAACTCTACACCCCTGAGCCGCTCGCGCCAGTGTTGCCCCTTATCGTCTTATATGACGGCCTTTTTAGGAGGCTCTCCTAAAGAGCGGCGAGTCGCCACCTGCCAATAGTAATTGATAAAACCTGATTACGGCAGGTCTCCGCAACCCTTCCAATAGTCCCATCCCATGTCCATCCAAACCTCAATCCATAGTCCCAATTATCTTTCCATATTCCTGCTATAGTTCCTCCGCTTGCTGAGTTCAATTCGCTGTTTATGCTATCATTTTCAGCAGTTGACCCCAGCAGGTGGCTTACATAACATTTAAATTCTCAAAAAAGTCTCTACGTGTTGGACTCATGGCTCCGCACGAGCCTTCCAAAGATCCGGGTATAGCCCGTGTGGTGAGAGACATACAAATAATTAGGAAGGTAATATAATTAAGAACTTAAATCTGTGTTATTCTCTGTCAAGGGGTGATAGTACTGTGCTACCTACGAGTTACTTAGGTACCTTCATAAGGATAACGCAGTAAATGCCTAATCAGATTCATTGCATTTATTTTAATTACCCTAAAACTTCAATTACCCAACAACAACAACAACAATAAGAGATTTTTGCAGTCAGTCCTTCAGGTATTTGCTGATATCACAACTTCTTACTTGAATAGTCCTTTAGAACGTATTTCCCGTAGAATTTGACGCGTATTATCTCCGTAGCATTTGCCGAAACGGAATTTTAGCATAGGGCAATGTCCAGTATATCTGAAACAATACAGCGTGTTTTATTAGTGACACTTCAATTCAAAATACACCTAAACCAACACGTACTTGAGGTCGTAACATTATTACACTGAAATATTAGATAATATTTTTTTGGCGAAATGTACTATCTATAATTTATTTTTATTTAACAAATAAAACCTCGAATTGGTATCTAAAAATCACAATTTATTTCTAATCAAAATCAATTCCGATATCATTATAGTAATTCCACATGGCGACGTTGCGAAATTCAATCGCGTTCCGAATCAAGGACAATCTTCGTAGGCGAAGCAATATCCCGAAGCGAGGTGTAGCACGAAGGGGAAGTCGCAATCGCACCGCGACCAGTCGCAAATGACGCCCATAGATAGTGCCACAGGTTCGTCGCAAGTGCGTTGCGACGGCGTGGGTCGACATTCACTATTCAATTGGTGCATATTTTCCGGACATTCTATTACACCTGCAATAAGATGATAAATCAGGACCTTTGTTAGGAAGTACCTACTAAGTACCTACTCAATTATTATTGTCGTTTATGTCTTGCTTATAGGCCTGGACTGGAGGTCCCATCGCTACGTCTCGGTTGCACAGCTTTGATAACACACACAGGTTTCATAGAGAATGTGAGAATGAATTTTGAATGATTTGAATCAATATTAGTAATGGCGCTTAAACTACAAGGTTACTTACATGTCCCATTAAACGACAAGCACCCACGCTGTCCGACTGTACCATAGTATGCGGTTTCTATAATATTTATGAGGCAGACTATCAGTACAGACAGACGCGATGCAACTCGCACCATCGCGTCTGTACTGCTGTTGTCTTTCTAACAAAATGATTATTGCATACTTTCTGTTTTGTTTTGTTGTGATTTGTTTGTCTCGACAATTTCCGTCCATTGTTGTATTTTCAGAAACAGTGTCACAAGACAATGGTAGGTTCCCGCTTAGTACTTTGGTGCCGGCTCTAACCCGGAAAATTGTCGATTAGTTAGAACTAATCGACAATTTTCCGGGTTAGAATCCCTCCTATTCCGGGTTCCTATTCTAGAGAATAGGTAAAAAAATACTTGATCCTGACTGGCTGTCTGTTTGTCCTCCGTCGATTTGTAAATCACTGGAAGACAGTAAATTTGCTTAAATTGGAGTGGATTACTTGCTAATTTATAACTAGCGTGAAATTATTCTTACGTCATTAACTGTAATAGATTTTAAAATAGGTACCTTCTGTATTGTGTGAAGAGGATCAGACCTGTTGGCAACATCGCCACCAATACTAATAATATTTTATAATTGGCAATGTATAGTTCTGTCTCGCGCTCTTAGCTCTAGCCCCTGACGGGCGCACTACGTTTTTATGTTGTCTTGTCGAGAAATATATACCAAAGTGATTTTAATACCTAAAAGTGAGTTTCAATAATATATAAAGGCCCCCCCCCCTGCAAGCAAGGAGTAGGAGCCTACAAACTGGTCCTTCGCAAGTTTGAGCAGCGCCTCGAAAAAAGTGGTATCAACCATTTCATAGTGGTATCGTCCATTTGTCGTCCATTTTTATTTCATCACAACAAAGAAGGTATTGATTTGACTAGAAGTTTCACTTTCGGTGCTAAGGAGGGCGCCACATTCACTACGTTTTGGTGTGAAGTGCGCGTCAAGTCTGCAAGCGACACCCAATAGCGTGCTCGCGCCGCAGCCCATTTCAGCCAATCACAAGACGACATCATATTCAAGAACTGCAGTGCCAATAGAGAAGAGCAAAAATATCTGACGTCACAGCGTGCATCGTGCAAATCTCGTGCAATCGTGCAAATCAAGTTTGGATTGGAATCCATTTCCGCCCGCTTTACCAGCCAAGCTTCGCGTCGCATCGCTTTGTTCATCCGTTCGTCAACTTCGCCATTTTGTTTGTGCGCTTCATAAGACTGTGCGGAACTTTAAAATTTAGACGTCACGAAAAGTTTAGATATTTAATAAGTTTATATATAGGAAAAAGTGTTTTAACGATAGTTGCATTTACGTAAAATATTGTATTTGGATAAGATGACTGACGGTAATCGCGGCGAGTCCAACTTATCCGACATGGACTTGAAAAAACTCATAGCCAAACGAGGATACATAAAGGCCTCGATTACTAGACAGCTAAAGTTAATTGCAGGAAAAGAATCTCTTTCGGGTTCTGTACAATTTCTAAATACCTTAAAAGATAAATTAATTAGTACTTTCCGTGATTATGAACAGGCTAATATGTCCGTCTTCGAGTTGTTTCCAAGCGATACCGAAAACATCGAGGCTATGGAAATAACCTATTTGCAAACGATGGCGACAT
Source organism: Pheosia gnoma (assembly GCA_905404115.1). Lineage (NCBI taxonomy): Eukaryota > Metazoa > Arthropoda > Insecta > Lepidoptera > Notodontidae > Pheosia > Pheosia gnoma. The sequence goes on from FR989905.1 coordinate 7,814,787, forward strand.
TACAGGAGATAATTGACTCGCAACAAAACTCTGCCACGAAACCGACAGTCACTACTACCCATGCAAAATTGCCTGAAATTCATATAAAACCATTTACTGGTAAGTATAGTGATTATAAACCATTCATCGAGTTGTTCACTTCGATGATTCATAATAATAGTGCATTAGATAATGTGCAGAAAATGTACTATTTGCGTTCGCACCTCAGGGACGAACCCTACGATCTTATTAAGAACTTGTCACTCACAAAAGAAAGTTACGATGAAGCCTTCCGTCTACTCAATGATAGATATGATAAAAAGCATCTTATTATGTTCGATCACATCAATACAATTTTGGATATGCCTATCATAACCAAATCAACTGCTATACAGTTGCGAGAATTTGTGTCTTTAGTAAGACAGGAAATGGCAGCTTTAAAAAACTTATGTAATGAGGTCAGTTCATGGGGTCCGTTGATAATTTGTATTCTCTCCCGCAAATTAGACATGTACACAGCAAGATCGTACCAGATGGAGCGAGATGACACCAAGGATCCATCGGTAGAGGATTTACTTCAGTATTTGGAGCGCAGAGCGGCTGCTCTGGAGACGTCTGACCAAGGTATAGTGAAGAAGAAGCTTGTTGTCAACTTCAGCGCTAACAAGTCACCAGTCGGATGCCTAAACTGTAAGTCAACATCTCATAAGCTTTATAATTGCCCGCAATTTAAATGTCTTTCAATAAAAGACCGGGTTGAGTTTGTGAAGAATAAGAAAGTTTGTACTATATGCCTCAACATGCATCCAGGGAAGTGTAGGTATCACTTTAGGTGTGGTATATGTAAACAGCACCATAACACATTATTGCATAATGATGAGACCGCTACAACTAACACTATTTCCTGCAATTTTTCTCAGCATGGCACACAAATTTTACTTCCAACGGTACGCATTAAAATCTTTGCTCGGGATGGGACTGAAGTGCATGTAAAGGCCTTGTTGGACAGTGGTTCACAGGCATCATTCGCTACAAAAGCGCTTATTGATATTCTTGGTTTGCAACCCATGCAAACTCAAACTGAGATCATGGGCATTGGCCGTGCTATAACGGATGTAAATTATTGCATACCATTGAATGTCCAATCTATTGCAACTGGTTATAGTATAACTGTCAACTGCAATGTTGTGGAAAATATAACATGCAAGCTTCCGCAAAATAAAATTAATATTGAGGATTTTAAGTTTCCTCCGGACTTGCAACTGGCTGACAGTGATTTTAACATGCCAGGTGATATACATTTATTAATGGGAGCTGATGTGTTCTTCCAGGTGGTCCTGCCTACAACGAGAGTGGAGTTCCAGTCCTCGCAACATAAGGCACCTGCATTGAATGCTGTGAACACTCGGTTCGGATATATTGTGGGAGGCAGTGCATCTCAACAGTATGTTGCTAATAAGGTTGTAAGTTTATTTTGTCAAACATGTGATTCTGATATAAATAATAATTTAAAAGATTTTTGGGAGGTCGAAAGTGTTCCTCAAGTTTTCCAAGAAAAATGCTCAGAGCATGAATTATGTGAATCTGTATTTCAAAGCTCAGTAGAATTAAATAATAATCAGTTTTCATTAGATTTGCCATTAAAAATACCTTTAGAAACTGTCAATCATACTTTAGGTAATTCCTTTAATATTGCAATTAGTAGGTTTTTGAATTTGGAGAAAAAGTTACATAGGGAGGGTTCCTTTTCAGATTATGAGAAGTTCATAAAAGATTTTATTTCCTTAGGGCATGCTCACTATGTAGATTTACAATCTTTAGATTTTAGTAAGGAACCTATATATTTTTTGGCACATTTTGCAGTAATTAATAATGAAAGTAAGTCAACTAAACTTCGTACTGTATTTGATGGCTCTGCTAAAACTGATAAGGGTATTTCTCTTAATGATTTATTATTAAATGGACCGGTGGTTCAGCGAGATTTATTTGAGATTATGTTGTTGTTTCGTTTAGGTACTTACACATTAATTGGAGATATTAAGCACATGTTTAGGAATATAAAGGTAAACCCAGACTTTACCTCATTACAAAATATATTGTGGCGTGACAACCCTAATGATTCAATAAGATGTATTCAATTGGATACTGTAACTTATGGTTTAAAGAGCTCCAGTTATTTAGCAACTAGATGTTTGAAGGAACTAGGTATTAGGTTCGCTTCAGAGTTTCCTTTAGCGGTATTTATATTAAATAATTGCTGTTACGTGGACGATTTTTTGTATTCAACTGATAGTTTAGATAGTTTAATAGAAGCAAAAACACAATTAATTGAATTACTTAGTAGAGGTAGTTTTAAAACTCACAAATGGACATCCAATAACTCTGATGTTTTATCTGATGTGCCATCACAGGATAAACATTTTGATGAGGTTGAGTTACAACAAAAAAATGTCTGTTACAAAGCTTTAGGTTTAAATGTTAATTTTAAAGGTGATTCTTTTAAAATTTCATCACCGGAGAGGTTTGATACTAAAACTAAAATTACAAAAAGGTCTATATTAAGTTACATATGTAAGTTTTATGACCCAATGGGTTATGCAGCTCCTATTGTTGTTAGGGCCAAGGTTATATTGCAGAAGTTGTGGTTAGCAAAAGTAGACTGGAATGATAGTCCACCAGATGATGTTTTGAATGAGTGGTTGCAATTTGTTACCGAGTTAAACAGCATGGAGCCCATATATTTAAATAGAAACATAGATGTTAAGAATGTAGTGTCAGTGCAATTAATAGGGTTCGCAGATGCATCCACTTCAGTGGCCTATGGCTGCTGCATATACCTGCGAGTGATATATGAATCAGGTAAGGTGTCACTCTATTTGCTTTGCGCGAAATCTAGAATTAACCCACTAACTAAACCGCTGACCATTCCAAGACTCGAACTGAATGCTTGTCTGTTGTTATCAAAACTTATAGTTAAAGTTCATGAAACAATTAAAATTAAGTTAAGTATTAATGATGTATATTTGTTCTCTGATTCTCAGATAGTACTCGCCTGGTTAAATAGGGATCCTGCAAAACTTGAAGCGTACATAGCGAATAGGGTAAAAGTAATTTGTAAACGAACTTCCAATTTTAGTTGGGGTTATATCAACACTCAGGATAATCCAGCAGATCTGGTTAGTCGCGGTGTGAGTCCCGGTAGTTTGTCAGATAGTATGTTATGGTGGAAAGGTCCAACATTGTTACAAAATAATGAGTATAGTTTCATTAATAATATCCCACAGGAAGCTACAGAGCCTCCTCTATGTAATGCTACGGTATCCTTGTTAGTCCAAGAGTCTTCAGAGATATTTAATTATTTAAATAAGTTTTCTAACATATGCAAAATGATCCGTGTGTTAGCTTACATTTTACGGTTTTGTAATAATTTAAAAAGTTCTAATAAAAACAAGTTGCCATTTCTGTCATACAAAGAACTAGAACAAGCTTTAATTTTAATTATAAAGCATATTCAAAGTGTTAATTTTTCTGAAGAGATTAATTGATTAAAAAATAAAAGAGTAATTAAAGGTAGTTTAAGTTCATTTAATCCATTTTTAGATGAGCAGGGTCTGCTGAGAGTAGGCGGCAGGCTTCAGAACGCTAACATTTCTTACAATCAAAAACATCCTTTAATATTGCCTAAGGATTCTCATGTAACACAATTAATTATAAGAAATGAACATTATAGGCTTCTCCATGCGGGACCTAGATTGTTATTAGCTAGTTTAAGTGAGAAATATTGGATTGTAGGTGGTATAAGGCAAATTAAGAAAATTACTCATAAGTGTATTTTATGTTATAGATTAAAGGCCACCGCTGCCAAGCAGCTGATGGGGTCATTGCCCGCTGGCAGAGTCACACAGTCGCGTCCATTTGACAAAGTAGGCGTAGACTTTGCTGGTCCAGTCAATGTTAAGTTATCTCGCATAAGAAGCTCAGTCATAGGTAAGGGCTACATATGTGTTTTTGTCTGCTTCTGTACAAAAGCTATTCATCTTGAATTAGCTTCAGACCTAACCACAGAAACCTTCCTAGCATGTTTTAAAAGGTTAATCTCGAGACGTGGGCTGCCCAGCGAAGTCCATTGTGACAATGCTACCACTTTTAAAGGTGCAAATAATCATTTAATTGAATTGTATAAGTTGGTTAGCTCTCCGGGGCATCAAACACAGGTACATGATTTCTCAGTTTCTAAAGGTATTCAATTTAATTTCATCCCAGCATATTCGCCTGTGTTTGGTGGTCTCTGGGAGGCCGCAGTAAAAAGTACCAAGTATCATTTAAAAAGAATTGTATGTAATCATTTATTAACATATGAACAGTTAAGTACAGTTTTATGTGAAATTGAAGCAGTTTTAAACTCAAGACCGTTGGTGCCAATGTCATCAGATATTAATGATTTTGCATATATAACACCAGGTCATTTTTTAGTAGGTACTTCTTTAACTTCTTATCCTGAAAACAATGTAGTAGATATTCCGGAGAATAGATTAAAATTCTGGCAGATTTGTACTAAAATAAAACAAGATTTTTGGAAAGTGTGGCACAAGCATTACTTATTTGTACTACAAACACGACCAAAGTGGCGAGATGATTTACCTAATCTTAAAGTAGGTTCTCTAGTTATTTTAAAACAGTATAATATGCCTCCATTTTCATGGCCAATGGCTCGAGTTGTAAGAGTATTTCCTGGTAAAGATAAAAAAGTTAGAGCATTAGAAGTAAGGACTTCTAGTGGTAATACCATTGTAACTTCAGTCACTAAAGTTTGCGTTATGCCTATGTAATGTCATTTATGAATATTGTTTGTCTAATTAAGTCTAGTACATATGAGTATGATTGTTTACCTAATAATAGCAGGTTGTTAATTTGAATATTTTTAAATTTTAAGGCTGAATTTGTTTTTATTTGTTTAAGCTCTAAGAAGTTCAGGGTTCTGTTTATTTATTAAGTTAATTTGTTGGTAAAATTGTTTAAAGATTAATTTAATATAAGATAAAAATAATTAACGCTAATATTCTTAAATTCTCACTTAGATTTGATTCATCTGCTTGACATTTAAAAATAATATTGTAATTTAATTGGTTTAAATTGCTAGTTTTCAAAAATATTGTGAGGCCGCAGCATGTTGGCAACATCGCCACCAATACTAATAATATTTTATAATTGGCAATGTATAGTTCTGTCTCGCGCTCTTAGCTCTAGCCCCTGACGGGCGCACTACGTTTTTATGTTGTCTTGTCGAGAAATATATACCAAAGTGATTTTAATACCTAAAAGTGAGTTTCAATAATATATAAAGGCCCCCCCCCCCTGCAAGCAAGGAGTAGGAGCCTACAAGACCTAATGTGTTGATATTATCTCTGACTAGTATTGTTGTGCTAAAGTTTTACCAGGGATTGCTCAAGTCCTATTTAGGTAGCTATATTAGTCATTATTTTTGGGAACGAGGTAGGTTACATGTTTTAACTTGTATGCAGTCTTTTCTGAAACTATACGAAAATTTTCTATACGAAACAAAATAAAACTGATGTCGGTACAAGTTAATTTAATGAATTAATGCCATAGGGTCTTCATAATCGCGTATCCGAATCTTCTTTGACAGCCCAAAGGGCCTCCTTTGTTTTCTTGACTTGCGTCTGCGCTTGCCGAACCGCGCTGGGCAGTCGCCGAATTTCACGCACAGCGAGGTCGCCTCGTCTAGCATCGTATTGCCGTTGCAGTCACATCTTGACCACCCGCAGGTGTAACCTGATGATAAAGGCAATCAACATCACGGACATTTACTTCAGAACATATAAGATGATCCTTCTTAGCCCTGTATTCAAATCAATATGTATCTCGATTAAAGCTCTACCTTATAGGTGAGTATTTTGGTAGTTCTTTTTTAGGCTGCGGTCCTAGGTTGCCATTTTCCAAACCTATCCCAAATTCGCGTGTAGGTTAGTATAGTCTCGCTTCCAGGCTATATGCGGACCGTCCTTGGTATTTAATTGATATTATCTGAACAGAAATAGGTACCCAAGGTGTATGTCAAGGGAGAAGAGCAACTCCGCTGCGACATGGTGTCAGCATCACAATTCGTGTGGTACGCATGCATGCTCCGGGGACAGTGCGTCACGCCTGAAAGCAGCGTACAAATGCTGGTTATTCTAAGGTTTATTAACTTTACTTTTTAAAACTTTATAGCTTTCATCGTGGGTGTGTTTAGTGAATGATTTTTCCAACAGAATATGATATGAAAAGACACTCGTTCAATTAAAAAACGTGTTAGACCAATTTGTCGGCGTATGATTTCTCGAGAAATCTAAAGTTAGGCAGTATCTATCTCGTTCATTTGGGCGGACGAAGCGCAGAATTACCTAATTTGTTTGTCATTTCATTCGTACATGTTGCCATCAAGTGGTAAGTACATTTTGGCGACAGCCAGATTCAACAACTGATATTTTGGACCGGGTAAAAAAGTAAAAGTAAATAAACATTTTAATAAGAACGGATTTCGGGTCTTCCCATTCGTTAGTGAAGGTACCTATTAATAATTACTTAGACATTCCGACGGCCGAGGAAGTAGAAAGGCAGAACTTACTCTCAGGCGTCCACGTAAGGTACGTTTTAGCACGCAAGTAATATTTTCTAGGTAGGCAATTGTAGGCTTAGGTATCTTTTTTATGGATGTGAAGGTTCTGGTAATCTGTGGTCCTGCAGTCAAACTATTTACTATTGATGTACCAGTGATGAAATAATATCTAGTTATGAAGAGGAAACCGACAGCTTGCGTGGTCCGACACAGGCACTTTGCCTTTTTTAAGGTTCAGTCTTTTTAAAAAAATCAGGCCTATTTTTATTAACCAATTAGTATTCGACCTATCACTGCTATATTGATTACTAGATGCGCCCGGCGGTGTTACCCGCGATAAAAAGTATGAAAAATTAAAACATCTATCCCACGGGAACCATACATTTTACCGGGATAAAAAGTAGCCTATGTGTTATTCCAGACTATAATCTATCTCTGTGCCAAATTTCATCCAGATCCGTTCAGCCGTTCGGGCGTGAAAGAGTAACAAACATCCATCCATCCATCCATCCAAACTTTCACATTTATAATATTAGTATAGATTCCCCATAGCGGTATTCCCTATGCTTAATGTACTCATGTGCTAAACAAGCAAGAACTCAAAGACTTATAAAACTCTAGAACGTAACTCGAGTATATTGCATAAAAAATAATACTTACATGTCTTATTGTGCAATATACAGCGTCTCGGCTCGACATCGATAGCGTTCGCAGCAGCCAAAGAAAGCAGGATAATGGCCGCGACCACCATTGTTTACCGACACAACGTGATTGTGGAAATTACGCGAGGCGTTCACACGGAAGCCGGCACTTTTATAATGTTACGTTTACGTTATTTATGGGTTTGTTTTCAAAATTACTCGTGAATGCTTGGAAAAGCGGTTGCGTGATTCACCATTCAGATTTTCTCGATCCATTGTGATGTTTGTGTTTGTTTCTGTGATGTTCATTGCGTGTGACCTTCCAGCAATACGAGTACCTACCCTAGTACATATATGGCTATAGTGGCTTATCTGCGCTATAGTTGACTATTTAGGGTCTTTGCAAACAACGACCTTTTTATGAGCAGCGTGTTGCCGGGTAGATAGTCTAGCGAATTCAAATCATGAGTAGGGAGTAATCCTCCTTCAGCAGAACTAAATCTCCAATTTCTAAGGGTCTGCTCTGAGTGCGCCACTTCTGTTTCTGTTGAAGCTCCACTACACATCTACTTCCTAACCAGGTAAGTTCCAGAGATGCGGAAAGGCGCTATAAGGGTTACACACTAACCCCGCATCTGATCACCGGGCGGACCTTAACCGGTCCATCACATAATCATTGCCGTTGCCCTGAACCTTACTTAAGCCACCACAAATCTAACTCCAAGCTGGGGCCTATGAAAGATAGGGAGCTTCCCCAGCACCTGTGGTACCCCGATCCAAAATGCCAGACCCGTACTTTGCTGTGCGGCTGTGATCCCATCAATCTCGGCTAGGGATAGTGAGAAAGCCCATTAAGTACCAGCCGCCCCTGTATCCTGATTTTTGCAGTGTTGCTGACCGCGAGCACAGACTCGTTACCCCTACATCGAGTTACCCTGGAACTAGGACCAGTTGGAGAGCCCTCCTACACCTAGACACCAAAAAGTCATAACAAAAACTTCAAAAATATCCAATTTGCCCACTATGTGTAGTTAAACGAAACTGATCAACTCCTAACCTACTTAATTCGCTACTCCAATAGTAACAATACAAGGGTTTATTAAAAAACTTTCCTAGCGAGCGGTATCAAACAGCTGTTAGGACCTAAAGAGCTCTGGTCACGAAGACCTTGTTGTACACACTACACATAGGTAGGCATTGCAGGGCAGAGTCGAGAGGGTGGGACAGGGTGCCTGGCACGGAACACGGCGTGCGGCCCACAGTTCAGCATGGCGGTATCAGGTACATTAAATGTTTCTTAGTCAACTGATAGCTATTTCGCGAATCGTAACATCGCAGGATCAAACGATCCATTGGGATCGTCGTCGATTCCGAGCAAGGACATCACTACTAGGCATTTTTGATTTCGTGCTATCAAATTTGGCGATATAATTTCTTCATCTAACTAAGCTATGAAATTAAAAATTGCTGGCACGCAGTGTCATAATGTAAAGGTTGATTTTATATTCTACGTTGTAAGCTTTTAAAAATCGAATAGCCGTGCCCATAGGTAGGTACATAAATCTAATGAAAGGCGGTTAGATAGGTAGTTTTTTGGCCTGGTTTAGTGATAGCTTCCGTGTCACTTATTTAGGTCAAGATTAACTTTTGTGGACATTTCATTGTTTTGAAATGTTTGCCACAAAGTTTTGTGATTATGTTAGGTAGGGCCTTGTGATGTATTGGTTGGTAGTTTAGTATTAATAATTCGTCAGCTATTCTTTAAGTAAGTACCTACCTATTTGGTAATAGTTAATCTACTTGTAAAGTATTATTTTACATTTAATTTATACCTTTCTACTTTTTTTATTGTTTTGTACAGTTCTATATTTTTCTTTTCGTTAGTTAGGTGTAGAACCTCTACCTATGTAGGTACTCGTCCTTGACACGTTTTGTCATCAAAGTTTCAAAAGCTTATTTTTTTAGAATACTTTCAAATTTCGTGTAGCCATGCGATGCTTATAATAATTTTACAACGTAATCTAGAGACGGGGTTAATCTGGTAGCATAGTTAAGCATCTACCAAGACTTATTGGAATTAATCGATTTACCGATTCAAATGTTAAACGTACAAAAAAATAGAATGGAATTGAGAACCTCCTTTTTTAAGTCTGTTAAAAATCCAGTCCAATATGACGATTAACGTTAACCTAGCGGCAAAGCCCATATCAAATTCCGCCATCGGACGTTCCATTTTCCGCTTACTAAGCAAGCATCGATTTTCCAGAAATGAACTGAGCTTTAATGCATACGGATCTTGGAAATAGTTCGATGTTTATGGATGGATATTTATACTATAAGTAGTTGGTACAAAACATACAAGAATAAGTCAAGTAGGTACCAACCTACCTACCTATCGGATAACTAAATTGGTAAAAAAAAAATCGCTAATCGCGATTTTAGGTAAGTACCTACATTTTTACTGCAGTAAGTAGAAACTACCTCATAGCTAGGCAGCTAATTAGTAAACGATTGATTTATTTTATATTTATGTATAGAAAGCCCTTTTGGTCGGTAATCTTGGAGACAATTTTCCCGTCTTTTTAATACCAAATGTGCAGTTATAACATACAGGAATTGCGGAAACGGATGAAGTGGACGAGATCAAAATTGCGCCTCATTGTGTCTTAAAACGGCATTTGACCAATTTACCTGTATATCGGATTCTAAATCAGGATAATAAGCCGCCCACTCAAATAAGGGTAGGTATTGAAATGGAAGTCAAACATTTTGTCATGCATGATATACACGAGGAGAAATGACATAGATAAAATGTTTTACGACGTAAGTATGATTCGTAACATCCCTGTAAAGTATATCATGATATTACATTATGTAACGTGCTAGGTATACATTTCAACGACCTAAGAATATCCGTCCCGTTACGGAACCTATAACATCAAATCATTTTATCTCGTGAACGTAATATATCATTAAATCAAAATATCATTTAAGTTTTTAGCCAAAAAGATTTGACAGTAGGTAGGTTCCCCAAAATTTGTACAAACCCACGAAAGTTAATAAACTATGCTTGATTGAACGCGTTGAATCTTTATAATCCATTCTAAAGATAATCTTCAACTAGCATCTTAATTTATTCAAGCGCCGTGCTTAGATATTTTGGGTAACTTTGGCAAATTACTTTTGGGAACTTTATCAATTTATTAGCATCAACATTATGACGCAAACTAAAATGCTTTTATGAAGCATTCAATGGAAATATCGTTACCTAACTATAAATAGAAATTCTAAACACGCAACGCATTGTGCTGAAGGATAAATTACAGTAGCTTTCTTGACCTGAAAATGATAAGAAAGTTAGGTCGATAGGTACGTACTTACACCTATTGACGGGACTACTTGTAGGGCAGGTACATCAGTACCTAAATCGACCCCCGTCTAGTCGAACGTAGTTGTTGTTTCCGAATGAAAAAACCTTCGTAATTTGACGATGTATATTTAAGGGCTATGCCTGACAGAGTATCCACAATTATTGGAAGTTGACAATCAATGGCAGCATTAAACACTTTCGTCACTTACACATAACACAAGAGAAAAATAACATACTAAATATAACAATTGAGAATTAGAATTAGAGATAATAATAACAACAAACTCCCTGTTGGGTTACATCTACCTGTCTAGTTTTTCTATCTGTCAAAACCCTCTAGCGTCCTTTTCCCGGCTGGTGTTGCTAGCCTAACGGTTCAATATGGTGCGTTCGTGAACGCCACACCACCCCCCCACGGAGAAAGATGGTTAATCGTTGAAAGTCCTCAACTTAACGTGCCTACCAGACCGAGTAATATATGGCTGGGGACATGGAACGTGTGAAGGAGCCAGTGCTGGAGCTTTAGGAGACCGCAGTGGAACCGGCGAGGGTAACAGTAGTGAAGCTCGTGAAACATCGTCTGTAACAAAAGCCGGCTTAACTCGATCTACAGTTACCGTAGCTCTTCTTCCCTTAATGTTGATTGTTAGAGTTTTATTATCACTGGCACGTCCTAATATTAAATGGGGCCCTGTATATGGAGGCTGCAATGGCCTTCGAACGGCATCCTCGCGGAGGTACACATGTGTCGCTGTGGCGAGTTCTTTAAAAATGAAAACAGCTGGGTGCGAATGACGGGATGCTGGAGTTGGTCGAATGGTAGTCATGACACGCCGCAACTTCGTTACTAGATCAGCAAGGTCCTCGAATTTATCTGAATTTGTTGCCGGCACGAGCAATTCTCCAGGAAGACGCAAGGTTTCTCCGTCTGTTCCTTCAAAGCTTCAGCCATAGTGGAAGTAATACAAAAAGTAGTAATTAGATATAAGTCAAGTTGAAGGTATAATAAAGTAAAACAAGAAAGCCGTCTCCGTGGGTGGATTGTGCAATGCAAAAAGACACTAACACAATTATTTGTATCCCCAGGTACCTAACTAAAACTTACAACTATCAATCAGATTAAAATATATGCACACTTAGATATTAAAATTATAAATCAACATGTAAACACAAAATATTCACCTTATACATGCTATTAAGATACATTAAAAACAAATAAAAGAACACACACACAAAACACATAAAAAGCAATCAAAAACAAGATGTTTCAATATAACTTAATATAAAAAAAAACAATATTGAAAACAATCCAAAAAATTAAATAATATTAATTATTTAGTGTACACACCATTAAAGGATGGTTATTATTATTTACGAAACGAGAAAAACATTCAATATAAATATTGCTAAAGTATTATTAAGTAATTTCGGGTCAATGCAAAACATCCATGTCGCCCGGTACTGGAATGCATAAGTATGTTCAATTCACCTTCACGCGAAAGCAGGACAAAAAATAAATGAAACGTTTTGCACTATGCAATGTTCAGTTTTCAAAATGTCACATGAAAACTAATAAAACTTGACGAGGTATGAATGTTCTACCAGGGTACAGTTCAACGGAAAGCGTCAATGATCATTAGAACTACACTTAAATATGCACTTAAACACACACACTGCCCGCTGCCGTAGCACCACAAGACGCGAAGCACGCGGAAAGGCGGCCTTCGAGCAGGATTCTTCTCACGGCGGCCGGCAGGAAAATACACCTGGCGTAGGTTATGCCAATGGTGTCTGTCTGTGATATGTTCACGCAACAATCACAAGCGCACACGGGTTGCGGCGCAACTCGTTAAACAATCAGACGACTTCTTCAGTAAATAACACTGCAGGCAATAGGCCTGCGGTGCGTCGGAGTCACCAGTTGACGGGACTACTTGTAGGGCAGGTACATCAGTACCTAAATCGACCCCCGTCTAGTCGAACGTAGTTGTTGTTTCCGAATGAAAAAACCTTCGTAATTTGACGATGTATATTTAAGGGCTATGCCTGACAGAGTATCCACAATTATTGGAAGTTGACAATCAATGGCAGCATTAAACACTTTCGTCACTTACACATAACACAAGAGAAAAATAACATACTAAATATAACAATTGAGAATTAGAATTAGAGATAATAATAACAACAAACTCCCTGTTGGGTTACATCTACCTGTCTAGTTTTTCTATCTGTCAAAACCCTCTAGCGTCCTTTTCCCGGCTGGTGTTGCTAGCCTAACGGTTCAATATGGTGCGTTCGTGAACGCCACACTATCAATCTTATGTAATCTTCCATCATAGACATTTGGCTATTGTGCAGAGTTTACCAGGCTCTTCAAAAGCCTGGCGGATTCGAAATCAACCTATCCCCATAAAGTGGGATTTTTCACAGGCCACGTTTGCAGATAGGCTATCAAAGAGTCCTCTATACCTTTATGTGTAACGTCAAACATAATTGGAGCAGTAACGTTCTCTTGAGATATTGTTACTGGTTACATCTTGTAGACGTTTGTTTCGTGGGTTTGGTTGGGTGGTAGCCTATATTGAGAGCAGTATAACCGCCACCGACTTTATTAAAAACTTCTGGGGCTTAGGACGTAAGTCTAATTACCTATAGGTACTTACCTAATTTTATTGCATTCATTCTCCGATATTCAAGTCTATAATACAAAATAAATAAATATATAAGTACCTAAGTAAGTAATATCAGTATGTACCCAGGTATATACCTACCTAATTACGGACTAATGACATCAACTGATTTCACAATGTTGGAATTTACGCAGCTGTTCCTAAGTAGGTCCCAATACCGTGCGTACAATCCGAAACGATATGGTTTGTAAACATGTGTGCTTTCAAACCCCCGCTCGCAACTCTGGCATAATCGTAAGTCATGCTAATCTCATTTTGATTTTTTATTAACCCAATTGCCGTTGGTATGGTACGGTGAATGCAAACGCCCCTAAAAATATGTTCGTCAACCCGCACTGGCCAGCATGGTGGACACTATAGATAAAAAAATGGTTCGCGTCGTCTATGTTGTAAAACAATTCCGTGATCGAATTCGTAAAAATATCGTGGTGGCAAGGGAAAGGAAAAACATTTTTTTTTTAAGAGAAAATTTCACGTAATCCTCTTTTCCTTTTGAGCAATTCTAGATCATGTTGTTAAATTATATATATCCAAAAATTAGGTTCAAAGTACGTGAAATAGAAAATCAACCCAAATCCCGACGCATCCTCTTGATCCACTTCGCATGTATGTAATGATAGTAGGCAGTAGTAGGACAGCCTCGCCACTCGCCACTAATAACATCAGCAAAAGTAGACGTAACTACAGTGCGTCTCTGCCTGCCCCTTCGGTCGGGGTATTCAGGCGTGGTGATGGTTACAAATTAATTTAGGAAAAATACCTACTTTTCCTAAATTAATATATGACCATCATTCGTACTACCTAAAGGAGGTAAGTACAACTGAGTTTCTTTATTTCCCTCCAAAAAATCTTCATAGTTGCCTATTAAATTTCCTACTTACCCGGGTATAAAGCATCCATTAGTTTTCGTGTTGTAACTTTGTTTTTCCCGCGCACTCACGTCTACCCACATTATATTTTGTTTTAGTATGTTAGACGAAAATAAGCCATGGTGAATTGGTGGCGGCGGGCGTTCGCTCGCCAAGCGATCTCTTTCGTAACTAGCAAACAAACTACTGAGACAGGTAAGTAGGTACCTATATTATAATAGGTAGATTGTAACTAAGGACTGTTTTCCATTGCGTCACGGCACTACGTCGTGAAGTGACAAATTAACTACAACCCAGCAACGTTTTGTATCGTACTTGTTCCTACGTCTTCCCGTAAATTTGGAAAGATGCGCCTTACTTATCAAAATTCTTTGTTTGAGTAATGTGTAAACGAACTTCTTCTTCCAAATCCATTTAAAAACTATGGCTCCATGGTTTACCGCTTCTTCTTCTTTCTTTACGAAATGAAATGCGATGTAAGATGAAATATGGCTTCGGGAATCACCCACGAATTAGGGATTTCGATTGGGTTTTAGAAATACTTATCTGCTGTGAGATTTCACTTTAGGTTACCCATTTACTTAACTTACCTTTGAATTTGGGAAAGTTAAACGCAAAATCGTTTTTTATTTAATTTCGATTTAAAATCCAGGAATCCCTTGGGAAACCCCTTCATAATGAATGAATATTACGTTAAGATAGTCGTTTGATGGGTAAGTGAAATTTAAGGAAATCCCGAATACCCTGTACGTACCCTGTACACTTGAACGACTGTAGCTGATTGGACAACCTGTCCCTGGCCCTGCTGATAACATACTAACTATTTACCCTAAATTCACATTATATAATAAAAAAAACAATATAATGAATGAAAAGATGAAAAAGGTGTGCCAACGATGTGACCAAGTTCTTGGAAAGCTGAATGAGCTGAAGCTCTGAATAAGCAATGCAAGATTCAAGACCATAGAGCATTTTGTTATATTTTTTTTATATAGCAACAATATGAGCAACTGTCATAAAGTTCAAGAACCTTTCGTGATTTTTATTTTATCTGTAAAAAAAGATAAAAATTGTTGTGAGTCAGGCTAGGCGATACATCGGCGTTTATTTTATTTTTTCCTGCAGTTCGGCATCTTTATTTGGCATCAGTGTTAGTACAAATAATGTAAAATGGCCATAAATTTAGATAAACACAAGCAAGCCTTGATCGCTGGGTGGAAGGACGTATTGGACGAGAAAACGGAGACCAACTGGTAAGCTCGGAATTTTGACCAACCTACTTGTTCGGGAAATTTTAAACATTTCTCGCTAATTGTAATGATAAATTGAATTAATTACCGCGCCTTTAATTGGTCCTTATAAGTGCTCACAATGGTTGCAAGCGTGATAGGCAAGACATTCACTTTTATTGACTACGCATTCCTTGCCAAAACTGGAAGGAAATTAAGTGAAATTGATTGCAGTCGTAAAAGTTGTTTGATTGGTTTTTACTCTATACGTACGAAGGCGTCATATGATACCCTTATTTCTTCTCTGTAACTGCAACTTGGGAGTTTCACTCTTAGTACTTTAGTACCCACATAATATACCTATGTATATTCATGCCTATACAAATGAATGTGCAGGAAAACTATAACTTCCCGTAGGATATTAATAAAACAGCAGCAAATATGTAATACAATTCAGGTACAGTGCTCCAATGCAGTATAGGTAAATGATTTTACAAAGTTATATTTAGGTCTTACTACACAGTCTAACAGCTTGATAAGTGAGTGTTTTTGTACTACCTGTAATTATCTGAATACCTGATTGGATCAACATTGAATTATACTGTGCTATTTATTAAATTCTTATTTTCTTACCACCAAATTTACAGTTGTTTTATAACTTATCAAATGTCATATAGTACTGCGCACAAAAGATTTGCGTTGCGTAGTACTATAATGAAGTTTAATAAAGTTATAAAACATCTACAAATTCGGGGGTAAATCTTTAAAACTGTCCCACTCCTGAGTAACCCTTCGCTATGTCTCTTCTATAATCCTCTGTTCAGGACAATGTTGGTCATATCTATCCCACAATGTCCGGTCATTAACAATATGACCTTACATTAGGTACATACTTAATATTGTTGCAGGGCTCTATTCGGCTATGATGGACCATCAAACGACTTGAAGTTCATTGATAAAGGAGATGGAGGCCTCACTGAACTCATTGATGAGTTCAACAGTGGTAAAATACAATATGCATTCCTCAAAGTGGACTTACCTAACGGGACAGTATCTAAATATGTCCTTATCAACTGGCAAGTACGTATTATTTATGTTTCATGATAGATGTAGTGTGCTGATGTGGAAGGAAGCTCAATGTGTGATAAGGGGAAGGATAGGTCAATTGAGATGCATATATAACCAATGTCTATGACTCACTGTGATAAACCAATCATTTAAATTTATGCATTCCTACTAGGCTGCAAAGTCCTATGCTATGTATAGTTATATTGATGGTTAATACAACAACAACTATTATTAGAACTCTTACTTTTCTTACAACAATGAAATGTCAACAAATTTGGCAAATAACTTTATCGCTAAGCAAACACACCAAGCCACCAAAACAAATAGTATGGTCCCATACTAGCAATGCTTGTAGTATTGGTACTGTTAAATAGGTGGTGGTATTCCCAGTCAATGATTACGTATATATGGATATTACACATTGAGGTGGCATTCCGATCCGGTTGTAGAGTTATGTTAAAAAATTTAATGACAATTTGTACGTACCCCCAAAGGCCTCTACTAATCAAACGATTTGACTTTGACTTTGACTATGGATACATCAATACACACATTCATGCTCATCATACAAAGATTGCCCCTACTGGGATTAAATCACTGGCCGTATGATACAGTAATCAGTATTACTACCAAGTACCAACTGTGCCAATGACGAGATTTGTTTCTATCATAGATTTTTTACGAGCATGTATGCTGGTCGAGCATACGCGATCGTGTGCGAGGTAGCAATGACGCATTCCATCTGGAATACACATTACAATGGAATCTTTTGAGATAAGATAGTGTAGTTAGACAAATTCTGTCAAAAGATAAAATTACTTTAAATAACTTCTGGTATGTACTAATGTTGAGGAAGGGAAACTATCAGTATTATAATCATGTACATAATGAAATATTAATAAATACTGATTAAGATTGATATGATTTTTGTTAGTGGACTAGACACGGCACTAAATGTTTGATTTATCTTTTTTTTTTATTCCAAGGCCACTTTATATTTTTCTCATATTTGTGGTTTAATTTAAATACGAGGATATCCATTATTAAATAATATATTGTCAAACAAGTAGGTATTTATTTACCTACATTATGTAATTAAGTGAAAAAAATACTATTGAGAATAAAGCAGAATAATAATTAAAAGCTAAAGCAAATGGATAAAATGTAACAAAATTATATGTTTTATTATTAAGTTAGGTACCTACTAGAGTTATGGTATATGTAATATTGCACAAGATTTCATGTTGAAATTAGTCTAATTGTCATAATAGCTGAAAAAAAAAATGATAAATATTGATTGGGCCAAGGAGTCTATTTCTATTTACCAAAAAAAGCTTCTAGCACCCAATAACTTAGAAATTATAATTTCTCATATTCACATAATTCAATACGTTATAACATGGGAATATACGACGCTATAGGAGATGTGCCTTTTAGTGAGAACCATGGCAATGAGCTCGATCCAACATGTGTGTGTGGTCGTTGTTGAAGAAAATTCGTGTAGGTACTTCACTACTACACACTGTTTTGTGCAATAAACATACTCTTAACGGCTATAGGAACGAGCGTCTCAGTTGTTCACACGGTACATGGGGACGGGTTGTTGCCATTATAACATGCACGGAGAATAAAATTGTCCACCCAGGGTGAAGGCGCACCGACCGTCCGCAAGGGGACATGCGCGAACCACATCAAACATGTCGCCAGCTTCTTCCCCGGCTTCCATCTGACAATGCACGCGCGAACCGAAGATGATCTTGAAGAGAAGATGATACTGGACAAACTCGCCAAGGCCGGGTCGGCGTTTAACTTCAAGACCAGTAGGCCGGAGGAGCAGCCTCCTAGCGGACCAGTGGGCACCACTTATCAGAAGGTTAATCCTGGTAAGAATCACTATATCTTTCCAGCCTTTGTTCTCAGTTTTTTTTTATTGAGTTTGAATTTCAAAGTTCTAGTCTACCCGGGGAGAGTCAATTCAGAACGTTTCATTGGGTCTAAAGAATACGTATCAATAATGCTAATTGATTACCGAATCGTTTGATACACAACTTGTCTTACAAGGTTAATTACACAGAGCGTCTGTCGTCTGCCCTCCGAAATGCAACTATCTACATATTGGGAGTCCCACTGTTGTGCTACCTAGACCAAGTTGTCACGTTTTCATGTTTGAGATTGTCCATACTGCAAGAGAGACTGCAACCAGGACTGCAAGCTTAATGTGTCCTCCGAAGTAAAACCCCCATCAACGCTGGGACGAACGAGGTTTAGTTATGTTGGTTCTTTGTTGAGTATCACATTTTCCGATCGTATTTCCGAACGTATCTTGAGCCAGTGACTATGACACTTACTGTTACTGTACTGCAAATTTACACTCGATATTGCCATTTCTTTTACGTATTCACATATTCTTGGAAAGAAAAATATCGACCTATGACAATGCACTCTATGTTTACAATTCTTCCAACAATGCTATGAGCACAAAGTTGTTTATCAATCCGGCTCAGATTCAACATAAACACTTTCGATACGCTGGACGCGCTCGCTAGGCGCACGCGCAAGACGTACGATATAACGAAATATTTAAATTTAAAATTGCAAACTTCAAAATGACCAGTATTGTGTTGCCCCAGTGCTATCAAGTTATTATGGCTCGGAAAGTCGCTGAGGAAATTAAAAGAAGAAAGAATGGCTTGAGAAGAGGTATTTATATACACTGACGCAGTGCAGAGACTGGTATCTAAACCCCAACGGAGCACAGATACCGGTTTTAAAACCTAACGCAGCATAGAGACGGGTTTTAAGTGTATCGAAACTCCTAAGCGAATAAACCGATTTCGTCGCGATTTTGTTATTTCACTCACTTGCCCTTAGAGGATTTAAGACTGGAGTTGGCGAACGTACGCGTCCCGTCGCCGAAGTGAAATGGCCAATGACCAAACTTAGTACCATACAAACGGGGTTGCTTAGATATTTGTTTACCTTCTTTGCAATAGCAGCCTTTCCCAAAGTAGGCGCTGCAGGCCTAAAGGGTAAGAGACCCAGAAAAAAAATGGGGGCGTTGTGTAGTCTTACAATAATTAATTTAATTTGAAGTTATAGTTATAGCTATAGCTAAAAATAATTCATTCTCAAAGTGGGCAGTAGACAAAATAAGTTTGGGAAGCCCTGCAATAGTGTATCGGTATTGGCGCTTTTAGGAACTTAGATGTGTGCATTACGCATTTTCCTTTCCTCGCTCTATAATTTGTTTAATATATTAGGACAGCGACTAGCGCTTATCATCTCGGCGCTAAGTTCTCTTAATGTCAAACAAAACCTACATCCTAAATTAAGTTTGAAGGAGAACCATACCGGCGATTTAAGATACACTGTTTTAAAATTGTTTACTTTACCTTTTTAATTTTAAGGTCGAAAATTCGCTTACTCTTTTAATGTATTTAATATCCTCTGAGCCTTCTTTAGTCGCTTGTATTATTTCAGTTTTTGTTTTGTTACAGTTAAAGAGATTAATTCAAAAGAAAGAGACCAGTTCTGGCTGAAGGAAGAACAAGAAGAGAAGAAGCGAGTGGAAGCCGAGAAGAAGCGACGAGAAGAGGTAATACTATCCATAGGAAAAATGATATCGAATGAATATTGCGATGGTTGGTTTAATAATGATTATGAATGTGGATGAATATAGAATGACAGGATTACCCAAAAAAACAGTGTATAGTATTAAGAGTGATATAATATGATCATATAGTGTAGGTAGTGGTTGGAGCGTAGGCCGCTCGGCTCACTGGACCGGGTGGTTCCTGGTTCGATTTTCGTCTCGACAAATTTCGTTTCGTGGTTAGTCCTTGTCTGAGGATCGCCTCCAGACAATTTTATGATACCCTCAGGTGTTGCTTAGTTTGGAATCATACCGTTTGGTGTATTGTATATTAAAGGAGGTTACAATGTTGTGATATGGTAAAAGAAATGAGTTGTGCATGGACATACTACGCTGAGTCCAGACACTGGTAAAAGGTGTAACAGATGATGAGTGTTGGTAAAACAAAAAAATATTTCAGGAAAAGAGAAAAGCCGAAGAGGCCGCCAGGAAAAGGGACGAACTCGACGGGGAAAGGAGAGCGAAAGTGCAAAAAGAAAAGTATGTTACTTTTTTTATACATCTTAAGGCAGAGACAGTAGAAGTGTTAAATGCGCACACTCTAACCTTCAAATTTATAGAATGTTATAATGGACTATAAAGCTATTATAACGCAGTTTTTCCTCCGAAAAGTTGTCATAATGCCATTATAACTGTCTAAAATTTAGGGGTAAATATCATCGAAAGAAACAAAATCGACTCCTAGCATTTTTCACACCAGTAATTTCTACACCGTGAACAAAAACAAAGCATACTCAATGCATCCCACTCACTCTAACGCAAATGTGTATACAGGTGTTTCGCTTAGGCAGCTGTTATAATCCCTATATCCTATACAGAATTTACTATCAACAACACCCTTAGTGTTGTCATTGATAAAATCACTGACGGATATTGATGTTGGAAGTGGATTGCCTGGAAATAAAGTTCGTATTACTCCCCCAGTACTCCGAGTGTGGAGGTTGCGAGCAGGGCGGGCGGGGGCGTGGGCGTGGGTGGGGGCGGGGGCGTGGGCGCGGGGGAGGCGCTGCGGCGGCAGCGGTCGGCGGAGGCGCGCCAGCTGATCGGCGCGTCCACGGCCGCTGCGCGCGCGCTCTTCCAGCAGAACTTGGCGCAGGGGCAGATCGTTGCGCGGTGAGCAATAACTATACTTGTATATCAATCTTATTTATATTATGTAAAATTGCAAACAGTGCTGTGCTTTGTGTGTTTTTGTTGTTGTTGTGTATTATCCATGGAAGATATTTAAAAAAATGGTGCTATATTTTAAGGTTTTTTTTAATTCTGTGTGACGAAAACGCACTGCGGTACTGTGCTACATTATCAAATGATAACCAATAGAGATTTACGGATCTATATCAATCTATTCTAATATTATAGAGAGGTGTTTGAGTTTCGATGTAGGGGGTAATATGCTGATCTGAATCTGAAAATTATTTCACTAATAGGAAGCTACATTATCCCTGCGTGCTATAGGCTATGCTTCATCGAGGTCCCGCGGCCGGAGGTGCGGCCAGCAGCCGTAAATAATAATAATACTTTTACATCTATTGCAGGTCGAACTCCATACCCGAGAAACCAGTCCGCAGTTCCGTAATAGCTCAACGAATAAACACATTCACGCAAGCGCAGTCCTCCCCACAACCGAGTTCACCTCTCAAATCCCCCAACAAACTCGAGCCCAAAGTGACACTACAAGACACTAGTCCGGAACAACCCAAAACCAGCCCTTTGAAGAACATCGACAAGATCAAAATGAGCCTAGAAAGCCCATCACAGATACAGTACGAACCAATAATAGACCCGTCAACAGACTTGAGTCCGAGTACAGAAACTAATCCCGGATCGTTCAGTGCCATTAATTATTCAGAGTCCGTACCCGAAAAAACGTACAGAGACATTGAACCGTTGAAACAGAGTGAACCGATGATCAAACAGAACATTCTAGAGAATGATATGTTCGACGCGTCATATTCTAGTTCTAACGAGAATGACGATGATGATAGCGATAACAAGTTCAGTACTATAAAGCGGTCACCGTACAGCAAGAACAATATCGCGAATGACAATGAGAGGGGGGAGCTGAGCCGACAGAACACTGTCATTGAGAATGTCAATTACAAGAAGGAACCAAACGGCACGACGCTTGAGGGTGAGTGAATTTTATATAATACTAATAATAGCTGACCCGGCAAACGTTGTTGTGCCATATACATTATTTCCAGGAAATATTTTTATAGGTAAATATTTGCGATTATAAATTGAGATATAAACTATTCTATCTTTTAAGTTGTATAAAACTGCACACAGTGTGCAAAATTTTATTTGAATCGGTTTAGTAGTTTAGGAGTCCATAGCGGACAAACACCATGACACGTAATTTATATATATTAAGATAGGACGTCAAACACCTCTGTCCTCCTGTGACTATGGTTGCTGTACAGCAGCTGAGACGTCGGGAACGTAAAAAAATAAACGCGATAAAATCCTTAATTAAATAAGTTATATTTCAATCATATAATATACATATTTAAAACGCCACTATACATTTTATATAGCATGTGGTATACTTTATTACCATAGATGTTTCACCCGAGGGCTTGGAAGAGGAGGGCGTGATATATGAAGACTTGGACGACGACCCAGGGCTCGCGGCGAGAGCGCTGTACGACTATCAAGCTGGTAAGAGTGTTATCAGTTCGAATATAGTAGTCGATTTTCAACAAAACTTTTTTTTTCAAATTTTAAAACAATTCTTGGTGTGAAGAAGTAAAGTTATAGCATATAACAAATGTACTTATCAGCAAACGTTAACGACCTGACGACGCAATTAGTATAGTCGGTTGTGACCGGTCCCAGTAGAAGCTAACTTTGTGTGGTGAGCACGAATGTTTGTACCCGAGTCATGGATGTTAATATATATATATAGGTAATTATATTCGGGGATCGCCCCAGTCCATAGTACGGTACGCATAATACAAGCGTTGCTTAATTTGGATTCGAATAGTTGGTGTCTTCGTCTGGCGATATTATTTCTTTGACGGCCTGATTAGCGCAGTGGTAGTGACTCTGCTTTCTGCGCCGAGGGTCCCGGGTTCGAATCCTGGTAGGGACACAAGCTTTGTGTGATGAGCACGAATGTTTGTACCCGAGTCATGGATGTTTAATATGTATATAAGTATTATATACTGAGTTCGCCCTCAGTCCATTGTACGGTACCCATAACACAAGCGTTAAGCTTAAAGTGGGACCGTATAGTTGGTGTGTTCGTCTGGCGATATTTATTTATTTATTCTACTATTCACTTCTAGCTGATGAATCTGAGATCACATTCGACCCCGGCGACATCATCACGCACATAGAGCAGATAGACGCGGGCTGGTGGCAGGGGCTCAGCCCTCAGGGCATGTTCGGACTGTTCCCGGCGAACTATGTCGAACTGCTGCCCTGCCTACCGCGCTAGGACGCTGTAACACTCTTGTACAGCTACACTGGGCCCCAAGTCTGCTAACACAGTCGATTCATAATCGAACAGCAACCGCATAGTAACTGTCACTTTTGACAGCTATTGTATGGGGTATCTGTCAAAAGTGACAGTTACTATGCGGTTGATGTTCGATTATGAATCAATTGTGTTAGCAGACTTGGGGCCCTGTACACAGGCTGTATAGCAGAGGTATAAAGGTATTTTTGCGTAGATATGATGATATTTTTGTATATTGTAGATCATAAAAGTAATCTTAAACCGTCAGATACTTAAGAAGCATCGTTATCAAATAGGACGTCTTAGAAATGTAATCGCCTTGAAGAAATTATTTGATCATGCTTTTTAAAATCTGCGTGGCATAATTCTGTTTCTTATGACAAAACAGTAGAGCATAAAATTGTTTGTGAATACGGAAAATTATGTTGAATCAATATTTAATGTATCATCATATCTACACAACCTACTCTATGATGACAGAACTTGTTCTCAATTGAACAGCCCCATGGGGCAAGCAACTCCATGGTTGCTCTTTTTATAAGGAAGTTAATTTTTTTATAGCACATTGTTACGGCTATGTGAGAACAATGTAGGATCGATTAGGTAGGCTGGAATTAAAATGTTCTTATTGAGATCATTATTAAGAATAGTATACACACATTCTTAAGTTGACACCTGCAATACATTTGCCTGCGTACTATCCTCGTGTAAACCGGGCATACGGTCATCCAATTAATTAGTAAGTGTATATGCAAATGTAACTCAAATAGTGTTTTATATAGCCGCGTCTTTTGCCTAACACTACACAAAACGGATTAGTTCTATACAACATAATGTCGACAAAATGACGAGGTTTGTTGAATGTTCGAAAAAAAATTGGAGAAGACGCGGATTTAGAGGCCAAACACACAGGAGAGCAATTAAGCGTTTCAACAGTGCTATAAAACCGGGTAAGCGCTATAAAACGCGGGTTTTAAATTATAACAAT
The DNA here is from genome assembly GCA_905404115.1 of Pheosia gnoma. Taxonomy (NCBI): domain Eukaryota; kingdom Metazoa; phylum Arthropoda; class Insecta; order Lepidoptera; family Notodontidae; genus Pheosia; species Pheosia gnoma. The sequence goes on from FR989905.1 coordinate 7,839,355, forward strand.
TATACTTGTTGCAACTAATGATGTCCCTTATGATAGCTGACAATTATTCGAATTTCGAAAGAAATAGCGTTATTTGTTTTATTGTATGGTTCATTGTAGTAGGTAACATAATAGTGTGGGAGTCGAGATATGATCATGGAATAATTAAGCTGTCATATATGCCATCATATGTTGCCGAATATGAGAAAACACCATGAATTTATGGAAGGTGCGACTGATCCGCAATATCTAGCCTTATTATAGACCGTGTCTTAATGGATCATACACTAAGAACGAATGATTTTGAGAGGAGGATATTCTAAAATTAGTATTGTTCATAAAATAATAGTCGTCTGATAGGCCGTTACATAGTGTTCATCAAATTCATAGAAAGTTTGAATCCATTGACATTAAATTGCATTGAAAATCATGTTTCATTTAAAAACAATGTAATGCCATTGCAAATGGAATATCGCTTCTAGAAATTTCGAGGTTTGAGATTTTATTTTCTATAACATTTTGACTACAAATTACATTCGAGTAATATTACTTGACATTGATTTTGAATAATTTGAATGTAAAATACTTGCATCTAAAATCGTGTTGATTGTAAACTAGCTGTATCGGCGAACTTCGTACCGCCTCAGAATCAAATGTATGAAAATATATTTTTTCCCCATGTTTAGCTATTCTGCTATTCGGGATGGAGTTAAATGAAAAAAAAAACAAAGATCACAAAAATCGGCCAACCCGGTCTTGAGTTAGAAATTGTATAGTTACACCAAAAACAAAGTGGTGTTAGTTAACACTACTTTGTTTTATATATGTAGATGTTAACCGCATAGTGTGTTAAAGTATTTTCGACTGTGATCCTAATGAATGTTAGTCGATTTTTGCATATTATTTTAACACCCCGCTGAATTCGATATGCGTAGGTTTTATAGATTTCGTAGATTAGAAGTAATATGCAGACTTATTTTTACCTATACACGTGACATATATTTAATACAATGCATTATTATTTTTGGTGCATATTGCTTTTGTTTAACTAATAAATGCATTTTCTTGTCGAAATTTATAAAATTAAAATAATCAGAGAGTTAAGGTATAATTAAATATTATGACGTTTAAATAATACCCTATCGCCTAAATATTTGACACTTATTCGTTTAATTTCACTTACGAGTTGAGAAAAATAGCAATGTTGTAGGAGATGAATTTACGTTTAAATCTTTTATATTTAGTTTTGAAATGGTAAAATAACAGACGACTTTCAGAATTTAATTAAACTAATAATTGTATTGAGTAAAAATTAATTTAATGTATTATTCAGACTGCCATTTATTTATTTAAAGATTTTATTTTTTTATAACAAAAATGTCGTTGTGCCAATTAAATAAATTGGCAGCACAAATTCGCTGAGCTGCCAACATTTCGGCCAAAGGATGCACCCGTTGACTATATAACTGACTTATAAGGGTAGGCCTCCAATTTTATTCGACTGCTTTAGTTTTAGGTTTGACTGCATTTTTATTAAAGCTTTTTAGCTGTACTAAGACTATATTCTTATTAGGCATTTATTAATAAAAAGTGTCTGTTCAGTATGCATGAAAGTATTTAGATGATTTGTTATGTATTATATTGTTTTCTTTTTGTAATATTTTAACTGCACAAAGTTAACTACTTACGGTACTAATATATAGTTACAGCAGTGCCAAACAATAGTATCAATTCTCACATTGTAAAGATAAAAGTCACAACTTAATTAGTAATATCGTCACAAGTAACAAGAGTATTACATATTTTCTATTATGCCGGTCTCAAACGCAATGTTAAATTTGCGCGCGAACGCACATTTAACAGAAATAGGTAGTAGTGTAGCAAGCTGTGCCTAATACTACATGTAAGGGGTCCTACCTTCTATGTGCTACTGCACTCAATCGGAGTTGCCCCAGAATTACTTCAGAAAATATTAGTGTGAGTTTCAGTGTTGAAGATATTTATTTGGGATTGGGATTTATTTTATTTTATTCCTATTATTTTATTTTTTTTATTTATGGATAGACATGTGCTAGTTCATCGTTGCGTTTGTGGCCGCCATTAACAATTCTGATTAACAGTATTGAGATCTATTTTACTAGTTTGATCAATATCGAGCTGTCCATTTTTCACAGATACTTCAATTTGTAAGTAATGTAACATACATGTTTGTATTATCCGATTTGTAGAATCATCCATTTTTGTTACAATTATATTTTTCTTGTATATATTGCAATAGTGGATATAATGTATGTAATTAAGTTATGTGCACTGTTGGTTATATTTGACTATTATTGTAAGCTTATTTGCATTTTTGGACTTTAGTACAACTTACTACATTTTACATTGTTGTTAGATGTAAACATTCCACAGATCAATCATTAGGACAGACGTGGCCCCAACACTAGACAGGTTTCCGTATATAGATATCTGTTTGTTTCTCATTCTGCGGGGACAGCCTTCCAATTTACTTAGGGATTATAGACTGTGTGCCCCAACTAAGAGAATATTTAAGACTAAGCTTCGCCTTTACCCCTTCTATACATACTAGTTTGTAAGCCATGTGAGATGTATTTTTTGTATTATGTTGATACAGTGTACATTCTCAATGTAATTTGTACCTATATTATTGCAATATAATTTTATGTGTATGGTGCTCCATTGTATTGTAACATGTAACGTAAGTTTACATTTGTATCCTAATATTTTCAAAATAAACAAGTCATAGGTTCAATTATAAGCTTTATTATTATTTACCAGAACTCTTAAGCCGACCGCTTTAATTGAAGCGCTTTTAAATTTACATTTGGATAAAATTTATACAAGTATAATTCATTTATTTATTAACTACAATCGTCTTACATGCTTTATTTGTACTATAGTAAAAATAATAATAACAAATACAGCTATTCATGTAAGATATCGGCGAACACCCCGCATCTGGGTACAGGTATGTTATTAACAATATCGGGATCAACCTGAAAGAATGATGTCAAAAAGTATAGTCATTATTTTGTACTGTATATGAACAAACATCGCACTACGCAGTGGCGTCGAGTAACCTTTCTTAATAGCCGGCCACTTTTATTCGCCCTTCGGTGAGCCTTTCACCAGGATATAAGCTACTATAGTTGACTTGGAAGAATTCGAACCCAAGTGCGGCATAGATGCGAGTGCAGCAATGTAATATACCAAATATAATTAACAGTAAAAAATGTGTGGTAGTTGTATTCCCTATTATTTCCTTTAATTTTTTTGGTCTATCACTAGTGCTACAATTTATTGTGGGATAACACTTACCTTAATGCGCACTTCTCTCGGCATGTAATCGTGGAAGAACTGGTAGAACTCGAAGTGTGTTTTGACGATGTCGAGTCGCGCCATCTCGTGCTTGAGCGCGTCGGTCGCGTCGAGCGGCGCCGTCCTGAGACGTCGGATGTCTTTCACGAAGTTATATATCGTTTCAACTAGCTTCTCTGCACGGACTCGCGCCTTGTAGTCGTACCTGAGATAACAGTTAAGGGATTATAGCGGTTTCGCCAGATAAACACACAAATGTTTTATATGGTCCTACATTAAGCAACGCTTGTGCTATGGGTACTCTACAATGAACTGAAGGCAACCCTAGTAATAGTCTAGACTAATGCAAACAAGAAAAATATAATTTCCAACCCACAAAAATTTGGTGTCGAGTGACCTACGATCAAGACACTGCATCAATCAGTCAGATATGAACAGATCAGGATAGCCAAGAAGTATTTCAATAGGTAAGCCATATCTGCTCTCTAAAATTCTTTAGACAACAAACTAATGCCTGCCTGTATACAAACCGAAGTTTTAGTATGTGCGTAGTTGATTCTTCACAAGGTATTGAATAATGGTTTTACTTACTTAGATTCTAATTTAGCCTCCAAGAACCTATACAATCTCTTAGTGATCCATGACGCGTTCGCTGGGCGGAATCGCTTAGGCGGCTTGTACGTCAAGTCTTCAATCACCTCTTGCGGCAGGTTGCCGAAGGGGGTAACAGCCTTTATCTGCTTCTTCTGAGCTGGTTTTAGCCGACGTGGTGGTGGCTTCGTGGGGACCATGAAGATGTTGAGCGGGTCCCGGGCTGGAGCTTTGATTGTATTACGTATTTGTTCTCGCTGCGTAAAAGGATTGCACATTTTAAAAAGTATTTCACCTATACAGAAAATGACGATTTATCCATTCTAGAGCTACGATGCCATAGATAGACCGCATAAGGTTGTAACACACTTTGCATTGCGTTTGGGTTCAGCAGAATCAAAATAAGATAGCTGTTGCATAGTAATTGTAAAATAAAACCAAAAATTCAAGCTTATTATGATACAAATAAGAAATTGCGACGATTATCTGCTCTCTATGTATATGCACGTAATATTCAAACTTTATAAGAATTTGACTGTTGTCCGTGGTTGTAGTTAGTAGGTATTTGCCTTCATTTAAAAACTAATAAAGTTTGTCTACTTGCCATTTTTAGTCTTTTCTCCATATTATCTTGCTTGATCTTCTGTAAATGCTCTTTCAAAATATTCCGTCGTGTTCCTATAGATACCTCATGGTCGGGTTCCTCTACCATCTCATCCACATCCCGGTCGGACTCATCAGGCAGCTCGGTGGAGTTTGCTTGAGGAAAGTTCACAGACTCTGATTGTATCTCCAAATGTTCAGTTTGTCTTGCAGCAGACTTCTCCATGACTAGAGCTCTCAGAGATTTGCGTACAGTGAAATCTTTACCAAAGGTTTGTCGTAGCGTTTTGCGAGTAGTCCTATGGGAGTCCCAGCCTGAACCTTCACCAGTGGAATTTCCAGTGCTTTCTCTAGGTGGGGGAGCCATACTAGGCCTTATGTGTAGACTTTTTGACATAGTTTTTCTAATACTAGTATTGTTGCCTTGAGCAGTAAAAGAGTCTACTAGGTTGGATTTGTCACGTAATATCACTTCAGGTGATTGGTCTAATGCTATCTTTCTGTTTCTGCCTGTGGTGTCGTGAGTTGTGTTCGGTGTTTCTTCTATTTCTTCATTACTTTCTCTATCTTCTTCGTCGCTTTCATATTTCAATTGTTGAGAGTCTTCTTCATCTACTTCAATTTCATCAAATTGTTCGTTATCTGGGTCAGCTTCATCACTGGCTATGGCTTTATCGGCATCATCACTGTCTTCTAATTGTTGGTCATTTTCAATGTCACTTTCATTGGCGTCATCTTCAACTTCACTTTTATGTGCACTGACTTCATTTTCATCTTCTAATTGTTGGTCATTTTCAACGTCACTTTCATGGGCTTCGTTAGCGTCATCTTCAACTTCACTTTCATTTGCACTGACTTCATTTTCATCTCCTAATTGTTGGTCATCTTCAACATCACTTTCATTGGCTTCGTTGGCGACGTCTTCAACTTCGCTTTCATTTGCACTGTCTTCATTTTCCTGACTTTCATTATTAGTATCATTTTCAACTCGTTCATTATCGTCAACATCATTTTCATCATTATTTACATTCCCATTTGCATAATTTTCTACGTCTTGACAAACGTCACCTATGGGTTCAGCCTCATCATTTTCATCAGCGACATCATTTTCTTCTACATTGGGTTCCTGATTTATGTCACCGTAGACATCGTTTTCAGGGTAATTAATTTGACTTTCATTAGCAGATGCCTGATCTACATGTTCATTTTCCGTTTCTTCTCCATTGTTGAAGTCTTGAGTTTCATGAATCCCTTCATCGTGTTCGATCTCCACACTTTCATCGACATTCTTAATTAAGTTTACTTGGTCCTTGTTTTCAAAATTTTCAGTTGCATCATCTTCATCTAAATTAACTTCATTCTTTTTAATATTTTCTTGGCTTATATCAACAATTTCATATTCATTTTCACGCTTTTCGTTTGCGTCTTCATTGGTTAAATGGTTTTCGAGAGCTTCATTATCATTTTCGATGACATGATCCTTGACATCTTTTTCTTGCCGTGTTGCGTGTGCATGTTTGCTATGATTTTTACCCTGTACATTTTTGAACCATTCGTTGTTTTCAACATCACTATCGGTAATTTGAGCATCGATTGCGTCATCTTCGTTTAAGTCCTTTTCTCTGATCTTTTGATTTTTAACAACATTTTCAACTTGTTCATCATCTTCATCTGCATCTGCGTCTTCTAACAATTGTACTGCAATTTGATGTACGTTTTCTAGACTCTCATCCATGTTTTCGTCAATAACATTTTCTTGCATTTTAGCAAAGCTTTTAGATACATATTTTCGGCTTTTATTAGGTTCCTTTTCTTGACTTTCTGCAAGGAAAGATTGGATTCAAGATTTTAAGCATACCTCTGCATAATTTTAAAAGTGTAAACTAAATTATTATAGAACTCACCAAGTCTAGCTTTTTTTACTGGTGTGTGACCCCTTAACATTTCTTCTAGCTGATGCTCAACCATAGTTGAAGATGGCAAATGTTTCCAATCATCCATATCTATATCAGACATAAGATTAGATGAGCGAGGCTTTGGAGCATGTTCTTGATCAACTTTCTTTTGAAAACCAAACACTTTTGGTTGAATCTCAGATACTTCATCCTCACCTTCAGAAACAATGAAGTTGGCAAACATATTTTTTCGTTTATTCGTAGGACGATTACCAAATATATTTTTAGTTTGCTTTGGTTCAGCTGGCAACTCTTTAAATTTATCAGCAATTGTATTATTTGGAGTAATATTAAGCAAACCAGCAGGAAATACTGGTTTTGTTCGTTTTGTAGCATGAAACAACTCTTTCGTTCCAGTTGATAATGTTTTATCATGAATTGTGCTACTTCTCTTTTGCTTGGCCATAGATTCTCTTGTATTGGCAAGTTGACCAAATTTGGTTTTTGCCTGATTGTCCTTTTGTGTGAAGAGCTTTCGCTGTGGGAGGACAATGCTATTGATTGATTCACTGCCGCTGCTTTCCGGGAGGTCCACAGTGTAATCCTTTTGTTCTTGACTGTCAATTAAATAATTAGCTTTTAATTTTATAACTTTAGTAATAGTTTAGCTAACAAGATAATATTTTTATAATTTTTGTAAGTGATTGACAGATTTAATAACTCTATTCATGAATGAGATTTATTTTTATAATGCCATTGTAAGAGTATGAAATGATTAAAAATCAACATCATTGAATGAGTTATCAGTATTTAGATGCTGTCTAAACTTATACAAGACCCAATGGCTTTATTTAAAACAAGCAGCTCGTGAGCAGTATTTCAACTAAACATAGCCTCTAGCACTTGGGTATAATGTAGCTTCCTAATAAAAAAGAAATTTAAAAATTGGATCAGTAGATCCAGAGATTATCCCCTACATCCAAACTCACAAACTAACTTTCCTCTTTATAATATTAGTATACTAACAAAAAGTATACAATTAATTACCTCAGAACTTCAATATCAATTAGTTCTTCGAAAGCCTGGTTGTCCTCAATCATAATGTTATCTTCTAACACTTCCATTATGTCCCTAGAGTTCTCTTTGAGATTTTTCCACCAACTCCTGCCTGAAATGTCATAAAACAATCGAGTTTACATTATAGGTTGATACATTTTATGTAGACTATGTGGCTGTGATATATGACAGTTTTTTTTTTAAGTTATGCCATATGATTAATACATTTATAATTGTTTGTTTCTTTTCACACTTTTCTATAATTTGCCAAAGCTGTCACAGTCTGCCTATGGATTATAGTTACCGGCTATCTTTATAATCAATGTGCTTATATAATTTTGTAAGTGTGCATCTGCATTGTTTCATGCATTTATACTTGGATAGTCAACACTGTACATAGTCTAAATTATATTTACTTTTACATGGCTTTTTCCTACTAACCAAGTGACATTTTAAAGTTGTTGTTGGCCAAATTATCCAAAAATTGTCTGTTGTTGGAAGCCATATGAAACTGTGTGTATATTAGTACACACAGTTCCTCCCTGCCCCAAGACCTGCCTCAAGACACTTGCAATCTGCAGAGATATTTGCAGCCTACATCAGGGACAGTTACAGGGGGACAGTTATATAAGTATTATATACTGAGTTCACCCTCGGTCTATCATACAGTACCCATAATACAAGCGTTGCTTAGTGTGGGACAGTATAGTTGGTGTATTCATCTGGTGATATTATTGTAACTATTATTTACTGAACATTAAATTTAAAACGCCTGCTTTCTGAGCAGAATATTACATATGCAATCTATAAACAAACCTGATTATTGCAATGCAGTCAGTAGTATACAAAACAAATGATTGGCTTCATATTCAACCCTGGCGAAAGTTATTAGTTTGTCATAATATATAAATATTTTTTGTCTATGAATCTAAAACTATTGCAACTCAAAACTGCCGGTGCTATCTATACAAATAAATAAAATTGGATTGTCTGTTTGTAATATTAAAATAACCACTTTTTACTAAGTGCATTTGGATGTACACAGGGTACATATACCATAACAACATTTTTTACAATTTTGTCAAAATGTTGGTCTGTCTGTCTGTTTGTTCCGGCTAATCACTGAAATGGCTGGATCGATTTTGACGGGACTTTCACTAGCAGATATCTGATGAAACAAGAAGTAACTTAGGCTACTTTTATTTTAGACTAGCTGTTACCCGCGACTTCGTCCGCTTTTTGTTAAATACCACACGGACGAAGTCGCGGGTAACAGCTAGTATATATTATATTTACTCACGTCTCGGTTCTTCAATATCGGTATTATCTGTCAGAACAGACCTTCTGCTGTTTAGAGGGGACAGAGCAAACGATTCCATATTATTTTCCTTGAAGTGTTCTATCACCGACGTGAGCCTGCCAGAGACGGTGGACAGGGCAGGGGACGCCACACTACGGGTCCGGCGGGTCCTGTCTCGCCGAGGCGTCATCGGAGCACCCTGAGAGCGCGATGGAGATGGAATTTTCGATTTTGGCATGTTTTATCTTGTTTTAACACTGAAATATGGTGTAAATCACTTTCTATTGTTCATCACGGGTGGAGCTACTAGAACCAAACTCGTTAAAAAACATAATTATTACGAACAAAATAAATCTATTGTTATGAATCGACTACTTTACTATTTCACTGATTTCCCCAATTGTTGTTCAGATACCTTACGTAAATAAGGGAAAGGTTGCTTGAATTCACACTTTTTAACACAAGAAAACAAAAATAAACAAACTATTCAGATTCTCAAACCGTTTTCATTCAAAGTTTTTTTCTTTTATGAAAGCACAGACAAGAAAGAGTTTGTGAAGCCACTGACCTCTATTGTATAATGGACGTCAGTGTTGTGAACCGCTCGCTCGGCCAGCACAGATAAATAATAATCTAACGTTCCGTTAACGTTACTATTATTATTGGATTTTGGATTACTATAAGTAATTTACTTTGTACAACCACCTGCGGTAATAAATTAATAAATGCATATTTTTTTCACTTTATAAGGTATCGCAAAGAGTAATTTATCCGAGGCTACCGTAACCAAAGGGTCCAAACGCAATCCTTATTTTTGTACCAATCTTTACCAATAGTATTTCTTATTATTTTTTAGGTTGACATGCTATAAAAAAGTGTAATTTTGCCAGTGTCTAGATTTCTTGGTAAATAAAACAAAATTGACTTTTGGCAGCTGAAGGAAGCGACTTCAGAATTGTTGTTTGAAAATTAAAGTAGCTCTTTGAATCTTGAGGAATAGCTTGAGCTTTATCTTTTACATGACACTGGCAAAGTACCTAAGATGGTGTGGTCATCATTTTTTAAAGGAGAACAGGGTAGGTAGCACAGACCAATAAGAGAACCAGTGTTGCCAGATCAGAGGATTTCCCCCTAGATTTATGGGTTTCTCAACCGTGTTAGGGGCAGAATAAAACACGCCAAATACAGTTTTTTTTGCTATTGTATATCACGTTCCTGACCTGATGTTTCGTATTGATCTTTTTTCACCATCTTTTATTACTCGAGTGTACAAGTCAGCAGTCAGTCGACCGATCGACCGATGCTGCCGCCACGAGAGAATGACATGACGGTGAGAATAGTAAGTTTACTAGAGAGACAACTTCATGGAAACTTCATGGTCTGGCGATAAAATGTATCGATATTATGATTCTGAATGCAAAATGTGATGCCTGTAGTGCTCTCTCTCTCTCTCGCTCACTCTCTGGATTAGCCAACTAATTGTAAATTCGCGCGTTTTCTCGATTTAAACTTAACGATGTCATTCGTTAAACAAATGACATGACATGACATGAAACGAATGACAACCGGCAACCCGTCGGCGGGCCGTCCTAGGGCATTTCTGGGGGGAAATCAAATTAGTCTAGGGGTACGTCGCCGAGACCATCTGGCAACACTGAAGAGAACAAGTTGTAGGTAGGTGCACAGACGAACTAGAGATCGGTAGGTGCAATACTGTTCGCGGAAGTATGTAAAATAAACAGTAGGTAAAAATAATTCAAATTTTATTGCTTTAGTCCTCTTATTGTAACATATATTTTTCTGTACCTAGTAGGGTAGATTAGAACTGCTTTCCAATTTTATATATGGCACTGTATCCAGCGCATCCACTACTCTATCTTCCTCTCTGCAAATACGAATTCTGAAAATACGATTCTACTTTCCACGGCTCTCACGAAAACCTAATATATTATTTAGTCTTAGCGCACTCGTAATAGGATCCACATTCGCTTGGCCCCGATTTTTATTGCATCATTGTGAAATATTTAAAACAATTTTTTTGTGGGTATTTTTCCTATTTCGTTTCTCATATTCGGAGCAGGAACAAATCGTTTGTTAGGGGCTTTAAAAATGTATGTAAAGTTTAGTATTATTTATTGGTTGTGCAAGGCGGATTTTCGGTGAAGGGTTGTTTGTTGGTATTATTTTGTCTACAAAGAACAATGCCCACAGAACAATGGACCATATTTTGCGAACCTACCTATCATGTCGTATGTATGTAAATGGACCTAGATTTTTCACAGGCTACACTATCCCATTTACTCCTAAAAAGCGTTAACGCGTGTTTTTTGGTTGGCTGGGGTATGCCCATATGTGAGGCTACACGAGGAATGACCTATTAACATGCTCATTCCAGTAATAATTCTTGATTCTATGCTTATATTAATACTTAAAGAATCCGTGTAAACTCACCCAAAACAAGTGTGACACGACATCGGAACATTCCGCCCGGGTATTGGTGATCGACGGCACTCCCGGGCGTATCATTAATCTCAATATCCCGGGGCGGGGTGCGCAGATACGACGCGTAATGAATAAGTAGATATATCTCCCTAGATATGTTATGTAAGTATTGAAGAACAACACTCTCAGAGCAGTATGTTTGTGTGTACATTTTAATTTCAAATGGTTACTCTCCTATGGAAAGCCAGGGCGCATCACTAGTGGTATATGCTTATATGTTACATATGAATGGTACGTATAAGTAAACGGGATGTGTGCGGTGTGCGAATTGGAAGAGGTTTAGCATTTTTCAGTGTATGTAGAGTAGGTATAGTGTGTGTATTTTCAGAGTATGGAGAATAGGTGTAGTGTGTGTGTATTTGGTTGTGACACGAAAATGGTCCCTACAAAATGACAACTTGTGATTTTGTAGACAAATGACAACTTGTGATTGCGTTGCTGGTTCAAATGGTGGTATGACACTTTTTTGGTTACACTGTATATACATATAGGTAAAAAAGCTTAACAATATATTATACAAGCCTTGCCAAGGGCAAAACCTTGTGCCACATAATATAATTCCATAACTCCGACCATGTTTCCAGAAACAAATAAAACCGTCGATTCGTTGTTCAACCAAAAATATGAACTCACATTCCGTGAACATAAAGGAATATAATGTGATAAAAATGGATGACAATATTTTGTGTTGCACGATTATTTTCAGAGCAAAATCGGTATTGTGTCCGCTGAAACAAATCGACACATTGTTTTCGATGCTCCGACATAATTGGATTTTCTGGAAAAATAACAATAATCGTTCAGGAGAGTGTGTGAAAAATCGTCACGATTTGCTATTCGATCGAATTTAACTATGAAGATAGCTATGTTAAGTTGCTATTTTAGTACCGACACGATCCTCAGCGCAGAAGGCAGGGTGAGTTACAAAATGAGCTAGTCTGAATGACCAATGTGGAGTTTTAGTCGATTATGAGCGTGACATAGACGTCTCGTCTCACTCGGGGCTTGCGGGTATACATGAGGATTCCTCCTTTGAGTATGTACGTCTACGTATTACGTCAGCAAGTATATCGTTAGCAGATAAGAAAAGGGGTGCTCAATTCAACACATAAGTATTTTTTTTTTTCAATGAAAGATAATGAACAAATACAATGAACTTTAAGTAATTGCCTCTTGTGAATGAGCGATGTCTGTGTTCAAAAAGCAGTTCTACACATTTTTCAAATGACACACGCACGAGTATTCCAGTCACGGACTCCGCTCACATGGAAAATTATATCGCTCTCGTCAACCGAGTTCGTGTGAAAAATTGTTCGTCTCTCAACCGGCGTGAACGTAACACGGATATTTGTCAACGCTACACTTTCGTACCCACTTACTTCTTATCCCTCCTAGCAGCCAGCACATGATATTATTTGTAAGTATTTGTAACCAATGACGCAACGCAAAGAGAGCTGGGAAAACACTTTCGCCTGTTGTACTTAATCCTGTACTACAGTGCGACCAAAAAAAGTAGACCTCATTGATGGTCTACTTTTTTTGGGTCGCTAGTGTTGTTTATTTGGCAGCCCTGTGGAACATTTCTGATGTTTGACAGTATTGGTGACATTTACAATATTGACACTGTCATTTTTAGTTGATAATGTAGTGTTGTCCTGTGTCATAAATTTTAGTTCCTCATTTAACTTCTGTCTAGGCTTTTTGGCGGGAAGTTGAACTATGAAGTTGTCGATTTTGTTTTATTTTCCAAAAAATTAGTTTTTTGATAAGTAATGTGTAATATTAATCGAATATTAACCGTTGTGTGTTCATAAACGTGTGCAAGTGAGTGAAGAAAATTGAAATAAAATAGTATAACTTGAGTTTATAACCCCCTAATGATAATAATTATGTTAATGACGATGATGAAATGAATCCCCTACCCCTATCAGTAAAGCTGTGGATACTTTACTGGCAAAATCACGGACATCTTGGAAGAACTTGAAAACTATACTGTTTTATTTTACTTTCCATCACTCGTGCACGTTTATAAACACACCATGTTTAATAGTTAACGAAATATGGAAAATGGGCTAAACTCCCGCAACAATCATTTTTTTTCATAAGCAATTCGCAAGTAATTTAAGTATTACATTCTCTTTGAAGTTTTATTAATAGACATCTTATAGCTAAACCCGTAATAAAGTCTGTTGAGCGACGGAAAACCGTAATATAATTTCATTCGAATGAAGATTAGTAGGATGGCTTAGTTTAAGTTGAGCGGATACTCTTTGAAATATGAGCTATTTATATCAGTAGGAAGGGTATTAAGTGTGATAAACTAACAAGTCTGTCAGTTTGGATCCGTCGCTATAATATATTGACGGCCTGTTTTATGTGCTGATAAGTTATGCTCAGATTCGTAGTGAAGATGTGTTTAAGCCATCTGTCAAATAAGTTGTGGTTATCCGCAGTTTGCCCGCCGAGAGAAAGCGTTCCAAACATTAATATAATTTAACGCGTCTAAGAAGACATAGTAATATTTTTTTATTACATTTTGTGCCCGCGGTGCATATAAGTAGACGATAAAAATACTACAATATCATCACTGTACGAAAGAAATACGATAAAACACGACCTTTCAGGAACGCATTCTCTCGGCGGCCGACCTGTACAACTAATTTGACAGCTGATGTGTGCTGATTGTAACGACCATCCAATAAAAAAAATACAATTCAGAGCTGCGAATTCTATACTATTCGAGTTCTTTTACGTCAAAAACACATACTTACCAATCGAATGGTCCCACTCAAATGGATATAACTCAGACTATGGGAATCTACAATGAGACGCTATTATTTATCTCCCACGGGTATATAGAACGCAATTCGATCCGCAGGCTGATTATGTATCTTGCAACTTTCTAGCAATAACAAATAATGCGGAAATTTTGCGATCGCTAGTCTATTGCATAATACGTAATCAGACTACCGAACCAGTACCAGCGGCCTACGATTAGACTTTTAGACCGGGCAATGAACTTTTTTATCATCATGGTCAAATCTTTTTTATTCTTAGTAGTTACTCTTTTCCTCAGTAAGCAGTATAAGTACCCAATATATCACTTTCATGAGTTGAAGTAAAATATTTAATTCAACAGCAATATTGTGAACACGAAAGGTTCTTTTCGCGTAAATTGGCACCTTGTCAAGCGGGAGACGTGGCCCGCAGGGCTGGCGCTGACAGACACCATATTTTTAAGTAATAATAATAATATCACCACACGAAAGCATCAACTATACGGTCCCACACTAAGCATATTTTATATTATGGGTACCGTAAATTGAAGAGAATTCTGTTAGTACAACGGCTTGGGTACAAACATTGGTGCTCAGTACTCGAACCCGGAACACTTGGCACAGAAAGCAGGGTCACTCCAATCCGAGGTATTCTTGTGTGATGAGCACAAATGTTTGTACCAGAGTCATGGAAATTTAATATCTAGGTATGTAAGTATTATATACTGAGTTTGCTCTCAGTCCTTTGTACGGTACCCATGATACAAGCGTTGCTTAGTGTGGGACCGTATAGTTGGTGTGTTCGTTAGGCGATAAAATAAATAAAATAACTGGGGATAAAATAACCAACCCTACTCCCTGACGTCTACAGACAAATATAGTTTACTTAATGTTGGCATTGCATTTTTCCGCGATAAAATATTCATTTCATTCATAGTTAACGAGAAATCTGTGTAATCGCGCCGCGCCCGGCCCGCTTTGAATTGCAAATGGCGTCTCATACTTTTATTAGACGTTACATTAATTCTTGAAACTACAATTTTCTAGTTATACCTATTTATAAATATTTTTCGGACTTTCTGCGGATACCATAATACTATCTATACAAATAAATAAAATTGGAGTGTCTGTTTGTACTATTAAAATAGCCGCTTTTTACTAAGTACATATACTAAAACAACATTATTTACAATTTTTGTCTGTCTGTCTGTCTGTTTGTTTTGGCGAATCTCTGAAATTGCTGGACCTATTTTGACGGGACTTTCATTGGCAGATAGCTGATGTAACAAGGAGTAACTTAGGCTACTTTTATTTTAGAAAAACTTTTTTGTTAAATATCACGCGGACGAAGTCGCGGGTAACAGCTATTTGAACAAAAAAAATCTCCTGCTACTCCTAATATAGTAGTTTTTTAAAACTCTGCGAGACTTACGTCAAGTACTTGGGCAGCACTACTCTCCTCACTCTAAAAGATTTCCGGACTAGGTACTTATTTTGGCAAAGTAGTACCTTATAAAGTAGTTATTTAGCCGTGGTTTAATAAACATTTCATTAGCAGACCTGGGCCCCAAAAAGGATCCAGGTAAAATGGCTTAGACACGAAATGCGCTTAATTGCTTTAAGCCCAAAGTTGTAAAACGCAAACGCTTATTGGAGCGTTCAAAACAGGAACCAATTCAGGTTAAAAGGCAAAAGTAATTGCATTTGGTACACGAGAGAGGCGGGAAGTGAAATATAGACTGCTACCAAACCAATATACAATAAAGGTGCCCAACGTGCATGGGGATCAACATTTTAAATATTAAAAAGAAACTGTGCGTAGGATCAAATAATGCCTAAATTTACACTGTCTTTCTTTTCCTAGCTCTTTAATAATGCTTGTTATTTATTTATTTTTTCTTTTTCTTAAATTTGGCGTTTTATCTTGTACATTCGGCTTACATTTAAAATTAATATTTTACGCGACACTGGCAAGAATTGCACTATTTTGTAGCCGCTAACTTAAAAAAGAAGAAGTAAGAAATAAGAATTGTTACCGCTTCTTCTTCTTTTTTAAGGTGGCTAAATGGACTTATTGTCTTAGTCTTAGAAGAAGTAAATACTTTTATGCACTAGAGCGTGAAATGCAGTTTTAGTCCGCTTACATCCAGCATAAATAAGGACTATACGAGCATGAGAAGTGGATAAATATTTGTGTAGTGTGTACCTATTGTTTGGTTTGCATATTTACTAATTTTTTTTTAAAAAAAAACATCAGGGCCCCAAGTCAGCTAACACCATCGATTCATAATCGAAAAGCAACTGCATACTATTTGTCACTTTTGACAGATATTGTATGGGATATCTGTCAAAAGTGACAGTTACTATGCGATTGCTGTTCGATTATGAATCGATTTTGTTAGCAGACTTAGGGCCCAGTTGATAAAAAATACGGTTCTGTTTATTGTTTTCACTTCGCGCCGGAATATTAGGGAACGAAATTAATGAGATAAGTGTATTGTATTAAAATAAATATTCACATAAAACTGCTAAGCATTTATTTCTTCTTCAACTATACTCTAATGAAACATAAATGCAAGTCAATCTGAAATAAATATCGGTTCAATAGATGTTTCTATTTAGATTTTTTTAAGAAAACAAGAGCTATGATAGGGGCCGAGGTAAAACCCCGGTCTCGGTACAATTTTTACTTATCCGAAGGAAACAGGATCCGTTTTGGAAAAGTGCCAAGGTGCTGTCGATTTCTCAGTTGGCAGAAAATAGTACAGTGTAAAGTGATAAATTTGGCACCGCTTGAGTAACAAATGAACAGATATGGTATATTACACACATTTAAGTGTGCATAGATGGCGTCACAAGATGGCGTTAAAGTGTGGAAGATACCTACCTAGCATATTTGAAGCATATTTTTTATTAATTTACTTTTTGCACGACAACCCCAAATTGACAAAAGGGTTCATCAACAAACCTCCATAAACACTCAGTTATGATTTTTTTTTAAATCCATGTGTGCATTTGATTTCTTATATTTACGCGAATAATACACATTGAAATAAAACAAATTTTCCAAGAAAATTGTTTTATTTCAATGTCCAGGTGTGCAGTTTTTGTCACCAGTTAATGTATATCGCGACTACTGAAAAATCCAAGGCACTCAGTACTGATTGTAGTTTGCCTTTCTCATTTACCACGATAAGGGAAGTAAATTCGTTAGAGGAAAGTCTGACGTAGGAAGAATCAGTGTAAATAAGGAAATGTTCCTGGTGTTTTTGAGCGAGTTGTTGTAAATTTATTTTTAGAATTAATATCTACTGTCCAAACTTGGGACGATATTATGTTGGTTGGGTGCATTGAAAATAAATTCTTAGACAATACATAGGTACCCACAGAGTAGGTACCTATAAGAAGACTGTAACATGCTTATCCCTGTACAAAGAATGTTTTTGAAAGAATAAAATTGTATAAGGGATATTATTTTGTTCTATACAATTTTTGTCCATCAAACTAGGTCAAGGTCGTTTATTACAGGAAAAAGAAAACTAAAAAAATGTTTAAAAAATGTATTGTGGGGAGCCCAAAACTAAAGTCCGCGCTTACGAAGTCTCGGCACTGATAAGTATACCATAATAATAATATCGCCAGACAAACACACCAACCATACGGTCCCACACTTAGCAACCATGCAGCTGAACTAAGTAACTGGGGTTAACCCGGTATAATTATCATTATTTTATGGATTAACTACCAATAAGTATTGACATGTAACAACACCCTCATCAAGAGACTGGATTATGGACTTTAATTTGATTATAATACATCCTAAAATGAAATACTAAGGTACTTTTACATTTTGCGATATAGCATTATATCAAGAACCAATATCAGATATTCCGCATTTGACTCCCAAGTCTTGTTGAGACAGCACACTGAACTCTGCGACTGTTGCTAGCTCGACGCTTATTGGTGGCTCAGATGTGGCCGTATTATGTAGATATCACAGAAATTTCACATTGTTGAAGAAAAAACATCCTTATTTTATTGCGATATTAATTGTGTAGGTTGTACGGAGTAAATATAGCTATAAAACATTTTGAAAAGAAAAGGCTGTATTTAATATTATTTTATTTATTTAAGTAGGTACCTACTTGATGTGATACCTACCTTAATTTTCAATAATTCAAAGTAGGTACCTAAGTTTTCAATAATTCAATGTTATGGCCATTTTCTTGAGTAATAATCAACTCGTTTAGGTAACGATTGGTTTTATTTTATTTTTACGTTTAGACGGGATCATAGCAACATTTACACCTTACACATGAATGCAGTTTTTCTTATGTCTAAAATCGATGACATGGTTTCTTAGATTATATTTTTCTATCTCTTATAGTTTCGGAGGTCCCTATACTGAGCCATCTCGATGTTACATCCTGTATACATTGAGAGTGCTTCTAGCACAAAGGCAATTCGAGGCAAACCACTAAGTAGCTACGTAGGTACGTAGTACGTACCTACTAACTTTACGAATAGAAACTAAAATATTCTTTTTATAACATTAAATGGCTACGAAATACGGCTCCCAGTATCCAGGGTAGCAGCCAGGATATTGGAAATTGTTACAGAACTCGGCGACAATAAGTATTTATGGCGCTCGCGGTACATTCCCCCCTTGTTAGCGGTCCAACGGATCGCGTTCCTATTGTGTAAGCCAAATATAATTATTCTATTTCTCCTAAGGAGTGGAAGGTTCAAACATTAGCATGTATGTTGTCATTAGTAGGTTTATTGTATAGGAATCAATGATTCTGTCTGTCAAATTGAATTAATCAATAGATTCCTTTTATGACGTATTTCCTGTCCTTCATATAAACTGATTTATATTGTTTTGTCTTTGGTCTCTCTAGCTACCATAGAGCTACATGAAACCTATTCATGTTTTTTTTTCTTCTTGGCCTTTTTTATTGAGACTAGGCCCAGTACGATTCTGCCAAACCTATATTTGTTATCGGACATTATCTGCATGTGTAGCTAGTTTAATGTCATTGTCATTAGCATTTCCATTGTTCCGTTGTCACTGCGTGGGTAACAGTAACGGGCAATTAAGTCTTCTTGAAAATTCTGAAGTAGGGAATTAATTCTGACGGTTAAATAGTGAGGCTCCACACCTTCGGTTCCTATCCTAATTAGGATCGGATAGGAAGGTGTGGAACCTGCAATAGATTTGGAGTATCCACGTTTCTTCAGAGAAAATTCGTTATTCTTGTAAATAATACTTACCTCAGCACGAGCCTACTTCACAATCCAAAGAAAATAAGTCACACTCAGATATACTTACTCAATAAATTCTCTGTGACGAACATAATTTATTTTGAAACGAAATATTTTTAGATTAATTGTATTATGTTGGTACTTTTTCCAAGAAACGTGGCGTAAAGTAAGCTCATCAGCGGGTTCTTCGAAGCTTTTGTCTCACAGATATACAAGTGAATCGTCTATTGTTTCAAAAGAATTCCAAGATGGTAATTTTTGTTCATTATTTCTTATATTTAAAATGTGAACAATGCTTACTCATTGAAATATCATTATTTTACCAATTCTATAGGGCTTATTAGGTATAGTAATTAATGGATGCGCCCAACTACCTAATGACTGCCATTTTAAGCGCCAACTAGAAGAAAATAATTAGAAAAAATTACATCGTACGCTACAGCATAAATTTAAATGTAGCCAAATGTTTAAAAAATACAGGTGATTCAGAAAGGGTATACTACGGATCTGCGCCACTTTAGCGCATTTGTAATCATTATGTTAAATAAAAAACCTAATAAATGTAGTACAACATAAAAAGACTAATTGACTTAGTTTTAGAAGAAGTAAACACTTTTTTGCAATAGAGTATGAAATGCAATCATAGTCCGCTTACAACCAGCATAAATAGGGACGAGCACCAGATGTATTTTTTTTTTAAATGGCCATATCGACATTCTAACTTTACATAATATTTACAAATCCTCTAAAGAAGCATTCATTCCGTATTTAAAATTGTAAACAACGAATATAGGTTCACACAATAATAGTTTAATATTATATCTTTTCATAAAAGTTTCCCTGCATCCGGACAATATGTCTGTGATGTAATATCTCTTTCAAGATAAAAGCGCCAGGGTCTCTGTCACAAAAATACGTTAAATTTTGCTACCGTAAGTTTTGAATATTATTTTATATCTTCCTTTTATCTTGTTTATGAATTCATAGACGGTGCAATGGTCTCGGGTTCGAATCGTGGTATGGACAGACTTTTGTATGTTTGTACCCAAGTCATAGATGTTCAATATCTATATATGTATTATATACTCGCTTCGCCCCCAGTCTATTGTACGGTACCCATTATACAAGCGTTGCTTAGTGTGGGACCGTATAGTTGGTGTGTTCGTCTGCCGATATTATATTTCTCATTACAATATTCAACATCATCATCAGGATAGGTTATCATTTCAAATCTTTGCTGAGAAAAAAAAAGTAATACTTGTTGTATAGTTACATGTTCAATTACTTCTAGAAAAAAAACACAACCAAGCAAGTAGATACCTACGATACACCAGCAGTTGTGGGTTTCGTGGTCTACCGTGAACATCTGAACATCGAAGATTTTAAATTAAATTTTAAATTTCGTAATATTGCTTACGTGCACGAATTCTGCAAACACTGTGCACATACAAGGCGATTCCAATTCCAATTTGGATATGACGCTTAAAAAAAAATATTCACTATGAAATAACAATTGTGATTTTTTTGGGGAAAAAAAAATTGCCATGTTATCCAAATTCTGACTTTACATAATGATAACAAATGCAATAAATAAGCGCAGGTTCAAGGCCTACTAACCCATCTGAATCAACCTGTGTAGTTCTGCTTCTGTTACAAACAGTCTTAGTATCATATTTTATCCTTCATTTATAGTCCGCTGAACGAATAATATTTTAAACTACCCCTAATAAAACAAACAAGACAGCTTGTCCGAACTTTGCGGGTACATACTTGAGCTATCGGACCTGAAGTTAAAACTATTACCTAATCTGTGCTTTAGGTTAAAACTTTATTCGGACTGTATTTCTTTACCGAGTGACTTGTTTTATGAATGTAGAGTCTTTAGTTTAAACGAGGCTCTTTCTGCAGCTCTTGACACTTTATTTTGTAGTGCTGTTGATGTAACACGTTAAAACTTTACCATAATATTGAATAAGACAATATTATGGTTTTTTACCTAATCGTTGCGGATAAAATAATTTATTAATTTTCTCTGATTTCTTATCGCAGGGTTTATCTAATAGATCTGAAGGTGGTATGGGTCATACAAATGTTATCGGAATTGTTCGCAGGTGTGATAACATCGGATTTATCTATTCGAATTAGCTTTTATCAATGACATATTGTTTAGTTTGTACATAAGTTACACACTTTTTAATATAGGAGCTATTAATCCCTTGCTAGGTTTTTTAAAACCCCATTAAAAAAATAACTAGCTGTGCCCGCTACTTTGATCACAGTTGGATAAAGAATGTCTTTTCATTTAGTCCCAAACCTATTATGAATATGGTCGAATATATTTACCAAATAAATAGTAGGTAAGTAAAACTGAATGAATAGCAAGTAGGTAGAGTAACACCCAAATTAATAATGAAGGCTTGGGGAACTTTACATCTGTCATTTATAAGTCACTATTCATCATTCTATGCGTACAAGTGGGAGCACGAATTGTGTTCCTAACAAATTATGAGCGAACTGGAGCGCGGGGACCGAAGTTTGGCTTTTGTCAATTTATCTGAACGCAACCTAGTTGTGTGAAATTATCTGAAGTTGCTAGTAAGTATATGAAATACTTACTTGAAACTATGTCATTCCACAAATGCCTAAGTAGTACGTGTTTTTGTAGCCTCTATCAATCGCCACCAGTGTGGCAGTGTGGAAGCCGAAAAAAACCCTTACCTGATATGCATAATAAACTTAAAACATATCCATCTTGCTCAATGTAGTCGCCCGTATAAATATATTATTTTACTGTGCAGTAAAACAACAAGATTCTAGTCGGTTTCTGCAAAAAAAAAAGGTTTTTCAATCAACTAGGGTTAACTCCACATTTTTTTTAATTTCGCAAGTGAAGGCGAAAGTAATCATGTCATATGAATCCTTTCCACTGATTCCTACATTATATCCATGGTGTACTCTTAATACATATATTAGATTTCTATTGTATTTCAAATTATTGTGCCTCCTTTAGTCGCCTTAAAACACACATAAAAGAGCCAGAGTAGTTATAAGTTTGCCTGTCACTACATGGTACCCAAACACGATGGTCAAGTGAACTTATTTTCTTTCAGAAGATAAAACTTATACGAGTAGATAAGTAATTCCACACCACGCATATTTCTGATGAAGAACTTATAAATATCGGGTGTGGATAAAGGATGGAAAAAGTTTTCATGATTTGTTGCTTCGAGATTATTAGGTACTTGGATTATCAGAAAATGTGTTTGTAGATAATGATGTATTGTACTACTATCAGTAACGTAAAGTAAAAAAAAAAAACTGAAGTTTAGTTTTTAGGTCACAGGTACAGAATACTCGGCCTACTAAAAACTCCAACAACAAAATCCATCAATCTGTCATGTTGATTTTTTTTCTTAAGTAGGTAACTAATTAAATATTGATACTCAAATAATAGAAATGTATATTAACATAGTTTTAAAGTGATGCCGATGTTTTTAAATCATCCTTATACATATAACTGAATGAAATAGACAGTCACACAATCTAACAGCGCAACGGAAGAGCGAAATAATATTCGCGACTGTCTGATGGAGATTTATGATAATGATATCGCGAAAACCAATGATTGATCGCTGGATCAAATGTTTGTGACAGAAATATTGGGTTTTAGGTGGCAAGGGGTTGTTTTGTTCAACCCCACAGCCATTGTATTTGGGAATAAATTAAGCATTTTTTTTAACTGACATGCATATTTCTGGTTATCAATTCTGTTTATATTATCCTTGTAGGTATTTATAATCGGTAGTGTACGTTTACTAGTTGTTATAAAATGCCAGTATGTAAAATAAAACGCAAAACCTGATATTAAGTTAATATGTTGTTTTAAATTTAAAATTGGAACCTGATGCACTATTTTTAAATAGCGTTCTTCTTCTTTCTTTTTGGGGTGGTAATCGGCTACAAAATAGTGCCATTTTTGCCAATGTCGAGTATTTCTTGATAATTATTATTAAATTATAAGTACGCCTGATGATAATGATGTAGTTGATGATGATGATGATGAAATGAATCACTTACTCATATTAGTAAATCTGTGGATAGTTTAGTGAAAATTTACCTGACATCTTGGAAGACATTGAAAAGCCAAGTTATACTATTTTATTGCAATTTTCTTCACTCGGGCAGGTTTATAAATACATAAAAGTTTATATCCGACTAATATTACACTTTATTAATCATTTTTTTTAGAAAATAAAACATAATTAACAACTTTATGGAGCAACTTCCCGCCAAAAAGTCAAATATGGTTCATTTTTTATTCAAGCTCAAAAAAAACACTGGCAAACGAGATTGCTTGCACGAAAATTTAAATAATGAATCCAATTCAAGATGGCGCCAAGGAATAGTTAATCTGTGATGGCGCTAGGACTAGATACGGTTATAATTACGTCGGTGGTACATTGTCCAACAAAGCCTCACTACGAGATTCTGGCGAGACAAGGGTATACTGAGCGCTTTGACGTCATAATCCACTGAGATAAATCAAATGGACGTATGATTTATTATTTTAATTAATGTGTCCTGTCAAGACTATTCTTTTGGGAACAATAGATACAAATGACTGAGGTGAATGCCTTTTGTGTGAGTGGAATTAATTTGGATGAGAAAAGACAAATGGGATACAAACTTTTTTTATGATTATTCTGTCTTATAGAGTCTCAAATACCAAATCAACCAATGCAAAAAATCACGTAGTAGAATTTCCTTCGTAGGCGTGGATTCGTTTGTTTGATATTTTCGAATAAGAAGATTAGTATCGTTTACTGTTGTCCCAGAATCGAACATCTATACGTACACGTGATAATACACGTACGTATACGTGATTTAAAATTCACCAAGTGGCTGCCGCGAGATGCATGCGCAGATATAGGTAGAGACAAAAAAGTAGCATAGCGCATTTGATATCAAAAGTGAAAATAACATTTCAATAAGTTGTTTAATGGAAAATACAAGCAAGCGCAAGCACACTTAATTCAGCCCTTACCTCTTCCGCAGGGAATTAAATCCCAGACAAGCTATGCAAATTTCATTTATCTTATGCTGATTTTTTCTCAGTTAGCTTTTAAATAAAACTGGCCACTTTTATTTGAAATTCGAAAACCATTTTAATTGGTATTTTTTTAAGAAATTTTCTATAAGTATGTAATTCATATCGTTTGGTTTTAATTAAAAAAGTATCTTTAAGTTTAAATAAATAAATAATATAAAATAATAATAGGTATAAATAGGTAATAATAATAAATCGGAACACAAATAGGAATAATAATGAACTAAAAAACCAAAGCTGGTCTGTTATAACAATTTCCATTTTTGATTTTTTCACAATGGCACTAACCATGGCCTCTAACTAACGGAATAGCTGAGGGATCTATTCTGTTTTACAGTTCTCTGGCAGCCAGATGGTGGAAAGCGAACAACGTCACATTAAAATATTCTTTACTTAGCGCAGAAAAATCTAGAAGTTTTTACGATGCCAGTTAAAATGTAAAAATATTCTTTTTCATAAATTTGAAATTTCAATTCAGTGCACGTGCGTGGAGTTTATAAAACAATTTATAAATACAATCTACATTTAGAAATTTAGTTTACCACCAACATGGTCGTAATATACTACGGCGTAAGGCGTGATTGCCTTATTTAGTCCTCATACACGGTCGGATCAATCACCAAATAGAGAGAGAAAGAGCTATTATAATTAAAATAACTGACACATGTCAACGGCCTATGTTTTACTTATAGGTCTGGTCATGTTATCCAACCGTAACCACTTTTAAGATTTTCATATCATCATGTCATATCCATTACATTACATTTTTATTTTTGGGGTCGAGTCACCTTCGTCCGAAGGAGAGACACGTGACCCTGGGTGGTGCCAACCAGGTGACAACTCTACTGGTGGTAGGCTTCGGCCGTGGTTCGTCACCACCCACTGAACAAAGCCATGTCGCCAAGCGGCCTAACCGTGTTCCGACATGATGTTCGGTGTTGCCATTCATGGATGACGGGTCAGATCAGTTGCGCTGCATGTGCCTAGTGAATGTAGCGTCTCGATCTACTGCCGCCTTCCTACCTAGGCAAGTATGCTCCATCGTAGATCTCATCATCACTTACCATCAGGTGAGATCGAGATCAAATACTTGCCTATAATGTATAAAAAAAATATATATTTATAATGTGTGTTTATTGAATGTTTTATCGCTATTAATTACTTGACATTGGCAAAATACCCGCTAAGTTGTGGGTGAGGCCATTTGCATATCCATTTTATTTCATCGCATTTCATTTCGTAAAGAAAGAAGAAGAACCGCTGTTAAAAATAAAGCAAAAATATAGTTTATCTAAAACATTTTAGTATCTGTGTAGCAGGAAATAGTTTGTCTTTATTTCCGTCGCGCGTCCGGCGGCGGCGGGCGGCGCTTACCGCAATAGACCGGCGACTGCGTGCCTTAAGGTGGAAGCTCAGGGTCAGGGCGCGAAATTCAAAATGTCAATGGTTTTTATTTTTTTACGAAAAGTTTGGATATCTTTACGATGTAATTTAGTGTTTTGCGATATTAACATTCTGTATTGGATGTCTCGATGTATTAAGTTAGCTTAAAAAAATACCTAAAGCGATACAACACCATGAAGTTAGTAAAAGTAGCGGTTTTTACCAACCTTATGGTATTGTATCGGATTAGGTACTTCTTTAAGCAAACTTAATACATTCAAACATCCAATGCAGAATGTTAATATCGCAAAACACTAAATTACATCGTAAAGATGTCCAAATTTTTCGTAAAAAAATAAAAACCATTGACATTTTGAATTTCGCGCCCTGACCTGAGCTTCCACCTTAACGGGAACTATTTTATGTTCGATAGCAAACTTAGCCATTATTGAAATACTATATTTGAGTTTGTGTTTTTGTTATTAAAACTAATAATAGGCGACATTATTTAGCGTACCAAAAATTGGACGGACGGTGAAGGAAGGCTGACTGACCTGTTTACCATTATTTAAATCTATACGTGAACATTGTTTGCAGTTTACATATTATGTTTAGCGATTTCGATTCGTATTAACTTCTTATCAAGTAGCTTATAGCTGCGTCTTTGAATTGATTTGATTTGAGTATAATTTCAGTCAGTGCTTCAAATTTATGAAAAAATATTTAAATTTTTCCTCCACCGACATTTTTATTATAATTACAAATTTCACGTCTATTAACCGAGCCGTATTATTTTAGCGCAAAAAAGCAAGTCACGTTTACACGTCAAAACTTCGCCTTTGACGCGGCCGGGACACGGCAAGCCTTAAAAATTTCCGCTTCGAGGCCGCGGGACGGAAATTTCACGGAAATAATTGCCTGTGCCACCATCCCCCTGGCCATCCAATGCGCATGTGCACGACCAAACCGCGCATGCCTACGTACAGTGTGGCTCTCGCTTCTGACAAAAACAAATAATTTTGATAGTGTTCTTTATTCTTAATTCAAATACAAAACGTTCTTTTTCTTTTTAAAATAAAACGTCGTAAGGAAGTGACAGTTACGTGCCAGTAGCAACTTGGAATGTCGTAAGTAACGATACCCGTGCGATACCCTGACGTCCTTCATTTGACGTAAATAACCTTAAATTTTTTGGTTACTGTCAATCCCTAATTGATTTCGTTACACTAATTTGATCATGGATGTATTTAAAGGATATTGAAATTGATCATCTTATAAATATCTGAATAGCCTCTGAATCTCTATGTTATTACTGACTACATTTGGGTGGGCACGTGACTCATCTCATAGATACCAAGTAGTAAAGTAAGATTTGTCTAATATATGGTACTATATCTGCATTCAAAACGATGATTTTTATATCATAATTCAAAGTTACAAAATAAAATAGCGGTGATAAAATTATCTATTTTGTCATTGAAATCTCAAAAGTATGTAAGTAGGTACCTACCTATAATGTCATTACCACGTGTCATGACCTTGCCTTTATGTTGCTGGCAAATAATTAAAAAGGTAGGTTTTCACAGAGAACTATTCAATCGATACTATTAAAATTTTACCTATAACCGTCTGAATGAATTAACCATTATGGCGATTTAATTTAAAAGTCTTAGATACACCTCAGACCAGTCTGGGACATACATAGTTGCAACAAAACAAAAACAATGTGTCAGACTCTAAAATCGATAACATGTTGAAATAAAACGAATCTTACGTATTTTATCGCGTTTATTTTATGTTTTTACGTTCCCGTCGTTTCGGCTGCTTTACAGCAACCATGGTCACGGGAGGACTGAGGTGTTTGACGTCCTAGTGCCAAAGATTAAACTGGGGTACCTTTCATATTTAGTTGTTTGCGGTCCGATCTACGCAGAAAGTGCTCACAGTGTCTTGACACTCGCTTCACTTGAACGTTGGGAACGTAAACAAATTAAATAAACGCGATAAAATCCGTAAGATTAGTTTCATTTCAATGTGTAGGTAGTATTCGCGTAAATATAAGAAATCAATATCGATAACACAACGAAAAAAGGGTTTTCAATTTTCTTATTTCATTTCTATTCTCTGTGTAGTAGTGCCTATAGACACTTATGAACATATATCTGTTCTCGTATCTCTTATCACATAAGCACAACACATTTTTCCTCATCACTCAGATCATTCGCACAGCCAACTTTTCGTAATTGCTTTCTAGGCGGCTGGACAGCGCTTTGATGTGACGCTCCCGTGAAACTGTATCGTGGAGATAAGTTGATGTTAAATTTCCTGACAGGGAAACTAAAAACTAAACATAGATAAATATTTATCTATCTAATAAATCTTCATTGTACACTTGTAATTTTATACAGACTTTAGGGTTATTGTGTTGATTACTAATATATAGATAGATAACTTTTTATTGTAAACCTCTTAGTACTTTATAGAATTGACAAAACAAGGAAAGAACAGCAGTGCTCATTGGGCGGTCATATCTTAACCTTTGGATAATGAGAACGTGTCCTTAAACAAGGTGGCAGGCAGAAGTGTAGGTTCTTGAGTTTTATTCTATTGAAGTATGTTCTATTCTATCAGCAAGTGCTCGACTGGCCTGTTTGCCGCCCGTCATCCGCGTTGTACAATAAAATGGAAACAATCAAATGACAAATGACAATGTGGACAAATTAACCCCACAATACTTTAAATACTTTTTTTTATTCGTTCGTACAGTTCAAAGATCTACAACAGATGGCACTTGATCCAAACACAAGTTTTGTTTCTGTAATACCTAACCCTGGATATCGCAATCAACGGTATGGACTGGTTTTGGCTCTCCTCCAAATCGGACTTGAACATTCCTACCCTGATTATTTTTCTTTATTATATATTCTTGTTCTCCTTCGCTAATCAACTTGTTGTATCACAGTTTGAATTTGTGTTTTTGCTAACCAAAAAGGAACCTTGTTTTAACAGTGTAAAGGCATACATAAAGGCGAAGCAAAATATCCAAAAAACAGTGAGAGTTTTAAGTAATCCCTCCTGGGATATCGCACAGCGGTAGTTTGGCGCGTTGCCATTTGAAGGCGACTCCGAATAAACCGCGTGTCACTTGGAATTTTAAATTTGGAATTTGTAATTAAAAATAATAACCATCAGTGTTAGGTAGAGAACCCACTTTGGCTTCTCGCAACTGACAGTTTCTTAATCGTACGATGAAATCTATTTATACAGGGTTCGTTACTAATTACAAATTTTGAACCAATATCGCGTTTCAAGCGCAGTCTTCTTAGCATAGACAACATTAATTTTCCACCAAAAAGCGAAGGTATTCCAGTTTCAAACATTTTACAATATATACTTGAAAAGCTTGTAAAAGCGGCTTATGAATTCTAGACTGGTCTATTAATAAATCAATCTCAACTCTATGAGCGAACTTGAAGTGCACTCTAAAGAAGTTAAGTTTGCTCTCAGAAGAGCGGATCGATTTATGAATAATACAAGTCATGTGGCTTCCTTCAGCTTTTCTTAGCTTATGCCTAACCGCACTTAACTTACTGAAAACCTTTTTTGCTATGCTATTACGGTGACGTCGTCTTCGTTGTCGTCGACTCAATAACAAAACAAAACGAATACGTCATTGAATTAAAACTATTTTTAAGGACTTTATCGCGTTTATTTTTTGTTTTTACTCCTTAAAAATAGGTTTATTTCAATGTATGTAGTATTCGCGTAAATATAAGAAATCAAGATAATACGTAATATTTTTAGGACGCGCTTAAATTTATGTTAAATCCTTTGCATCTGTAGAGGTCAGCAACACAAACATATTTATGATCTAAAGTACTTACTTCCTAGTAAGTATATTTCTAAAGCAAGATTTCAAACAACTTTTTCACTTTTTGATTTGGATTGTTTGAAATTCGAATTTTGAACGGCGGAAATACTTTTTGGTACAACACTGTTGTAACGCTTAGTTAATAACAGATCCCATAAAAGAAAAGTCTATAAACATTTGCAATAGGCTTTATCGGAAAAACTATAATTGTTTAAAGCTTTCCACTGCTTATTGAGAGAGAGAGATGTTAAACGAAGCCTTTATTTTGTTACAGGTTTCCACACAGATAAAATTTAGGACGTTACTCGTAAACTTTGCTTTTAAACGCTCAAATAAATTGGTACCAGCGTTTTACAACGGAGAAAACCGCGGGAACGATGAACGAAACGGCTGTAAATTACACCGACTCGTATATGACGGGAAAAATCCGAAACGCGACGCCAGATGGCGCGGTGGTACCGCCCGCTGGATACGAGAATATAATCGACAACAAATGGATCCAATCGTCGTTCTGCGTCATATACACCATCATATTCGTCCTAGGACTGCTCGGGAACATCCTGGTGTGCTTCGTAGTGATCAGGAACAAAGCGATGCAGACCGTCACCAACCTATTCATTAGCAATTTAGCTCTATCAGACATATTACTATGCATATTCGCTGTCCCTTTCACTCCCCTATACACCTTTCGGGGCTCTTGGAGCTGGGGATCGCTTTTATGCCACATAATGCCTTTCGCACAGGGTTGTAGCGTATACATATCCACTTTGACGCTCATGTCGATAGCGATCGATAGATTTTTCGTGATCATCTACCCTTTCCGACCGAGAATGAAGATAGAGACTTGTTTGATCGTAATCATAATGATATGGACATTCTCAATAACCGTGACCACGCCGTACGCAATATTCATGAAGTACTACGATTTGGATATAGGCAGATATTGTGAGGAGATGTGGCCGTCGGAGCGACTGAGGCGATTATTCGGCTCTGTGACGTCAGTGCTACAATTCGTGCTGCCTTTCACAGTGATTGCCTTTTGCTACACGTGTGTCAGCTTCAAATTGAACGACAGAGCGAAAGCGAAGGCCGCAAGCAAAAATTCACGGAAAGAGGAACTGGACAAAAATAGAAAGCGCCGGACGAACCAAATGCTGATAGCTATGGTCACGATATTCGGTTTGTCGTGGCTGCCTTTGAACGTCATCAACCTCTGCAATGACTACTACATGTACGCCATACATTTGAAGTATTACTATTTAGTTTTCTTCTTAGGCCACGTCATAGCGATGTCCTCAACATGCTACAATCCGTTCATATACGCGTGGATGAATGAGAATTTTCGGAAGGAATTTAAGCAGCTGATACCTTGTATCGATTCGTCGGCCCATCTGAGGGGGAATATACAATTAGAGCAGTTGGGGGGTGGTCCAGAGAAGACGTTCAATGGTAACACGACTACGGATAGTTACTTAGGCTCCAGTTCCCAACGGGCGACCTCGTTCAGGCACAAAAGGAAGCCCAGCGCCGCCGCCGACGTGGAAAAAAGTGGAGTGGAATTGAACGAGGACTTACTTACAGTTGACGTGAAGCATTGTCATATATCTACAAGCTATAACCTTAGAAGGGAGTCGGTGAAGTTGAGGCTGATCAACGAGGAGTCGTTCGATGGGACGCCGACGCAAAGTCAGTTCTAACAGTTGATGTCACGGGTGAGTAATTTTGTTTATTATTGTCGAACGCAACGTCTTTGGTGTCTATCAAGAAGGGATAAATACTAATAGCTGTTTCAAAAACACGTTGTTTTCCGTATTACCGTTACACGCCAGACATTATGATAGTTTAACTGTATTGTAATTTTTACTAGTTGCCATTAGGTAAATCAATGTCTATGTCAAGCAAATTGTTGTTTGTTATGTACCACATTTGAATGCTAATGAAGTTAAAATCGCTTGCGTGGTTACTGCGTAGTGGCTTTTATGAAGCAGGTCAACCAAACAGAGCGGTTTAAATATCGTTACGAAGTTGGCGAAGGGCGGCGACCGCGTTAAAACCATGTAATATAATAATACCAACCCTTTTTTATGTTCCACTGTTGGGCAAGGTCTCCCCTCAATGCGAGGGGGATTGGCGGACTTCACACGTCTTTCGAGGGGTTCTCTCAGACATGCAGGTTTACCGTTTAGCAAGTGATAATCATGTTCGAAAATGAGATTCGCACATGAAATCCAGAAATCGCAGAGGTGCGAGCCGGGGTTTGAACCTGCGATTCTCGTTACCGAAGCAAGCGTTCTACCCACTTGGCTATCACTGCTTTAAAACGATGTAACATAGAGAAATTATTATATCCGCAGGTGCGACGATGGAGGCGTTCCCAACTGTGACCAGTTTTAGACTAAGAGTACCTACCCGATATTTTTGGAGTGTTTTTTTATACCTAAATACGTCTTTAATTAGGTCTAATTCGTGCGAGAGCTTTTGGAACGCGCCATCATGAAAATATATAGCGTTTATTTTTTACGATTCGTTACTCAATCTCTCGCAAGAACCAGACCTCACTATAATATTGTGCGCAATTGACTACAGAATTACGCTTATCGATTTACTAACCCTTAGATAATTTAAGTTAAATCAATATAATTCTATACAATGCACAAATAAAATAATCTATTAGTGAAATTCGGAATTCGAAAGCACGGAATTTCGTAATTTTCATATTAAGGGCTCCCTTGCACGATCACCAGTGTGTTTAAAGTTCCACTTTGGATTAGAATTTGTAATTTAGATTACCTAGAACCTGTAGCCTTATTATAGAATTAAATTATGCTCCAGACCTTACAACGGGTAAAATTTGCATACCGAGACGAGGTTTTGATTTAATTGTTCTTAAAACAAATGACTGGAGTACGAGGCAGGAACATGGGAAATTACAAAGAAATTGTAAACTTCTTTGAAAAGAGGCAAGATTCTTATAAGCAGTTAATAACTGGTTCATCTACCCTACGTCTGATAGAATGATTTAAGTATACTATTAAGTCAAAGTAAAACAATATTTTCGTCTATGTAATTATATCAATTGTATAGATTAAATATGAACTTTGGAAATGTGCAAGAATTTGAAATATCCTTGTATAAACAGCAGGTATGAATGTAGATTTATGTTTTTTTTTAAAATAATTATTAGTCCCTATATTTTATGGTTAAGTTACAGCTTGTTTTGTTGAACGTCAATAATGTTGCAGGATTACATCATTATTAAATAATATTATTGACAGTGTAGGGACTACTTTAGAACCCCGAGACTTGTCGTTATCCACAACACCGTGTTTATATAAATAGACAAGTACGTGTCAAATATATACGAGTCAATGTTACCTAAGCAATATGTTTAGTGGTAAGCTATGTAGAGAATAGAAATTATGAATGTTTTTAAAATGATAATGATTAAAGTGCAATATAAAATATACTTCGTAAAATTAAAATTTATTTGTCACTTACTTAGGTATATCTAATTCTAGATATGTAATTAAAAATGACTGGCTAATGACGTTTAACTAGATTAAACGCCGCGCAGATACTCAAATACAACTCAAATTTAAGGGCAACCTAAGTTTAACACGGTGGAATTAGTTAAGTGAGACTTAAATATTTGAGAAGTGTTCAAGTTTTCGGCTTTGTGGGAGTTTTTCGCTGAATACATAGACGGAACTGAAATTTGAGGTATGCATGATAACAATGTCTCAAACAGATAAGTAAGACTTAAATATTTGATAAGTGTTTGAGTATTTAGCCGTTCCTAGAGTAAAATAAGCATAATGTAATTATGTAAATGTGATCCAATTTAAGCACCAATAAAATTATTTGATTTTGATCTTCAAAAAACCATAGCGTAGATTTTTTTAATTTATATCTCAAAGAAGTACTTATTTACTTTTCAGTAACACTTGGAAGGTTAGATAGCCGGTAGTAGCTATGTAGTTACTTATCAATTTTGATACTAATAATAATATAATATAATAATATCAGCCCTTTTAATGTCCTACTGTTGGGCATGGGCCTTCCCTCAATGCGAGGGGGATTACGCCATAGTCCAACATGCTGGCACAGTGCGGGTTGGCGTACTTCACACGTCCTTCGAGGTATTCTCTCAGACATGCAGGTTTCCTCGCGATGTTTTCCTTAACCGTTTAGCAAGTGATAATCATGGTTGAAAATGAGATTCGCACATGAAGTCCAGAAATCCCAGAGGTGCTCGCACCCCTGGGATTTCTTCAAACCCCGCCTCGCCGGGGTTTGAACCTGCGATCCTCGATACTGACTACCTAAGATTTATCAAATAGTTAATGCTACACAAAACGTACTGAATTACGATAACAAATTAATTAAGTTTGCACTACTTCATGATTAATTTATTTACACTTTAAAAAAAATTACACAAAGTCAGACGGGAACATTTTTTTTTTAATTGTCTTCGAAATTGTCATGCGGAGGTTAGTATAACCTATCTGAATCACTCTGTATAAGACATAAGAGGCCGTTATATTGGATTCGAACCACATATTATGGGATGTATATAATCATAATTGCTTTACCATATTATTTTTAATAAAGGCGGAACAAATCATTGATAACAGATAAAAAGAATATATAATTGTCTATGCAATATTTTTATATAATAAATGAATAGAGTTTTTTCTTAATATTAATATATTTATGTCAATATTTAAAGGTTGTCGTTCATCGCAATCGTAAAGTATATTCAATGAATCAAATATCTATCGGTAAACTAAATTCTTAATATGTTCTGACAAACAACGGAAACCAAATATGAAGTAAGGAAATTGTATTTCTTTGATTCATTTACATTTATTTGGTTCCTGTTTACGTAACCCCGCAGTGAACGGTTAGTTTTGTTGAATAAAACTGATATTAATTTTCTTAATATAGCTATTTATTTCACTGTCTAGTCTAATTTACGGAGAAACTCATTTACAAACAGCTGGCAGCCAACCAAATGTGAATTATGTTTGTAGCGGTGTAATAAGCATTTTCTAACATTAGGGATGTTGCAATAAGTAACCTAGGGCCTATAGCTTCTCGAGTATAATGTTAAAAAATAATTTGCATGTATTTCTAAAAATACTGAATTAAATTTATATGCTATTCTTCCCGTGAATATAATTTACGTGAAAATCTATACATCTATACATATAAATAAAATTGGAGTGTCTGTTTGTAATATTAAAATAACCGCTTTTTACTAAATGCATTTGGATGTATACACGGTACCTATACCAAAACAACCTTTTTTAAAATTTTTGTCTGTCTGTCTGTCTGTCTGTCTGTTTGTTCCGGGTAATCTCTGAAATGGCTGGACCGATTTTGACGGGACTTTCACTGGCAGATAGCTGATGTAACAAGGAGTAACTTAGGCTACATTTATTTTAGAAAAAAAAAATAGGATCTCACGAAAAAAAATTAAAACCAATGTTGCAGCGCAGCGCCTGATTAAGTTTGATAGCAACAACCTGCAATGCGTCCCGCGGGCTCAGAATGGGCGAGCAGGCTGTTGTCAACGGTTGTCTTTGTTAAATACCACGCGGACGAAGTCGCGGGCAACAGCTAGTTTATAATAAATTAGGTACTATTCGGTACTTTCGTCCTACTCCGTTGTGCGGTAACCCTAATTTTAATTAAGTAGCCACCCATCCATTGTATCAAAGAGTGAAATAAATGAATATCTTATGATGAAATATTTTCTTTTACACCCTGAATTTTTGGTATTCTTTTTTTATTCATAGACAATTTTTAAAGCTGGTAGGAAGATACGTTATTGTTTGGTCCAAAATGCATTATTATTATATTATTTTTTTCCATGTTTTCATACTGCTTTTCGGGGCGGAGACAAATTCAAAAAAATAAAGATCATTATATCGGTCCACCCGTTCTTGAGTTATAAATGGTGTACTAAAACGACTTTGTTTCAAATAAAATAGATTTTCATTCCAGACTATCTTCCCAGAGTTGTTTTGAAATTTTGGTTGATCAAAACCTCAGTGTTTTATGAGCGAGCACGTGCTGATTTTATAGGCTAGGCATACACAGCTTAGCTTCCTCGCATGTGGTGTATGCTACATCAGAATGTTTTGAAAATAAATACAGAGTAACTTTCTTCATGTATTTGTTTCAAATTACAAATTAAGATGAAAATAACTCTGTATTTATCAATGCCCCATCTGAGAAGACCAACCTCTTGTAGCGTAGCGATGAAGAAAACCGGTGATATGACATGACATCAACATGCATCGACAGTTAACCGAGTACTTCATAGTTAACGTATTTAGATACATTGTGTGGAGAATTGAAAGTTTTAAATACCGCCCGCCAGAGGCGCTGTTCAATTTGCCATACAATATTCATTCATTCATTCATGTCACGTTTATTTTGTTAATTCGTACGCTTTATTTTTTACATAAGAATATAATAATGTGCTTATCTATAAAGCACACTAATCAGGTTTCCAAGATACAGGCCTAGTTTGGACCCGCAACTTAAATACTTGCATTGGAAATCGATTCTTACGCTCATATAAATAATGAGCATAAACGTATTTACAAAAAAAAAACATTAAACTTCAAAGAATATTGTTTGTACAAACGATTGCGCTCCTTATCTATATAGTAGCAATAGCAAGTATATGTCATCCCCATAGAGAATCTCTCCCTATAAGAATTTGCAATGTAAGGACTGAAATCTATAGTACCGTTATATTCAATCTGCGCGGCACAAAGGCTCGTTTAGCTCGGCCACGGTAATTGCACGATGTTAGTGTACCTCGGAGGTACCGCTAGCAATGTGCTATTAAATAATACGCCCGATTTTAAGTAATATTGAAGCCGTTTTCATGAATAGACCATTTATTCATCGTATACAATTCCTGCAAACTGTTCATATCTTAGTCGAGAACGGATAAAAGTAATGTCTCCATTCAACGCATATTTTTAACATATTAAGATTATGAATAATTATTCTACGATGTTTTAACATATTTTTGTGGGTCATTTTAAATATATAACCATTTGATTGACTTGTTTTTCTAGCGAAGTAGGAGACCATTTTTTTACAGTATATCGTGGGTTTTGTTTATGTGAACTGACGCCGTCCCGCGATTTATGATGAAAAGTATTTCCCGCAGGTACACCGTATGTGCCACAGTTATGAGATTAATAGTGTTAATGTACAGCGAATACTGTAGTGCCGCGTACTCAGATAACATCCCCCCGATTCCGTTCCTGCCATTTGTATTCCTCACGCCTTTGTTGAAGGTGGAAGCCCGGAGACAAGATGGATTCTTTAAACTACGAGTGATATATTTTGAGATGAAAATAACACAGTTTGGACAGGATAAGAGCTCTGCACACATACATTTGCGGTGAGAAGGGATAATGGATTGTTATAATAATTTTGGTGCGTCATGGATATCGCATTGATAACGTGAGAGTGTGTCCCAACCGGTCGGTGGAATTGATAGAGCACTTTTGATGACGTATCTACTAGGACTTCTTTCTATTAATATACTTGTTAGCTCCATCCAGTGTACTCTGTATATTTCACAATTTAAGCTGAAAAACTAGATGGCGCTGCCAATAATGTATAGCAATCCTTATGCTAATCGATTGCATAAACGTCTATGCATAGGCAGTACATACCATAGAGAATTTGTCTACGATGTCTATGATATAAAAAAGTAATACGAAATATAGAGAAAACTGGAACGCGAATCGCATCACGCTAATTTTATCATAAATAATCTTCACCCCGAAACCCCGACAATATCTCAAGCAATACCACGCAGAAGGCGCCGGCGCATCCGCAGTCATTCAATACTAAGACCGTGGTAAGTAAAGACGGATAGGGTATATTATAATAAGACTTGGGTACCTATAACATGATTTGTTTTTTATACTCGGTAGGTATTTTTGTTAGAATCAACATATATTTTTATTCATGTAAACCATTAAGTACAGTACTTATGAATTGTCAAAATAGTTACAAAATTCTAAGCTACAACTTTACCACTCGTTCGGAATGCCGTTCCTATGGATAAGAACGGGCAAGAAACTCCATGGCTGGCTCTTTTTTATAAAGATCTTTTACATTTTTGAGCAGTACATTGTTATGGATATGTGAGAACAATGTAGGAACGGCTAGGCAGGGTTGAGCAGCTGGTAAAAAAAAACTAAGTATATACTTACAAGTTAATGGCTACATGGTTCCCAAATTTACCAATTACTGTTAAAGCTTGGTGTTCACCAAAAATGAAAAGAGTTTGTCAGTACGTGTGCTCTTTAAATTTAAATTATTTGAGTATTGTTTGTTTGGAATAATGGCATAACTGTGGCCCATTGGTAAAGTTTGTACTAATGACACCTTATAATTACAGACATGAGTTCTTTTAAACTTCCCCCAGTTAATGTTGGATAACCAGCACTATTCAAATTATGTAAAAGCTTTCACAGAAATATATTTTCCAATATTTGAGCGCAACGTTTTCCACAACCCAAAACGCCTTTCATTTATTAGACTGAGCACCATAAAACTGCCCCAATTTCCCCTAGCCTTGTAAACAAATCGACCCACGCACAAACAGGCTGGTGTTCCACTCCACCCGCCGTCACTCTCATCAATCATACAATGGATGCTGTGAGTCAGCAGGATCTGTTTATTTTTCGTTTGCAACAACCTCATATTGTGTGTGAGGAGTTTGACCTGGAACTGGAAAGAGTGGAGGCGGGTAATAGAGACGGTCAGGAGGCAGCTACGTCAAATGCATGACATGTGTTATATTACATTGTTGAATCGCAGAATGCAAAGTCGTGCATGATATCAATTTGTCTCGTGTATCAAGGTTGAAACATATTTTTTCGTATTTTTTTTATAATTATTTCGCAAATTGAATGTGGATTTCGAATTAGGAATGTTATGTAAGCTTTTAAAATTGATCGATCAGCCCCACTGCTTTGTTACATATTAATGAAAGCATTAAAGTTTTTTTTAATTTACTGTTATATTTAAAAACTAGTTCGCGGTAATATAACGGAACTCGGCATAACTATTTCTCCGAAGTAATACATAGAAGTTTTTTATTTGTCTTCGTCACCCGGACTTTGACAGTT
This sequence comes from Pheosia gnoma, assembly GCA_905404115.1. Taxonomy (NCBI): domain Eukaryota; kingdom Metazoa; phylum Arthropoda; class Insecta; order Lepidoptera; family Notodontidae; genus Pheosia; species Pheosia gnoma. Next base: position 7,878,199 of record FR989905.1, read on the forward strand.
TGAGATGAAAGTTCACAGCCGTACAAAACTGCTTCTTTCCGTATTTTCAAAGTTTAGATCAAAGGTTGACCCCGTACTAAATGGTTACTACAGAACTCCATACACTGACTATTCTCTCAAGTCCAAGGACCAATCAGTTAATAGTTTATTTTCTGAAGCCGTCTCCTAGACTATCACGCATCGCGAAATTCATTTCAGCGATTGCAAACACAACGATGATGTCATTTTTGCGCTTAATGCTTCCGCTGTGATTGTTTTCATCGGTCCATTTGTGTGATTGGGAATACTGATATATGACAATAGCTTTTCTTTACGAAATGAAATGCGATGAAATAAAATGGATATGAAAATGGCCTCACCCACAACTTAGCGGGTATTTTGCCAATGCCACGTAATTAATAGCAATAAAACATTAAATAAATACACATTATATATAAAATAATGGATGTGACATGATGATATGAAAATGGTGTCCGACAATAGCTTTTAAACGCTGTGACATACATTCTGTTTTCTTTTGCGGGTCTCTTCTTCTTCTTTCTTTACGAAATGAAATGCGATGAAATAAAATGGATATGAATATGGCCTCACCCGCAACTTAGCGGGTATTTTGCCAGTGTCAAGTAATTAATAGCAATATTAAATTCAATAAATACACATTATAAATAAAATAATGAATGTGACATGATGAAATGAAAATGGCGTCCCGGTGTTTAATTATTTATTCCTTTGCGGGTCTCGGAAATGCAGTAACATAATAGCACTACTCATGTCATTACTAGACATATACTAACTTAAGATTAAAAACTTTATTGTAAATGAGGTATAAGTTCAATGAAATATATTTTAGATAGACAGTTGATTTAGGCAGATGCCTGGGTATATCAAATTCCTTATTTTAAGTTTAACCGTGGAATTGAAATAAAACTAATTTTGTGGATTCTAACGCGTTTATTTTATGTTTTTACGTTCCATAAAATACAACAAAAACGTTAAATCAACGCGATAAAATACGCAAAATTAGTTTTATTTCAAGGTGTAGTAGTAATACATAGTAAATATAAGAAATCAATATTTAACCAAGGAATTCAAATAAGATCCTGACAAAGGCAATACAAAACTATTTTATTCTTAAAAAAATATAAATTCGATGGTAGCTCTACATCAGGCCGACAATTTGGCTACTTCTTTTATATCCAGCATGATCAAAAATAAGTTAAAGCAGGACTACAGGGTGCTTAGTAACGAAATTTAAAAACGCAAAGGTTCAGTTTTTAATAAATCTGAGCTGGCATTTGATTTCTTCAAAGCAAATGCGCATTATAATATCTCCTTCACTGAGCTACGGGGACGCCCACATGTCAGACTTGAACGGATGTTGACTCATAAACATCTTTTGTATATCGTTATATACCAACTGACTTGCTCTAGAATATTAATGTTTTCTTCTTAGCATAAAGACACTGTCAATCTGGTCTTTTGAGAAAAAATCAACAGAATAGAAGGTATATAAACAATCAATTCAAAAACCAGCTACTTGTATGTAGCCTACGTATACAGTTTATCTCCCATTTCGCAATTGAAGAGAACTTAATAATTTATTTCGTACTCCTATTTTTTTTCTATTATATTCGTTGCGGGTTTCAAGATACTTAGCGTTTCTCCAGGACTCACCAAGGGTCAAAACTAGGCGTCTAAGTCTTTGGATACCGCTGTAGATTCTAGCTTACATGAGTAGCAGTGGTGGGAGTGTATATCTGGCCATATTACATACAGGGTCCATCCACACGTCTACGGAGGTGGATCCGTGAAAAAATCTCGGAACAATATTGAAATCATCATAAAAAGATAAACTTTTCTAAAAAAGTAAGTATAGAATGCCGTAATATATTTCGACGAAGGCGTAAAATATGGAAGGTACTGTACTTACGGTCTTAAGGCAAGAGGGGGGGAGGGGGCGAGGTTAATTGCGAAAATGACAACATTTCGCAATTAGCAAGAGTAGCAGTTTGTTTAATATTCACTTAGTAGGCGCGTGATGCTTTGCGAAGTAATATTACCGGAGGGGATCCTGGGAAATGTTGTAGCTTGGAATAATGATGGTGATTATGGTGTTCAGTATGTTTCTAGTGGCTAATGGCCGTGCGTATGTCAAAGACTACAGGATGATCTGTTATTTATAATATTTATTGCCAAGTGAATAAAGATAATAAAGAATAAGGACGTTGAACGTAATAACTAGTGTTCGTTGTATGCTGAAGTCCTATTCAGATGTACAATGTGTCATAAGGTCCTTCTGACATCCACCTTCTAGCGCTTATGTTACACAGACCTGTCTGTGTAACATAAGCACTGTGTGTCAGTAGCCTGCTACTGACTATGTAAAGCCGAGTATGAGTGAGTATCATCATTATTACCACACTGAAAAAAAATGCTTATGATTAAAACTAAACCTTTGAATACTTGTTACACAAAAATTTTGTCACATATTAATTATGTGTTACTAGTAACAAAACTCGGTTTGTAACTGGATAGTAACACATACAACTTTAAATTGAATCAACGTTCACATATTTTGACAAAACTTCAGTTATTTTAGAAATCACCAAAAAAGTTTGGCTAATTAGTTTTTTCAGTGCACGCGAATGTAAATCTCTACCTATTCTATGGTGACTACCGCAATATGTAAAGTGTAACAAAAATTGTGTAAAATATTTTAACAGATGACTCAGTATGTTATATCGATCACGTTGATGTATAAAATAATTGTGTGAATAATGTTTGATTTTTTGTTCTTTTATACAAGGCAAACCAGTTTCAGTACAGGATGTCATATTTTAAATGTTCAATAATTTGATTTATTTCTTTGGGAATGTTATCTTTATAACCTACTATTGTCCGTGTCTCGCCACCCATAGCCGATTTATAAGAATCCATAGCCATTGGCAATCGGCAGATACTACCAATTTACTGGGCCCCAAGTCTGCTAACCCAATCGATTCATAATCGAACAGCAACTGCATAGTAACTGTCACTTTGACAAATATCCCAATATTATACACTATAATTCTTACATCTTATATTTATATTTTCGAAGGCATAATTTGTATAAAACTGTCATCACCAGGCAAAGTATGGTTGGGCAGTCATTTCCAAGCGATTACAAACTTTACCACATGATAATTAATGTAGACCACACTCGCATTAAAACTTGAAAGTGCATGTGAGCTTAATTTAAAAGCTATTCAGTTGTGGACAGCCGCAGCACTGTTTCATTTATGTATTATTCTGTTAGCCGGTTAATATTTCATAAGTATTTGAAAATGGTTTTGCAATTGGAATAAAACTTATTTTAAGGATTTTATCGCGTTTATTTTCCGTTTTTTCGTTCCCGACGTTTAGGCTGCTTTACAGCGACCATGACCATGGTCGCTGTAAAGCAGCCTAAATCCTTAAAAAAAGATTTATTCCAATGTGTAGTATTCGCGTAAATATAAGAAATCAATACCTAGATACCTACTTCATCTTTAAACAGATTTTAAAGCCGCAAGAGACGGACTTGAGCAGGCCAAGATGAGTCCAAGAAAACGTCACGGGGATTCCGTAAAAAGGTGCGACTCGCCGCGGTGGAGACAGCCTCGCAAGGTGCCTCTCCACAAACACAAATAGGGTAACCCGTTTGGTAGGCCATCTTTCACGCCTTTTGACTGTAAATTGTACGTGTTTGTTGATAAAGCAGTGAATGTCGAAATTCAATCGGATATTGTGATTATTTTTTCTTTTTAATGGTTTTGCAAGCTAATTGCATGTTATTTTAGCATGAGAGGCTGATATATTGCGGTCTGTTTTCCATGTTATCTGTAATTCACACCTACATGGGCTATTCCTGTCGACGCGGGAACTGGGAAACCTATACGTTACCTAGACCAGGAACGCAGAAATTCAGCGTTCTACGTTCCGCGTTTTATTATTGAGTAAACATCAGATCTAACTAAACAAAAATTGGTCAGTTCTTTAAGATCTTATTTATGTTTTTCAGTACAAAAACGTGCGAGTCTTGGGCATGTTAAGAGTATAAAAATAATCCAAACATAATAAATCATTCTGACAAGTATTTACGTACTAGACTAACATATCGTAAACAGAGCTCGTGGAACGAGTCACAATTAGGCTGAAAGCCAAATTAGGCTGCTGAGGGCCACACACCGTATAATTATTAGAATAATTTGAGCAGAAGCAAGTTTACTATCATCGTTAGTATTTTTTCTAGTACAATTTTAGTAAGAAAATGGAACATTAAATACGTTTTTTTACACCTTGTTTAGGTTAAACTGAATAAACGCCAATACAGAGTTCAAAAATGGACCTAGTTAACAAAAAATCAGACCGGTTTCATTAAACCTACGTCACAGGATTTTTTGTGGCGTTAAAAAATCGAATCAGTGGCGATTCGATTTTCAATTATCTTTTTCAAAAAGTTTGTAATAACAAGATGCCTTTAAAAGTAAAGAAATAAATAAGTAGATCGCGTTCTAATTTAAATATTTTTTTTATATATTTGATAGTTTGTTAGACTTTGTGCAATGTTAATAAAACGAGACACAATCACAATCTTGTTCGGACACAGTTTCCAATCCCGACTTGTATTTACGAGGCAGACGATACTGCTCCATTGGGATGAGCAGTTTGCGAGTTGCCATCGAGAGCATTACCCGTCTGAACAAACTTTTTTTATAACATAAAAGACAGATGACTATACAAGACATAAAACTTTGTTGTATAACAATTTTAGATGCAGTTGGTTTTCTGGGCTCGATCATTTTGAAACTTGTTTGCATCTAGTACGTTATTTTACTTGCTCATGCTTAGGGTAGAAACCGCTTTGTAACTAGCTGTACCTACTTTCGCCTACATGCGCGTGCACTTTTAATTTTGTGGCAATCTTCTTTGGCAACGCGAAAATCTGTCGTATTTAAAACAATTTTAACTACCATTTCTTTTTCAAAATGGCTTATTATATTATAGACTAGCTGTTGCCCGCGACTTCGTCCGCGTGGTATTTAACAAAGACAACCGTTGACAACAGCCTGCCCGCCCATTCTGAGCCCGCGGGACGCGTTGCAGGTTGTTGCTATCAAACAATCAGGCGCTGCGCTGCAACATTGGTTTTTTTTTTCGTGAGATCCTATTTTTTTTCTAAAATAAAAGTAGCCTAAGTTACTCCTTGTTACATCAGCTATCTGCCAGTGAAAGTCCCGTCAAAATCGGTCCAGCCATTTCAGAGATTAGCCGGACCAAACAGACAGACAGACAGACGGACAGACAGACAGACAGACAGACAGACAGACAGACAGACAGACGGACAGACAGACAAAAATTGTAAAAAATGTTGTTTCGGTATAGGTAACGTGTATACATCCAAATGCACTTAGTAAAAAGCGGTTATTTTAATATTACAAACAGACACTCCAATTTTATTTATATGTATAGATACTTACCAGAAAAGGTTATTTGCTTCTTTTCTTTCTTTCTTCTTCCTTATCATCTTAACAAACAGGCGACACCAAAGATTGGATTTCAGTAACGGTCAAGTCGGGAATGTTTACAGGCAAGACTCGAGAGCCACACAAAATATAGCGCTGCACTCTCATATAACAGCGCTTTTAAAAACGAATGCACTTCACAACCCCCGCGCGCGGAGCCAGAGACCGTTTTATGTAGCGAAACGCTCTGGGACAAGATTTACAACTAACACAAGCTATTTTGTTAAAATGAACGCTCTGCTGTGACAAAGTGAACATTATTAGTTGAACTACAGCACAGAAGAGTACATCTTGAAGGATCACACGATCGTGCAATGAACGTATCACATTAATCAAACGAACTATGCTAACAATTTTTATAAAAATGGGGACAGAATAACTAAAGGCGCCTGTAAAGTGGCTTAGTGAAGTCGTCTGACATGCGCAAGTATGCTATTACAACTTCAAGTATGTTGGAACAAAATAAAACATTCAACACTTGTGATTTAGATAATAAATCGAGTGTTGACACCAGCCTCGTGCATCTCCACAAATTACACCCAATACACACGTACCGCGAACAACTATAAATTTTAAACTACCGAAAACATTTAAGAAGTTTTGGCGATCCCGTTTAATGTGTAAAACTTACTTGTACTGTGTACATCCACGCTAAAATGTGGCTGTGTTAAAACAACAAAGCTATTATTTAATTAAGCCACAAGTAAAATGTGGTTCGTTTATAGTGGACATCTTTGTTAAAATATTATTTAATTGTGACGCGGTCGATTCTTTTGATCGTTAGCGATATTAGCAAACCAAGACTTGCATTTCTACAGGTTATACTTTTTTTACTTGATGCCGGCCAAATAGACGCTATTTCTAAAAAAAAAATGTACTTTGGATATTTTGGTTTACAATATTTACTATAGTGATGGTTACACAATAACCTTTCCGCGAATCCGCAAAGGCAATTTTCACTTTTTCATGTAGTTTCAAACCATGGCCATTTTCAGCTTCAATTTATTTCAACGAGATTGGATTTTAATTGGTTTGACCCCAACGTTATTCGGCGACGTAACTTTGCAAAATTGTATTTGGACGATTGTATTGGGTATTTGTATTTGGCACCGCAAATTACCAGACATGACTACAGCAACAAAAAGTGCTAATAGGGAATCTCATGCGATTCTCGATTATCTCGCAATCGAGTCGGCCGAACGACCGACATCGTATCACTTATCGAGTGGCATTCGATCAGAGGCCGGACACTCGGAAGGAATAGGAGATGTCGATTTCCCATCACTCGTGAAGACGGATTTCCTTGAGACGTCAGCCAAGACGCCTGTAAGTACGCTTGGAAGCTTGTAAACATTGATTATTAAGACTACTCTTGTAAGTATGTTTACGCATTGAAAGTTATACTTGCTTAAAATGTTTATAATAATACTACGTATATTTATAAATATTTGCGTATCCCTTTTTTAAACCTACATGATAAATTATTATAGAATTGCGCTTAGCTGTTCATCCATCTGTTTGGTTTAATATCTTCGTCGGTTTTATTATTATATTTTTTTGTATGACCCTTCCTTATAAATTGAATGAAAATTAAGGATGAGTACGTTTTTTCTTGGAAACCCAGTACCCAAAAGTTTGGTAAAAACTGCATCTTAAAATCCACCGCACTTCCGCAGCTTGGTGATAGCAAACATTTATTTCTGAGGCGCTTACAAATTATCATTTTCATATTTTTTTCTTTCCTCTTAAATTGATCGGAACGCGACCTCAACTGTTACCGGAATATTACCGGAGGGGATCCTGGGAAATGTTGTAGCTTGGAATAATGATGGTGATTATGGTGTTCAGTATGTTTCTAGTGGCTAATGGCCGTGCGTATGTCAAAGACTACAGGATGATCTGTTATTTATAATATTTATTGCCAAGTGAATAAAGATAATAAAGAATAAGGACGTTGAACGTAATAACTAGTGTTCGTTGTATGCTGAAGTCCTATTCAGATGTACAATGTGTCATAAGGTCCTTCTGACATCCACCTTCTAGCGCTTATGTTACACAGACCTGTCTGTGTAACATAAGCACTGTGTGTCAGTAGCCTGCTACTGACTATGTAAAGCCGAGTATGAGTGAGTATCATCATTATTACCACACTGAAAAAAAATGCTTATGATTAAAACTAAACCTTTGAATACTTGTTACACAAAAATTTTGTCACATATTAATTATGTGTTACTAGTAACAAAACTCGGTTTGTAACTGGATAGTAACACATACAACTTTAAATTGAATCAACGTTCACATATTTTGACAAAACTTCAGTTATTTTAGAAATCACCAAAAAAGTTTGGCTAATTAGTTTTTTCAGTGCACGCGAATGTAAATCTCTACCTATTCTATGGTGACTACCGCAATATGTAAAGTGTAACAAAAATTGTGTAAAATATTTTAACAGATGACTCAGTATGTTATATCGATCACGTTGATGTATAAAATAATTGTGTGAATAATGTTTGATTTTTTGTTCTTTTATACAAGGCAAACCAGTTTCAGTACAGGATGTCATATTTTAAATGTTCAATAATTTGATTTATTTCTTTGGGAATGTTATCTTTATAACCTACTATTGTCCGTGTCTCGCCACCCATAGCCGATTTATAAGAATCCATAGCCATTGGCAATCGGCAGATACTACCAATTTACTGGGCCCCAAGTCTGCTAACCCAATCGATTCATAATCGAACAGCAACTGCATAGTAACTGTCACTTTGACAAATATCCCAATATTATACACTATAATTCTTACATCTTATATTTATATTTTCGAAGGCATAATTTGTATAAAACTGTCATCACCAGGCAAAGTATGGTTGGGCAGTCATTTCCAAGCGATTACAAACTTTACCACATGATAATTAATGTAGACCACACTCGCATTAAAACTTGAAAGTGCATGTGAGCTTAATTTAAAAGCTATTCAGTTGTGGACAGCCGCAGCACTGTTTCATTTATGTATTATTCTGTTAGCCGGTTAATATTTCATAAGTATTTGAAAATGGTTTTGCAATTGGAATAAAACTTATTTTAAGGATTTTATCGCGTTTATTTTCCGTTTTTTCGTTCCCGACGTTTAGGCTGCTTTACAGCGACCATGACCATGGTCGCTGTAAAGCAGCCTAAATCCTTAAAAAAAGATTTATTCCAATGTGTAGTATTCGCGTAAATATAAGAAATCAATACCTAGATACCTACTTCATCTTTAAACAGATTTTAAAGCCGCAAGAGACGGACTTGAGCAGGCCAAGATGAGTCCAAGAAAACGTCACGGGGATTCCGTAAAAAGGTGCGACTCGCCGCGGTGGAGACAGCCTCGCAAGGTGCCTCTCCACAAACACAAATAGGGTAACCCGTTTGGTAGGCCATCTTTCACGCCTTTTGACTGTAAATTGTACGTGTTTGTTGATAAAGCAGTGAATGTCGAAATTCAATCGGATATTGTGATTATTTTTTCTTTTTAATGGTTTTGCAAGCTAATTGCATGTTATTTTAGCATGAGAGGCTGATATATTGCGGTCTGTTTTCCATGTTATCTGTAATTCACACCTACATGGGCTATTCCTGTCGACGCGGGAACTGGGAAACCTATACGTTACCTAGACCAGGAACGCAGAAATTCAGCGTTCTACGTTCCGCGTTTTATTATTGAGTAAACATCAGATCTAACTAAACAAAAATTGGTCAGTTCTTTAAGATCTTATTTATGTTTTTCAGTACAAAAACGTGCGAGTCTTGGGCATGTTAAGAGTATAAAAATAATCCAAACATAATAAATCATTCTGACAAGTATTTACGTACTAGACTAACATATCGTAAACAGAGCTCGTGGAACGAGTCACAATTAGGCTGAAAGCCAAATTAGGCTGCTGAGGGCCACACACCGTATAATTATTAGAATAATTTGAGCAGAAGCAAGTTTACTATCATCGTTAGTATTTTTTCTAGTACAATTTTAGTAAGAAAATGGAACATTAAATACGTTTTTTTACACCTTGTTTAGGTTAAACTGAATAAACGCCAATACAGAGTTCAAAAATGGACCTAGTTAACAAAAAATCAGACCGGTTTCATTAAACCTACGTCACAGGATTTTTTGTGGCGTTAAAAAATCGAATCAGTGGCGATTCGATTTTCAATTATCTTTTTCAAAAAGTTTGTAATAACAAGATGCCTTTAAAAGTAAAGAAATAAATAAGTAGATCGCGTTCTAATTTAAATATTTTTTTTATATATTTGATAGTTTGTTAGACTTTGTGCAATGTTAATAAAACGAGACACAATCACAATCTTGTTCGGACACAGTTTCCAATCCCGACTTGTATTTACGAGGCAGACGATACTGCTCCATTGGGATGAGCAGTTTGCGAGTTGCCATCGAGAGCATTACCCGTCTGAACAAACTTTTTTTATAACATAAAAGACAGATGACTATACAAGACATAAAACTTTGTTGTATAACAATTTTAGATGCAGTTGGTTTTCTGGGCTCGATCATTTTGAAACTTGTTTGCATCTAGTACGTTATTTTACTTGCTCATGCTTAGGGTAGAAACCGCTTTGTAACTAGCTGTACCTACTTTCGCCTACATGCGCGTGCACTTTTAATTTTGTGGCAATCTTCTTTGGCAACGCGAAAATCTGTCGTATTTAAAACAATTTTAACTACCATTTCTTTTTCAAAATGGCTTATTATATTATAGACTAGCTGTTGCCCGCGACTTCGTCCGCGTGGTATTTAACAAAGACAACCGTTGACAACAGCCTGCCCGCCCATTCTGAGCCCGCGGGACGCGTTGCAGGTTGTTGCTATCAAACAATCAGGCGCTGCGCTGCAACATTGGTTTTTTTTTTCGTGAGATCCTATTTTTTTTCTAAAATAAAAGTAGCCTAAGTTACTCCTTGTTACATCAGCTATCTGCCAGTGAAAGTCCCGTCAAAATCGGTCCAGCCATTTCAGAGATTAGCCGGACCAAACAGACAGACAGACAGACGGACAGACAGACAGACAGACAGACAGACAGACAGACAGACAGACGGACAGACAGACAAAAATTGTAAAAAATGTTGTTTCGGTATAGGTAACGTGTATACATCCAAATGCACTTAGTAAAAAGCGGTTATTTTAATATTACAAACAGACACTCCAATTTTATTTATATGTATAGATACTTACCAGAAAAGGTTATTTGCTTCTTTTCTTTCTTTCTTCTTCCTTATCATCTTAACAAACAGGCGACACCAAAGATTGGATTTCAGTAACGGTCAAGTCGGGAATGTTTACAGGCAAGACTCGAGAGCCACACAAAATATAGCGCTGCACTCTCATATAACAGCGCTTTTAAAAACGAATGCACTTCACAACCCCCGCGCGCGGAGCCAGAGACCGTTTTATGTAGCGAAACGCTCTGGGACAAGATTTACAACTAACACAAGCTATTTTGTTAAAATGAACGCTCTGCTGTGACAAAGTGAACATTATTAGTTGAACTACAGCACAGAAGAGTACATCTTGAAGGATCACACGATCGTGCAATGAACGTATCACATTAATCAAACGAACTATGCTAACAATTTTTATAAAAATGGGGACAGAATAACTAAAGGCGCCTGTAAAGTGGCTTAGTGAAGTCGTCTGACATGCGCAAGTATGCTATTACAACTTCAAGTATGTTGGAACAAAATAAAACATTCAACACTTGTGATTTAGATAATAAATCGAGTGTTGACACCAGCCTCGTGCATCTCCACAAATTACACCCAATACACACGTACCGCGAACAACTATAAATTTTAAACTACCGAAAACATTTAAGAAGTTTTGGCGATCCCGTTTAATGTGTAAAACTTACTTGTACTGTGTACATCCACGCTAAAATGTGGCTGTGTTAAAACAACAAAGCTATTATTTAATTAAGCCACAAGTAAAATGTGGTTCGTTTATAGTGGACATCTTTGTTAAAATATTATTTAATTGTGACGCGGTCGATTCTTTTGATCGTTAGCGATATTAGCAAACCAAGACTTGCATTTCTACAGGTTATACTTTTTTTACTTGATGCCGGCCAAATAGACGCTATTTCTAAAAAAAAAATGTACTTTGGATATTTTGGTTTACAATATTTACTATAGTGATGGTTACACAATAACCTTTCCGCGAATCCGCAAAGGCAATTTTCACTTTTTCATGTAGTTTCAAACCATGGCCATTTTCAGCTTCAATTTATTTCAACGAGATTGGATTTTAATTGGTTTGACCCCAACGTTATTCGGCGACGTAACTTTGCAAAATTGTATTTGGACGATTGTATTGGGTATTTGTATTTGGCACCGCAAATTACCAGACATGACTACAGCAACAAAAAGTGCTAATAGGGAATCTCATGCGATTCTCGATTATCTCGCAATCGAGTCGGCCGAACGACCGACATCGTATCACTTATCGAGTGGCATTCGATCAGAGGCCGGACACTCGGAAGGAATAGGAGATGTCGATTTCCCATCACTCGTGAAGACGGATTTCCTTGAGACGTCAGCCAAGACGCCTGTAAGTACGCTTGGAAGCTTGTAAACATTGATTATTAAGACTACTCTTGTAAGTATGTTTACGCATTGAAAGTTATACTTGCTTAAAATGTTTATAATAATACTACGTATATTTATAAATATTTGCGTATCCCTTTTTTAAACCTACATGATAAATTATTATAGAATTGCGCTTAGCTGTTCATCCATCTGTTTGGTTTAATATCTTCGTCGGTTTTATTATTATATTTTTTTGTATGACCCTTCCTTATAAATTGAATGAAAATTAAGGATGAGTACGTTTTTTCTTGGAAACCCAGTACCCAAAAGTTTGGTAAAAACTGCATCTTAAAATCCACCGCACTTCCGCAGCTTGGTGATAGCAAACATTTATTTCTGAGGCGCTTACAAATTATCATTTTCATATTTTTTTCTTTCCTCTTAAATTGATCGGAACGCGACCTCAACTGAGAAAGTCTGGCGAGAAACTCAGCGGGCTTCACTTATTAACCGACTTCAAAAAGGAGGAGGTTCTCAATTCGGGTGTGTTTTTTTATATAGTTTTTAAGTAGTAAGTACAATACTTTTTATTCCAGTAAATGGAAGAGTTGTTGTGGGATAGTCAATTAGGTATACGTAAAGACGACGTGTATAAAGTCCCAGGTACAGTTAATTAATTTTATCTAAGAAAATATTAAAAAAAGTTGTTTATCAAAATAAGTACTACGCCATTAAGGAAACTAGGGACCATTAGCGATAAGACCGTCTATTGTGCTTTAAATCCAGTTTTTTTTCAAAAGCTGGAGCATTGCAGTTCTATAGTCCTAATGTACCGTTAAAGAGTCGCGATTTCTTTAGAGGTGTTTTTTAAACATAAACCTTATTCTTACCTGCGGAAAATTAATTATGCAATATGTACCCTTCGTGCATTATAAAACATTGAAATATTCTGAAGTTCTTATACAAAGGCTTAACAAAGAGAGAATATACTAGGCATAAGGAATATTTAAGTATTATTAAAACAAGTTTTAAATTAGCCACGTATAAAAGTTAAGTCGACAAAATAAAAGCAAAGCTAACATCTAAAACAGGCAAAAGTTCCACATCAGCGAAACCTGTGGAAAAACTTCATACACAACCGTGTATTAAGTATAACCTATTATTCCGAAGTTTAATTTTCAAAACTCAATTCCAATTCGAAACTCGATTTTCAAACTTTAAACACAATTTCATATCGGTAAAAGTACTTAACTCTATGATTTCGAAGCTTTTAATTTTTTAAATTTTAAATTTTGACACTTTGTCAACACTATATTGTTTTAAATTGAAAATGGAACTCATGTGTCAAGTAGCGCAGTAATGCTGGCAACTACAGAAGTAGACATGTTTGACGCTACCTTGGATGAAATAATTGATCCCAGGATTTTACACATTCGAGAATTCTGAAACATGTTCAAACAAAGTACAAAGTCAAACCGTATATATAATATAGGCCCTTAGGCTAGGCGACCCTTCTCATTTTAAATTTTCCTTTACTCTACAACCGGTTATGAATGCAAACCGAAATACTCATGTCATGGAATTAGAATCATAAACACACACCATATACCCCTAGCGTTCTATGTTGACCTGGTACTTTTGCAGTCTTAGCTATCGCTATCATCCATTATTTGGCGATTGTCAATGTTGATGATACGCTTTCTGTTACAAGGGCCCCAGGTTCGAGTCTCGGTAGGGGCAAACTTATGTAATAAGCATGCAAGTTTGTACCCGAAGGACGTTTAGTATTTAGATATATAAGGTGTAAAATATTTAAACAGGGCCTACAGTAGGTTATAAAGATAACATTCCCAAAGTAAAATACTAGAAATTTAAAAAAAATACGCTGCATTTTGCGCATTGCCCATAGCTACAGGTTCGCCTTGTATAAAAAAATCAAACGTCAATTACGCAATAATTTTATAGATCAACATGATCAATGTACCTAATTGATTGATCAGTTAAATTATTGTATACTATTTTTGTTACACCTCATAAAATGTAATTAAATTTTGGTATCGCCCCCAGGCCATCGTACGGTAAGACCCCTAATTTGTTTTGTACCGTACTTTTGGAGTTTATTTATTTTATGATTTAATAATTTGTCTCGCTGTATACCCGCGCGTGTCATGGTCGGCTAGACTTGGCCCATCGGCGCTTTATAATAATATAAGAATTAAAATGGATCGACTTTGAAACTGTACTCATTAGCTCTTGCTGGTTGATATCGGGCTAACGACAATGTCTTTAATAATAAAGGGGTATCTCATGAACTTTGATCCGCCTCCCCCTCGTCTATAAAGAGGTTTGTGGCCCAAAACACCGAACAACTTTCGTCTTTATGACCCCAAAAGTACAATACCCACCACCAGACTTATTCATATACTGACTTCTATTCTCTAGTTGTTCACAGCGGTAAACTTTTTAATAAGATAAACTTTCAGGACATCGCAAGGCGTTTATTCTCTAACAAGAACAGCTGTGGGAATATTACTTCGGTAATTAGGAAATGTAAAATCAAATTATTGGTGAAGTTGAACACAAATATGCCTGTACTATACCTAGAGAGCAAATTGTAGAACACTCACAAGACGCGCTATATTTCTATATTAATGTAGTTTTGAGAGCGCACTCAAGTTAGATCTCAGATTAAAATAAAACAAATTTTACGAATTTTATTGCGTTTATTTTATGTTTTTCTACTTTCCCGACGTTTTGGCTGCTTTACAGCAACCATGGTTACGGGAGGACTCAGGTGTTAGAACTCCTAGCTAGTATCATAGTTTGAACTGGGGTACCCTCATATTTAGTTGTTGTTTGCGGTCCGGTCTACGCAGAAAGTGCTTACAGTGTCTTGAGGTCTTGCAATAGTGCGCTTGGTTTTGGATGGATTGGAACATAAAAACCTTAAAATAAACGGTAGTGTTCGCGTAAATATAAGACATCAATATTACCTCTCAGAGTTTCTCAAACATTAAAGGTTTTTTAATATTTTAGTGTAATGCGTTAAAGTTATCAAGTTGCGTTTAAAGTGTTTGGAGTTAATGTCCTTTTTTTTTTTTTTTTTTTTGTTGACGGGCGGGAAATTTTAGATAGATACCCGGCCTCTGTGTGGGAGAGGGCCGGGTTATGTGGGATTCTTACCCACTAAAACCCCCCCGGTGGCCGCCTTCGACACATATTGGAGGGGCTCCGGGATCTCCAAACGGAACGCACCGATGCCCCTCTTGCGCCTCGCCCCCTTATGGGGGCCCGTCTCGGGGGAGCAGATGTTTGCTCCCCCTGCGCCCTCGCTGCGCACGGCGGTGGGGAGCCACGCCCGCCGCCGTCCTCCTCAGGAGTCGTCATCGTCACCGGACGTCCGGGGCCCACACTCCAGTCGTCCTCGACCCCGAGGGTAGCCCGTTATTTAAGGCCCTGTGCATCAGGGCCGGTGGGGTTAATGTCCTATGCTTACCAAGACATACCTAACATGAATAAGCAGCTTAAGTCTATTCGAAGTACAACTTTGAAATACATGACCATCTAAAAATAAACGAGGTGACTTTACCGTTATCCTAATCTTTAAAAATCTATTATTCAACTAATTACTAACTACCGCTGAACTGAATTTTAAACAGTAATTATCTCCAACCCACCCGTCTGGCAAAGTTTAATAAAAACTTAAATTGTATTTGAAAGTTGAAGTTTACAGATCATTAAGTTTAAACAGAACCTAAAGATACTCCTGAAAGTTTCTGAAGACTGATGAAAACATCCGATCCCACACAATGTCGGTAACCTTGCCTTTTATCACAGATTACTCTTTGGTAAAATCCATTCATATTCGTATGATACAAATTGCAAAAAAAGCCATGAATTTTCTTTTGACGATTCATTAGATACGTGGCTGTAGGGAGCTTGAGTAAAATAGTCCTTTTGTAAATGGGGTATGATTCGATTTTCCGCTAGTTACAATAAGAAAAAAAACGAATAAATAAAGTATTAATATTATAGTAGGTATTACAAGCAACATATCGGCCCCCTGATTACGTATCTTGCCTAGCTTAGTGATAGCAAAGCGACCGCAATAATCGCGCAATATTTGCTTTCAAATCACAGAATTGAATGACGTCGCAGCGCTATGATATTATCATAATCATCAGGGGTACTTATAATTCAAAATCAATTTTCAAGAATTACTCGACACTGGCAAAAATGGCTCTATTTTGTAGCCGAACCTAAAAAATAAGAAAAAGAAGTAAGTAATATAAACAAGACACGAATTAAATATTTTTAAAGAAATAACCACAAAATGTATTTATAAAAGTAGTAAAATTATATGAGTTCTCAATCCTACGTAATTCTCTACTCCCAAGAACTTGAAACATATTTCAATTCGATAAGTCTCTTGTACGATTTCACACGAACACCACCCACGATCTCTAATGCTTATAGAAATTACCTTTGACAAGCTGGGGAGCTTTGACGAAGTCGGTGCAGTACTAAGTGTTGCGACTGTACCCCTGCACGTGTCAGGACTCACGTGGGATGCGTCTAGTTCACTTGCATATGTTGCTCATTAAAATTTTCTTACGAGAGAGTTTCAATTATTGAGCGCCAGGTTTCGTTCTGAAAAGTAAGCACTTTTCAAGAAAGGAATTGGCTTCGTGGTATCACTACATTGATTTTACAGTCTATTTATTTAGGTAAAAGTTCAATTAGAATTAAAATTAGGCATGTTTCAGAATGCACTCAGCTTTCCAAATCCCCACCACCATTGGCCGGCAGGGTGCCCAGAACGCTGGCAGCATTGCCACGTTGAAATGCAATGCTGATGTGTTGGCCAAAATATGTGCCTGCGTTCTGGTCTCCAGATGTCTCCACCAGACGTTTGGAAAGTTCAATTGTTTGGAAACATTGATATAGTTTTTCGTATAGCGGTTGGATATTAGTCTAGTGGTTGGAGCGTAATCCGCTGCCCACTGTATTGGGTGGGTATGCGTTTATTTCCGTCATAATCCGAAGATATAACAATACTTTTGCTATTCCCGAGTTCGGTATTAAATAATATTTTCAAAGCCTTACAAACTTTTCCCAAAATACACACACAAATCCCCACAAATAAGACCCTATTAGCGAAATCTGAACGTGTCTTAACGACGCGAATAATGAACTCCATTTAAAAATACGAATAAAATTGAACAATGGGCGAGTCAAGCACGTTATTATGTCAACAGGGAATTTATTTACCTCAGCGCGGTCTGATTTATTTGAATATTATTTAACGATTATTATCGTTTGAAGCAAAATTTGTTTGATTTAGGACTAGCTGTTACCCGCGACTTCGTCCGCGTGGTATTTAACAAAAAGCGGACGAAGTCGCGGGTAACAGCTAGTCTAAAATAAAAGTAGCCTAAGTTACTCCTTGTTACATCAGCTATCTGCCAGTGAAAGTCCCGTCAAAATCGGTCCAGCTATTTCAGAGATTAGCCAGACAGACAGACAGACAAAAATTGTAAAAAACGTTGTTTTGGTATATGTATCGAGTATACATCCAAATGCACTTAGTAGAAAGCGGTTGTTTTAATATTACAAACAGACACTCCAATTTTATTTATTTGTATAGATGTAGGTATATCATTGTATTTAGGGTCCATTAGTTGAACACCTATAATAATCGGACGTATAAATAATTATACTACCGATTGTAGGTCTTTAATTCAATAGTATTAATAGACTATCGAATCTGTTACGGGTTTGACCACTGACATGGTCCACTCCGTACCCGATCTGTTCATCTAGAGAGTAGTCTGCCGACAATATGGTACGGATAGTGGTATGGGGCTGATCAAATCCGTGGTCAGGCCCGTGTCAGTTCGATAGTCTGTTTAATAATAATAATATCGCCAGAAGAACTCACCAATTATCCCCGTCCCCGACTAAGCAGCACTTGTATCATAGGTACCGTGCAATGGACGGGGGGCGAACCCAGTATATAATACTTATATAGATATTAAACATTCATGGCTCGGGTACAAGTATTCGTGCTCATCACACAAATTTTGTTCCTTTTTTTTTTTTTTTTTTTTGTTTCCGCTGGGAAATGCATTTACGCATACCGCCCAAGCCCGGGGGAGCAAGGACGGTTATGTGGGGCTCCTGGAAGAAGTCCAGACTACCCACTAAAACCCAGCGCCACCCTCTCTGCCTTTTTTGGGGCGCCACGGGATCGCTCTACGAGCACACTACCGTGACGCCCCGGCACAAATTTTGTTCCTACCCGGATTCTACTTAATAACTCATTGCCTGGATTCGAACACCGGTCCCTCAGGATAGAAAGCAGGAATACTACCAATTGCGCTATTCAATTTGCTACTCAAGTTTGGTTAAAGGAAGAAGGAGGGGGGGTAGGGGTGAGAGAGCGGGGCCGAGAGCTTTCTCTGTCGCACAAGACATGGTAATGGTACTCAGCTGGTAATGTATGCTTTAGTATTTTTACTGTTCAGAAACATCAAACGTCTGTATACTTTCATTTCATTTTTAACGTGAATTGTATATCGTTTAAATGTTAGTTAGCACAACACATTAATTATATTACTCACAGTTAAAAGGTCAACGGTCCCGAATAACAATATTAAAAGAAACACAAAGTAAATTGAACAATGTTTCTGCCAGTCCAGCAACTCATTACGCCGCGATGCCGCATTTAGGTATTTTTCCTTTACAAATCTTATTTTGGTACCGTTTAATATCCTCAAGTGGAAAAATTGTTAATCGAACACGGAATATGGATAAATTTATGAAAATATTTGTTTTTTTTTGGTCCTACGTTTTTTTGGCCTTTTCAAATTCAAATTTCGAACTACCTCAAAATTTGGACGCTTGACAGCAAACGTCAATGTACTCTATAGCGAGTGTGCTCTTACCTAAAACTGAATAATGTCCACATTGTTTTTCGATTGAATTAGACATAATGTTTTTGATACCTTTATCAAAAAAAAACCATGATATATTTTATTTACATTCATTAAGACCAAATTACTGCATCAAAATGTGGGGTCGCGGCGGCGAAATAAACTCCGTTAATCATTAAAATCTTATTTTATTTATTTTTCACTTCCGTACACCATACATTTCACACCGTAATCCTCCATTGTTATATAATTCATAAAAAAATAATACTATACATTAATCATAAAAAAAATCATAAATTCATACAACTGTATGAATTTACATCTTTAAACGTGGCCTCGGTAATTTTCCTTGATTGAACAACACACCTCTACGGAAAATCCATTTGTGTTGGGGCTGCATTGTAAGCTTTCTTTTATAATAGTACCAATAAAACATGTTTGCCCTGGGTGGTGCCAACCAGGTGACAACTCTACTGGTGGTAGGCTTCGGCCGTGGCTAGTCACCACCCACTGAACAAAGCCATGTCGCCAAGCGGCCTAGCCGTGTTCCGGCATGATGTTCGGTGTTGCCATTCATGGATGGCGGGTCAGATAAGTTGCGCTGCATGTGCCTCTATCTACTGCCGCCTTCCTACCTAGGCAAGTATGCTCCATCGTAGATCTCATCGTCACTTACCATCAGGTGAGATCGAGATCAAATACTTGCCTATAATGTAATAAAAAAAAATAAAAAAAGTGTTTGAGAACGTTAGAATAAGTATAAATATTGATTGATAATTTTACATTATCCACCATCACGCATTTTTATTACTTGCTACAAACAAAACATCGTGAGTAAATGTTCACGGTTTGCTAGCGCAAAGTACAATGGCACGGATGTCGTGTGCTCGGTATAATCGCACAGGCTTGCCCGCTATACCATTGGTACTAAATACCATTGGGACTAAATACCATTAGGACTAAATACCATTGGCACTAAATACCATTGGGACTAAATACCATTGGGACTAAATACCATTGGGACTAAATACCATTGGGACTAAATACCATTGGGACTAAATACCATTGGGACTAAATACCATTGGGACTAAATACCATTAGGACTAAATACCATTGGCACTAAATACCATTGGGACTAAATACCATTGGGACTAAATACCATTGGGACTAAATACCATTGGGACTAAATACCATTGGGACTAAATACCATTGGGACTAAATACCATTAGGACTAAATACCATTGGCACTAAATTCCATTGGGACTAAATACCAATGGGACTAAATACCATTGGGACTAAATACCATTGGGACTAAATACCATTGGGACTAAATACCATTGGGACTAAATACCATTGGGACTAAATACCATTGGGACTAAATACCATTGGGACTAAATACCATTGGGACTAAATACCATTGGGACTAAATGTGGGTGCACTGCAGGGGACCTATGTTTACCCCATCCGTGATTACGGGGCACTTAACAAAATTGTTTACCGCCATCACTGCGCCCACACCTCATATGCCGTGTGCCATTAGTGCGTCCACACGACAGTGTCAACTGACCGGTTTGTGTGCAAATACGAAGTGTTGACACTGGTTTTGTGACAATGTTTACACTCGTCGATTGTAGCTGTTGCTACCTTAGGTGGCCGCCCTTTGATGGCAGCCCTGTGGCCTGAAGTGATTTGCACATTAAAACATGTGAATTGTAAACTCAACGCAGCACGACACGCAAGCTTACACACATTATTGGCATTATTTATATGTTGAAAAACAATTTGTCATTTATAGTTCGGCTACATCTGGGTTAACGTTTGGCTACATTAATGTAGCTCTGCGAAAAGCTCTTAATTTTTATCGTCATTAGTAATGATGTTAGTAAATTAATGTTTGGCTACATCTGCTTAGTGACAATTTTAAGGCACTAACTACACTAAGTCACACGTGTAGCCGAACCATAACGCAGATGTGACCGTACCATTAGGAATCTGTGATACGATTTCGGCTCCGTTTGCATGTTACATTGCTAATTATTATTCAACAGTTTATGGGTTATTTTGCAACTAAAATATGTTATAAACAATTTAAACCTCTCCGACAGGTTCAGTTAGTAGTGACCCAGCTTTCTGCGCCGAGTGGTCCAAGTTCGAATAAAAAAAAAGTTGTTTGACGATCACGAATGTTTGTACCCAATTCGTCCCTTTTTATATAATATCTATGTAATTTTTTTTATACTTTACTTATATTTTCTATACTAGGCTTAGTATTGCTTAGTATCAAAACACTTTTATCATAGCACCTAGTATTTTGGATACTAGGCAATGATAAAAATCCTAACTTAAATCCTAGCTTTGGTCTAGAATAGTCTAGAATCTAGATCAAGGTGTCTAAAAGAGTCTATATTAAAAGAAATACCTTACCGATCTGAAAGTATCGGAAAACGTGTCGTTTCAGAAAATCTGTTTTATTAAATAAATATATGATCTGAAGCGCTAAACGAAAAGGCCATTTTGAAAAATAAACTTGCTCGAATCGTGTGAATGTTTAGTTCGAGCGGATTAAGTATCTTTGTTTTGTACCTACTAGTTTATTTTGAAACCTATTCGCTATGCCATTATGGTTAATTGCGAGATATTTATGACAATTCAATCTAATAACATTGGTTCTACATTAATATTCGTATACAACTTTTAAGGAAGTCGAAGATGTTTATCTATTTGACGACTTGATTAGCTCAGTTGGTAGTGACCCTGCTTTCTGTACCAAGGGTCTCGGGTTCGAATCCTGGTATGGACAAGCTTTGTGTGATGAGCATGAATGTTTGTATCCTAGTCATGGATGTTTAATATCTATATAAGTATTATATACTTAGTTCGCCCTCAGTCCATTGTACGGTACCCATAATACAGGCGTTGCTTAGTGTGGGACCGTATAGTTGGTGTGTTTGTCAAGCAATATTACTATTTTTAGATGCAGTAAGGGTTGTAATCTAAGTCTTGTTGTGAGTAAAAGTTATACTTAGACTCATAAATGTTACAAAATCAGTCTATCCACACATAGAGAAACACAAATCAAAGATATCTAAACCTTGTATGCCCAACAGTTAACTTCTAAAATACTTGTTTAAACATGCCAGCAACATTTACTTAGGACAGGAGTCACACCTGAGGTACTAGTAAGCCAGTATAACTTCTAAATTACTGAAGCTTCCTATGAGTTCCACCCATGGACCGCATATAAAACGTTTGGGTCTTGCAACGTAATTTTGAAACCTTTTAACCTTAATAAATGTAGGTTACAGTTATTTCTAGAAGATGGATGTTGATAACTCACGAAATTGGATTCTATCCAATTTCATAGGAACTTTATTGGAGTGTTTTATTGGCGTGCAAATAGATAAGACTCGGGGAATAACATTTGCTATTTTAAATCTGGGTCTCCGTCGATTTCAACGTTTTCTGTTAATTAACCAATCTTTACTATGCTCTAACTACATTCTGTTTAAATCTTTGCTCAAATGAAATTGAGTAATACCTAGGTTATTTTCGTTTATGAATTAATTGGTTCAGTTTTGAAATCTGTACATAGTGATATAATAATACCAGCCCTTTTTAATGTCCCACTGCTCAGCACGGGCCTCCCCTCAATGCGAGGGGGATTAGGCCATAGTCCACCACGCTGGCCCAGTGCGTTTGGCGGACTTCACACATCTTTCGAGGGGTTCTCTCAGACATGTAGGTTTCCTCACGATGTTTTCCTTCACCGTTTAGCAAGTGATAATCGTGGTTGAAAATGAGATTCGCACATGAAATCCCAGTGTTGCAAGCCGGGGTTTGAACCTGCGATCCTCGTTTCCGAGGCAAGCGTTTTACTAACTTGGCTATCAGTGCACCTAGTGATATATTTACAGAAATGGAAGGCATTTCAATTGGTAGGTTTTGTCGAGCAATCGTTACTGAATTAGTATTAAAAATGCTAGGTACCGCAACTCCCAAGGACCAAAGGACATTTTGTCAAAATTAACATTTTAATTTGCAAACGAAAGCCAATGAGGTAACAGCAGACCGTGACTAAATTAATTAAAATACGCTGTAGGGACGCCGTAAGATGGCGGCACATTTTCCGTTTTCATGAAGATTTGAGTAACTATCTCTTGCCCACAGCTCTTATATAATAATAATAAATAATAAATATCGCCATACGAACACACCAACTATACGGTCCCACTTTAAGCTTAATGCTCGTGTTATGGGTACCGTACAATGGACTGAGAGCGAACTCAGTATATAATACTTATATACATATTAGACATCCATGACTCGGGTACAAACATTCGTGCTCATCACACAAAGCTTGTGTCCCTACCAGGATTCGAACCCAGGACCCTCGGCACAGAAAGCAGAGACCACTACCACTGCGCTGATCAGGCAGTCATATAATATATAGGTATGTTTTTTTAAAGTACATTTATACAATACCAGTAGTAGTAGTAAGTCTCTAAGCAACTTGAAGCGGTTTCGTACGTCTTAATGCGTCCGTTATTTACATATTATATGTTATTAAATAAGCCGCGAAATCAAAGTTATAAATCATATTTTGTAAGGTCTTTCAACAAAATATATAGTGACCACACCATTTTGTATGTTTCAAAAAATCATTCATTAAAATTTGACCGATAAACATTATTTTTAATTTATTTAAATGGCAACTACGCATCCTAATTATAAATTAATTTACCAAAGTGCACTCACTATACAGAGATTCTGGAGTAGTCTTGAGACGAGGAGAATAATAGTATTTTTTTAATATACAAATGTTTTTAATGAAATGCTTATAAAGGCATTTAAAGGAATTTCTAGCTAACAAATTACCTGTGTAGCGACCACTTCAACCGCACCACATACTACGCAGATGGCACTGCAGCCGCATTCAGAACAATAGACAATTGACGTCACAGTCCTGAATAGCGCTATAAAAGTTTTCGGAGCAAGTAACATATATACAAGATCCCGACAATAACCGTCGGGGCATAGCGGCCGCCCCGCCAGGCATACCACCCGCCTGGCTGGAAGATCTTCCCTTTTCCGCTAAACCTGTTTATAATTTTACTGTAGATTTAATTCTTAACAAAACTAAACCAATTCAAATTTGTAGTGCATGTTGACACGTCTAAAAGATCAACCTTCCTAAAGGTTTTCCGAATTCCACTTGAAATTGTAAGTCCTACGAAACACTAAATACATCTTAAAATATTATTAGTTGGACTTCGGCGTTATCCCCGTAATGTGATACAATTGAGCGTCATAAACTTCAAATAACCCCATCCAATTAAAACGGCGGATTGTCTGCTCCAGTTTAATTAACATAGGAGCCCATTTGTTCTTGCACTTGAATAGATCGGGTTCCAATATATACGATCTCTATCCTACTCTAGCGTGTGTGGTGCGAACAGGATGGCATATGCTGGATTTTGAACTTCAATAGTGTTGGCGTAAAGCTGTTTACACTCTTTCGGATGTCGGTTCGGGAAATTACGTTCAGAAATGTGACGTGACATTCTTCAAAAACAAATTTATTAATAACTAGATGCGCCCGGCGGTGTTACCCGCGATAAAAAGTATGAAAAATTAAAACATGTATCCCACGGGAACCATACATTTTACCGGGATAAAAAGTAGCCTATGTGTTATTCCAGACTATAATCTATCTCTGTGCCAAATTTCATCCAGATCCGTTCAGCCGTTCGGGCGTGAAAGAGTAACAAACATCCATCCATCTATCCATCCAAACTTTCACATTTATAATATTAGTATAGATAGTATAGATTATTAAAAAATAGCCACACAGTAAATTAAGATGAAATCTGAATTTGATGAATGTTTCCGCACAGCATTACTTTGACTATTGGTTTGAGTCTCTGGAGGCTGCGCGCGGGAACAACCGAATTGAGGTTGTCTATACAAATACTGGGCAAACAATATTAATGCCATGATTGTTTGTGACATTGTTTTCTCAAAAAGATTTTTTTGGACTACGCTCTGGCAAAAATGGCACTGTTTTGCAGCCGATCGCCAACCTAAAAAAAAAAGAAAAACATTTTTTTGAAATTCGAATAAAAGATTTGTTTTATTAGTGCAATTAGCGCCAATTACATATTCCAAACATGGCGTACTACGCAGTTGCGTCTACACTTTGCTTAATCCATGACAGCAAGTATGTCAATGTCCCTTGAGATTGTCATCGCCAGAACACCCGCCTTGTTTGACTCAACATAGAGTGGCTTGTAATCATTTTACAATTTGTCACAGATTGTAATCTACCTGTCACAGATTAGCCTACTGGGGTAGGCTAATGTTATTTTATTGTAGAGTGAGAAATACGGGTTCTGAATGAATTTCGAGATGAGTATGTGGCAATAAAACCTCTTGGCTTTGCCGTACAAAGTTTTATTTGCTTTGATTGTTCTTTTTGCAAGCTCTGCAGCGGCCAATAAAATCTTTAAGCTTTATTCCTTATAAAAGATCTCAAGAGGATCGAAGCTTAGAGATTTTATTTTATGTGTCAGAAAATGAACCTCAATACGACGAATTAAAGGACAAATCTATAGGAATGTCTTCAAAGCTCGCTTGACAAGGATGTCACAAATCGCGCGATAACATGCTCACTCGGCAAGCTCTCTAGCTCTCGTTATGGTAATTTTATTAAAAGAGAAAGACAAGAGAACGAAATAAACCAACATTTCATGTTACTAACGAATTTTTAAAATTAACATTAATTTCGTAACAGAGTGCTACGAAATGCTACGGTTTGCTACGATGTATTCGTAGTAATGTAATATTTAGTTTTTTTGTAACTTTATACTGTACGTCAAGTGCGTGATCGTTCGTAAGCCAACCTAATACTATATAGTTTATGTATTTAGACCATGTCTATGGAGAATTAAAAGTTTGAAATATTGTCCGATAGAGGCGCTGTTCAATTCTCCATACAAAATGTCTAAATAGAGTAATAGTAGATTATAAAGTATACGGTTAGCTTACGAATAATCTCGCAGTTGACGTTTGACGATTACGATTTTGGTCCCTTTCATAACAATTATTAATGTCTTAAATATGTTCTTACATAAAAAGCTTATACAATTTTATGGATTCTTTATGTAGCCTGTCATTAGTCGCTCCCTGTTCGCTGACCCTTACTTTATTAAAAAAAGGTCAATAAAAACGGTTTTTTTTCGTTTGAACGGTTAATGAAATGCCCAAATTCATTATAGCATGATTGCCAATATGAAATCTTGTTGAGTTTTTTTTTCAAGGAACCTACTTAGGTAAATTTTTCATTGGTACAGCGAAATTGGAGTAACATACTAGTATTCGTTTTGAAAGAAATAAGTAGGTAAGTATTTTATATCCACCTGTATACAACGTACGTAAAGAATATTATTTTTTTATTACCAACATTATGACATATGTATGTTGAGAGTTGGCATATCTCGCTCTATCTCTCTTTCTCTGATCTCACGCCCATTACACGCTGAACAATAATTTATGTTAATTTTTATTAATATTTTAATAAAAGGACTTATCTTATATCTTATTAATTATGTATGTTGATTACGCCTCAGCACCACCATAAAAAGAGCATTATGGGGAACCTTACTAGTAGCATACTATAGCATCTATACGCACTGATTTTTTTTTAACAAACCATTGACTACCTGCTAGTTACACAAATATTGTGACATGCGAACTATGTGTATGTGTAAATTTAATATAAGTTCAGTTAATTTTAACAAAAGGCCGCCCATTGTGACACTCTCTGTATAAGTTAAGTGGGGTTTTGTAATTTTGTATTCATTTTATTTGGTGATTTTTATGTGGTGGAACAATAAAGTGTTATCTATCTAATGTATGTTATTTTGGAAATAACCATTAAAGTTCGACTAATTAGTTTTATTATACCTACGTACCTATTATTAAAGTAGATCAATGCGTAAGCATTATTAATGTATTCCAAACTCCTTCATGTAAAATGTTCCTCTCCATAGTGATAACCTCTGTCACGAAATTCCAACAAACCCACATTAATTAATTTACACAAACAAGGTCTCCAAATTATAATAATTCTCAAGTTAAAATTACGGTCTACGGCTTAATTTGAAACGTGTTAAACACGTTTTCAGACGTTGTCACGTCAAAAGTTAACCAACATTAATATCAGTTCAAGAGACATTTTTTCCTGAAAATTGTGTGAGCAAAACACACCATCACGCTATTGTTACATGGTTGGTCAATGGTTTGATGAACAATAATTAATTGGTGCTGACATTCAAACAGACAGACAAATAGATATCGTTTAATATTTATTTTCTTGATCTATATACAATTATAGGCGAATATTGGAGTAGTAACCTTTTTTTTATATCGCCATACGAACACACCAACTATACGGTCCCACACTAAGCAACGCTTGTCTTATAGGTACCGTACAGTGGACTGGGGGTGAAGCCAGTATATGTTACTTATATAGATATTAAACATGACTATGACTTGAGTGCAAACATTCGTGCTAATCACACAAAGTTTGTCCCTACCAGGATTCGAACCCAGGACCCTCAGCACGGAAGGCAGGGTCACTACCAATTGCGCTAATCAGGCCGTCAATAATTATAGAACCCACTGACATAGTAATTTAAAAAAAACTCCAAATTTGAATTGGCTGATCGAGACGAAAATCTCAAATAGAGTTGCGTAGAAACGGGGTTTTTTTTTAGATATATACGCTTATGGTAACTAGCCTTTTCAATGTCCCACTGTTGGGCACGAGCCTCCCATTTAATGTGAGGGGGATCAGGACATAGGAATTAATCTATTAATAAAAAAAAATTATAATTAAATATAAAAACGTGGGATACACCACTGTTCCTATCTGAAAGATAGTATTACGTATTAGGTACCAGTACTACTCGATAGACAATTGCATAATTATGTTATCCCAAACTATAGCCGAGTGGCGTGCGCTTGGCAGCCGCGTCCCATTGTTCCCATGTGACGAGAATTGTTATATCAAATGATTTAACTTGGCAGCCGTACTGCATAGTATATAAGGTTCTCAAATATTGGATGTTTTAGTTGATCGTTGGTCACAATCATTCAAAATAAATTATCTTTTATGAATGTATCGGTATCGGTCCACCTTATCGAGAGCCTTACTCTACGTCTTACTCTACGTCTTTCCGCTCGTGGTCGCCCTTTTAGAACCTAGAAGACTTAACTCATTGGATTAAATTTAAAATAGCTCAGTTTTTTTTAGGATAGTGAAGTGTGCACGCATTTCTCCATTTGTCATTATAAAAAGACGGTATATAGAACAATTGCTTGGCTGTAATATCATGTGAAAAATTCATACCGAGTTTATCATACAAAAAGGCGAATATATTCCTTAACATTTAATTCCAAACTATTTTACGAAAATTCGATGAAGAAAAACTTAACACGTTTTCTTCTCAAACACGAATATCGAATGCGTAACATTTATCGTGAAGTCCTTTGTCAATCATTCCCTAATACATTTTTATTATTTATGTGACGAAGAGAAATCTGATAGAGCGTATCGGACTCAAAGATGCTTTGAGCAGATATTGCCGGATCGAATATGTAGGTAATATGATTTGATTTATTAACATTTCTTCGAATATAAGTCTGTTTTGTGTGTGCGAACGAAAATTGCTTACTGATTTAATGTCAATAATTGATATATAATAATACCAGCCCTTTTAATGTCCCAATGCTGAACACGAGCCTCCCCTCAATTCGAGGGGGATTAGGCCATAGTCCACCACGCTGGCCCAGTGCGGGTTGGCGGACTTCACATGTCTTTCGAGGGGTTCTCTCAGATATGCAGGTTTCCTCACGATGTTTTCCTTCACCGTTTAGCAAATGATAATCGTGGTTGAAAATGAGATTCGCACATGAAATTCAGAAATCCCAGTGGTGCAAGCCGGGGGATTTGAACCTGCGATCTTCGTTACTGAGGCAAGCGTTTTAACTTGGCTATCACTGCTTCTTAAATAAATAGTTGATACTTGTATCAACACCAACGAAAGTAGATAATCTTTTGTCCACATTCGAAAGATAGTTTAAGTTTTAACTACAGTAGGTAACTATGCTTTGTAATAGTATAGACCAGGGGTTCCCAACCTTTTTTTGTCTACTGCCCACTTTAAGAATAAATTATTTTTTAACGCCCCCCTTTTTAAACATACTTAAAAACCGCTAAGTACTTATAACTGATTTTTTTTTTTTTTTCCTAATGTAACTGATTATTAAAACGCAAATTTATAGTATTCGGACAGAGTATCTTTTATTGAAAATAAAACAAACATAATCAATTCCTATATAAAAACTAATGTGAAGGTTGAATCTGATGCTGTTCAATAAGTTTGTTGATATCAGGTTCCAATGCCCCCTTTTTTTTCTTGGTCTCTTACCGCCCCCCTTTAGGCCTGCAGCGCCCACAAGGGGGCGTTATCGCCCACGTTGGGAAAGACTGGTATAGACCATTGTAATAGGTTAAACTCCTAAATTGGTAGGTATTTTAAACATTAAAACCTACCATTGAAAATATCCATACATTGTCACCAGTATTCAAAGAATTATATAAATACAATTTGTGCCAATAAAGTTGAAAGTCGCTTGAATCCAGCCGGAGGGCACACAAAACGCGTCCAATATTGTAGGATATCCCGTTGAGACCCTTTTAAGCCCTCTGAAGACTTATCAAGTCTCGGATTATCCCATTGTATTCAGCGCAAACTTCCACACTGTTGGTGATAAAGCGATGCTGGGTAACATTCCATTTTTGAAACAAAATCATTGATACACACTTTAGAACTATTCTATAAAATATTTAGCAAGTATACCTACCCATAGTTGCTTAAACTCTTAGTCTTGCTTGAGTTGAGTCTTGATCTTGCGAAAATGCAAGACTTAGACGGGAAGCACTTGTCGTACAGAAATGTTGAAATTTCCTATCTTTACCGACCGTAACGCATCCGACAATTTCATATTATATTTTAACTTAATATGTAAGTCAAATAGAAGCCTTGGGGGATCTACCAGTTAACGGGTGGATGGCTGGAAACAGAACTGGGAACAGAACAGCTGGAATTTTACTGGTGGTAGGCTTCGGCCGTGGCTAGTCACCACCCACTGAACAAAGCCATGTCGCCAAGCGGCCTAGCCGTGTTCCGGCATGATGTTCGGTGTTGCCATTCATGGATGGCGGGTCAGATCAGTTGCGCTGCATGTGCCTAGTGAATGTAGCGTCTCTATCTACTGCCGCCTTCCTACCTAGGCAAGTATGCTCCATCGTAGATCTCATCGTCACTTACCATCAGGTGAGATCGAGATCAAATACTTGCGTATAACGTAAAAAAAAAAAAAAAAAAAAAAAACTATAAAAGTATTTTTTTTGTAATTCCAAATTTAAATTCATTTTCTCTTAATTTGGGTCGGTAAGAGCGGCGCTAGTTCAAACTATACAAACACTGTATCGGGTACTCTTTTTACTGATGTTAAAATCTTGTTATACATGGGGTATACTACGAACAATTCTCTTCCGGGCCGGCCCAAAACTTGTCATTTTTATCATGTTATCGACATAGGTCCCGGTAGATAGTACTATGTGTCAGTCTGTAGTTGTAATTTTGACAGAAAAGCTTCGGAAACAAGATAGTTTTTTTATTGTGATAGCTGCGCCCAGCGGTGTTACCCGCGATTAAAAAGTATGTCCTTTTCCTCTATGTCCTTTTGCAAATGCACGGTCCCTGTATGCTATCCTATAGGAACAGTGCATTTTTCCAGGATAAAAATTAGCCAATGTCAATTTCTGATCCCTAAACTACCACTACCTATCCAAAAAATCATGTCGATCCTTTGCTCTATGAAAAATCAAACAAATTTATCTCACGGGAACCATGCCACAGCCTATGTGCTATTCCAGACTATAATCTATCTCTGTGCCAAATTTCATCCAGATCCGTTCAGCCGTTCTGGCGTGATTGAGTAACAAACATCCATCCATACATGCATCCAAACTTTCACATTTATAATATTAGTGGGATTAGTGGGATTGAGTTATAAAATAAAATTGGAAGGCAGTTCAGTGTATAGCCTGGAAACAAAAAGTTCATAGTGCACCCCCGGGTTATGGATTTGTCAGCTTTGAATAATTCAATTAAGAAGCTTTCAATTCACCCCGTGTATAGCACTGTATTAAAATTCATTGGCGATATTAAAACATGGCGGCTTGTTAAAACGCAAATTGGTTTTCATCATTATTCAACCGGCAATATTGTATTCAGAATATTATGCTACGCGGCTATAAATAAATGCAAATGAAGATTCATTTACTTTAGAATTATATTGATTGAATATTATTGCACTCTTTATATCATTTGCTCCAAACATTTCCCAAAATATTCTTGTTTCGGGTTTATCCATCCGGGTGTAGGTATAGTTATTTTGAAATATAAAACACTACAGCACCAAACACATAATTGCATTAGGCGGAGTATCCTTAAAATAGAGTTGAATTCACACGTCGGAAATGGGTTTAATGTACAGATATGAGCAAAAAACATAATTTGAATAATTCGCGTATAATTAAAAATAAACAGCACTAATAACGGCAAGCCATCCTAGACTGTCATGGCGGAAAAATGACACTACCTTTCCACCTTAAATTCCAATATTTACGTAACAAAATAAATTGAGTAGCTTACACAACGTAGGTTTTCAAAAGATGTAAAACAAAAATGAATTTCTCATACAATAGTTGCTCAAACTCTCGACCGTTCCCCGAGTGGTCCGCATTGTTGAGCTGCCCTGGAAGTCTAGGAGAGGCTTTTGTTCTACAAGCTATTATACCTACGCCTACTTCCAAAGAACCCTTAACATTTAAAAGAGAGAATTAATAATTTATAAAACACTTAAAGATCTTAATTTATACGCCATAATGTAATATTGATTTGTGTTATCTTTTCTTAGGGTAACGAAACGCAAGTCACACAAGTTTACTTCGTTTCCGGTTTCAGGATTAGTATACCCTTTCTGAATCACCTTGTAAATGAATAACACTCAAATAATTTTGTGACTTGCAATCTGAACATGCAATTGCAATCACGTATGCAATGATTTTTGAATACCTTCATGTAATTTATACAAGTTTATACAAGTTTAAAAACTTACCAATTGAAAATAATTATCTCTCTTGAATGTTAACTGTTACTTAGCGTGTCGTAAGCCATTTGTGACTTTATTAATGATTCAGTAGAATCGATTCTGTCTAATCGATTCACATTTATCGACTTGATGCCTTGAATATGTGGTAACTTAGATTTCATATAATGAATACAAATGCGCTACAGAAGTTCAGGGTCAAATGATAGTACACCTTTTCTGAATAACGCTGTATATTGAAATAAAGCAAATTTTAAGGATTTTATTGCGTTTACTTTATGTTTTTACGTTTCCGACATTTCGGCTGCTTTACAGCAACCATGGTCACGGGAGGACAGGTGGTTGACATTCTAGTGTCATAGTTTGACGGCGGTACCCTACCGGGGGTTAAATGCTTAAATTTTGTTTTATTTCAATTTGAATTTAGTTGGTCTCTTCAGACCAAAGAAGCGAGGACTGTTATACAAACATTGGCACATGGCTGGCACTCAATCACGTGTTATTTACCGACACCAATCGCATCATTGCCGATGTATTTTAATTAAATCCCTCTAGTTCAAATTAACCCCCAAATAATGATGTCAATGCGGAGCTAGATATTTTAATAGCTTGTGAAACACAAGTTGAATCACATAAGTTATATTAAATGGGTATTAAGTGTAAGTAGATACATACATAAGGTTCAACAACATTATTTTAAAATATTTTAAGAGGTCAACAAGTAGGTGATAACGATCACTTTTATGTATGAAACAAGCTGTTACCCGCGACTTCGTGAAATGGCTGGAGCGATTTTGACGCGACTTTCACTGGCAGATAGCTAATGTAACAATGAGTAACTTAGGCTTCTTTTATTTTAGAAAAACTTTTTTTTAAATACCACGCGGACGAAGTCGCGGGTAATAGCTAGTAAATAAATAAGAAAGAGTTTATCTCGTGACAAGTAACTGACAATGTTTTTTTT
Source organism: Pheosia gnoma (assembly GCA_905404115.1). NCBI lineage: Eukaryota > Metazoa > Arthropoda > Insecta > Lepidoptera > Notodontidae > Pheosia > Pheosia gnoma. The sequence continues at coordinate 7,911,459 of FR989905.1, forward strand.
ATTCAACATCGTCTCGTTAAAAGTTTGCTAGAACGATGTTTGAATAAAAAATACTGCTCTTCTCATTTTGTTAGTTGGATTTTTCTTGAGCGTCAAATTTGATTTACCTACTTTAGAAAAGGTAAACATTCATGGCTCTGACTTTTGAAATTAATTTTGCATTTTAAATCCCAAAGAAATATGTTAACTGGATAATATTGTCTATAACATTAAACATAGCAGTGATGGCCAAGTTGGTAGAACGCTCGCTTTGTAGACATGGTATGCAGATTCACATTCCTGCCCACAACTGTGGGATTTTCGGATTCTCATATGCAATTCTCAATTTCTATAATCATCATCACTATACGGTAATGCTATACTTTCATATACTATACCTTGTACATTGGACACCCCTGTAGATCCTGGCTTACGGGAGTAGCAGTGGTGGGAGTGTGTGGCGGACCTATTCCCAAAAAAGATGCTATACGTTGAATGTATACCTATACAACGCGAGGAAAAAGGGTAAACGACCCATACTAAACCACGCTGTATAATATCATCAGGAACGACAGCGAACACACAAACTGTACGGTCCCAATCTAAACAACGTTTGTATTATGGGTACCGTACAATCGTCTGGGGCACCCGTGCCCGATATAACTCTTTTCAATTAAAAAAAATACACTATCACGCCTGTAATCTCCGCAGGGATGGGTTATTCGGTCCAAATGTAATAGGAGGCGAGGCTTTTGCCATTATACCGGACACATTCCTCCGCAATATGAAAAGGGTTAGGCCACAGTATACCAAGTTGGGCTAGTGCGGTGAACTTGACAAGGCATTCGACAGACGAGCAGGTCTTATCATTTTGTTAGCGCATTATACAGCTCATAAATAGCGGTTAGCGCATTTGTGATGAATTAACTGAAGTCAGAATTTTGATACATCAATATTATTATGGTTTTTTTTTGTTTCTTGGGGTCGAGATTTTGGGTTCGTGGGGCCCCAACGCTCGCCTCCTTTACAAGGACATCGCTGCGCGACTTTTCGCCGCTACCCGTGACCGGGGCGGGCTGGCCTCTATTTCGCGCAGAGAGTGAGCCTCGCTATTCAGCGCGGAAACGCGGCCAGCCTGCTGGACACTTTTGGCATCGACGACAATGTGGAGGCATTTTTGTGTATATAACTTTATTTTTATTATACAATGTTACTATAATATTATTATTATAAAAGAAAATCCTTCCAAAAAAATATAATTGTTGTTTAGTTGGAAAAAAAATATTGATATCGAAATTCTGTCCTCATATAATACATATGCGCCAAAGCAGCGCAGGTTTGAATAGTGGTATAGCCTTTCTGAATCGTGCTGTATATTATGTTATATTACGTGACCTTACGTGCTGTCCGTAGGGTATAGGGAAAATGTTTTGGTGTCAACATCAAAAGGCAGATTTCCAAGCTAATCGCATTTGTATAGACTCGACATGAACTCCCCGGATCTAGTGTGTAGGTAAACAACGATAATATGCCGCTTTTAGATATTCAAATAAAATATTTACTTTCAAATAATCTCAAGCAAAAGCAGCATAGAATCATTATATATATAATAAGACTGTACCGTGGTCGTGTCTGTCTGTAAGTTGAATATTTTTGGAAAGTAATGACCATAGGGAACATTATTATCCATATAATGTTATTTTTCGCTCATGACGGATATTTTCTCGACTAACATCTTAGAGAAGTTCGGTGTTGCTTGCTGGCTTCTTTAATTATCAATCAACTTGCTTGGTTTATAATTGGAAAAGTTGACAAGCCGAGGGTCAGTGGTGGGTTCCTCTTCCCCTATTTGTTTAAAGAACTACATTTAATATTGAAAACTTCATTCTAAATGGAATGCCGATAGTTGAACCGCAAACATTTAGATTTCGGACAGCGTCATCTTAGCGGCGAGATGTTAACTCAGTTAGACCCACAAGCGTATCCAGTTAACTCGATAACACTGGCAATCTATCGATGTAATATCTGGACATCCCAACATTAATATTCATAGGCCGATATCCTTGCAAATATATTCTTTGTCATCATATTTTCGCAATTGTTTAAAAAATAAATGGTTTCAGCGTTCGGGGTTTCGTTTTTTATGATAGATATTACGACCTCGTGTGGGTTCATTTGAAGAAATCTAGAAAGGTCATTTGAAATTATTTGTTATAAAGAGTCTTTTCACAAAGGTTCGAGGTAATCCACCCACAGAATTCAATTTTCCATACAAACTTTGACCCCCCTTTCTACCCTCTTACACGTCGAACTTCCAAAAATTCATCCTTAGTTCTCACCTACGTTACATAAGGAACTACTGTGCAAAATGTCATGCTTCTTGGTTCACCAGTTTGGGCTGTGGGCGTCTGTCAGTCAGTCAGTAAGCGCTCAGAATTTTATTAGGTAGATTAATATGTCTCTCTCCACACGGGCTATACCCGGACCTTTAAATGGTAAGTTAGGTTAGTAAGGTAAGCTCTTTTGGTAACTTTTAATGTTATGTTAGCCACTGGTGCTGGGGTCAACTGCTGAAAATGAAAGCATTAACAGCGAATTTAAATATTTCAGTGTTCATATTCAGTTAATCTGTCTATTTTTCATTTGAGTACCTATTTTAGTCGAAACATCCTTATTACCTATCTGAAATAATAAACATTAAATACCCAAAAGATATACCCACACAAGACAAATTGAATGAACGCGAAATAAAAGTCAAATTGAGGGGCGCGCGCGAAGAAATTGTTCCAATATGGTGTTATAGGTATTAACGCAGTAAAATTCAATTTACGACCTTCTTATCAGCCGAACGCACTCGTAACCATATGCATTAGGCCTAGCCAATATATTTTTGTAAAGTAAAATTGGTTTTTCCACCAGACTCCGTGATGGGGAATAACCGTGTCAGAAAAACATGATTGTCAATAAACTAGATCAGGTATATGCATTCGATCAAGGGCTCAAATCTCTTTAAAGCTGAGTACATCAATCTCACATGTACTAATGTGAAGAAATGTTCTTGACAAATACGCGTGCAATGTCGTTAATTCTCGTTGTAAGGAGCCGTCCTACATCTTCTGGCTAGTGGTCACCATTCTAGAATCTTTCTATCCCAACAAACATAAGTTCCCAGACCTATGTTCAGAGTTGATCTACAGAGTTGGTCCACACATTTCTAATTTCCGATTCTCCCAAGCGTACCAAAGTTAAGTTTTAAGAGTATCAAACAAGTCAAGTTGTAAGGCCAATCTTTCAGAACCCCGAGCATTCCAGTACGCGGCTTAGCGATCCCACGTAATCTAATTACGGGAAGTTCGTTCCGAAACGAATGCTGGCTTAATAGGAGCTAACTTTAATTATGTAGCTCGCATGCCCAAAACAAGTTTATTTGGGGCTAAATTCAATTGTCTAGCTAGTTGTACTCTTGCTTCAGTCAAATTGTCGGAAGAGAATAGTCTTATAGTGACTAATACACCACTACGCTAGTATTGGGTAGACAGAGATTCAGTGCAGTGTGGACGTACTTTATGTATTAGGTCTTAATTTAAAAGGGGGGAATGTTACCATTAGACACACATCACCCCATTGCGAGCCTTAAACTAAATATTGTTAATGCAAAATTGAGGTCAGAAAATCCACACAAGTCCTCAAAATAATGTGTTTCAGCTGACAGGTATAAATTTATGTGAATCTGATCAATGCTTGAGATGTTTCCTACAATCGCGCCTTTCGCCTTTGGTGCAATTATATTGCTGTCCTACATGTTGGAATTGAACTTCTGCTTTACAATAATACTGTGTAAAATTACGGTTGTGTGTTGCTAACTATTGTTAGGGAGTTGTCGAATCGCTAGCGTCGATTAATTTAGATTACATCTCAGCCGAAACTTTTTGGCGAGCGGATTTAGATGGATTTACCCATCAATATAATGTCTTTTAGACGTTAAGTAAAGCAACAATATAATAGCCTAGTCCCACCAAAGATTAAACTGTTGTTGTGTCAGTGATCTTTAAACAATTATATCAGGGCCATGAAACATAAATTATAATTAAACCATTTGCTATTCTAACAATGGATCTAATTGAAATAAGCTAATCTTAAGGATTTTATCGCGTTTATTATTTGTTTTTTACGATCCCGTTTCCGTAAGATTGGTTTTATTTCAATGTGTAGTATTCGCGTAAATATAAGAAATCAAATGTACCTAATATTAAATTCCTAAACTGAAAATATATATGTTTACCAGACAGAATACTAAGATATATCAACATCAAAACCACAAAGAATGCGTATTTATAACGACGTACCTACATTACGTTTGCTTTTGATCGTACCGACGATGCTTGTTCAACATTTGATGTATACCATTGCTCTATGTACCATTGTAAGTAGAATATAATTTATTATACTCGTAATACGTACCTACACGCTTGCTTACAATTAGATTGTATGAGGGGTACATACATCTATACATACATATAAATAAAATTGGAGTGTCTGTTTGTAATATTAAAATAACCGCTTTTTACTAAGTGCATTTGGATGTATACACGGTACCTATACCAAAACAACATTTTTTAAAATTTTTGTCTGTCTGTCTGTCTGTCTGTTTGTTTCGGGTAATCTCTGAAATGGCTGGACCGATTTTGACGGGACTTAAACTGGCAGATAGCTGATGTAACAAGGAGTAACTTAGGCTACTTTTATTTTAGAAAAAAAAACATAGAATCTCACGGATAAAAATTAAAACCAATGTTGCAGCATTGCGCCTGATTAAGTTTGATAGCAACAACCTGTAATGCGTCCCGCGTCCCTCAGAACGCGCGAGCAGGCTGTTGCCAACAGTTGTGTCTTTGTTAAATACCACGCGAACGAAGTCGCGGGTAACAGCTAGTCTATCTATATAAATGAATAATACATGATGTTCGTTGTAAGGGTCTTGAAAACGGTTGCACGGATTTGGTGATTACTTTTTAAATTGGTATTTTTTGTTCCAAATCAGATTTGTGGGGAATGAAAAACTGAAAAAGTTGTTCGGAAAAGTGAAAAATTTGAGAAACATGAAAGTCAAATAATTTATTTCGTATAGGCCTACGGGAGCACTTACAAATTGTCGTTTACATGTTTTTTTCTTAACTCTACAACCGGATCGGAACGCAACCTCAACTGAGAGGGTCCGGCGAGAAACTCAGCGGCCTTGTTGTTTTTTACTTTTTTTTTTAACAACCATGTTTATTACAAAAACAAACATGCTCCAGTACCACGCGAACCGCACACACGCTACACTTTGACATTATACATCTTAATTGATCTAGATATTTGAGCGATCAGTCCCAGGCTGCTTTATCATCCAAATAATCTAAGATTCTGTAATAACCCTTTTGACATAGTTTAGTTTTCACGATTGTTTTGAAAATCTCGGATTCCTTTGGGATGTTTATTGTAGAACCGTATACATTGCCCCAGAAAAGAATTATTTATTCTGTGGAGACGAGTGACATGCACGGATAGTTTGTGCTTATTACGAGTGTTTACGACATGAACATCACTCTATTTTTAAAATGATGAATATTTTTCTTAACATAAATTAAATTTATTATATGACTTAGATACCTAACTACATACATAGTAAGTGCTCACTAATGTATCCAAGTTCTCCACTCAGACAATCTAACCACTCAAATGCTCTTCACAATATTATATTTGAATTAGTTTCTAGTCTTCAAATTTCTCTTGAATTAATTTATATTCTTCAAAAACGAGATACTGTATCAAAGGTATAAGTACCTTTTATTGGATTAATTGACTTTTCGGATAAATTTGTTAGATGGTGTTTTATGTAGGTACTAGCTGTCCCGGCGAACTTCGTACCGCCTCAGAATCAAATGTATGAGAAAATGAATTTATTGGTATTCTATGAAAAATTTAAACAAATCTATCCCACGGAAACCATACATTTTACCGGGATAAAAAGTCCAATTCCAGACTATAATCTATCTCTGTGCCAAATTTCATCCAGATCCGTTCAGCCGTTCTGGCGTTAAAGAGTAACAAACATCCATCCATGTAAACATTCATAATACACTGTAATGTAGGTTCGCCCACAGTCTATGTACGGTGCCCATAATAGGAGCGCTGCTTAGTGTGGGATCGTATAGTTGGTGATATTATTATATTTTTTTATTTAATTGTATAAGTAATATTTTTGCAACAAAAATGAAAAATAAGTTGCTACTATTTTAATAGTTACCTACCTTACAATAATGTGTATTTGTTTGCGTTTATTGTGTTCAACCGTATTCCTTGTATAATAGCTACCATTTCATTCCTTGAAAAGGGTCATGTGATACATGTTTCGGCAACAGAGTAATACATTATTATTTGCTTTATTTACACCTGTTTTCACCCTCTTTCCTTGAGTCATAGATTTCCATTAGTTAGACAGCAGACACTTACTGTGTGTAGTAGGTCTTGTAGTCGATTCTATGCAGCATTCTCTAAATCTAAATTACAATAAGTTTAGGATAAATGTGTCAAATACATTTTTGTATTCCCACATGCACCATATTCAAGTGAATATCATTCAATAATTCACCCAAATTAATGACTTTTAGAGATAAGTTGCGCGCGGGAATACGGCCATTTCCTTGACACATTTATCTTTAACTAGCTGTTGCCCGCGAATTCATCAGCATCGCGTAGACAAGTACAACATTATAATTATCAACGGAATAACATTTTTCATACAACCTTTGACCCCCTTTTTACCCTTTAGAGGGTCAAATTTCCCATATCCTTTCTTTGCGAGCACCGAGGGGCCAAGAGGTACTGTGTGACAAATTTCAAGTCCCTAGGTCTCATGGTTTCGGAGATTCTGTGATGAGTGAGTGAGTAAGTCAGTGGGTTTCGCTTTTTTATAAATATAGATTTAGTGCATTTTATATTTAGAAAATGCTGCATATTATAATCTGCACCATTGTAAGTATAATTTACATAGATTAAACGTAACTAGACACGTTAATTGTGTATTTGTGCAGCGTATAATTAATATGTCAATTTCAATGCTGTTTTATAACATAAATCCTGCAAATTTGTATTCTCATTTGCAAATCTAGCCAACCAGGCTCTGCAATACAAAAAAAATCATGCAAGTAGGTATGGGTATCCAAATTTTAAATTTCGAAATGGATGACGACAGGAATGGAGTTATATGGACCTTTTGCCACAGGTAAATAATTTTGTACAGGCAAATTGTTTTATTTCACGTATAGAGGCTTTTACTCCAAATGCATCAAAATATTGTAAAATTTTGCAATCAAACGAGAGAGCTCTTTCAATTTTATTTGCCTGGGATTACCAATGTATTTATTACCGCACGTCGTTAAAAAGTCATAGCGACATATATGTGAATTACATACGTACCTACCTATATATTTGACGACCCGATTAGCCGAGACGGTAGAGTGCTTATTGTGTCGCGGGTTCGAATCCTTGAAGAGGAAAACGGCATGGGATGCGCACCAATGTATGTACCCGAGTCATAGATGTTTAATATCTATGGCTAAATAAGTAATTATATTCTGGGATTCCTCCAGTTCATTCCACGGTACCCATAATACAAGCGTTGCTTAGTTTAGAACCGCACAGTCTGTTTGTTCCTCTGGCGATATTATTTATTATTTGGAGGCATTTTAATAAAACCATTTAATTACTACACATTGAAATAAAACTTATTTTACAGATTTTTACGCCGGAAACGTAAAAACATTAAATAAAGGCGAAAAAAACTGTAAAATAAGTTTTATTTCTAAACCATTTAATATTGTAATATGATACTATGTTATATACATAAGAAAATATTTTCGTTTCTTACAGTTGTTTGTTTGTAGTCTGTCATATCACTGTCTTCATTTACTGTCCGTTCTTGTTTCGCCTGTTTCCGTTGGGAACGGTCTGCGCTTAAATGTTATGTTGAATTATTGTAGAATGGAATGACCTCAAGCCATAAGCTTATGCTGTGAGCTATTTTCGACTCTGAGACTTATGAATGTCATGTAGCGATCCGCTTCCTCCTGTTGCCTACAGCAGGTATAAGTTACACGCACCACAGAAGCGTTACGTACCAAAATAATTTTATGTGCAATAAAAAGCCTTTTACTTCGCACGTAAAAAGAGCCACCGTTCGGTTTCACAATTATTGGCGGCTTTTTAGGACAAAATAATACCACTGGAATGATCTGTAGGGAATGATCTGTGGTTGTCCGGGCTTTGGAGAGCAGGGTAATGATGTTCAGCCCTGATGATCTAATATGCTGAAGGGAATGATCTGGTGGGATCCGTGCTTTGAAAGACACACAGGCACACTAACGTTAAGGGCAGTCATCAGAAGCATGAAACATTCTGATACCTGGACTTCTTACAAATTGAGCTACAGCTGTCCCGACTGGTTAGATCTAGGAGAGCGGCCAGCATTCTCTCCATCTCTCTCTCTATATATATCGATAATCAACTATGTACAGGTAAACTAAAATTCGACCTACCTAAATTCTAAAAATGCTAAACCAAAATAAATTGTTGGTACCAAAATGTCTCTTATTTTATCAGCATGTATCGTATAATATAGTCCCGGGTTATAAAGCTATCATCATGCCAAGCTTCATCAGAATTGATCAAATAGTTTCCCTTTATGCGCGTACAGACAGATACAAATTATACCCCAAATTTGTAGACGTTATATAACTTTATCAAACGTCATATAATGTCTATACATTTGGGGTTATATGTATAATAGGAATCCTTTTACCAGAAATATCTAATGAACAAACGCGGCCAAGTTATCTCAATATACCAACTCGTTATAATAATATAAATAATTCTGTTTAATAAATTATGTCAATAATTAAGGCATAACGTCCGAATTTGCAAACATCTTAAACGCCTCTGATTATAGGCTATTGTGCCCATGTAATGTAGCAACACATATTAATCATTACAAATTACATTGTACAGCTAATCCGGCACTCACTCCAACATAAATGTAATTTTATCCCGCATCGACCCAGCAATTAGGTGTAATGTATATTTATGAGGCCGGACGGACTCGCTGCCTGTTTAGGGGCGAACTGGTCACATTGGAGGTACATAAGTACCTGCCTACAATCGGGGAGAACCGGGGTCGGGATTAGGAAGGTTTTTGTGGGATTGCGCTTTATTCAGCTGGATTAGCTGGTTGTTGGTGTTGTTTGACAGGTCAGAGCGCTATTAACTTCGAGTACATTTGTTTACTTTTTAAATTTTGGACAATACTTTTGATAAAGTTATATAACATCTATAAATTGAGGGGTTAACATTCGTTTTTCAGAATAGGGTCGCAGACTTATCGGTGCCGGCAGTGACAAAGTGAATAAGTGCGTAATGCTGCGCCACTGAATGCCACTCTGTTCACCGTGACGTCATAGAGCCCCTATGCCATAGGGCTCTATGACGTCATGGCGAACAGGGTCCGTCCCTTTTTACTTTTGAAGTATCGATTTAGAATAAGCTAAAGAAAACTGTAATAATTCACCAAATTGTCTCAAATATACCTAATATACCTATATTATGTTATGTGTTGTTATGTGCCTAATACACAAAAGTTATTGAATTACTTTTTAAAAATCAAAGGCTCAATGAAACAATCTAATTCAGTGCCGTTACGCATAAAAATTATGAAGTTCTGAGAGAATTTTGCCGCTGAAGCGTCAAATATTTCCGAACTTCCAAAGAGTTCGGTCGGCAAAGTTCTTGATTGATGAAAACAAAAAGAAAATTGTTTTCTGGAACTTCGTATTGGATCGGTGTACACAGGTACGGACTCATCGGTATAGAAACCATTTTCCCAATTATAGCAGTAGGTAACGCAGTGATAGCCAAGTTGGTGGAACGTTCGCCTTAGAAACGAGTATCGCAGATTCAAGCCCCGACTCGCACCTTTGGGGTTTGTGGATTTCGTCTGTAAAAATCTCATTTTCAACCATGATTATCACTTGATAAACGGTGAAGGAAAATATCGTGCTAAAACCGGCATGTCTGAGAGAACCCCTCGATAGTCGTGTAAGTCCGCCAAGCCGTACTGGGCCAGCGTGGTGGATGGCCTAATCCCCACTCGCATTGAGGGGAGGTCCGTGCTCCACAGTGGAACTCCACGTGGAACAAAAAGAGCTAATATTATCGTTATTATTTTTTTACCAGTAGGTAAGAACTCAGTTAAAAATTGCCATTTTGTATGTAAACTTATAAGTACAGTTAAAAATCGGGACCTTCATCGACCAGGGATGCATGTCTCTGAAACGTGTCTTATCTATGTAGCTACGCGGATACGACGAAACACCAACCTCGTTGCATTTGACGCTTCACGCCAGAAACACGTATTAGGGCGTTTAGTTCACGTATTGTGCGTATTGACGCGTCAAATACATCCCTGTCATGTACAAAAGTTACGCGATAGATTTTTTGCAAAGGCCAAGTTGCGATAATATAAACAAATGTAAAAGTTAATGTATGTATCTTCCTAATGATATATCTGACTTCTGTTTTGCAAAGAGAAATATATACATCATAGTTCAGCTCAATACATCATTATTATCTAAAATAGGGATTCCCAAAGTGGTCGATATCGGTTTTCCAGGGGTCGACATAAAATAAAACTGATTTTGGGGGTCGACGACGTTTAAAAATAGACCCCTGATAATTAACACAAGTTCTTATATGAATCTTTCAAGATACTGTATAAGTTGTATTACGTGTACCAAATTATTATAAGAATGACTAATATTATAGTAGGAAGTATCACTTTTACAAAAACTCAACAAGTCGATAAGCGTGCACAAGGTCGTACAAGATGAAATGATTATTTTGTATCAATAGGAAAAAATTAGAGATAGAATTTTAAATTAATTTGGCTTTGAGGGTCTGAGGTATCAGTTTTGGAAAAGGGCTCTCTTCCCCAAAATAGTTTGGGAATCCCTGGTCTAAAGGATACCATCTCGGATACACGTATTCTCGTCACGTAGATCCCACATCATATTTCACTTGATCATTCAATACACATAGTGCCGTGATTGATTGTGTGTTTGGCGGGAAACATCACATTCGATAACTTACCTTCACTTTGCGACACCTCTATTTACCCCTCTTTTATCGACTGAGAGTTTGTATGAGTTTTGACAGCTCTCGAAATATAATTCGACGGCCTGCGGGTCTATTCAGAACGTTTCGACAAGTATCCGAATCGATTCGATTAGAAATTTCGATGACGTTCTTTCGGAGCTATTCTTCATTACCGAATCGAAGATTCGATACGATTACGCAACTGAATGGTTTGATTCGACCACTCGCTATGTTTACATAGTACATTTCATAATGCAAGTTTCAATTAATAACCGATCCGATCGACTTGTTATAAGGTTGTGAATCGCAGGGATGTTCACCTCAGTTGGTAGCACAGATCACGAGAGATATGCCGTGCGGTTCAAAATGTATGGGAACTCGCTGTCTCCGTTTTGTTCCCCACCACTCGCTAAAACCAACCAATACGAAGTCTCTTCGGTGCGTGCTGCATCGTCGCCGTATACAGCGGCCGTACCACGCGACGCACCAGTTTATTTAAAGTATCGTTAGACGATCTATCCATTGCCTCGTACATTCACTCAGTAGCGAACATAGGTGGTACTTAAAGAGCCATGTATTTTGTATAAAAATAAAAAAGTCGTTGTGCTACATGAAAACTAAAATAACATAATAAAGGCATTAAATATTTTTTGATTTGTTGTTTTTAATGATTTTAAAGACGAATAAATAAAATACTTAATACTGGTTGGTGAAATGAGATTCCATCTTTCGCGTAGTTCACTTTGCTGCTAGTATTTTAGCACACAACCACGGAATAACACGGCATTTTAAAAAAAAGTTAGAGCTCCGATACCGACGTGCAGTTGCAGTCGACTGACGGCGAAAACTCTATGTTAGCGTAATTTTGGCTAACGGTGAGCGCAAGCCCACCGCTTTCATAACATATCTCCTCTAATATATCTGTGGTTGGTAGTAACTCTGCTTGCTGTGCCGAGTGTCCTGGGTTTGAATCCTGGTAGGGGTAAACTTAGTGCATGTGATGTGCACGAATGTTTGTACCCGAGTCATGGTTGTAATATCTACATAAGTATTATATACTGGGATCGCCCCCAGTCCATTGTACGGTCGGTACTTATAATACAACCGTTCCTTAGTATGGGACCGCACATTTGGTGTGTTGGTCTAGCGATTTTATTATATTATATTTTTAATCATTCCAAAAATATATTAGTAACTCTGTAAGTTTCCGCGATTAGTGCTATACACAAATAAAAATATATTAAATACAATTCTGGCTCTTTCCTCGCTCAAAAAATTGCTTGCTTTTTTGATAATACAGCATTGCTTGCTTGATAATACAGCGAGGAAATGCAGGCAGCATACTTGCCACTATTCCACGCGGACAAGGTCTTTTTGATACGAGTACATAGTTTGTTGTCATACTACTCTTAAGTTTTCTATTTTATTTTCCGATTTAGTTTAACTGTAATTGTAAATTTTGATTATACATAATATCTGTTAATATTTCGGCAGTTTATTACATTTAAGACTCGAGATCGACCCGGTACCGAAAATATTTTTATTTATAACTAGCTGTCCCGGCTGACCTGTCAAAAAAGCAATTTCAGTTTTCCCCGAAATTTCCAATTTCACGGACAAATTTATAAATTTATCTTTATCTAAAAATCTGATTCGGACGATTACGAACATTTAAAAAAATAAATTAGCCAAGTCGGTTCAACCGTTCTGAATGATGCGCCAACTAAAGAATATAATTTCATTTTCATTATATAAATTTATAGAATTTAAATGGAAAATGCTTTGAAAAGCCCATTTAAGTAATACCCATTTAAGTGATTTTTTGGGAAACCTTTACTTTAGCGTACTCCTGCGAAACGAATGTATTTATTATATTGAAGGGGAGTTCGACATCACTTTGTTATTCCTTAGATATTTGCGAGCGGTTTCTGAACATAATATTGTAGAAAACAATAATGGCCAAAAGTTAGATCGAGTCTAGTACCGACACTTGTGAAATCTATAATTACATAACATTATCAGAATCAGAGTCTTATTCATGAATCAGAATCAGAATCAGAATATTTTTTATTCACGTAGACCATTATTGTACAGTACTTATGAATCGTCAAGTTACAAAAATATTATGCTACTGCTTTACCACCCGTTCGGAATGCCGTTCCTATGGAGAAGAACGGGCAAGAAACTCCATGGTTGCTCTTTTTTTAAAATAGATCTTTTACATTTTTGAGCAATACATTGTTATAGGTATGTGAGAACAATGTAGGAACGGCTAATCAAACTTTAGCAGCAGCATGTAAACAGCATGTAAACCACTAAGTACAGTACTTATGAATCATCAAAATAGTTACAAAATGCTAAGCTACAACTTTACCACCCGTTTGGAATGCCGTTCCTATGGAGAAGAACGGGCAAGGAACTCCATGGTTGCTCTTTTTAAAAAGATCTACTAAATTTTTTAAGCAGTACTTTGTTATTAGTATGTGAGAACAATGTATGAACGGCCAGACAGTCTTTAGCAGCTAGTCAAAAAAAGTACTAACTCTAAGTATATAATTACAAGTTAATGGCTACATGGTTCCCACATTTACAAATTACTTTTGTAAATGAAAATAAGAAGGAAAATTAAATTAAAAATTAATGTCCCCAACGACGGGTCCAGTATACGGGGTATTCTCAGAAATAAATAATGTTTTTATATTGACGAACGCTACTTTTTTGTTGCAAAACATCATTGAACAAGTCTAGACTCTACGTACACACCGATTGATGTTACCTGATGAAATCCCTGGTTTTATTATTACTCTGAGGCAAAAATATATAAAGAATATCTCTGCTGATGACCTTAATGTCAACTTCACCCGGACGCGTCCTTCGTGAACAATGGTCGTGACGACCTATTGATATAAATGGGGGATAAATATTATAAAAGGTAATTTTAGCCTTTGATTGCGAACTTGTACTATTGTATTGAACACGAAATGAGACAAGATTGTAAATGTATTTCAACAAATACCTAACAAATATAGTGTAAAATATTGTCATACCCATCACGTTGCGTAAAATAAATGTTTAAATTGTGGTTTTTTTTAAAATGTCAGACAGTAACGCTTCACATTGAAATTTTAAATGTATAATTATTCTACTTATTTGCTTGATTTTTTTTTGTTACAATAACCTGTATTTGGACCTGTTAAAATATTTTACACTATTATTTTTACACCTTGTATAGTTAACACTGTTATTGAGATCGCTCCGAGTCACACATATTTTTTTTTTACTGCGTCTGAATATTTGTAATAAAACCAAAATTATAAAACAGTCACAGCTCGTTTATTTCTTCATAAATATTCACGGTAAACATATATATAATTATTATATAAGTCTAAAACACAAATTGATTCATTGACGCTACTATGGGCCGCCCGTTACAATTAGCCGAATTATAAATCTTTCTTATTCTTTGATTGCATTATTTACACAATTATCTCCTTAATATACCTACGTACTAATAATTGTTTTATACAATAGCTTAAATAATGAGAAGTCGTTTATTTTAACAAAATTTAATTAGTGTTTCCGAGCAAACTCTTATTTCAAACATTGACCTCACAAAAACATAAATATAAAACCCTAGGCAACTAAACGTTGCTATTCGTTTTTTAAAATTTAAACCTAGAATGCGATAGACCATAGTGATGTCATAACTGTTTTTTTTAAAGCTACATTTTATGGTTGCGCCAAAGTTGCCAAGTCTTAAGTTACGTATAAATAATGCCAAGTTTGAAATCGGGCTCAGCAGTCCGCTCGCAAAACACCAATCAAATAATTACAATTACTTCGACAGTTTGACTGTCATTAAGATAACACTTATAGGCCGTTTGGATACTTGCATTAAATTTTACAATTTGACTAGTGTATGTCTAAATTACGATATAATTTATTCGATTCACATAATATTTACATTGATAAATACCTATTGTTAATTAACATCACAGCAAGCAAAGCAAATTATCATATCTATACAATTAAATATGTACTTAGATATCAAATTTCAGAAAAAAAAACAAAAAAATTAATAACTTTCGTTACAATACTAATACATTTACGGCTATCGTTTTGTTTCGTTGTCCTGAAGAATGGAGGCTGAAACAAATAAAGGCAAGTTAGTATCTAATTGATTTATTGAAAAACACTGAACCCAAAAGTGATCGATATTGTGGATTGGATAGGTAAGTCTGAATATAAAAGCCCCCTAGAAACAACTGTTCCTGGTAGGAGGCGACGTGAAATAAAAAAATACATATAGGCTTCAGACAGTTTTTAAATAATAATAATAACATCGCCAGAGTTACGCACCAACAACACGGTCCCGAACTAAGCAACGCTTGTATTATGGGTACCGTAGAATAGACTGGAGGCGAACCCAGTATATAATACTTTTATAGATACTAAACATGCTCATCACACAATGTTTGTCCCTACCAGGATTCGAACCCGGAACACTCGGGGCCATAAGGCAGGGTCACTACCAACTGAGCTTATCAGTAGGGTAAGCAGGAACTTATAATGTACAAACAAAAAATCAATGTAGAACAAAAATGAAAAGCAAACAACAAAAACAAGCACAAAAAAAGCTATAAACGAGAAAACACCTTAAACAATCAAGTAAGGTAATAAAAGAAAACTAGAAATGAATTACGTAAATATTTATAAGATATGATTAATAAAAGTATAAAAAAGGAAATCGCAGCCACTTTAAAACCACAATTTTTAGTAACTAATTAACCCTGTAAAAATCACAAACCGAACAAGAAAGATCAAGTTAGAGGAACTAGGAAAATCCAAAAAAAAAACTTATAATGTAACCGTACCGCTCGCCTACTATACAAGGACATCGCAGCACGACTTTTCGCCGCTACACGCGACCGGGGCGGCGGGCTGGCCTCTATTTCGCGCAGAGAGTGAGCCTCGCTATTCAGCGCGGGAACGCGGCCAGCCTGCTGGGCACTTTTGGTATCGACGACGATGTAGAGGCATTTTTATGTATATAATATTATTTTTATACCCACATCTTAATTTTATTTCATTTGTTTATTTTTCCTATTAATAAGAATCTATTTGTTTTATGTTTTTAAATGTATATTTGTATATACCTATTCAATTACATACATATACAGTAAAAAATATATATATTTAAGTTCTCATGTAAGTGACAACTGTCTTAATGGGAAAATCAACTGTCCTAAAGATCTTTAAACCGAATATTAGAGTATTACATTACTTCAAAACATTGTTCTACAGTCTATTCATACAAGCAGTAATATATCGGGCGGTCTGTTCTAAGCGTATATTTTTAATTAAAACCGTCCCCGCGATAATTCTGACGCAACGGGTAATTTATTACTGTACCTACATTAAAATAATATTACTGTATCTTTCTTTCAACTGTACCGCGGAAAATAGTTACAAACTGTACCTTGGAAAATGGTTATAAACTGTACCATGGAAATAGTTAAATATTATTAACCAAACGGGATAGTTTGTGAGACTCTAAGTCAGATCATACATTTCTTTTAGGCATACGGGATCAAATATACAATTGTGCTCAAATTTTGGATGTTCAGGGATAGATTGTGTCTTAATGTTATATCCAACAAGAGTACCCATAGTAGTAAGTAGGTTATTTTCTTACTCAATTGTTTACTCATTTATATACTTCGCTCGTTAAAATTTGATCGTGATTTTACTTTTGAGACTATTGCTATAAATACTAGTGTAGTCTTTAAGCGTTGTAGGTAATTAACGTATTGAGAAGTAAAAAAAAGTAGCAGTATAGCCATTGGTTATTCGAGCAGTAAGACTTAAATAACAAGCTAATTTCCATTATGAATAGTATCGTACTCAGTGTAACTAACTGTGAAGAATATTCAGCAGTGTCTATTATAAGCTTTCAATGGGTAAACAAATCAAATAAACATTTAATTAAATGACCTGATTTGGGCCTATTAAATTTCACTGTCTAGACGACATAATTTCCAGTAAAATTTATCTTTGATGTCTTCGGTTATTGTAAGAAACTGACAAAAACCATATTTTTGGGGCGACATTGATGCGGGTGAGGTTACTCGACTGATAAGTTTTATTTTGAATTCATTCAATTTCAATTTATCACCGACTCTGGTAAGGTAGATCAAGTTTTATTTATTAACAACAATATTATTTTCTCTTAGTTACAGGTTGAGATAAAATAGCAAGGTACAAACGTGATAAGAATGGTCAGAAAGATATGGTATTTGTTAAAAAAAGTAAAGCAACACAAGAAACTGTGAGCATTAAAGATGAGCACTCTGTAGCATGTAGTAGATTGTGAAGAAGTTTGTGTGTAAAACAAAAGGGCCCTGATGTATAAACACGATCTGATATTATGATAGCTTATAGCAATGGTTAGAGTGATACAAAAAATGTAGTAGTACCTAGCCTTTTTTTAAATCAACAAAACTAAGAAGTACGAATCAAACAGTACGTCAAGTGCGAAATTATTCGTAAGCCAACCGTATACTTAATAGTCTACCGTATTTAGACATTTTGTATGGAGAATTGAAAATTTTAAATACCTTCCGCTAGAGGCGCTTTTCGATTCTCCATAGCAAACTGAGAACTTTTTTGTGTGTTTTTGGTCCACGCCAGAGCAAATGCCATATAGTATTGAAACAATCTATGTACAATAAACATATTAAAAAGTTATTATCTATGCATTGCAACAAACACTAGCCAGACGGTGATATTAGAACCATAACGGCAAAGTTACAAACAACAGTTTCACAGCAAAAGTGCTTTAGAACATCAGCGAGCCAATTGTACACCAAAACTAACTCCCGAATTGAGCGTTAACAGGATTCACCTTCGTAGATAATTGGCATTATTGAAAGTTTGCGAGATGTTTACTTGAAAGTTGGTCAATTACGCAAATAAAACGGGGCGAAGTGACAATGGAAGTTCATTCTATCGGGATCGAGTTACGCGGAGATCTGAGACGGCTTCCGTTAACTTGTGAAACGTTGATGCTGTTAATGTTAATCGTTCGTTCATTAGTCATGTTTGGAAATATTTATTTTGGGTTAAAAAATCAACACTAATCCATTTTGGTATGATGATTTTAAAAACGTTGTAGCAGCAACGTATCTACGGATGGAACATAAAAAATAACTAAGTCGTTATCCATCTGGCTAGCGTAGTTAAAGTTAATTTATATAAAAGCAGAAATTGTGATTCATTGAAATAAAACTAATCTCAAGGATTTTATTACGCACCATTGCTAGATCTCAAGACACTGTGAGGACTTTCTGCGTAGATCGGACCGCAAGCAACAACTAAATATGAGGATACCGGTTCAAACTATGACACTAGGACGTCAAACACCTCAGTCCTCCCGTGACCATGGTTGCTGTAAAGCAGCCGAATCGTTGGGAACGTATAAAACGTATAATAAACGCGATAAAATCCGTAAAATTAGTTTTATTTCAATGTGTAGTATTTGCGTAAATATAAGAAATCAATAGTGATTCAGCCTACACAATACTTACAGTTATATAGGAGATTTAGTTTCCTTCGGATCGCTAAACCGCGATTCTTCATCTATTAAATGCAAATTAAAGTTCTCAGTTTTCGTATGAAAAGTGGCTGAGATTGTTTTGTCTTCTAGCAGAATGTTCTCTCCTTCTACTCGATTACCCTTCTTCCTGTTGCCTTCTACTCGCTGATTTATGGATGATCCTCGATTAAACGAGGAGGCTAACAGAGTTTCCTGAATAGTATCATTGCCGTTACAAACTTTTTCAGCTTTATGTGTTGACATGCGCCCAGAATGGTAGCTGTTCCTAGCCCCACTCGCAGATTCAAAAAATGGAAGCACCTGTTTGAACTCCTTCCGAAAGTTCTCATTCAACCACGCGTATAGAAACGGGTTATAGCAAGTTGAAGCCATAGCCATAGAGTGAGCGAAAAAGAATGATATGAAGTAGTAGCTCCACTCCGTCATCTGGGCGTAGAAATCATTGAATATGTTGATCAAGTTCAGTGGTAACCACGATATGCCGAATATAGCGACCATCGATATGAGCATTCTATTAGTACGTTTCTTCCTATCTCTATCTGCTTCTTCTCTCCTGGTGTTCTTAGTCTTGGCACCAGGTTTCAACCGTGCGCGGTCGTTCAATCGTATACTCACGGAGGTGTAACATATTGCTATTATTAAAAACGGTATTAAAAATTGTAGCACAGTTGTGAAGACTCCGAATATTTTTCTTGATTTGTCCGAGGGCCAGCTCTCCTCGCAATAATACGTTCTGTTGTTAGTGGTCTGGATGCCCATGAACAGGCCGTATGGGCAGGTGACGACTAATGAGAACACCCATATGAAGACTATGATGAGTATACAAGTATTCAACTTCATTCTTGGATGAAAAGGATAGATAATGACGAAGAATCTGTCTATCGCTATGGATGTTAATGTCAGTGTAGAGATGTAGACGCTAGTGCCTTGCGCGTACGGCATCAAATGGCAAAGCAGTCTGCCGAACACCCATCTTCCCAGAAACGTGTACATAGGTGTCAACGGTACTGCGAATATGCACAGCAGTATGTCAGAAAGAGCTAGATTAGTTATGAATAGGTTTGTCACTGTTTGCATCGCCTTGTTCCTGAAGACCACGTAGCATACCAACACATTTCCAAACACACCTAAAACGAAGATTAGCGTGTATACAATGCAAAAAGCTACTTGCACCAGTTTGACGTCGATAATATCTGTGGTTTTGTTCACTTTCGGTTCGTCGACGATTTCAACGGATTCTCCTGTCAGTGTCTTCGTGAGGATGAGGACACCGCCTCCCAAGAAAGTGCCGTTAAGAGTCATCGTCCCTGGTGCATATCTGCCAGCTATCGCTGACACCGCCTCATTGCGGTGGTTTTGGGAGACAGCATGTGTTAACGGCGCCTCATCTTGAGGGCGAAGACGCGTGATCTCTGCCAGTCCATCTGTGAACAAAGATGTGAACATGTAATCGTAATTTTAATGGTCCGTTGATTATCCTTATTCGTCACTGAAGCGTTAAATTGATTCAAATATAAGGGAATGAACACATTTTCAAGAAAAACAATTTGAATCTGCCCACGCCGGAAAACGCTGACGTAACGTAATGAAAAGTGAGACTCCTAATTTGGGCCTTATTCTTTTAAGGATAAGGATGTAATTCGATTGGTCCAATGGAGAACATTTTTGTTTTATGTACTGTGGAGTACTCGGATCGTTGCCATAGCAACGGAAATGATCGCTATTAAACCCCAAACATTATCGCGTATATTACGTCATATCCTTGGCACCATGTGGATGGACTACAAAAACACAGCTTGAATTAAGTTCTTTGTTTTGATATCCAAGTATAGTTATAAGTATAATTATCCAAGTATGATTTTAAGATATAACTCGACTACAGTACGTACTTTTTAGCATCACTTATTAAGATGACGAAATACATATACATGTATTGATTTCTTATAATTACGCGAATAATACACATTGAAATAAAATAAATTTTACGGATTTTATCGCGTTTATTTTATGTTGTTACCTTCGCGTTTCGGCTGCTTTATAGCAACCGAAGGTCCCGAAACGTCGGGAACGTAAAAACATAAAATTAACGCGATAAAATCCGTAAAATTAGTTTAATTTCAAGACGTATAACATTAGTAGAAAAATAACAAAAAAGAACCCACGGTATAAAAAGCCACCATAAACTCTTTCACTTTGATAAGACGGGTCTCTCCACAGTACTCGTATGCACACCTGTCACATGACCAAATTTCTTATTGGGAAATGGGTGAGTTCGTCAGCTTATACGTAGCTTTAGGGAGTATATTTCATTAAGTTTCGGTTCGAGACCCCTCATCCTTCATCAATCTTCCCTGTCAAAGTTATTATTACACGCGACTGTCACTTCTTGAATCTATTCTATTTTTGGAGTACACTATCCCAATGCTGTTAATCCGTCAATCAAATAATATGTATTCACATAAATGCAAGGTGTAACTTAGTGTAACATAATATAAATCAAATTATCAGAAATTTTAATATTTTTAATAAATATAAATATAAAAGGAATTAATTAATTAAATAGATATCATAAAGATTTATGGAAAAAATCTAATACCACTGAGAGTTAATGTTATTTTTTTTTGTGGAAAAAAATCGCGTACGCTCCTTATTTTGACTGGCGACACTTAAATCGTAATCGCAGTAAGAAAACATGCAGAGTCGTTAAACGGAACGAGGGCGTCGCAAATTAACGAAATGTCGCACAATCCTTTGCGAAATCCAATTGAGAGTTTGTCCGTTGTGAAGGATGAATAACAAGATGGCAACAATTTCACAAAATAACTTTGTTTTTAATTGCCAATGTTACGCGATCTACTTTGTTTATCTGTCGGTTGGGACATTTTAGTTCCAAAACGATGATTTAAAGTGTTTAATGCTTCGTTTACATAGGAGAGTTTGTAAGTAAACAAAACTAACTACGAAGTACCAAGAGTCAAGTTTACGTAAATCCCTTAACTATTATCAAACTTAGGACCTGTTTCCACGAAGACACATGTTACTTGCGTACCGTACTCGTGTGAGCCGAGCATAATAACTGCTATTAATTGTATTACAGGTTATATAAATGAAATAGACGCCATAACTAACAGCATATTTGGCTAATAGCTGTCGATTGAGATTGGTATATAAATTCCGACGTTTTACGGCGGCTTGGCTTCTTCGACGTTGTTTATCATTCGCTATTACCGCGGGCAAATTAATAGCAAGTCTACTTTTATGGGTTTCCTCGTAAATAAGCAGCCGATGGCTCAGAAAACGACCTTGTTGTTATTAACTTATAGATAATTGAGCGAATAATCACTTGTTCAAATGTTTTTTTTAAGATATAATTGATAGAACTAGGCGATACTTGGCGGAAATCGATTGTTAAACAAATGGGAGAAGAGGAGCCCACCACTAAACCTCGGCTTGTCAACTTTTCCAATTATAAACCAAACAAGTTTGATCGATAATTAAGGAAGCCAGCAACACCGAACTCCTTTAAGATGTTAGTGGAGAAACTATCTGTCACGAGTGATGGGATCTCAAATAAAATGCAATTCTCCGCGAAACGTTGATTTTAAGAAGCTAAAAAACCAACATCGAATAGTTCATTCATTGGTATATATTATGGTATATTGGTATATATATATTCATAGGTATATCATTCAATCTTTTTTCTGCGATAAGCTTTCCAATTGGAAAAACCGTTGAAATTCGCCAAATCATATAAGAATTGAATCCGACTGTAATAAAAAGAAGAATAGGGAAAAGCTAAGAAGATAAACAAATTGGCAAGACAAAGTCGTAATTCTTAATTGAATCGAAATACCAAATCGTTCCATCATTCATTTATAGGGATCAAATTAATATGTAGATTCATTGTTATGTTCCGTTTAGTTCCGTTTAGCTGATAACCTCTCATAATCCTCTAACTAGACCGTTTACTTCGAGTACTATTTACCCAAATCCTTTCGGCTTAGTGTAAATGCTTTTAGTATCATTAGATGGGCTTAAGTAACGCTTAACTCAAGCTACTTACAATAAGGAAAACAATTCAATAGTAAGATATCAGTGCCTATGTATATATTTTTTGTTTTATTTCAATACTATACTATATAATCCTATTATGAGGAAAAGAGTAATTGATAAAATATTTATTCATTAGTTAATAATATGAAAATAATATACGGTCGCTAATATATTTAATTAGAAACGCTGGACCTTCGTATGCCCTCAAATGACAGCAATTCGCAGTAGGTAGAGACTCCAAGACTAGGGAAGTTCCATACGAATAATAATTGAAAAGTCTGCAGGCTGACGTCAATTTCGAACGTACCTTATAATCGAACGCCACAGTAAATAATAATAAATATCGCCATACGAACACACCAACTATACGGTCCCACTTAAAGCTTAACGCTTGTGTTATGGGTACCGTACAATGGACTGAGGGCGAACGCAGTATACATACTTATATACATATTAAACATCCATGACTCGGGTACAAACATTCGTGCTCATCACACAAAGCTTGTGTCCCTACCAGGATTCGAACCCGGGACCCGCGGCGCAGAAAGCAGAGTCACTACCACTGCGCTAATCAGGCCGTCAAACAATACAAACAGTGCTTACACAATGCATCGATTACCTGCATACTTGTGAATGCGTTCAGTGATAAGCAGACCAGCAGTTTTTTACAATGTGCGTGAATAGCACACGGCAGTGCTTGGCAAACTGTTAAGCCACGTGGATCCAACTGCGTAGGCAGTTCCATTGTGCCGCCCACGCAGGGAAAGATAGTGCCTATCACGTTTCCAATCAGTAGATAGATCACGTTTTAAAATATTCATTGAACTCTTAGCTACCCGGGCACTCGTTTTTTTTAAAAGTAGTTTTTGTTAACCGCATTAGTTGCAACTAGGGTTGAATTATATATCTACTTTCAACTATAAGGTGTACAAATTAAGTGATATATTTTATTCAAAGTTACATACATTTATTTTGTACAGGCTTATGGGGACACTATTTTGTATAGGTGGACAATAATCTATGAAAAATTCTCTATGGTTTTCGCTCTCTTATCTATGGCGTCTCCTCGACATCGTTCGTTTTTGTGAAAAGTGTTCGTAGTATTTAATTAAATTATAATTATATAAATCACAAGATGTTTATAATTTTCACCCCAGGGCCCTTGGTATATTTAACAATAGGCACATAGTTTTGTTTTTAACCGTACAAATGCATGGTAATTCATTATTAAATACTGCAATAATATATGCCCATAGATGATGAAATGGGAACATTTTTCATTTGAGGTCTTGTCACGTATGTTTTTTTTATTTATCCTGTCAGCATTTAAAGTTATCTCTAAAACCTATTCCTTAATCTATATTTTAATGTCTACTTATCACTAATTGCTCTACACTTATCTAACAGTTTAAGTGTAGAACCAGAAAACGCATTATTCCCGCATCAATCTTGCCTTCTTCGGCTCTAATCCCACAGCTATGTCATGTCGATGGTATCTGTACACAAATTGATGTCAGCCATTACTCGATATCTTTCTTATCAGTGACGACGGGGGCTATGTATTGGATTGCTGATTGGTGTTGTCGGTTACATTTTGAATTATCCGTATACACACATTAAAATGGTGCTCTAGTTTACACTGTGTGCTCTCAAAGCTATTATCTCTCAGTATAGATTATTATAGAATCTTGATCCAAGATCCTATATCTTGGATCTTCGAATTATCACCAGCAGCTGTGTCAAGCTAGATGTCTAACTATGTTAGCCAGCACGGGGCTTCAAATTTAAAAACCTTTAATAATAAATCTTTTACCCACTTAATACTGTGAAAGAAGTTTTAAGTGGGGAATTAACTGACTTTTGAGAATACAAAAATTGGAAGATATCAGAACCTCAACTTAAGTAGGTCTTAAATATTTTAGTATAATAGTAGTATTTAAAATAATATAAGTATCTCAGTATTCCGACATAAGTTAGATAGATCACGTTTCACGTACGTCAATGTATTGGCTCAAACATTTAATATTACAGTAACCTTTAGTCACGCGATCTTTAGAGATAAAAATACATTTCAAATGGATAGATAAGCATTTAGGGAATTCCATAGTAGCCCTCTTATTTTATACGGAACACTATAATTTTACCTCAAGGAAATTCCTGGATCGAGGTTTTGGCCACCAAAGCTCCCGAAAATATTTCAGGGAAAAGCTTCAGGTACATCTGGCGACATCAATAGATAAGCCTCTGCACCCGACATGCGATCGGTGGAATAAACCTTCGGCAAATAAACCCTCTATAAGGAGTCCCTTATTTGTTTTGGCAAAGGGCATTATTTGGCCATGTGTAGTGCTGAAAAAGCAAAGGCCATAAGAAATATGCGGATAAAGAAGTAAATAATATTTGGGATATGGGTCAGATGGCCGCGAGAAATGTCTTTTGGTTTGCATTTGTGAGTCAATAGAGTCATGTCTACCCACGGTGATAAGAGCAGTATAGTTCTTTTCTTTGTGTCTACGCCTTTAGTTTATTAAGGTTGAGTTCATTAGCTGAGGATACACGAACGGATATGCCTGTCGAGCGACCCGACAGATGAGATCCGCCGTTTATAACACAACCCAGTGCTTTGGGCAGGCAAACTTGTATGACATGCAGGACCCCACAAGGTAACGGTCCGGGTTTGCATCCTGTTAGGGGCAAACTTTGTGTGATGAGAACAAGTGTATACATGAATGAAACAATTTTTAATTTCATTTAAAGATATACATATTTTTATTGTAGTAAAAATGATGGTGTATTAGGTAAGTAAACATAATAAATAAATACCTACTTATTATTGTACTTACTTACTTTATTCTTGTTGGCAATGTATGGGCAGTCAGTATATACCACCAGGTTAAAACGTCGGTTTCATCGAGGAGAGCCAGTAAAATACTCCATAGTGATGATAGTGACTGTGTTCTTATTTTTTAATATTTGTATTTTATACACCTGTGTTCTCATTTTTTTAATATTTTTATTTATACACCTGTGTTCTAATTTGTTTAATATTTGTATTTTATACACCTGTGTTCTCATTTTTTTAATATTTTTATTTATACACCTGTGTTCTAATTTGTTTAATATTTGTATTTTATACACCTGTGTTCTCATTTTTTTAATATTTTTATTTATACATCTGTGTTCTTATTTTTTAATATTTGTATTTTATACACCTGTGTTCTTATTTTTTTATCATATTTCATGCTTCCTCTTCCGCACGTATTATCCTACTTACTTATTTCCATAGAATTAAGCTACACTTTGATACGAGTATAATTGTTTATTTCAGGTGATTTTACAAGTGGTGTATACTTACTACACGAGTGTCGTAAGTAATGTCAATAGAACATTTTGTGAGTTGTTTAAGTCTATTATAATGTACCTACTCCTTTATCTTCACCCTAATCTGCTTAAATTACAGAGACAAAGAACCTTATTGTATTTCAAAACAAAGACTCTTTTCGTATGGTGATTTACTACCAAAGGCTCGAGGACACATGCCGAATCTGAGTTCTCATATGATTTCTAAACAATTATGTGCATAAATCAAATTTGGATTTATTTTCAGCTTCAAACAACGGTATACATTTCGAAGGAACGCGGCTGATGAAATTTAAAATTGTGGCATTTTTCATGCATGAGTATCTTTATGTTAAATCAACGGGGCTAGCACGCGAGTCAAGACAAACCTATGCCACGGATTATGTCGCACTGTGTCACTCTCTCCCTTACGTAATTCACACGGGGGAAAGAGACAAAATCAATGTATCTCCTATTTTGTCTTGTCACAGCCGGCTGTGCTTCTAGTGCAGAATTCCGATGGATCGATTAAAAAAAATGTTCCCAACAAAATGATAATTATAATTTTTGCGAATGAAACTTAATTATTAAATACATAGATATCGATTTTTTGTCTTCAAATAATAATTACAAATGCACTAAAGCAGCGCTGGTTCAACACATAGTATACCCTTCCAGAATCACACTGTATATACTTACAAAGAATTAACCAATAATGTTATTTTTAATGCTCCTTCGCACCTATTATACACACACCTAGTCTGTGCTTTGAGCATAGACCAAAAAGTCGTGTTATACAAGCCGCGCCCCGACTTTCCCTTAACCCACTTTCCGAACGAAACTCTATCCCCTGGCTGTCGATCCCAAATTGACTGTCGCCATCCGTATTGATTGTACAGAAAGATTAATGTTTCCCTTATTTGTTTAATGGGGAAGCCTCACAAATACCGTGCAAAAGCCAGGTCGATCGCTTCTCGTATTTGCTTACTTATTACATAAGTTTTGGTATACGAGCTAATCGGACTGGACTCTGGCACGCTGCCACGAATCTAAAAGGTAGGAGTGAGTATTTTATGGTGGATTTAAGAGACTGTTGTGAATATAGTTGCTTTTATGTAAGACTAGCTGTCCCGGAAAACTTCGTACCGCCTCAGAATCAAATGTATGAGAAAATGAAATTATTGGTACTCTATGAAAAATTAAAACAAATCTATCCCACGGGAACCATAAATTTTACCGGGATAAAAAGCCCATGTGCTATTCCAGATTATAATCTATCTCTGTGCCAAATTTCGTCCAGATCCGTTCAGCCGTTCTGGCGTGATTGAGTAACAAACATCCATCTATCCATCCAACCAAACTTTCACTTTTATAATATTAGTATAGATTACATGGAATTTAGTTCTTGTTCACTGAGGTATATTACTCCATCAAATAGGTAATAACTTCAAGACGTAATTGATACAGTTTGAAACCCGGTAGGTGCAAACTTAGTGTAACGAGCGCGAATGTTTATACCCGAGTCATGGATCCTTAATATGTATATTCTAGCTGTTGCCTGCAACTTCGTCCGCAAATAGAAATTGAGAACATAACATTTTTCATACAAATGTTGACTCTCCATGGTTAGCTCTAAGAAGTCGAATTTTCATAAGATCCTTTCTTAGTGAGCTCTTAGGGGCCCAGAGGAACTCGCGTGCCAAATTTCAAGTCCATAGGTCTCATGGAGGATTCGGAGATTTCGTGATGAGAGAGTGAGTCAGTCAGTCAGTGGGTTTCGCTTTTATATATATAGCTATATTTTAAATAAGTACCTATACAAGAATCCATCAAATGTTCTTATTTTAAATCACAAGTATTATTCCTTTTATTAATACTTTTTATACTTAAGCACCCACTTCTTCTAAAATATACCTAAATCAAGTCGGAGAAACGACGTAAGTAAACCAACTTTAGTGGAATCCAAATTAACTTGAGTGAACATTATCCGGGAAGGGCGAAAATATTTCTAGTTTATCGCAGGACTTTCATCAATGAATATTCGTCAGCTGAGGATCATGTCCCAAGACCTGCATGGACACTGATAGGAGCACTTTATGAGTACTACTTCTTGTTAATTAGGCGTACGTTTATTAAAATACAATGTAATAAGTTTGCTGTGTATAAGTAATACCGTGTTAAGTTCATTAGGTATCTTCTCTAAGAAATAGTTGTCTGGAAGAGATTGCAGCTAGCGATAAGACCGCCCAGTGTACACTGTAACTATTAGATATTAAAATCTTGTATGGAATGTATATGTAAGGTATGCAATGAGTTATTTGAGTATTATTTAGTTTTGACGGGTTTTGGAAAAAAGTTACAAAATGCTAAGCTACAACTTTACCACCCGTTCGGAATGCCGTTCCTATGGAGAAGAACGGACAAGAAACTCCATAGTTGCTCTTTTTAAAATGATCTGTTACATTTTTGAGCATTACATTGTTATAGGTATGTGAGAACAATGTAGGAACGGCTAGGCATACTTTAGGAGCTGGTCAAAAAAAGTACTAACTCTAAGTAAATACATACAAGTTAATGGCTACATGGTTCCCACATTACTAATTACTTTTGTAAATGAAAATGATGTTTGCGACACTCTATCGATATTATTTCTCCGTCTGAGTTTCCCAATTAACAAAATTTAAATTTTATCGCAAAAAGTATTACAAAAAGTAATTTCGTAATATTCCAACCTGCCCACGTTTTCGTACCGAGTAAAATATCAAAACAAAAGCTAAACTCACTGTTTAAAGAACATTAACACAACATTTGCGTGTGCCCAGACTTAGTTAGACCAACATTATGTTATTTAAAACAACATAAATGTTTCTACATAAACTATGTAACTTTGTACAGCGTAGTACGTACATACATAGGTACATAGGAGTACACCTCACCGACGAAGTTCGTGTTACGTCTTTGCATATACATACTGCGTAAAATCCATGCTGACATCTACCAACATATTAAATGACTTCTAACGTAAAAAATGTTAAAAATGAATTAAGCATCTCAATGGTTGCTAGCATAGTCTGACTATCGTATATGCGTCTTACATGCGTATTACAGTTTTTTCCTAGATTTGATCAACCCTTTTGGATGCAGATAGTCAGCTTTGCCATGGATAAGAGCGCTCCCAAAAAGACGGGCAGAGGCCATTAGTTCAATGGTGCCACAGGAGGTACAACCTCAGCTTTTCCTATTGCCATGGGGGGGGGGGGGGGGGTGGACGTTGGAAAACTACTCCCATGAGCGAGGATCTGTTACTGCATCATCATATTCCTCGACCTTGCCAGTGGAACAGCAGTGACTATTTTTGCTGTGTCGGTCACTTTAATTATTTTGCAGATATCCTCATTTCAGATGTTTAGTTCACCCAGCTAGATCTTTAGCTTATCCATAAGCTACGACTACAATAGATTACGTGAAAAATATTTTTAAATGTCATAATAATATACCCCGGCGAGCAGTCAGTAAAACGCCGCGAAAAATGAAAAATACCCAACAAATTTATGACAGTTATTTAGAAAATATGAGTTATATTTTATCGCGGAAAATTGCCTTCGCAACTGCGGTAATAATATCATCTACGTACTTTTACGGTACGGTTTGGATTTTGTTTAATAATGTACCTTGGATATTTTATGGAGCATAGAGCAGACGAGGTTTCGTCGTCCTAGCAACTAACATAGTGCGATTTGTTGTAACTAAACTCAAACCATACTGTCAAGTTGACAGCGCACTACACACTACGCGAGTTACAACACGATTAAGAACTGGTTTGTATTTCAGACTGTCTTAAGCCAAACTAGTATAACTTTGATAACAAACTGATGTACGACACCTAAGGTGCGTTGAAGAACTGCTTGTTGTTTCCGGAAAATTGTTACAAAAGTTGTGACGTATCTTTCTTCATGTTGACGGCCTGATTAGCGCAGTTAGTAGTGACCCTGTTTTCTGTGCCGAGGGTCCCAGCTTCGAGTACTGGTAGGGACAAAGTTTGTGTGACGACACCAAAATTTTGTACTCAAGTCATTGGTTTTTATTATCTATATAAGCAATTTATACTGGGTTCGCCACCAGTCCATTATACGATACCGATAATACAAGCGTTGCTTACCTTGGGACCATATAGTGGGTGTGTTCGTCTAGCGATATTTATTTATTTAAGTTATACAACAATATGTCGTCATCAAACATTACAATCAATACTGAACAGTTACGTAGTACCACAAAGGATACTTACGTCCAGTGATAAGTGTGTCCGAGCGTATTGAAACTTGAACAGCTCAACAAAGAGATCCACCCTCAAGACGTATTCGGCTGCGTTCAGTCGTGTAATACGATCCCCGGTTGGCCGACACCAACGGAATTCTAATCAATCCTGTCAACTCGCCGAAATATAAATGACCGCATTTCCCGAGAACGGTGCCTTATTTATACACATTCCGAGGAATGCTACAAATCAAAAGTGTAATGTGAGCTTAATGATTAATCAATAGCAGGATCTGAAGGGTGACTTTTTTTGATCCAAGTAGTTGATCTAAAGTGGTACAAGGTTCACAGATGCAATGTACTCTTGCATATAGTGGACTTATCCGTGCACTTTCTAATGTGTGCGTGCGAAGGTGTCATTTCATGTCAAAAAAAAGTTTTCTTTTTTTTAGGTTGTCAGCTACTAATTAGTACCATTTTGCCAGTGTTGTGTAATTCTTGATAATTGTTATTAAATGTTATGTACCCCTGATGATAATGTTGATGACGATGATAATGATGAAATTAATCTCCTACCTCTATCAGTAAAGCTGTGGATACTGATAATTTACTGGACATCTTGGGAGAACTTGAAAAGTCAAGTTATACTATTTTATTTCAATTTCCTTCGCTTGTGCACTTTTTTGAATAGGTACATAATGGTTAATATCCCACTAATATTACACATTATTTAACAAAGAAACATATTTTTTTGGAAAATGAAACAAAATTGACATCAAAACCATTCAACTTCGCGCCAAAAAAATAAAAAAAACCCTGCGAACGTTGTCTACAGAAACTGTTTTTTTTTATGTTTTCCCGCTTTCATCCATTCGTCCATTCAGCCAGCATCGAAAAAGTCTTCGTTATAGTTTCATGCTTCAAGAATTGTAAACCTTTTTTGAGTTATATCCATAGTGGTGTTATTTTTTTTACTTATCGATGTTTTAAGAAACTGTCAAAACATTTTGCTAAATATTAAGAGCAAATTTATGTCTCCGAGATGATCCCTTTGGTCTCTTTTGTCTACTTATATTATATCCATAATGTCGCTCTCGTTATGCTAATGACGTTGATGAGTCCTGACGACGACAGACTAGATAATTACGTGTGTATAAAATACAACTGGATTTTATGTTATAATGAGTTTTTTAATTACTCGATGACAAAATATTAATGTGACCCTTTCTTTGTAATTTTCTTTTTATTAGCAAGTAAAAATATAATTCAGTGATAAATTAAGTAGTACATTAATTAAATCAGTATAACTAGTCTGTGCTTGTTCAATGGTTAATTAAAAACTGAGGTATGGATTAATTAAAATTTTAATCCCACTGCCTCTCTAGCATAATGCGGAGAGATATACTGATATAAGCGAGATACGAACTGAGGATCCTAATGAAGAAATAAAAGCATGTTCCGTGAATGTTCCGAGGGGACTTCACAGGCGGATTAGCGCTACTGCACTCAAACGACTCAAATGAACGAGCAAAGCGTAAAGGAATCGTTATGAAAAAAAAGGGAAGAAATAAAATTGATGCTGCGCCAATAGAATATAAGATCGATATAATTGAGATTTTAAAAGCATATCATTGTGTAAACGATGTTTAATTTTTTTTAACGTGTAATAATTTGATTTATTTCTTTGGGAATGTTATCTTTATATCCTACTGTTGGCCCTGTTCAAATATTTTACACTATTACTATTACCCCGTATTTCTTAATTCTATGAAGAGCCCACCCTAAACTCCAACCCAGCAACTCCCACTAGCGACACAGCCAAATAGCTATGCACGCACACTAATAAGGCTTTACTGATATACACTGCTGTATAGGATGCATAGCTAGGTATAGACAAAATTAAAACAAAAACAAACAACACACGCGTAAAATATTTTCCTCTGATCCCCTTTCAGATTATTCACGATGTCTATGTGGGGCTCTCGTTCAATAGTAGTGGGGATTTCGATCAAGACTGACCGGACGCAAGGGTCAAATTGAGAATAACAAAGGGTTATTTTGCTTCGTTATTGGAAATTAGGGTTGTCATGATAAGTCGATCACGGAAGGTTTCCTTTTATAATATAAAGAACCGTGAACCAAACAGGCCAGATACCTTTCGAAATAATTTAGTATCTAAGTACTTATTTGCAAAATGGATGAGTCAAATAAAAACCTGAATAGTTGAGTCTGATGACCTGATTAGCGCAGCAGTGTTAGCGCTCTCTGCGCTGAGGGTCCCGGATTAGAATCCTGGTAGAGACAATCTTTGTGTTATAAGCATGAATGTTTGTAACCAAGTCATGGACGTTTATTATCTATACAATAAGTTATAAGTATTATATAATGAGCTCGCCCTCAGTCCATTGTACGGTATCCATAATACAAGCGTTGCTTAGTGTGCGACCGTATAGTTGGTGTGTTCGTCTGGCGAACTAATATTTATTATTTATCCTACTGATGTAATTGACGAGGAAGCCCAGCTTTTAGGGCTAACATTTAATATCAATCCGTCAACGTGCCAGGTCGCGGGCTTAAGCATGTGAACAAGTAAATCAATAATCAATTACTTCTATTATTAGCTCATGTGTTTAATTGCAGGCGCGCCGGCTGGCTCCCTCAACACCAACAGTCATTAGGCTTGAAATTAATTACACATGAAACCATCGGCGCGCCCTTTCGTCCTAATAATAATTTATTCATTTCCTCCGGAATCATATTACGATTGTTTATTCCATGTTATTTTATAACCAATGAAAATTAATTTGGGTTTCCAGTTTCGCAATTATTTCCTTATTTAAAATATGCGTAGATGGGTTTGATTTTACATTAGATACATGAAGTATTCCAGAGTATGTATATAATAAATTAAACCATAATGGTCTATAAATATGCAGAAATATTTACTCACTCTTGTAAAGATATCTCCGAGAACATCACGTCGCTTTAAGAATCAAAACATCGAACAGGATAATTCTACTAGTCCGAGCGCAAATGCAATTATCCTTAAATTTTTTCACCTCAGCCTAATAAATCACAATCTTGTTGGAAAAATAAAAGTTGAACGCAAGCGAAAAGTAAAAACATTATACGGATTTCGCCATAAGGGAGTCGCTAAGTTCCCTAACTCATTTCACGACATGCCACAGGTTTTAAAAAGTTTATGGAGCAATTTGTTGTGCGTAGTAATAAAATCTTCTTACAGACACCTTTTAGGCGCAACGCGGGCAGTTTCACAATATAATTTAGGGAGTTCCACTAAGTTTTGGATTACGGACATCTCGAGAGAGTCTGTGCCAACTTTTTCTCCTAAGCTGGCGGAGTTTACACGAATTGGGTGTAACGAAGGTAATTTGGGACTGGATGTAAAATTAAATAAAAAAATATGCCGCACGTCTATTGCGAGGTTATTCGTAAGTTAACCGTATGCTTCATAGTCTACGTAGTATATATGTATTTTGTGTGGAGAACTGAACAGTTTCTCTACCGGATGATATTTGAAACTTTAAATTCTCTATACAACATGTCGAAATACGTAGACCATAAAGTATACGGCTAGCTTACGAATTATCTCGCATTTGATGTGTTGCAATTTACAGTTTCTAGTAGAAACAATAAATGTACGTAAGTTTTCGATCAAAAGGGTTTTATGAGACAGAAGTCTTGTCTTATCGTATAATAAAATACATTATGTTGCACATTTAACAGCTATTCGAAAACAGTTCCTAATGACTATCACAGAAAAGCGATATATTGTCAAACACGACTGCTTGTATTGATTTCTTATATTTACGCAAATACTACACACTGAAATAAAATAAAACTATTTTTTTCGGATTTTATTAAAAAAAATAGTTTTTTTTTCAACCACTACTTGTGGCATATCAGATTCCTTCTCTCAAAGTTTCCAAGGTGTATTCCTTAGCGTTTGTATTGCAGCTACTAATATATCCAGCTACGTGATTTATCACTCTACCATTGAAAGTTTATTTTAACTTCATGTTCTACTACATTGGTATGTCTAACATCTTTTTCACTTAATATGGTGCTAAGGTACGATGCATTTTAAGCTAAAAAATTACACAGTCTAATTCTAAGTATAACCTCCTATCTACAGGCAATATATAGAATTTTATTGCATAATTCACTTGCAAGTTGGCTTGGCTATTCAGCGAGGAACCAATGTTTTTACACGTTTAGTAAATATTAAGAAGGTAATTTGTCTATTCTCTTTTTAATTTATATTTGCCTTTCAAGTTAATCTCATTGTGAAATGGTTGTTTTACAGTCGATATTTACCACAATAACAGCGAAAGAAGCACAATATAGATGCACCGACCCACACTGAGCCAGCAGCGCGGTGAACCTGAATCCCCTTGCGTTGCTACAAAAGCTGTAGCCAATTACGGTGTAAAAATAAAACAGCTAATTACTTTAACTAGAGACCGCTATAGGAACACGTCATTTTAAAGTTGTACTACTTGGATAGGTATTCTCAATGCGAGATGATAACGCACGATGAAGCAAAGTGTAGAAGTATATCAAAAGTATGGCATAAAATCTTATTCATATCTAAGTATTTGGGTTTTAAATGAGATACAACTGGCAATAAAAGTGTTTGAATACGCTCGCACCCCGTATGATTAAAAATAATAAGCACCGACAATAATAAAAAAAAATATAAAACATTGATTTTAAAATTATATTTAATTTAATAATTGCGTCGCGTTAAACGCCTACTCCCAAATAATTAGACGGTTATAATAGTAATATAATATATATCGAACGAGCAGTAGTATAATATATAACGAGCTTTTCAGAGGAAAAAGTGCGTTATAATGGCTTTATAATAATAACTATATAAATTTGAGGGTTATATTTTTGTCACAATGCTCTTCACGAGTATGACATATTTTATCTTGCAACGTGTGTTTTAGACCAATACTTCAAAAGGCCAAAGAGTATGAAGTGTTTGTCATTGCAGCAAGTCGAGCACTCATCCCGGCTGTGCCAACATTAAAACTCTTTGACGGGTCACTGTGAGCTTCATGTTTATTCAGACCACTTTGTTCGCGTAGGAAGGTGGGAGCTTTGTGGTTGATGCATTTATCCGAGCTTTCCCTTAAAATTTGTTTGCGTCTACCCATTGGTATGCTTCATTTGCTAGTTATTTTGGGGTAGATAGATAGATAGCTCTCTATTTTACTTACGACGAAATAATAAAAAGAGACAGATACAAAGAAGAAGTAGCAGTGCACACTGGGCGGTCTTATCGCAAGCTGCTATCTCTTTCAAACAATTTGTCTTTAAACAAGGTGCCAGTCGGCAGTGTACGCAAATTAACAAAAAGTAACAACACAATACATAATTATCTAGCTGTCCCGGCGAATTTCGTACCGCCTCAGAATCAAATGTATGAGAAAATGAATTAATCATTATCAATATTTTTTTTGTGAGTGTTTCCCATGTTTTAATAGTTATTCTGCTTTTCGAGGTGGTGACAAATTAAAAAAATCAAAGACAATAAAAATCGATCGAAATCACCCGTTCTTGAGTTATAAATGGTGTAACTAGCACGACTACACATGTAAACCTACATGAGATGCGCAATGAGAAAAACAAGACATTGTCGTAGCTTGAGATATTAAATTATGTATTGGCACAGGATCAAAAATACCATTTCATATCAATATAATCGACCCAGCGGCCTGACTTTTCAAACGTTCCTCTCAGAAACTGATTCGATATCGTTTTGGTTTCCCCGAGATCGGGTCGAGTCGACTGAAGTCGGAAGTTCTGATTCAATCAAAATTAATGAGGTCATAAGCTATAAATAGTCATGTTACGCAATCATAGAATGACTGGCCTACGTATAATTATAATCTGTTTGGACAAAAGTGTTTTTTATATCGTGAATATGCAAAAAGGTCCCAATATTTTTATGTATAAACTAGCTGTTACCCGCGACTTCGTCCGGGTGGTATTTAAAAAAAAAGTTTTTCTAAAATAAAAGTAGCCTAAGTTACTCCTTGTATTAAATTACTAAAATGTATATTAAAAAATAGGGGTTGGTGATAGAAGGATGAAAATTTAGGGTTGTATGTATATTTAATGCCACATTTAAAAAAAAATGTTAGGGGTGGACAACCCTTATCACTTAGGGGTATGAAAAATATATAGTAGCCGATTGTCAGACCTACTGAATATGCATATATAATTTCATAAAAATCGGTCAAGCCGTTTCGGAGGAGTATGGTAACTAACATTGTGACACGAGAATTTTATATATAACAGATAAACATTTCTGGGATTGTATCGTTTATTGTACGCAAAGTAAGTAAGTAAAACGTATTGCTCAATAATGTAAAAGATCTATTTAAAAAAAAAAAGAGCAACCATGGAGTTTCTTGCCCGTTCTTCTCCATAGGAACGGCATTCCGAACGGGTGGTAAAGCAGTAGCATAATGTTTATGTAACTTGACGATTCATAAGTACTGTACAATAATGGTTTACATGTATAAAAAATATTCTGATTCTGATTCTGAAACGCTTTTCGAGTCTTCACTTTGAATTCGGACTGCAGCGTAATATTTGTAGCTGTTTTACAATTCCGTTTTATTTGAGTATGTTTATTCCCAAACGGATTGCATGGCCAAAATGCTTTCACCGCTTCAAGGTTTGTGGCCATGCATTTTAGAGTAAGCGCACAGATGTTGGGCACCTGGGAGCTATGTTGGTAAAAGCCGAATGTTTTCTTAATCAGAACAAGATATTCTTTGAAATACATTAATTTTCCAAACAGAATCGAGTAGCATCTGTTCCAAACAATTATTATCACTTTTATGTTGAGATTTTTGTCAAGTTCCTACCGTAGTTTTTAATTTTTTTACGTTTTATTTAGTATTTTTTAAAATAAAACTTACTCAAACTTTAACATATTGATTTCTTATATTCACGCGAATACTACACAATGAAGTAAAACGAATTTTTCGGATTTTATCGCGTTTATTTTATGTTTTTACGTTCCCGACGTTTCGGCTGCTTTACAGCAACCATGGTCACGGGAGAACGTAAAAACATAATATAAACGCGATAGAATCCGAAAAATTAGTTTTATTTCATTGTGTAGTATTCGCGTGAATATAAGAAATCAATATGAGTATTTTTTAACAATTTATTGACTTTATTTAATGTTATACACCTAACATAAGCAATCCAGTTTCAACTCCAGTAGCTGGTCGAAAAGGTTAGTGGCCGGTCCTTTTATATCCGCAGTAAATCAGGGGTACAATGTTTAATGATCTGTTTACATTCAGCTCGGAGACGGGAAGCTGGATGGCTGAGTGAGCGTATCTATTTAATTGGTTAGAAAACTCGTAAACCTACTTTTCTACGAGTTGTTATATAACATAGTGGTTTATCTTTCCCCGGTTAGGTGGACAAAGGCATATCGGTCAGCATTTTTGCGCCGACAAAGCTGTCAGTGATGTGTTTTTATATTCGCAGGTTTAGCAAAGCAGTGATATCTAAGTTGGTAGAACGCTTGCCTTGGTAACGAGGATCGCAGGTTCAAACCCCGGCTCGCACCTCTGGTATTTCTGGATTTCATAGACGAATCTCACTTTCAAGCATGATTATCACTTACTAAACGATGAAGGAAAACATCGCGAGGAAAACTGCATGTCTGAGAGAACCCCTCTAAAGACATGAAGTCCGCCAACACGCACTGGGCCAGCGTGGTAGACTATGGC
Source organism: Pheosia gnoma (assembly GCA_905404115.1). NCBI lineage: Eukaryota > Metazoa > Arthropoda > Insecta > Lepidoptera > Notodontidae > Pheosia > Pheosia gnoma. The sequence continues at coordinate 7,949,676 of FR989905.1, forward strand.
CTAATCACCCTCGCATTGAGGGGAGGCCCGTGCCCAACAGTGGGACATTAAAAAGGGGCTGGTATTATTAAATTTAGCAGAACCTGAAACGTATAACAATTTCCCGAGTAAACTTAGTTAAATCTACTTCATAAATAGGTAGTACTTATTGTCTCAATGATGTTAATCATTTATGAAATTAGAATTTCAATTATTGTTTAAATATCTGATTTTCAGCGTGAAGGCTTCTTCGCGGCTGGAATAAACTGGGACAGCCGGCCGCCCGCCTAACTGATTCGGTCCACTGAAAATGGTACAATTCATCCCGCTTGCGTCGAATATCGGAGCTGCAATCTCTCATCACGTTGTTTATAGCCCACTCAGCGCGCGTGGTTGAAATTTAGTGTCTTCTCCACGCTATTTGTTGCCTCTATCAGTGTTGTAAGTAGTATAACTTACTTGAAGTCAATCATATAATTAACTACAGTTATTTTAAAAGATTGTGTAACTTTTTTATTCTTTATGTTTTATTTAGATGTAGATTTTTGTAAGTATTTATTTTCAAATAACACTTTGGCAAAGTGTATTTGTATAGTTAAGAATTTAAATACATGTTTTTATTACCTACTGACTACGTACATATTTACGAATTACCAGTGACCCTCGGTTTACATTTAGCCGCAGTTTTGTTTAGTAATGAACAATAGCATTACCTGGCACTTTTCTATTGAAAAAATATGTTTAATCCCGTTGTGAGCATGTATAAAATTGGTGGTCACTTTTCAGCCAGCAGGTCCACCAAACGCTGGTAATGTAATTAATGACGTTGACAAATTTGTCATGTTAATATTTTATTCCGTTTATTAATTAGTTTGCCTAATTGAATTTCATTACCTACTCGTTCTATTATATGTAATTTATTAGGAAGAAAGCGATATAATAATTGCCTGTGGCCTGTTAATTACTTCACGGCTAAAATAACTCTCCAAACTCTTTAGGTAAATAATTTTCTATAAAGTAACAAGTTATTTTTCTCAACACTGAAGTGACGGCTTCCTTAAAATCAAGTTTTAGCTGAGCTCAAACTTAGTTTTATGAATAACATAGTTTTTTACTAGTATTTTTTAAGGTCAACACTTTCAATAATTATTATTATCAATAACTAGTAAGGTTTACAATATTAATCAAACCGGAACGTTTGTGAGCAGCTGAGTCACGTGGTCACACTCACAGACAACTCCATCTGCCACCGGAGTGCCGCACCGGATGTCCGTGGGACGGTCGGCGTATCCGGACCCAAGCTTGGTTTATATAAATACCTATCTGCTACTAGCAATTTCTATTACATTTAATATTTCGAAGTGTAATTTCTATTGAAATAAAACTTAAATTTTATGTTTTGTTATTGGGAACGAAAAAACTTGTATTTTCATTCCAATCTTGTAATACTATTATGATGATAAATGAAACTAATTGTACGGATTTTATCGCGTTTATTTTATGTTTTTTACGTTCCCGACGTTTCGGCTGCTTTACAGCAACCGTGGTCACGGGAGGACTGAGGTGGTTGACGTCCTGGTGTCATAGTTAGAAACGGGGTACCCTCATATCTACATATATAAGTATTATATACTGTGTTCGCCCTTAGACATTATACGGCACCCATAATACAAGCGTTACTTAGTGTGGGACCGTATAGTTTGTGTGTTCGTCTGGCGATGTTATAATTATTATTATAATACATACGCTATGTAAAGTGTAAGAATAAAAAGAATAACCGTGTCTGTTGAATACATTTTTAATGTTTTTGGGACCGGTTATTTCTGGCCACGAAGTTATTAAATCATAGCTTTAGAGTGCGTAGAGAAGGTACACATTTACATAATTATGTTTAGTTGCCTTATTTTGTTCCATTCAGTAAATTCTATTTCCATTCGATGTTTATGAAAACAGAAATCTAACTTGGAATGTTATAAAAAGCTATAAAAGGCAGCTTTTTATAACATTCCAAATTAGAATTCTGTTCTGTATACTATGTACTTTAATGTAGGTAAAGAAATTTAATATAGAAAACGCCAGCAAGAGGTCAAAATCTTTTCTTCTCTTGTGGGGAAGTTTTAACCATATATTAATCGTCGCGAATCTCGTTAAAATTATGAATCAATTTCGAAAATCCTTTACCTTAGATAACATAAGTTATATCACAAGTAGGTACTATGATTGAATATAGCAAAAATAATATTAAACTTGTACACCCTATTTGTCCGAGAAAAAAATATGCTTCATCAAAATCTTAATTCAATCGTCCCTCCTACGGGGACATCCGGTCAAGGCGGGTGGAGGCGGGGTCATTCAGGTCAACGGATGTGCATTCAGTATAACAGGCTCCTGGCTCTGACAGCCTATAATTATCACTGCGGAAACGACGTACGTTTCGTTGAGGATAAATATTAATTTAATTTTTTATCCAACGAAAAAATGGAGGTGGTTTTCAATTCCAGAAGCATATTTTTTTTTAAGTTTCAAGAGATCAGCATGAAAGTACTTGAGACAAGTACTTATTAAATATTATATAATATGGATTTAAACATTTATGATTGCACTTCACTATCAATGTGGTCAGATAACACAAAAGCCTAAGCCCATCATGACGCCTAATCCTATGATATCATGAAAATTAATAAGCAAACAAATATAATATGGGAGAATTTATGTGACATCACAAAAGTAGATTTGATAATTATGAGCCCGTTCCTCTTATGCGTGCTGGACAACACTAATGGAGTGGAATCCTGCACGTCTTGTCCAAGCGGGTGGGACATGCCCATATTGAGGACATAGATGGACGCTGGTACATCTCAGCGCATATTCTTATTTTTATAAAGCTTGCCCTCTATGAAAGATAAGGATATCTCAGTCATTGGTTAATAATTTACTTTATCCGATATTATTGTTCTATTTTATTTTATTAATTTCAATTACCTACAATGGACAGTGATCTGAAATAAATTGATATGAATAATAAATACCACCAATGTTTTTATGATGTTAGTAAAGTACCGAAAATATTCTAATTACAGCGTGGGTAATACGACCAACTTTATGAACGGGTCTTGTTTAAACAATGAAAATTCATCTAAATTTCCAGAATGTTATGTAAATATTAGGAATCGCTTGTCTATGCTTTTAAATACCAACCAATTTTAATTTTAATTGTTATTTTGTCAGCACAATACGTGTAAAGTTTGGCCAGACACTATAAGACACGAGGATTTAAAATGTATTGTAGATAGTTTAGAAATTCATTGCTTTTAATTAGGAACATACCACTATAAGTGACATTGCAACGAGAAAACTATGAAAGACAGAACGCAATCCTAAAAAAAATTAACTTAATGCTAGCATTTAAATAAATACATAAATAAATATCGCCAGTTGAACACACCAACAATACGGTCCGACACTAAGCAACGCTTGTATTATGGGTACCGTGCAATGGACTGGGGCGAACCAAGTATATATTACTTATATATATATTTATCATCCATGACATGGGTACAAACATTCGTGCTCATCACACAATGTTTATCCCAACCAGGATTCGAACCCAGGACCCGCGGCACAGAAAGCAGGATGCACTACCAACTGCACTAATCAAGCCGTCAAAATTAAGAATTCATTCCGGGTAATGAATATTAAGTGTAACTCCATAAATCGTAAAATTCTCAGCTTTATTTACAGTATAGGAATATAGCCTTTAAGAAAATAATTATCATGTTCTACAATCGAGGTTTGTCGCAAACTGCAACAAAGCATAAGCTCCATTGAATTAAAGTGACCAAACCAATGAGTACTCTGTAGTCCTTTTGTGCCTAGTGTACCCACCAATTTCATTCGAAGTGCCAAGCAATTTTCGAATCTCTCAACTCCAATAACTAATTTATGCGCCTATATCAGTGAACGAAACGCTTGTGCGAGAATTTTTATATTGAATATATTCTATTTGCATTCCACACAATAAATAGGAGAAATACGAAAACATGAAGAGAATATTTCCAATTCGTCTGTGTCACATATTTGATTAAAAAGTTGATTCATTTCAAATATTTTTTTCAATGTGGAAATTAGATAGTTATTTCTCCAATCAGTTAATATGAGACAGAATATTATTCACCATTAGGAGATGAATAAGGAACGACACGAGTACATTCGCAAATAGTTCCCGATCACGTGCTTCACGTCTAAAAAAGGCATCCACAAGCACGTATCGGGGGCTGAAATATTCCCGGAAGCGCCCACAACAAAATGCGCGCGCAACAAAATTATTTACTGGCCAAAAGCATGTCGAATTTACCACGGTAATATTTTTTCTAAGGTGAGAATTTATTAGGAAAAAATAGGCAGAAGTCTAGTTACTAGGAAGCTCATCTTAACAGTGGGCTGTTATGGTAATGTTGTTCCCTTTTATAAAAAAAATCATTGTTATCATAGATCATTATCAGATGGAACGGCCAGCGTCGACCGCTTACATCAAAATAAAAATATGTCTGACTAACTCAAAGTGATACTTTAACACGATAAGTGAGGATAACTTCTGTATAATTTCATGGCATATGAATATGACCTTAAAAAGAGTGGAGTGTAGCTTTAAATTAGATCGAACATAAGTCGAGCTATTAGGACAGCTAAGTAGTTATTTACGGTACATGCGAGAAGTTGTATAAGGCTCTAGATCGGACCGCAAGCGACTCAGTTCAAACTATGACACTAGGACGTCAAACCCCTCATTCACCCCGCGATCATGTTTGCTGCAAAGTAGGCGAAACGTCGGGAACGTAGAAACATAAAATAAACGAGATAAAATCTATAAAAAAAGTTTTATTTCAATTCAGTTTCACTAAAAAATTCTTACAAAAACCGATGTAATTACGTTTTACCGGTGTTTTGCTAATATAGGTGATTATAAGTAGGATAGTAATATATGGTTTAAGGCTTTTAATTATAATCAACGATTTACTATAAGGTCCGCATTTTTTTTAGAACTACGTAATTATTTTAGAGTCAAACTTTATAAAAAACTACGAGTAACTTTCTACCAACAACAAATAAAAATATCGTAAAGTTAACAATAAAACACGAAGCCAAGTTTTATTATTTTCCGTTTGGACTAGTTTTGAGTACTTGGTTTAGTTTTATTGCGGATCGCGGGATTTTTAATTCCACTCAGTAAAACTGACTGGATGGGTGAAGGAAAATTGCATGACACTTGTGAGATAACAAGTTGATTGATAGGAACCAAGTATATATAGCACAAAAATAAAGTGCTGTTTGTTGGTAAACGCATTACTTGAGAACGGTCGAAACGATTAGGCTATTTGTGTAATGTCTGTCCGAATAAGAATTGTAGGGAATAAAAAAAATTAAAAAGTTGGCCGAATTATTGCAAGATTTGTGAAAACCTAAAATTGTTTTTTTCAATGGGAGTTGGATAGGACATAATTTTTCATGTCAGCCAGTTTACAACAAGTTTTAAAATCGAAAATGAAGCTCTTAACTGGTGATACATTGGCACTAATTCAACAAACACTCAACTCGGTAACACCGAATGTCCATCGACGCTTCAATATCGGCTAAAAACTGCAGGTAATCGTAGTATTATGTCGTCCGGCAAATTGCACTGCTACTAAATCGCGAACGATCCACGGATTAGATAAACGAGAGGCCAATGTCCCTTCTAGCTATCTGGTTAATATAACTGACCATATGAATAATGAAAGTGGTTTTAATCAGAGTGGTTTTCTGATTAGAAAACATCGTAGTTCTATTAAATGATTACCTAGTCACAAAACTTTGGGTGAAGGTTACACTTTAATACATATAATAATATAATACAAATCATTAATGTTGAAAGTCATGGGTTAAAATTGTTTTTGTTTTGGAGCGCGCAATGTATCGTAAATCTCACGATCGCAACATAACGCCTCGCGCGATATCCGACTAGTACGAGAGGCGAGCGCGCTCGAGCGTATCAAGTTTTAATTTACATTGCAGTGTTAGGACTAAATTATTAATTACAGTTTTTTTGTTAACTTAATAATACTGAAAAAATGCGTATTATTCATGGAAAGATCGACGAACATTTTGCACGCTGGGAGTCCAGAATTCATGAGTTGAATCGAAGGTAAACGTTTTCGTTACGAAGCCACATACACCCTGTATTGATGAACATCTATATCACCCTATTTTTTAAATAAAGTACCAACGTATCGCGGGGGATCAGTTTAGTTTTCAAGGACTTTTTGTGTTCAAGGAATTCAATCTTATTATATTCTGTCGCGATGCCACGTTTCAATCAAATATGTACAGTGAATATTATAATAATATACAAACTGTATAATGATTCCGTTAGTAAACTCAACGTTGTTTTTCAAATGGTCAAAAATACTTCAACAAAAGCTGTGTGTTTGATGCAATCCGTTTGTTTATCCTTGTCAATTTTAACGAATGGCATGTCATCACAGTACAATGGATCGCTTGAACAAATAAATAGTACACTTATGTGCGAATGTTTGGCTGCCAACCAAAACACAATCCGTCTTATTCCAAAACAGGATCTAAATAAAGTACTGGGATTGGTACAAGGTTTAAACCATGAACTAAAGAAAACGTTATTATAAAACGAAGTTTATCACCAAACCATGGTTTATCTTTGGTACTAAAGAAAAACCGCCGAGACCCTTAGTTTATCTTCGGTACCAAATTATTTGAGGTTAGGTTGAAGTTCATTTCGTGTGTCAAATACCTAGTAATCTAATAAATATGAATATTGACTTGATTGATTTAATGGATTTGGAAGATTTGGGCACGCTGGAGACGCGCCCGCAATCAAATAGACATCGTCATCGTGTGAATCCTTTTGATTTGAGTGACGAGGATTTCCGATACAAATATAGGTTCACAAAACGATTCGGAAAAAATATTGTGGATGTGCTACGTGACGATTTGGAACATGACCCTCGAGGATGCCTATTGAGCTTCAAGTGGTTTGCGCATTACGCAACTGGGCTCGCCATGAAGTAAGTGTTATTTACAACTATAACCTTAGTCAATGCAGAAATATCAAACAATATACTAATACAGGTACATGTTTTATTCATAGATTCAAGACAATACAGCTGATTTATATGGTGTGTCTCAACCGGTTGTGAGCAAAACATGTAAAAAAGTAGCAGAAACTTGGTCACGGATGTCCCAAAGATTCCTAAAAATGCCTACTACTTTAAACTAACAGGAGGACAGTATGAGAAAATTCCACAATTGACTGTACTCATATAAGAGTTAGAAGAGTAAATGCTGATGGGGGTCAGTTATTTATGAATAGAAAAGGATTTCCTTGATCAATCTACAGGTAATTTTTACAGTAATATTTTAATTTTAAGTTGTCTAATATGTTAGTAGGTGAGTACCTAATTACTTTTTATGTAACACTCATCCCAAAATGCTAGTTGCAATCCCAAATATTGGTTAGTTTGTTTGGCTCAATCTATATCATATAAAAATACTGTTTCTCTGTTTGTAGTTGGTTTCTGTTGTATTGCAGTTACAACACATACCGGGTTAATGTTAAATTTTTATAAACTTTTCAGGTGGTTTGTGACGCTGAATTCAAAATCATGGTCATTGTTACCAGCTGGCGAGGCAGTGTACATGACTTCGGAATATTCAGAGAATATAGACTAAAAATCTAGGCTTCGCAACTGCATTTTTTTATCCTTCTACATGAAACATTAGGCTCAGGTCGGAGACCTCATACTGCCTAATCATAAGTGTATATTATGATTTTTTGTTAGTAATGCTCACCCCTTTCTGGTTTTTAATGTTGATTTGGCTATATAGACAACATAAAGGCAATTATTTAAAGTTAATGTAATAAAATAATAGGCATGAGAAGTGAAAATATGTTTTTTATAACAATGAAAGATGTGTTTATTGAATAAAATATCTGAAAACATTTTATCCTTCATTACTTGTCTTTTGACTTTCTGACAATGCTTTTTCTAATTCCAGTTTCTTTATTTTTGTGTTTGCAATTATAATGTTGTATTTGTGCTCCACTTCCATAATTTCAAGCTGTCTTTTATTAAATATATATTGCTATCCACGATTGACCGGTGCATTTCTTCACTTCTGTAAAACCAAATAGAATAAGTTACCAAGGTTATTATATTTCGAATATGTAAAAAGTTTGTATAAGAGTAATAAAAGTGCTAAAAGTGAAAAGTCACTGAAAAAATATACCTGGAGTGTGACTTGAACCGAAAATCAATCACATTAGCATTTATACAATTACCCAAATAAGTATGATACAATACACTGCACTGTTATCATATTGTAATAAATAATCTGCATGTTTCACCAACTTTTTCTTCTGAACTCAAATTTTCGCCCTTCTTTTCTTTTGTTGTTCTATTTTTATTCCCAATTTTCCGTATAAAACAACAAACCAGAACAATTTATTATTATTAAAGAGGTGACATAAACACAACAAATGACAAATGTCACGGCACGCGCATTTCTCCGTTTCACGCTAAAGCTGGCAAAGAAATAAAATAAATTGATTAAAAAAAGCGCGTCAAATTATTAGTTCTGGTTGTTCAATATATTAAATCTTAAACAAACAACAATTTATGATATATGTTTATATTAATAAATAATTATTTAAGTACTTGAAATGTGAATATAATATAAACATGTCGAGAAACGGAACGTTGCACTGAATGAACCCTGTATGAACGAACGAATGTTTACCATTTTTCGTTTATAATCTGTAGATATTATTTAGACCGTGGACGAAGTTTGACTTATCTGATCCTCGATTGGTCTTCGATTTGTAATAAGGCATGGTTTTTCTCTGCTTTCAACTTTAAACCATGGATCTTTTAGTTCAGGTTTAAACCATGCCCAAATCATTTTTTTGTAATAAGACCGAGTTCTGGTCAAGAACTATTGATTAAAGCAGTGGATTAATGGGACAGATGAATTGTTTTGCCAAATACTAAGGGGATAATATGTTATCAATCTATATTGTATAAGGTAATGGAATTTAGGTATATATTATCCTACTAATCCTACTAATATTATAAATGTGAAAGTTTGGATGAGTAATATAGATGTTTGTTACACAATCACGCCAGAACGGCTGAACGGATCGGGATGAAATTTGGCACTTGACAGCTGTAGCGTAGGCTAGTGTGTAAGTACATACTAACAAAAAGAAAAAAACAAGACTGATGATATAAAACATAAATAATTCTAGAAACAAAAGTTATTCATAGCTCTGTTGTTCCATCGTAAACGCGCTTACATATTACATATTATCTATCAACTAAAAGCAAACAAAAGTTGAACGTATCCATTGGAACGTTCTCGACACCTGTGTATATTTCCAAATATTCCTACATCCACTCGTAAAAAGGTGTTTGCTCAACAGCCGCTGCGTCTAAATATCTAAAGCCAAACTGATAACGTATCTTGGGATCATGATATTAAGGGTTTACGCGCGCATTCACGCTATCACGCCAATGTCATGCGAAATTTAAGGTTACATTTAAGACTAACTACGAGACACGCCATTTTCATTTCATCATGTCACATCTATTATTTTATTTATAATGTGTATTTATTGAATTTCTTATTGCTATTAATTACTTGACAAAATACCCGCTAAGTTTTGGGTGATATTCATATCCATTTTATTTCATCGCATCTCATTTCGTAAAAAAAGAAGACTAACTACGCCTCGCGGTGTTACCCGCGATTAAAAAGTATGTCCTTTTCTGTACATCATGTCAATCCTTTGCTCTATGAAAAATTTAAACAAATCTGTCCCACGGAAACCATACATTTTACCGGGATAAAAAGTAGCCTTTGTGCTATTCCAGACTATAATCTATCTATGTTCCAAATTTCAGCCGTTCTGGCGTGATTGAGTAACAAACATCCATCCATCCAAACTTTCACATTTATAATATTAGTGGGATTCTGTTATTCACCACGGTTTCCCATGTTGGAAACTAGGAATGCAGGTGGAACCCCGGCTTCTAGGATTTTCTGATTTTCATGTGGGAATTTCATTTTCAATAACGATTATCACTTAGTGTACGGTGAACGCAAACCCGCACGTCTTTTTAAAGCCGTGTGGAGTTCACCAACCGACACTGGGCTAGGCTGATGAACTATCTCTTTCATATTGAGGGAGAGTGGGCCTAGTGCAATTACAATAGGCTCGCCCCCTATTATATTGGCACCAAATACCATCAGCGGGATGTGGGTGCGCTTAGTGCACCTCTGCTACTCCTTCGGGGACTACAGATATGATGATGTTACTGTAGAGTATGTTCGATAAACGGGTCATAAACCTTAAAAATGGTTCAATGGGGAATACATGTGTAGTAGCTTAAAAGAGTTTAAACATGCTACAATAGTCTAAGCCAGCTTAGATATAAAATGTCAATTTTGCTTCCCTCGAGACTCAAGTTGCATTTCTGTATAAATGAAGTGCTATAACGTTTGTCGGTGTCTTTTTAATTTGCCGTGTTAAGACTAACCTCGGGCGAGGCAAGCGCGATTGTTTGCCTCTAGCAAGCGCTGTCATTTGCCTCGCTGTCAGCCTCGCGTGTCGACAAGGCTATTTGGGATTTAAATGAAATCCATAAAAACGCTATTTGCTCAATTTGCTGAGCAACCGTGCGTAATACGTAAAATGTTTTAGAAAAGAATACTTACTAAAGGTAAAATGGTACTTAAATCCATAAGAGTACCATTTTCTATATCTCATTCCAACCGTGAATATTGGTTCTAACTTTAATATAATTATTAGCATCTTACATAGTACGGGTGCTCCTAGATCAAGAATTTAAGTATAGTTCTGGAGTAGAGTACGTAGAGTTCTAGACAAACTATCGTTAAAGCTATTTCACAGGCAGCGGTGGAGGTGTTAATTCAGACTAAACCAAAACTTTACACAATTGAACATATTGCTATTTTCTCACAAATAATGAACATGAAAAGAACGGCAATATAATGTAGTTCAACCATTTCTATGAAATTATGAAAAACCAGTGATAGCCAAGTTGGTAGAACACTTGCCACGGTAACGAGGATTGCAGGTTCAAAGCCCGGCTCGAACCTCTGGGATTTCTGGGTTTCATATGAGAATCTCATTTTCAACCATGATTATCACTTGCTAAACGGTGAAGGAAAACATCGCGAGGAAACCTGCATGTCTGAGAGAACCCCTCGAAAGACGGGTGAAGTTCGCCAACCCGCACTGGGCTAGCTTAGTGAACTATGGCCTAATCCCCCTCGCATTGAGGGGAGGCCCGTGCCAACAGTGGGACATTAAAAAGGGCTGGTATTATTACCATTTTTTGGCATTTTCTGTAAGCCGATCCGTCACGTCTATGAGATAGACAAATATAGGTGTAATATCTACAAACATAAACGATAATGAATACAATAATATGGCCACACGAACGTACCAACTGAACGACGCTTCTATTTGGGATGGGTACTGTAAAATGAATTGGTTGAATAATACTACAGCCCGTAGCAATTTCAATATGACTCTGAAGTGCACTCAATAAGCATAATGGGAAACGGAACGGAATACCCTGTCTCTTATTTTAATAATACCGTGCTTGGATACGGAAACTTTCAATTCAGTGGAAATTATTTCCTCTTCGTGTTGCAAACTGGATTGAGTTTTTTATAAGGAGATTTAGAAATTTTCTCTTTAATGTTTTTTTAAGTGTTAAAGCGTCTATAAACTTTAACGACTTTTTAATATATGTTCTTTTTTATATATACCTTTGGAGTCATTTTAATTTGTTTTGTATTTTTCAGCGTGGGTCCAATAAGTGTTTAGTTTTCCATTAATATACCTATATAATTATTATATTTATTATATACCACCATCACGCTTGTGTCTCCCAAAAGTGGTACACTGCACCGAGATTTCACCGATGGTATTTGGTCCCAATGTAATTTGGGGGCGAGCTTATTGCTATTATAATATTATTAGCAGACCCGACAGACCTTGTCCCGTCCCGAATTTTCCAATTTTCTGGACAACTTTTAAATTTTTTCGTGCCTTAAAAACCTTTCACGGACTATTACGAATATTAAAAACAAATGCCAGCTCGGTCCAGATGTTTTGAAGTACCCAAAGCACGACCAAACACCAACGAAGAGATTATTTTAAATTCATAAAAAAAGTACATTTTTGTAATAACATTTTGTATAAGTTAGCGACCTTTGGCTTTGCAGTCGTTTGATGGCACCTAAGTGCAGAAATTGAAATGATGTAATATGACACCCGAGTGCTATCTAAAAGCGAAACGTTGTTCTTTTTTTAAGTGTACTTAACACTTGAACATGATAAGGATATTTTTCATAGATAAACAAGATGTTGATGCGTTCTCACCTTTATGGATGCAATTAAATATGGCCAGACGAACCTATCAACATAACGGTCTCAAACTAAATAACGTTTATATTATGGGTACGGGTGATTCGGACTATTATAAACATTTTAAAACAAAAACTGGGCGAATCCATTCAGCCCTTCTCGAGTGATACGCTTACTAAAGACAAACATTTCATTTTTATGTATATATAGATTTCATATTGAATTGATGCGCTTATATTTACGCGAATACTACACCTTGAAATAAAACTAATTTTAAGGATTTTATCGCCTTTATATTATGTTTTCACGTTCCCGACGACTCAGTCCTCCCGTGACCAATGACCATGGTTGCTGTAAAGCAGCCGAAACGTCCTCAACGTAAAAACATAATATAAACGCGATAATCATGGATCATGGATGGCGGGTCAGATCAGTTGCGCTGCATGTGCCTAGTGAATGTAACGTCTCTATCTACTGCCGCCTTCCTATCTAGGCAATTATGCTCCATCGTAGATCTCATCGTCACTTACCATCAGGTGAGATCGAGATCAAATACTTGCCTATAATGTAATAAAAAAAAAATAAAAAAAAAATATTATATCCTTAAAATTAGTTGTATTTCAATTGATACGCTTACTAAATATCATGATATCAATATTGATATCATGTTAAAGTTATCACGGTCAAGAGCGGTTTGTTTTTATCAATTCAATTTTTCTATCAAATAAATCAATGAACGTGATGTCATACTTTAGGTACGCGCACAATTTATATGTTATTCTTGTATAATTTTCTCGCTTTGTCCATTTTGTGCTGCAGTTAATTAATAATAAGGAAAACATTTTCTCCATTCGCAGATTTTTATTAAATAAAAAAAATGGGTATAGGTAGATCAAAAGATGTGTTGACAAGGTAAATTAAGCACGTTTTCAGTTATCCGGGTACCTACTTCAAGGTTTTCTTTAAATCATAACTTTGAATTTTAATCTTATAGTAAATTAAAATTCTAAATTCAATTTATGAATACTTTATGAGTAATTATTCCAAATTCAGCGTCACAAATGTTGTTCCAAGGAAATTTATGATCAGTAAAAATAATGCAAATTAAGTGTTACGACGCTTAAAAGCTAGCATAATAATTACGACATTCGCGTCCCGGTTAATTGCTCTCAGTAGGACGAAGGAGTTTTATTATTTTGATTGTTATCTGCTTAATTTAAAAGTGTATCTTCTCACCTAAGCGAACCCGCTATATTTATCATACTTGCGAAAATAATGCAAAAATAATATAAGTTAAGAGTATAAATAATATATTTTCCCAAAAACAATCACTAATTTAATAATATGACGTAAGACGCAAGTAATAAAGTCATGATTGCAAGAATAAAGATAATTTGTTTACTAACCTTTGTTCGGCCCAACTTGTTGACGAAACAGTACACTCGTAAAACCAAACGATAAAAGTTTAGTTCTTGCTAACTCTATTTCACGTACACATAAAAAAAATCGAAGTTATAAGTAAATAAGAACGCACTTTTCTAAATGTTCGATATTCAAATTTGAAAAATCGCACGTGCCTTGTTAGAAATGGCAGCTGAGCGTGGTAGACTGACTTTATACTGATTTTATTTTTTAAATGTCGTGGAGTTCCGCTACGTACGGCCAAGTTTTATGTTTATCGTGTAGTGATTAGTTCATAGCGGCACAGTGGTGCGCATCGAGTGCCGGCTGTGTATAGACTGCTCGCTGTAGGTTCGTAGCCGTAGCGTGCGGAGGGTTGACGGTTAGGTCGCGACGACCAAGTTCGCGTAGCAAGTTCGTAGGTGACTACTACGTTTTCGTTTTGAAAACGTGCTATATGTAGCTTTAGGTTAGAGTGCTTTTCTTTAAATCGACAAACTTCTCATATTCAGCCGTTATGCAATATGTGAACTTAAATATTCCATGTGTATTAATATTCGCACATACACATACTCGTAATAAACCTACCCGGACTTTTTGTGTGACTTAATAAGTCATTGACTTTGATTTATTTATTGAATGCAATTTAATTAATAATTTATTTTTCGGTATCAACATTAGAATACAAAGACAGTAAACGTTTAATTATAACAACATTATAATTAATATTTTTTAATCAAGTTTATTATAGATAAACATTTTTATTCACATTTCAAAGTCGGTACCTTTTCTTATTTAAATTAATGACATCAAGGAACGTATAAATGTGAAGGCATTGAATATCGCGATGTAATTAAAACTCGGGCACACACGGATTATATTATTGGCACGTAAAACCCAATCTAGACACTATGAAGACGACATAGGGTTGATATCCTTTTAATATTACAACCTTGTTATGATTTGTGTGTTTTTTAGTAGCTACATACAACATAATACGAAGACCATATGGTTAGAGACATTTGTAACAGTTAATTAGGCGTAGACATGTTTTATCAGAATTAAATATACAAAGCATCCACCTGACTTTTTTAATGATACGAGTAAATCGCTTGGCGTGTTTTTTTTTCCGGCCAGTGTGATTTCTTTGCGCTTGCGCTTCTTTAGCTTATTTTTAATTATTTTGTGAAGTCACAATTTCGTTATATCAATTAAAAAAAAACTAATCTGTTCCTAACAAAATGTCTATAGTGATTTTTTAATAGCAAGTTTTTTTTTAATTAACATCGAAATTCTGACTTCACATAGTGATTAGAAATGCGCTACATTACATGAGCGCAGGTTCAAAGGTTAGCAGGTAAGTATACCTTTTCTGAAACACGCTGTATTTTTATGGATAAACGGATAGGTATTCGGATTTTCGTACAAACGTTCACAACGAATATCATCAGTGAAATGATATTAATTAAGAAACCACATATAAGAAAACTATTATGCAATCGTCAATAGCGTACCAGAATCCAATATCATTACATGATTAAATTTCCAATACGTCTTCATAATATACTTGATCGTATTCGTACAATGGACTACGTTTGAATAGTTCTTGACTACCTTCGAATAGTTAATTTCGTTAAGTAAGTTATTTTATTAGAAATGCCCGTGTACTTATAACAAGTTAGTCATATTATTCGATTCTACGTTCGACTTTTGCTTCAAGTTTACCGAGTCCGACTAGTGAAGTGTCGGAGGGCAAATGACAATCGAGACGTGTAAAATCGGAAATCGATCCGTGTACAATCGGCAATCGATTCAAGTAAAATCAGCAATCAATCCATGTAAAATCAGCAATCGATGCGTGTAAAATCAGCAATCGATCCGTGTAAAATCAGCAATCGATCCGTGTAAAATCAGCAATCGATCCCTGTAAAATCTCCAATCAGCCAAATCAGTGCAGACTGTACAAAAAAGGAAGGAAATTATTTTAATTTATTTTATGTGACTGTCAGACGGGGCTGAAAACGCATTTAAAACATGGTGTGGCATGATCAATGGCCTGTCTTTTCCAAGACAAATATGAGAAAATCCAATTACAAAATTTAAAGCAACTAAAATTAATCATAGCACATTATTTATCAGCATTACTTGGTACCGATAGTACTAAAGTATACAAAGCTAGCTCGTAGAGCACACATTGGATCACACGATTGGATTGATTTTCGAATACGTACAAACTTATACTAATATGCACTGATATAGGATAATCGTTAAACACAAATAAGGCGTAGGAAAACAAACAAACATAAATCCTGCCCTTAATAATCAACACTTGTATGCCGGGAGGCGCACAATGGCATATTTGTAAGCAAACGTAATTGTCCGACGTAAATATGCGCTACGTTTTTGCGTAATACTCTTTTATGCTCATCGTTCCGACGGGCAAATAGAATATTCAAGGGAGTACGTTTCCATGAATTGCTATCGCCAGAAGTGTGACAATGTTATGGAGAGACATTTCCTGACCTGCATCAAGTACTTACGGTCAATTTTATAAACCCTCAAGAAACGAGTTTGATTAATTTCATATTAATCTTTAATTGTTGAACGATGTCTGCTTTGACTTTTCTAGGTCTCCAAAGAAGTCCGGTAATTTGACAGTAAAGCATCCTTCGCATTACTGATTAGGGGAGTCTCACATCACCAGTCTTCCTCCGCCGTGGCAGACTGGTACACATGATGGGTTTACTAATGTAAAAAAAAGGTTCATTAGACCTGCATATAATTTTCCATATTTGAACGAAAGTTCTTCCTACTTGACCCATGGGCTGAAGCCATTTAAAAAAACAGTAGCGCTAACAGAGAGTTGAATGACGCCGAATAGCGCCTTAGCGCGAGCGTTCGCCTCAGGTTTAATAATTCTATGCGTCTCGGGCAAAGGAATGACTGAGCGAGACAAAGCGGACTAGAGTGGAGGGGATGCACCGTAAACAGGTACGTAGCTCTGTAGGGTATGTACCATGCATATCATACTTCAAATAATTCACGACTTAAGTGCCCGTAAATTAGGGATTATATTCTAAATTAGCGGATTAACTATATACGCAATCACGTCGGCCATAACAGCACCATGGGTGGTCTATGCCGGCATTATAACGCTGATCCTGAACCATAAAATGGCCTTATTAGATCCCAGCGTTGTGCAACAATGAAGATAAAACCGTCTCTAACGTAATTGGGTTGTTGACGACATATTATTGAATTTAGAGTTATGGCTTTAATATCATAAGTAACGTACTAATATATCACATATAGTTAAAAAAATATTAATATACAAGGTGTAACAATAAAAGTGTAAAATATTTTAATATGGTTATAAAGATAATATTCCCAAAGAAATAAATCAAATTATTAGATATTTAAAAATGACATCATGTACTGTTAAAAAAAAATCAAACATCATTTATGTAATTAATATATACATTAACGTGATCCGTATAACTTAATGATTCACTGTTAAAATATTTTACACTATTTTTTTACACCTTATATAAAGCAATTTGCGTCATACACGAGAAAACAAGACCTACGTCAATGTAACTTAGGTACTCTTTGAAGAGTTTAAGAAATAACAACACATAAGTATGAACTTAAAATAAATTACCCTGTTTGTATTCAAGCACAAAAGAAAGTTTACCAATGTCGGCTACCTCAATGCTCGAAGCCTTACGAGAAAATGTGTAAAAAAGAATAGCAGGTGGAATGACCTATAAATTCAGTCTACGTAAATAATATTTCTTTCTTTCGGAAAGTTCGTAGAGATGCTTTGCTTTAGGACTTTTCATTCATTTTAAAATATTTACAGAAAAAAATGAAACTTATCAAAAAGCACTCAGCAAATTCCCACCTTCACCGGGCGGCAGATGTGCTAGCCATATACATACGTATTTTTATGTAAATATTGTGATGTCAATTAAATAAAAAATATATATGTATCGCTATTTAATCATAACCTTTTAATGTCCCACTGCTGGACACATGCCCCCCTCAAAACAAGAAGAAGCATTCAGTCCATAGTCCACCAAACTGGTCAATTGCAGGTTGGTGGACTACACACATTTATTGTCATAAAACTCATCTTACGGATTTTTAATTTATTTCAATGTGTAGTATTGTGTTATTCCAGACTATAATCTATCTCTGTGCCAAATTTCATCCAGATCCGTTCAGCCGTTCAGGCGTGAAAGAGTAACAAACATCCATCCATCATTCCATCCAAACTTTCACATTTATAATATTAGTATAGATGATACCAACCCTTTTTGGTGTCCCACTGTTGGGCATGGGCCTCCCCTCAATGCGAGGGGGATAAGGCCATAGTTCACCACGCTGGCTCAGTGCGGGTTGGCGGACTTCACACATCTCTCGAGGGGTTCTCTCAGACATGCAGGTTTCCTCATGATGTTATCCTTCACCGTTTAGCAAGTGATAATCGTGGTTGAAAGACTGCAAATGAAATCCAGAAATCCCAGAGGTGCGAGCCGGAGTATGAACCTACGATCCTCGTTACCGAGGCAAGCTTTCTACCAACTTGGCAATCACTATCTATGGAATAAAGAAAACTGTTAAAAAAACAAGTGAGAGATTCCCCGGTCCCACGGCTCCCACTAGTTTCCGTCAGGCAGGTATGGACTGTGGAATCGTGAGAAACTCAAACGTTCTCTCGCTTGCGTCCTTCTCCTTATCCTTCTCTATCTATCTAGCTATCCTTCTCTTAGATCCTTCGATGCTTTACAGCGATAATAAATTGTTTTGCCATCTATAGATTGATATATAAGTAAGACTCAGGTACTTCTAATAGGTTCATCGTATCTACCGCTAGGATTTAACGTAAAGGCTTAAATTAAACTAGCTTGGCTAGGATACTATTCATCAAAAGTTTTAATGGAAAGATTATAAGTTCTACTTACTAGAAGCTTTGGCTATGATCTATTTCACAAAGGAAGACTAGCGCGCTGTAGTCGTGTGATGTTACAAAATTTAAATTGAATGTATTCTGTGGACAATTTAGTTCCAACGTTTTTCGCGGGACTTGATATGTGAACAGTGCATATCCTGAGCGGAAGAAACATGAAAATTGTCACCAATTAAAAAAAAGCATGGAAACTGTCACCGATCTCAAAAAACATGAATACTGTCACCACTCTCAAAAACTATGAAAACTGTCACCAATCTCGAAAACCATGAAAACTGTCACCAATTTCGAAAACCATGAAAACTGTCACCAATCTCGAAAACCATGAAAACTGTCACCAACCTCAAAAACCATTAAAACTGTCACCAATCTCGAAAAACATGAAACCTGTCACCAGTCTAGAAAAATATGGAAACTATCACCAATCTCAAAAAACATGAAAACTGTCACCTTAAAAAAAGTAAAAAAGCATAAAAACTGTCACAAATCTCAAAAAAATTAAATTCATATCAACATAATGATTTATTCTGGGCAATCGGTTTACCCGAACCACTTATTCGTATAAATATTTCTTCGAAACGGCCGCATGTAATTTCTAGGACAAAATCAATGGCTAGAAATAGGTCTGTATTACAGACTATAACTCATAGAGGTCAGCCATAAAACACGAGGGTGTTGCTATAAAACCTAGACTATGTTTTATTGTTAATGACCAACTCAACGGTGATGGGTTGTGTCGTGTGGTGGTTACCATAGAATGGGTCCTATTTTTTTATTGGGTTCTATATCCCACTAATATTATAAATGTGAAAGTTTGGATGGATGGGTGGATGGATGTTTGTTTCATTATCACGCCAGAACGGTTGAACGGATCTGGATGAAATTTCGCACAGAGATAGATTATAGTCTGGAATAGCACATAGGCTACTTTTTATCCCGGTAAAATGTATGGTTACCGTGGTATAGATTTGTTTTAATTTTTCATAGAGCAAAGGATCGACATGATTTTTTGCATAATTAGTGGTAGTTTAGGGATCAGAAAATGACATAGGCTAATTTTTATCCCGGAAAAAATCACGGTTCCTGTGGGATAGCATACAGGAACCGTGCATTTGCAAAAGGACATACTTTTTAATCGCGGGTAACACCGCGGGGCGCAGCTAGTTATCTATATATATAAAAGCGAAATCCACTGACTGACACACTCACTCATCGCGAAATCTCCCAAACCATGAGACCTAGGGACCTATTGACTCCAAGGTGCTCGCTTCGACAGGATTTTTGAAAATTCGTCCCCTAAGGGGCTTGAGATAAGGGCGAAATGGAAAATGTTATGTTCTTATTTTCTACGCGGACGACGTCGCGGGCAACAGTTAGTTTATTTGTATTCAGGCAACTTAGGTCATGATATATTCCTGTTGTAAAAATACATGCGTACAATTTATTTTTATATTAGGGTGCTAATGGACGGGGTAGCTTGAGTAAGTAAACTTCGAAGCTTTACAAGCTACTTGAATCCAGTGAAATGCAATTTATAACATAAACTTCCAAGAAATTTTCATTTACATAACGCAATAAGGTTTCTAACATTAGCAAAAAACGTGACCAGTCACCAGTAATTATAATTTTCTTTTCTCATTGGTCTAAAACGCTAAAGCTACATAGACATTTGGTAATGTCATTTGGACTAAAATTTTGTACCAAGTTGGTAGAACGCTTGCCTCGGTAACGAGGATCGCAGGTTCAAACCCCGGCTCGCACCTCTGGGATTTCTGGACTTCATGTGCGAATCTCATTTTCGACTACGACTATCACTTGGTAAACGGTGAAGGAAAACGTGAGGAAACCTGCATGTCTGAGAGAACCCCTCAAAAGATGTGTGAAGTCCGCCAACCCACACTGGGCCAGCGTGGTGGACTATGGCCTAATCCCTCTCGCATTGAGGGGAGGCCCGTGCCCAGCAGTGGGACATTTAAAAAAAATGGGCTGGTATTATTTTTATAATAATAAGCTCATCCTGGTAATAAAATTAGGCCAGCAACCGAAAAGTATGCGAGTTTTAACAGCAAAAAAAAAAAAAACAAAAATACCTGCTGAAGTTCGATGTTGAGGAATATAAGATGTTACTATAACTGTGTAAAAATAATTTTAACAGGCCCAACAGTATGTTATAAAGATAACATTCCCAAATAAATAAATCAAATTACTAGACATTTAAAAAATTACATCCTGTACTGAGCGCATGGCCAAATGCTACTGGTTCGCCTTGCTTAAAAATACTATTTTTTTAACACAATTATTGTATACATCAACGTGATCCATATAACTTACTGAGTCATCCGTTACAATATTTTACACTTTTTTTGTTACAACTTATATACCTAAATGTAATTGAAATAATATGCCTTAAAAAGCGAATAAAATATTAAACTGTAAACAACACGCTATCATCTCAATAAAGAGTGGATACTGGAGTTTTTATATTTACAAGTTAAATTATAAACAGTTATTGAATAAGTAATTAACTATTATTTTTTTATTATCATCTATGTCTGTATGGAATGCCTACCTGAAAAAGAAAACATTTGATACTTACATCTGTGGTCCACCGACGTACGTACCATAAATAACAATAAAATTTCATTCAATTTAATCGTTGTTTACATTTTAATGAATAATAAACTCCTTTTAGACCTAAGAAACAACAGAAATACAGAAAAGCTCTATCTACACCGAGCCTGATAACATAATACGATTTTCTACCCTATTGTACTTACTCCAAACTATAATTTACCACCGCCACGTTAATACCTTAAGTTACGCCCCGGAACATTTTACGGAATGAACGTGACGAATAAACAAACATCTCTGAAAACTGTTGATTCAGGCATATAGCGAGCGCTCTAGTAACGCGCAAAATTACTACAAATTCCTACAAATTGTACAGAGATCAGTCAAGGGAGGCGATACGCCTCTTTGCATCGGCACCATACGTCTTTCATGATAGATAAGTGTTTTCGTGAGCTATGCTGGTATTCTAAGGCTTTTAAGATCAGACTTTAAAACTATGAGAGTAAGGCAGCTTATAGTATGTTTCAAAATTCGTAATTTAGTAGTCGTGAGACCGATTTTGATGAAAACTAAAACTGCAATATTTGATTTTTGAAAAAATAATTTCCCTATTCATAACCCATTGATTTTGAAAAAATCCTTGAACCATTTTCCACTATTCCTTAAAGTTTCGGATTTGTATATCTGTCACGCTGTTCCCCCATTAGTAATTTTTTTTTTTTTTTTTTTATATTTGTATTTTTGTGATGATGTACCGTAGAAGTTAAATGTATAATTAGTATTGACGACCTGATTAGGCTGCTTACTGTGCGTACTGCGGGTCCTGGGTTCGAATCCTGGTAGGGACAAACTTTGTGAGATTAGCACGAATATTTGCGCCCGAATCATGTTTATTATCTATATAAGTATTATATACTAAGTTCGCCCTCAGTCCATTGTAGGGTGCCCATAATACAAGCGTTGCTTAGTGTGGGACCGTATAGTTGGTGTGTTCGTGGTAGTTATTTAGTAGTTTAGCTTTACATTAAAGACTAATTTGCTATCAACGATCATAATTTTGTTGAAATAAAAATAAACCTTAGCCTTATATATTTATAGCCGCAGTTACGCTAACAAATTATTATTCACAATCACGTTTCACATCTTGTGAGTTGGAAATTGTTTACACACGTTCATTACATAGAAAAGTCATGGAACTGTTTCCCTTATGTTATTGACATATTATACAGAATGTGGAGAATTAAATAAATATCACCAGGCGAGCACACCAACTGTATGGCCCCGAACTAAGCAACGCTTGTATTATAGGTACTGTACAATGGACTGGGGGCGATCCCAGTAACACCCAGACCAGGGAAAATTACGAAAAGACCGTTTCTGAAATTAGCCCAGGCGGGAAATCGAACCCGCAACAACCCGGTGCAGTGACCCGGCCGGCCTACTCTCAAACCACTAGACCAAGCTGTCGTCAAATCCTTCATTTGTAAACATAACTAAATGACGCCATTTTCATCTTTTACCATCGAGCTATATATGTTTCATCGTTAGTAATTATTTAATTTGTGATCGCAATTAAAATTCTTGATACTGTAAAATACCTATTAATTGTGGGTGCGGGTGGGGACGTCATATTTTATTAAATACGTATTTAATTTCATAAATAATTATTTTATTTTTTTACCCAACCACCTCTGACGTCAATCCAAAATATCGTAGCGTCTCGTTGTGTGCATGTATTATGCTTCCATGCAGACATTTCCATATTGAATTATTCAAAATACAATGACACTGACGCATTTGCATGCGCAAGGCCTCCTACCGTCGCTTCGAACCGCGTGGGCGCAGTATGTTTTTCGCAAGAGTGAGAGAGAGAGAGAGTCCCGAACTACGAATTTGATGTGGCCGTGGGTGGGACACATACCTCGAACAGCTGATTGCCTTTGGGGCGGAATTTGTAACGAAGAAGATCTAGCGTGGGCTATGAACAGGAAGACGTAGCGCGGGGCATCCCCCCTCTTAAACTGTTCAAAGCAATATTATCTCAATGAAAGGCTGTGTTATATTCACATCAAACGCTGTCATATTCTGTAGACTAGGTACAGGTAACGTAAGGCCTTTCGTCCTGCTCACACCAAAGGGTTCATAAATAAGAATGACAGTGACAGCATTATCGATGACGTGACGATCACATTAGGAGCTCCAACTCACCGTACCGAAAATAAAACGGAGAATTATATCCGTATGAGTATTGTAACGTGATACGTGTATAATTGCTATAATCCGCTTGACGGCTGCAGCTGGTGACGTCAAACGTTAATGACGTATCGGCGCGTGCCCCGAATACAGTTTCATTTTACTTTTGTTCATTATTGCGTGTGGGGTGTGGGGAAATGGTGGAGAAAATTCAGAACAATCCTGCTATAACTTGTCTATGTTTATCACGAAATACGTATACATTAAATCACATGTACGTTACAACACTCCTCTTCTAAATAATACTTTGTAATATAGCATTAAAAATGTATTATACTGCTATAAACATGCTTACTACATGCAAACTTGCAACTTATATTACCATAACTAAACTTAGCTAAATGGACTTTTAATTTTCTAATGGGCAATATAATTATTCTAGCTAGAAATAAGTAAAATAGGGAATCATTTCAAGTTATAACTTAAATACACCAGTCGTTGAAAAAATATATTTGCTCTACTATTTAGGAACCTATTTAATCAAAGTATTCTACCAGATTAATTAAATAATTGTCCCTAATGTTTATTGCAGTTTCGTGGTCACAGTATCAGTGAGTTTGTTTTAATATGTTGTCGGTGACGGTGTTAATTATGCTGGTTGTCCGACGAAGAATGCCATGTTCATGAGGGTTTGCGTCAGTTGCCCATCCTGGACACAAGGGGGCACCGCTTTTGAGATAATATTTTTTTTTTGTGTAGTGCATTACCAATTTAGAAGATGTTATCTTTATACAGAATGAATCAGAAAGGGTATACTAAGCCCGAAACCTGGGAATCTTTAGCGCATTAGTAAACACTATGTTAAGTCAGAATTAAAAAACACGGCTCCCAACAAAATGACAATTGTGATTTTTTGCGGAGAGTTCTTTTATTGGCATATCCATATTCTGACTCCACAAAGTATTTACAAATGCACTAAAGCAGCCCAGTTTCCAGACGTAGCATATCCTCTCTGAATCAGCCTGTATATGAAAGGAAAAATTTGCGTCAAACTGCTTTATCAGGCAAAAGCGATTGACGGATTCCCTATGTACATAATGCTGAAAAATGACCATAGACCTCCCCCAATGAAAATTATCTAATCTGCCACACATTCCCTCTTGCGACGTGATATGAGAATATATATATTTTTGGTTAGACGAGAATTATTATACGTACTTAATAAAAAAACAATGCCTGTGGAAAATATCTGGTGCTAGGTCGTACTTAATGTATTATAAATAAGTATGTTTTACAGTCATAAAAATTGCCACGATGGTAGCATAGGCACATTAAGACATTTAAATCGGGAAGCTAAAATAGTTCGCGAAAAATAATAGGTCAATGAGAACAAACACATGAGCAAAGAAAAACCAATAACAAAGAAAACAGTGAATAGTTGATCCTGCTCTGAGTCACATAATCACGACAATACGTGGATACGAAAGGTCGGATTATTTTTGGAACCGTCGTAAGATTTTGGTATAGTGTAGAATATTTGATCGGCAAAATTACATTAACTTTTTTTCCAGCTCTGGGCTCACAAGAATATTTCGCAATTATTTGTGGATTCTTCAAAATACATAACTATGTAAAAATATAAAGATGTAACTAATAATAATAATATATAGTAATACCAGCCCATTTAATGTCCTACTGTTGGGCACGGGCCTCCCCTCAACGCGAGGGGGATTAGGCTATAGTCCACCACGCTGGCCCAGTGCGGGTTGATGTTACTAATACTAACAATTAATAAACAAATTTAGTTTGTAAATTTATAACCCACCAATGAACCTGTTAAAATATTTTTTTTTTTACAAGTCATATAAAGCCACGCGCCTATCTAGTAGCCTACTTACAGCCTAGATATTAAACATACACTTATAAGATCGAAATAAGTCCCGAACTTGTAGGCACAAGTAATCAACATAAACTCGCTGTAGATTGAAACGCGGGCTTAGCTCAATCAATGTACATACCCAAGATGCCTTGAAAGATTCCTTGGAAGACGTGGAGCCCACGCCCCACGTGATACGAGTAATTACATTTTCTGGAATAATTAAATTTACATTTCCATTGCTACGCGCGTTTGATTTTAGAATGTTTTGAACGTGAAGGTGGTCACTCATCGAGAGCAATTGCGTGTAATGTAACAGTTCCCATTGGAGGATTGTGTTGCTTTGACGAGTATTTTTACGCGATGCTACCACTCGAGCTGTGAACGTTACACACTATAACGTCCACTGTTCAAACGGCTATAAAAACAAATGCAGTCGCGCTAGCGCAGTATTGTAATATAATGTTCAAAATCTAATCTTGCATGTAACATTACACGTGAATGCTCCCGGTGAGTAACCACCTTGAGCGCAAGTTTACATTGTTCCAGTAAGGATTCGTTGGTTTATTTGGTATATGTTAGATCAAAGCGCTGAGGCGTTGCCTCGGTTGCACCGAAATGGGTCTGAAACCGAATCTGCGTACTTCGAAGTGCTCGTTAAGCTAGCGGTTGTAGTTGTCGGTTGTCGCTAAGTGCAGCTAGAATTCTAAAAACATCTGACAAATTAATAGCGTTAGTAACCGGTACTCCCAATGGTTGGGTCTCGATCTCTAGATGCAGCAATTACTCCGCAGCCAAGTCAGGATAGAGTAAAAGCTGATCTGATGATAGCTCTTAACTAGTAACGTATGGCTAGGTATATTGCCATTGAGTTAAGAATATTTCATAATCAGCATGGATCAATAAGTATTTGGTCCATGTGATCAGCTGTCGAAACTAGTACCACGTCTTAGTTTGAAATATTTATTTTTCGCACAGCGCCACCTTTCCAGCCACGAGGGTACTATATCAAAACAAACTCGAGCTATGTACGCAAGATGAATACACAGAACTCAACAAGTGGTTGTCGAGAGTCCAAATAATTGCTCCGATTATGTTAGGAGGTCGCCATCATGTGCACCAATTTTTATTTTTTATTGTTTATTTATTATTGTCCTGTCAAAAAAGGACATTCAGTATTTCTCGAACTTTTTGAATTTTCCAGATAACTTATTGATATTATTGATAAAAGAAATTAACAGTTTAAAAAAGAAATTAGCCAAATCGGAATCGGAATTAGAAAAACGAAAATATTTCTCAAGTATAGTTTAATGATTCTTAGTTATATTTTAACACTCAGTATCTAACACATACAACTTCCCAATAAAAATACATACCTAGCAGTGTAAAAATTTATTACTAAAAAACCAATAAATAGTAGATTGGACAACACGTGCATAAAGTAGGTCATTTTATCCGAGATATATTTAAGTAGAGGATAAATTTGCTGATTGTATGAATGAGTTACACACTCTGCTTTTCACTTCAATTGTAAAGAAATGAATCAGACATAAAAAATAATACAGAAATTTGAACAATGTTGTATCTTAGCGTCACGGACCTAATAGAAAACTTAACAAAACTTTTATGATGACTATGTTTAACCACTGGATTTTTTAAATGTTTCTACGTGAAACATTAGGCTCAGATTGGAGATTTTTTTCTATGCACGTTTCTGTGTATGGTATTTTATTGTGTTTGGCTTAATGGACTAATTGGTCTTAGTCTTAAAAGAACAACACTTTTATGCACTAGAGCATGAAATGCAGTTTTAGTCCGCTTACGTCCAGCATAAACAATTATTTTACGAGCATGAGAAAAGCCATTTTTGCTATTCCCAAAAACACCGAACTTGGTATAAAGCTTAAAACGT
This sequence comes from Pheosia gnoma, assembly GCA_905404115.1. NCBI lineage: Eukaryota > Metazoa > Arthropoda > Insecta > Lepidoptera > Notodontidae > Pheosia > Pheosia gnoma. Next base: position 7,977,049 of record FR989905.1, read on the forward strand.
TTTTCTTTCAACGACGGTTTATATTAAAAAGCAAACAGTAAATTGGAAGCGTAGCGGAAAACACGCCCGGAGCCGGAAGGCGTTTTGACGTAAACAGGTTGTCCCGTTTGATGTGCAACCATAAAATAACGTAATGGTATCAATCAATGTCATGTTTTATGAATCAAGGATATTCCAGGCTTGCTCTACTATGTCGTGGAAAACAAAATAATAATATTGTCTTGGGTAAATATGTGTAATAATAATAAGCAGGGCAGCTTGTGGTGAGATGTTGGTGAGTAGCGACACCTCGGACCCAAGTGCCCCAGAAAGTCGGTCAGGGCCTCCACCTCGGCGTGTCTTTAGCGAGTAGAGATCGACAGGGCCCGCAGGACCCTGAGCTCTGTCTTGCCTTAGTTGGCTGTCCAGAGATGGGTCGTCAGAGCTATATGCTCCAGGGGTAGAAGTGTTAAAGGGCATAACGCCGCGAGTAACCACGGGAGAAAGCGCAGCACACCTACACCCCTGATATGGCGGCCTTTTTAGAGATAAACACATTTAAACGTATTATTTTGGCAGCTATAACGTCATTAATATCTTCGTCATTTGCTCACTAAAGTCAGCAATAAGGCAAAATATCCAAACTGAAACTAAACTAAAAATCTTATTAAAAAACAAAGGTAGAGTAAGATCCCGAATGCTTATCACTGTTCTATATAGTTTTATGTTTATGTATGTTAAATGTATATTAAATGGCTACATAAACACAATTGGGTAAGCTTATCGCTTTGTTCGTAAAACTTTAGTGCGGGTAACTGATAATTGACTATGATGGTTATCACACCCCAGTAAGAGGATTGGATTACACAGAGGCCTATTAACGGCTATGTTTACACCTTTGATAGACTGTTAAGAGTAGTGAACTAATTTATAATTGGCAATTTTTGTATTTTTTTTTATATATAAGCACACTGAGGTTTGATTGATTGAGGTCGCGTTCCGATCCGGTTGTAGAGTTAAGAAAAAAAAAATGTAATGACAATTTGTAAGTGCCCCCGTAGGCCTATACGAAATAAATGATTTGACTTTGACTTCGACTTTGATGTGCAATAAAGACTCCTTTTTATCATATTGATATTTTTAAATTTACGCGTATACTACACATTGAAATAAAACAAATTTTAAGGAATTTATCGTTTTTATTTTATGTTTTACGTTCCCGACGTTTCGGCCGCTTTACAGCAACCATGGTCACGGTAGCACTGAGCACTGACTTTACAACTGCTGCCATATTTAAATTTACAAATCAGAAAGAACAAACAGCAGAAGTTAGACTTATGAACTGCTGTATATAATATTTGATGTCTTATTACAGATTTAAATGACCAAAATATTTAATATAACGACAATACATTCGGAGAATTTCAGTTTGATCTCGTAACAGTGTTCCTAAGAAATCTTTCCCTTTTTTATTTAATCTTCGTCCGTTGTGATCCCCTTGCGTTTTAGTACCTAATTAAAGAGTTACAATATCTTTGTAGGTAAAAAAATTGCGATAAACGTTGAAAAATCTTTGATTAAACCTGCTTGACGCATGACAGCTAACTTAGCGGACTGCCCGGGTACAATGGTAATAAGCTCGAGCCTATTGGAACGAAGTTCCTTATCGCGCGTTGCGAAAGGGGGCTAGACGGAAAAAATTAAGACGAAAAGTTGTAACGACACTTTTGCTATCTTTGTCGTTTGCATTTACATAATGGTCAGTATTTTCGAGACATTGCACAAGTGCATCCGTGGCGCAATTGGCTAGCGCGTTCGGCTGTTAACCGAAAGGTTGGTGGTTCGAGCCCACCCGGGGGCGATATATATTTGTTTCCCAAAATTATTGATTTTTTGTACATAATAAAGGAACTTCGTTCCATCCGGGTGTCCCTTAACACCTCTCAAGTTTATATATATATATATATATATATATATATATATGGAATATGAGTACACTGTTGGAGTTCAAGTACAATGTTTGATTATATAAAACGCGTTATTACACAAGCTCTACGACGTGCTTTGTCCAAATGACATGAGAACCAACTCCTCTAATATCAGGCAATTGGCCGGCATTGCGAGCTAGCCTATTCCGGCTGCTATGGGCATACATTCCGAAGCTTATTAGTTTGGCCCCACATGCTCTGTTGATGTTCGTGCTGGACAAAAATCCTGCAAGTTTGTATCTTAAAATTCATAGAATATATCAGAAAATGTACCTCCTTATTATCGAAAATATTTGATCATATCATCATCATCAGAAATAACTAAAATGTACAGTCCCAGTGTCTGCCAATGTCACCTTTGCATTAATTGTCTTTCCTTATTTTTTTTAGGTTAGCAATCGGCTACAAATAAAGTCCACTCTGCCAGTGTCGATTTTTTTCAATATTTTTTTATAGATAGGTTGGTAATAGCAAAACCTTTATTCCATAGATTCTACAGTAAACGCGTCAAAACCATATGTAAACGCGTAGTATTTATTACAATGTTGCCGGTACTGTTTCATGCACCGGAATGTAATGTAAGCGGAATGTAGCAAAAGTCGTCTTTAAGGTGACGAACCATTTTACTCTGCGACTGTACATGCATCGTCGTTCCTGTAACCTTTTAACGTCATAATTCTTAATTTAAATCCAAAATACATTCAATCAATATACAAGTTAAGGCAATTGACTATACATATTGCGTGATAACGTCACTAGCAATATTAAGGTAAAGTAATGGTCCCAGAGTTTACGTTTTTTTATTTCGCGTATACATATTAATCTAGCCCCAAACTAGGATTCCCTGTATCTTGGGCACTCGACAATCACGTATATACATACTTGTATAGATACTAAATGTTCACGACTCACGTACCTACATGCCACTTTTGCTCATAAAACAAAGTTTATCTGTACCGAGATTGAAACCGTGGACCCTCAGCACCTAATGCAATGGTCGTCAAATATTATTTTATCTTTTTAATATTCTTTAAAGTACTCACTTATGTTGCGATCGATTGGAACCAAGGGATTATTACAAAGCAATTGAAGATACATTCCCAAGAAACTGAATTATATTAATAAGTGGCAACCTATAATAATAATCTTGCTTCAAACCCAGCTTACGAACTTCTAGACCAAATTAAATACTTGGAAGTGGTCCGAAAGCATTGCTTCAAAAGTACATGGAATAATATATATTTCCATTGACTATTTTAACGCAGGGCATTCTAGCCTTTATGTAGTTCACGGCAGGATAATTGTGTAGATTGGATATCACACGAAATGAAATCAAAGACGGTTGTGAGTTAATTTCTCTTTGTAAAATAGACCGCAGTCTGTTTCTGAATTGAGAATTCCGAGATAAATGTGGCCGTCAGTGAAGCTAAATTACCTACCATTTCAAAATATACTAGTTTAGTGTAGAGACCCTTTATAATACATTTCAGATTCGACTATTTATTGTAGGTACGATAGAAAAATGTCCGTTTAATAGTGGAATTAGGGTTAATTATTACCATATAAATAGCATTCCCTCTTACAAAGAGACCCGATCCCTAGAGGCAGCTATGAATGAGTGCTGTTAACATATCGATAACAACTGATAAGATAAAACTATGCAATATGCGTGATTTAGAGTACTGCCAAACATTAGATAATGGAGCCAAGATTATTGAGGATTAAGTACTGAAAAATACAGCCCGCTTTTTGCGTTGTGAGTTTGATAAGTTAGAATTCCTTGTTAAAATGTTTTCCAAGATTTTACCAGAACGCGAGCCCGGATTTGATTAAATAATTTTGTTTTTTTTTTTATTGGTTTTATCCGTGGCATGATCTGTGTAATATCTACAGGTAAGTACATAATTGAGCCAAAGATTCAACACATTTTTAACCGACTTCAACAAGGAGGAGGTTCGCAATTTGGTTGTATATTTTTTATGTTTGTTACCTCAGATCTTTATGTTTCAGATAGGTCGAAACGTCACAACCGCACTGAATCTTCGCTTCCATAGACAGCCAGATGTAAGTTTGCTAATAAAGCAGCACGGCTTAAGCTTAAGTTACAGTAATTTTTAGGGTATCAATCATTTTGAGATATAAAAAAGTGCTAACGTTTTTGGTTGGCACGTTTTGAAACGCTGAAAGCTCCGTATTGATTGATGTGACATTAAGACTGGTGTTAAGGTGCTTACCAAAGGGAGGGGGGGGGGGGGGGGGGTTGTTCGTAAAGCTCCCACCAAGTACCAAGTACAGCATTTTCTTAGTCACACTACCAAAAAATTCCGTCCAGTATTAAAGAATAATAATTATATATATATACCAACGGATCGATGCAGGTTTCCTCGCGATGTTTTCCTTTGCCGTTAAGCAAGTGATAATCATGGTTGAAAATGAGATTCGCACGTGAAATCCAGAAATCCTAGAGGTGTGAGCCGGGGTTTGAACCTGCGATCCTCGTTACCGAGGCAAGCGTTCTACCAACTTATATATTATATAGATTATAGACTAAGTAAACTTTTCTGAATAATCTCAATGAAACCGAACCGAGCTGAATCAACAAATTCAAGAATTTCCATGAAAACGCCATAAAACCCTACCAAAGTCTACATCGCGATGCATTTACGACGCAGTCCATTATAACAAGCAAACACAGCTAATCCCGTTTTATAATAATATACGCGCATATCACAGTAAACGCCGCCGTAAAAGATATAATCCTTAAAATAAAGGTAATAATCCCCTGGCACATAATAATTTAAACCAAATTAAATCAACACGCTGAATAAACTATAACTATGTTGCAACACGCCTCAGTGACACAAATAAAGTTGTAAATCAGAAGTAAAATATTTAGTCAAAACAGCTTCTTTATATTTATTTATCAATTTACAACAGGGTTGGCTGATTAGCTGTCAAAGACAGTTTTTCAAAGCACGTGAAATTGACAGAACATATCAAAATTTCGTTTCAAACTAAACTTCTGCGTCTTTCCTATACAGTTGTACTCATATCCAGCATCCATAACGCAATTTGCACGTTGCGATGTTTGCAAGCGAGTCGTAAGTGGTATCCCTTGTTTGTTTATTATTTATACGAACCGAGGCCTGCTCGCGTCTTCATATATCAATCGCTTATAACTAATATAAAATTTATGACACATGAAATATTTGAGATTTTATTAAATTCTAAATTACATCATACAATTCGCAGACTGAGTATTCTTTGTTAAAGAATAGAATAACCATACAAGATTGATTGAGATTGCTAATAAGATATTATACTATTTTCCTAACACCTTATATAATATTCTATGAACTTAGTAAACCTAACTATAATTTCCAATCACGAAGTAAAAACATACATTTCTGAATATTTAAGTAATTCCCAGATTTTATTATTTAAATTTCACTATCAACTCCCTAAGAGGCAATCAATCTCTAAGTTTACATCTCTCTTCGTGAATTTGGAAGAAAGTCTAGGCTCAAATAGTTCAATATACCTTTTATACAGCCGTCCCCCAAACATTTTACGACTCAGAGTAGTATAAAGTACAAATAAAACCAATAATTTTATTTAGTAAACATAGGTACATTGATCTCGCAGGGCGTGCAAACAAATGTTGGTGTAGGTATTGAATTGTAAAAATACAACATTTACAAGAAATACCAAAAAATAATAAGACATGTGTGTCAATAACCTTGTAGTTAGAGGATCCGTCCGTGTTACTAAAGGTTCCGGGTTCAGCCCCACCATGCCCACTCTTAGCACAAGGAGGTGTAATTAATATAATCAATGGGAATGGAGTAGGTTTCTAATTAATTCATTAGTTATATAATATAACTAATAAATTAATTAGAAACTTACTACCTACGTCAAATCTAAACAAATTAACAATGTTAGGTGTTAACTTCCTCTGTGATATGTTAATATATTATAATAATATTATCGGTAGACGGACACACCAACTGTTCGGTCCCAAACGGGGACGGTCTCAGTATATAATATTTACATATAAATTAATATACTTATATAGAAATAACACCATGACTCGGGTTCAAACATTCCAGGATTCGAACCCGGAACCTCCAGCACAGACGTAGGGTTACTACCAACCGACCAAATTAGGCCGTCAAAATAGGTGATTATTGTTTTGAAACATTGTGATCTTGTACACAACTGTTCCTGTTACTTATGAAGCTGGTAAACCCTACCCACAACTTCTTCGACAGATTTCTCATACAAATTCAGTCGAAAAAGTTTTGGTTAACCCTATCCACAACTTTTTAGCAGCACATTGTGAACACCCTAAGTGTTATCTAACTTATTCCAACACACATGTCAAAAATCCTTTCTAGGACGAAGTTCTGCAATCCTACTTACCATAAAATAATGCTTTTCCATCTTAAAAATATATACGACCTACACGGAAAGGAGTTATTTTCGTATGGAAACAAAAAAAAATATAATACATGATATTAATTTGTTATATTTACGCAAAATAAAACTAATTTTGCGGAACACATAAAATAAACGCGATAAAATCCGCAAAATTAGTTTTATTTCAATATTGCATCATCATTACATCTATGTTATAGATCTAGGTTCATATATACGGTGTATGATCACATAAAAATGCAACTATACTCTAAATTTCATTATCATTTTAAGTAGGGTCCTAGATCTATGTCACAGATATACGACAATCTATCATATAGGTACCATACCACAAATACCATGTACCATATAATGCGATCAATAATTTTCGTTCCATGTATAGAACTTTAGCGGAAAAGGGAAGATCTTCCAGCCAGGCGTGTGGCATGCCTGGCGGGGCGGCCGCTATGCCCCGACGGTTATTGTCGGAATCTTGTATATATGTTACTTGCTCCGAAAACTCTTATAGCGCGATTCAGGATTGTGACGTCAATTGTCATTGTACTGAATGCGTCTGCAGCGCCATCTGCGTAGCTTGTGGTGCGGTTGAAGTGGTCGCTACAGAACAATCAAACATCATATGTTTGTATACAGTGAACTTAAAATCTGCGCTGACCCTTATAATTCATAAACAACGTTTATGTAATTTCACAGTGGTAGGCGTTGACTAGATTTTATACGTAACTGAACAGTTCCCCGGTAAACCCCGGGGTTGGGACGGTACGTCGTAAATCACCACCTACAAATAAACTAGCTAACAAACGCGTGCGTCCGACAATATATTATGAAAACGAGGAAAACCGGGGGAAATATTGTAAGTAAATGTTTTCCATTGCTATAACCCTTGAAGTTTTTTTTTGTTATAACCTATAAAAACTTAAGGAAATTTAAAATTAAAAAAAACATGTTAGCTCAAAATACGCTCTATAAATTATAATTATTCTATTTTAAAACAGGACTCCCTATAAACTGAACCTCGTTTTTTTGTGGTTTTAACCACTTTACTATGGCATTGCAAAGTACCTATGTTTGAAAATAAAAATAGTCTGTAATTGTAAATAGCTGTTATTTTAAAAAAAAATCTATTATGTAACCTGCCCAATATTATGGACATTTCAGAGATCATTAGGTCATTTTTGGTAGCGTTTATATGACGGTGCTGACACCTACACTGTTAGTATTAGTTCATTTTCCTCCATTACTTTAGGTTTATACTTATACGTAGGTGACCCATGAGTGATAGACTTTTTATTAACAGTGACGTAGTACAATGATATCAGACATGATTTGAGTTGTCCACTGATATTCTCAACATCAGATACTGCGATAAACATCAGTCTCTCTTTGAACATTCGTGCGTGTAGTCGACTCCGCGACCGCCCGCTGACCCGCGCGAACGTACACTGCGCGCCGAACGAAACTTTGTGGAACACGATTTTAATTTTCGAACTATTTTCAAACTGTGGAACGATAAATAACTTTTTAAATAAACTGTGATTCGTTATATTTTCTTAAATTTAAAAATTTAGTGAGCGAGCACTGGCATTAAATATTTGTTTTTTTAATGCTGAACTTGAACACACTGATCAATGAACTGATTTCACGGTAAGTACCACTTAGTTTTTATTAATCATGTTTAACAATGTATTTTTTGTTATGTTAAGCATAACACAAAGTATTAAGTAGCTATTAAAGCAGTTACTTTTATACTTAACTTATTCCTCAAATGGTATAACGTCCTCTCCTTGCGATTTTTAATAATAAATTGTAACTAATAAACACTTTAACTCAGTCTAGTGGATCAAAAAACAGCTTTAGTTTTTCAACGTTACAACATCCACATGACTAATAAAATTCCTAATAAATCTAAATAGAAATACGCTTTTGACAGCTCGACATTTTGTTTGATCTTAAATTTAACCTTTGATTTTTCACATTACAAATGTTATTTTTCAGCCATTTGCCGGGGAAACTATATTATGAGGCTACACAGCAATTGTGACGTAGATAAATAACATTATGTTATAAAGTAATTTAAAAATGACTCAATCTAGTCTATGACTGATGTAGATGTGATAAACATGGGTCCTATCGACGGTACAACACGAACTTCAACAAAGCGTAGCCCAGTGGTTAGAGGGGCCGCGAGCGTAATCGAATGTTTGCGGGTTTTATACCCATCCTGGACATGAAACTGTTGACGTGAGCCCACTCCTAGTGCACGCTTTGGCTTCAATGGAGTAGCTAGAAATATTTAAAATGAAAATCTTCAAATATATCAAGGAAAAAAAATATTCTGCCGATGATGGAATATTGGATCAGCATAATCTTTACCAGAGCACTGATATCATACTAGGTACGACGATACGTTTTAAGTAGGTACGTAAATAAAAATGCGCCTATACCCGCTCAGAGCTCTGAAATCAATGATTAATTATCAATAAAACATTCCGTTTACATTTCCGTAATATCCTCTTCCCATTAATATTAATTTCTTTGATAATGAAGTATCAATCACCCTCGTCAATTTATTAGATGTTATTTTCGCACGAATAGCGTTTTAACGTAATATTTGCACAGCGAGAAGATTATGAGATGTATATTTACCGAGAGATCATAACAGTTTTAGAAAGACGACCACCAAATTGCATTGGACCATAGTGTACTCTTGCTTGAATCCCCCTTGCATTGAGGGGTGGCTCTAACTAACCCAACCGTGAGACAAATCTTAGAGTCTGAGCCTTGACTTGGCTCTGTACATTGGCGGGCCTCTAAGTAGTATAAACAAGGGCCCATAACTATTAGCTTGCCTCGGTAACGAGGATCTCAGGTTCAAACTCCGGCTCGCACCTCTAGTATTTCTGGATTTCAAGTGCGAATCTCATTTTCAACCTCGACTATCACTTGCTAAACGGTGAAGGGAAACATCGTGAGGAAACCTGTATGTCAGAGAGACCCCCTCGAAAGATGTGTGAAGTCCGCCAACCCGCACCGCACATAGTGGTGGACTATGGCCTAATCCCCCTCGCATTGTGGGGAGGCCCGTGCCCAGCAGTGGGACATTAAAAAGGGCCGGTATGATGTATGATGAACGATTATTAAATAGATACGAGATGTCGTATCTTCAAACTCGGTCTTTGACAACCTTTTCCGTTCGTTCGATAACCCAGATAAAACAAATCCGTCAAGCTATCTTGACCAGCGATTGCGATTTCTGATACACACACCGCCATATTTAGCGGGGTGTACAAATGTGGTTTTAGATAGTTATCATTATCACTTCCGTTAGCGAGACGAGACATGTCTATGGTAAAAGAGAAAACAGTTTTTTCATCTCAATGGCTCGGAAAAGCGGTTTTATTGCAAAGTCTATTATATCCACATGAGCGGAAACGGTTTTCGAATTTCGAACGTGACGAATTAATGCCTCAGAACTATTTTCTTTGTATTAAAACAGAAACATAATGAAACGTTCAGAAACGTGGATCGGGGGAGTTGAAAAGTGAAGTGGTCAATTTTGTTTTATTTTCCTAAAGGAGAAATGTAAACTTTTCAAAAGTAACATAACCGTTTTATAACATTAAAAACAAAACTCATACTTCAAAAGATTTTCAATTTAATTTTGCAAAGCAGTTTCCAGTCGCTGCAACATTATTGTTAATGGAATTAGATTCGTATAACAGTGCTGGCTCAACGCGACGCATGCATTGCCTTTTATAGCACGAGATTAAATCCAGATCTAACTATAAACGGGTCTAGATAACGAGTATAAATCTTAGTGCGAGTATAAATCTTAGTTATTATTATTATCTTGATTACGACTTCTAGATCATTAAACTATTATATACAAGCCTTTGCTTGCGGCGTCACCCGCGTAAATTCAAGGATATAAAGTAGACAGTTATTAAAAAACAAATTAAGGAATTTCTTCTTATTGTTTTTTTTAATGTGTATTGAGTGCGTAATGCATTGATTGCGTGATTACTAAAATGTTACCCAAATGTAAACCTTACTTACCCATTTGAGGCCTCGTTATCGTGCATTTTTTGAATGACAACGTGTTAAAATTAAACAGTGTTCAATTTGAGTTACGCTCGAATAAATTGCAGGACATCGCTTTAATATTATAAACGAATAAATATATATATTTTTTAATAGTTAACCATTTATTATCGTAAATAAATTAAATGTAATACCCTGCCGCGATCGCAATAAAGGTGCATTTAGTAGATAGGTATGTAATATGTCACACATGGCCTAATTTTTTGTTGTAAACTATAGTCATTTAGAACTAAACTCAAAGTCTATTTTAATATGTGCCAAAGCACTTGGCAGTTATTATTCTACGGTCACCATACTACTGTTAATTGAACTCTAAGCGCGAATCGATTACCCACTTATTTTAATGCAAGGTTGTCTAATGTAGTCACGATTCTCGTTAGAACTAATAAGGTTTGAACTGTATTACCTAGATCTTCATAGCTAGGTTGAATAATTGATTTAAATGCCAAAGTATAACGACAAATTAAGGTAAAAATCCAGGGGTATATTATTTAATAAAATTCTCAACACTGACTGAATGTAAAACCATGCACAGCCTAAGCCGGTGGACTTAGAAAATTTAAATTTGGAGGATATGTTCCCTGAGTACAAACGAACTCTACTTTCTTTGTGCATCAAAGAAAGTATTTTTGGAAATTCGACCCCTACTAGAAAGTCAAAGTTTGTATGGAAAATACCTTTTTTCTTTAGTATCGGGAACATATCTTGTACTAGGTATAATAAAACTTCTTCTGCCTTGATCAAACATTTTGTACCGATACAGTTTTAAAACGAATGCGGTCAGACGGTCGCATTTCAGTAGAAAAACAACCCATAATAAAGTACCACTATTATTAACAAAAGGGAAAGACGATGACCCTTACAAATATAACGTTTCCTGTCAGCCATATATTATGCGCTCCATTTTATCGGCCCGGAAAATCAAATTAGGAACACAAATTGAAAAAAAAATATCGGTCAGATTTTTTCCATCTCGCCATTAACGGTCAAGGGTTAATTGGAAAAGGCCCTTCCCGAGTGTAACATGGGTGTGAGAAATTATTTTTTATATTAAATGTGTTCGGCCTTTTCTTTTAGCTAAACATCTACATCATATAAACTATAATATGAAGTATGTACACATTGCATATTTTAGCTATACAGAATAATTCAGAAAGATTATACTAGCCTCTGAGCGAGTGCTTCTCTAGCGCATTTGTACTTTTTGCCATTGTCTAGACACTGGCTAAATGGCCCCAGTTTGTACCCAATTGCCAAATCATTATTTTAAGTCCAAAATTAAAAAAAAACGGTATTAATAATCTATAGGAACTAAATTTATTTTTTGAAATCTAAACAAACATCGAAGTTCTGACTTCACAAAATGATTACATATGTGCTAAAGAAGAAGTGCAAGTTCAAAGGTTAGTATAGCCTTTCGGAATCACGCTGTGAAGCTGAATACGTCATGTCGGTGCGTCCCTTCTCGCATCACGGGAAAACTACTGCACAGATGAGATAGAACTTGGCATAATGATAGTTTATTACCTGAGCTGAGTGAATAGATAATATTATTTATTCCGGAAAATGTATGGATTTCCATGAGTGCCAAAAATCTTAAGTTCACGCTAACGAACGTAACAGGCACTGCAAGTAGTCTACTAGCTACTGTACTTACAAGATAAACTTATTTTCGGTTTGGGCTTTGGGAAAAAGAAATAGTTAAAGTAAGGACCTCAGAGCCATGTTAAATTGTATAGTTTAAGTAAATCCTTATTTCACCAGAACATCTAAGAGGAATACTAATCTGAGGAGCCATTTAGCTGCAAATGGGATTAGGTACAATTATTTATTCAAACATTTTCTACGTGTAATGGCCCATTACTGTCTTAAACTCAAATTCTAGGTGCCTTATGGCCTTAACGTATTTGTGTTTTGGTTCGAAAACACTTATAAACACTCAGTTTCATGTGAAATTACAGCTAAAATAACAAATACGACAAAAAAACCATGGATAAAACAATAGAATCCAACAATGGCGGCAGAAAAAAAAATCATTATTTATTTTTTAAATGTCAGGTATGTTTGACACATAACAATATGTCATTATGACGTTAGTGGTGTTACCAAGCAACTAAAATAAATGCACTATAGAGCAAAAACACTACAATATGCCAATAATTCCTAAGGTAAGGTTTTTCTAAGCGGCAATCCGACTGGCTCAGTACTAAGCCAGTGAGAAGATAGCGAAAGTTGATTTAAAAAAATATTATTTTAATAATCATTATACTTTTAAAAACACAATGCGATCATTTGTACTCATTGTGTTGATATAGCGATTACGACAAAAAAGCAATATTATAAATACTATCACCAGGTGTGATAACTTATATTGGAACAAACGCTTAAATAGGATTAAGCTAAATATCTATATTACGCTTTTACTTCCTCAAACACAGACAAAAAATAAATAGCGAAAAACCGCCCATCATTGTCAAGACAATTATTTACCCAACAAAACAAACCGATAGGTCTCTGAAATTTGATCTAGCTACGATGAGCGATAACAAACACGTCGATATGACAGAACAAATCACGCGGTGGCGTATATTGACGTTTATTATTTGTTGGATCCATTACTTGTTGTACCCGCTGAGATTAAGATAAGTTTATAGTGAACACAAACAAGCGATTTTAGGTCATACTTTATTAAAAACAATGTTCACAAATTAAAACCGCAACGTAAGCGACATAGGATTAATATTTATTGATGGATACAAGTTCTACCGTCTAAATATTGTCTGTAGTGTCTGCTAATGTCACCAATACTTTATTAAGAATATTTTATAATTGACTCTATTCCATTTTATTAGAATGAAGAAGAAGGATGGAGTTAGTAAAAGGGCAAAACGAAGCAAAACCTTTATTCCATAGATTCTATAGTAATTATTAAATAGATGGCGGTACTGTTGTTCGCACTGGAATGTTGGCATTACAGATCTTGCACTGTTGTAAGCAAAACTCGACTTTGAGGTGACAAACATTTTCATTCCGCAACTGTACCTTAAATTTCTTAACACTGCCTAAAATTTCGAATTCGCGCACTTATCCCACTATGGCAGCACCTTAAAACACGAGCCCGCAGCGTTAGCGGCGACAATTTGGCGCTAACTGTAATTTGTTTCTCATCGCGATCAATGGACGACCCCCATCGCTACGATTGCCAAGTTTATTGCCTGGTTTGTTGACTCTTTCCCTTCGAATTCGAATTCAAATAATCACACCGAGATTCTTTCGAGAGAGATAAGGTACCTTATCTCTCTCGAAAGAATCTCGGTATTCATATGGATAGTATACTATCCATATGAATACTATCCATATGAATACTTACACTACTAGTAGTAGTAGTTAGTAGTAGTAGTAGTAGTAGTTAGTATACTATCCATATGAATACTTACATATTTTGTGACGTATAAAAAATGTATACTAAAATCTGACACATTTTTCGTCCGTCATCCAATTAATTTTCTAGCAGAGTGGGGTCTCCTGAACCCGACTAAGACGAGGTCATTACATAGAGTACCCGTGTACGGACCGAGGCCGCGAAAAAATATAGAATAATTTCGGACCCTTATCTGACGTACCATACAAATTGGTTAAAGGCCAAATGCCGTGTGCATGACAAAAAAAAGATAGCTTCGAAACCTTTTTTTTAAATAAGGATTGAAATACGTACATATATGTTACTCAAGGTATAATAAAACCACATAAAGCGCGGTAATTTATCAGTCATATTAGATCGTTAGGTACCTCCTTTTTTTAAACTATACACTGCTCGTTTTTAATAGTTTTGGACTGCGAATGTTGGTTACTTTATCTAAATGTGAGCTGTATTTAAATGATATAGACTATAATCCCTCATATGCACTACTCTATCCTCAGGGATAAAATCAAATGAAAATACAGGTGATGACCTTTTTAACCGACTTCAAAAAGGAGAAGTTTCTCAATTCGGTTGTATTTTGTTTAGGGTTTCATGTCAATGATTTTCAACACGTGATATTCCTAGAATAATACCTGTGCATCGCCAAAATACCGGACAAACGGCAGATCTTAAAAAGAATAGACATTAAAATTAGAATGTTGTTTACTTTTTCGGCGTTGACGTAGGTCGACGCATTGATGTAATATGCCATTAAGATGAGAATAAGAGAAGACACGGCCTGATTAACTCAGGGTTAGGAGGATTGAAAGTTTTAATTCCCGTCCACTAGAGGCGGTGTTCAATTCTCCATTTAAAATGTCTAAATACGGTAGACTATAAACTATACAGTTAGCTTGCACTTGACATCCTGTACGTCAAATGTGAGCTAACTGTTTACTTTATAGTTTACTGTATTTAGACATTTTGTATGAAGAATTTAAAAGCGCCTCTAGCTGGTGGTATCTAAAACTTTCAATTCTCTATACAAAATGTCTAAATACGGTAGTCTATAACGTATACGGTTAGCTTACGAACCATCTTGCACTTGACGTACTGATCCATAGACTATAAAGTACATAGTAGTTTGCAAATAAACTCGCTGGAAGCTTCGTCATCAATATCCTGAGTAACTATTCGTTGGAGCGAACAACTTGGATTTCGCAATTAACCACAACACCGATGAACACAGTTCGGTAAATAACTTTTGTGAACAAATACTTAACACAGTGCTGGTGTTATCTGTAGTTTGTAAGTAAGCTTTAGCTATACAGTTAAGTTAAGTTAGTTATACAGGGTATTTTAGAAAGAGTGTACTAATATTGATTTCTTATATTTACGCGAATACTACACATTGAAATAAAACTATTTTTTTAGGATTTTATCGCGTTTATATTTTGATTTTACGTTCCACCGGCGCTCCACGAAGTCTGCAATCTGTGGACATGTACAAGATCGCACCCGCCATTATATCAGATTTGATAAGCCACAGATCCTCGCAAAAGAACACCGATACCGACCAAGAATGACCGAAACGTCGGGGACGTAAAATCAAAATATAAACGCGATTAAATTCTAAAAAAATTGGTTTATTTCAAGAGTGTACTAACCTTTTTGGGCTACATAAAGCAATTGATATTAAAAAGCATTTATTGTGTTCCTTTAGCCAACTAATACTGGTACTAAATACTAGGCTACGACCTCTCCCTCTCACCTTCGAAGGTAGGAGTACCTGTATTCCTCAATTAATAATGTACCTAATCCGGTCGAACGCTGTACGGAGCGTCCACCGTTTGTGTACACCAAGCTTATAGTTATAATCGCATCACATTAATCCTGGTAACACACATGACCTACATAGTTCACCACTGGTTTTCGAAAACAAGGATTATGTTGATGTCAAATTTAACTAATGTGTAGATTATCTGTTTATAATTATGGACCCTAAATGATTATTAAGCACGCGATGTTAAATGAGACAAGTCATGTCAACGCAACTGGCGACCCAATGGCTGGGCATTCAGCGAGGAAATGCTGCCAGCATCTTGGGCACGCTACCGCTTGGGCCAATTTTTTTACACTTTTTGTAAATATAAATAGCTTTTCTATACTCTTTTCAATTTATATTAGTTCTTTTTATAATCATGTAATTTTCTCAATATCTTTAGTTAGGTTAATGTAAATATTTAGGTTATTTTCTATGTAATTATTGTATATAATGAGACATTAATAAACAAGTTTAACAACTTTCACGGTTTGCGTTTGCGTTTTGGGGCGGAGAAAAATTCAAAAAATCAATGATCATAAAAATCTGCCCACCCGTTCTTGAGTTATAAATGGTGTAACTAACACGACTTTTTTATATAACATAAAAATATTTTAACAGGGCTAATAGTAGGTATAAAATAACACCCTGTGCTGAGGGCATGGTCAAACGCTACTAGTTCGCCTTTTTAAACAAAAATCCTTAACACAATAATTTTATAAATCAATGTGATTCATCTGGTCGATCATTTTACACAGTTATTGTTACACCTTATAGATATACGTATGACATATACCTACGTATTAAATCGTGTTTAACAAACGATACACCTACACTTACAAAATATAATATTAAATTGTTGCATCAACCAGTATTTTATCCGGATTACATCAGATATCGAGTATTGGGCCCATAAAAGTCGGCATTAGCTTTAACGCCCGACGTCCGGTGACGTCATCATAAATCACCAATACGGTGCCGAGCATATTTTTTTAGTAATTTACGTCCGGAACACTTCGTACCCGCCGTATCAATGGTATTAATTTTAATCTCCAACGAAGATTATACCCGCTTTAGATTTCGCGATAAAGTTCGCCCACAAACGGGACCAGTGGAAATTTTGTTAGAAACGCGTACCTAGTGAATTATGTTTACATTTAATTAAACGTTTAGGGGCTAGCCGGTAATAATTAATTATCACTTCGACCGTGGCCGTGGTTGGCGGAGTGAACAAACACTTTTTGAAAAATAAATGAAAAATAGTTTATTGATATTCGAGCTACGCAGGAAGCACTCACACATACATAAAGCAGAATATCAAAAAGTCGTATGGTTGTGGTACATAGCTGTTACTAAGAGGGGTCACTGTCAGTTGGTAGGTACCTACAATGTTGAGCCGTTGCAATGAACCCCTCCAAGTAGTTTTCCAGAACGAGGCGTTTGTGACTTTTTGACAGGGGGGGGGGGGGGGTGCCTGACTCACGACTGAAGTACTTTATTTGACTAATTCCATCCCCTCCCCCGCCCCCATAAATGACATCCGCGCCTGGTTTTTGTTGATTTAACTAGCTCTGTCACATTGTCACATGGGGCACTATTGTTAAGGACAAGACGCAAGCCCGCAATACAAAAGTAGGTAAAAAATATATTATTCCTAACGATCTCTTTCGCCACAGTGCAATCTATGAGTACAATCATTTCGACCATAACATCTTTTATTCATTTTAATCTACACATCTTATTCCCTTTTACGACACCCTCAGGAGGAAAGATGATCGCATTGTACCCATGAGCAATCAAATACAATTTATCATGAGGGTGCTAGACTCGTATATTCCATGATCAATTTGACAGATGCTTTCCATTATTGTTCTTCAGGCTGTGTAATAATGTTCAATTTATTTCGTTAATACTGCGATAATTGCTTATGTGTTAATAGCCGTGCAGTGGTGTATTATGATATTTGGCACCCCGAGGCAAAGAGCCCTGGGCCTATAGATTAACAAAAGATAGCCTAATGAATAGGACTCGTGCCAAAAGCTGAGCGCGATGAGCCGCTTGCGCCGCCCCTGGCAGCCTGCCGCCCCGGGCCATGGCCCACATGGCTCAAGGGTACATACGCCACTGCTCCTGATAGATCTCTCTATACTTAATCTTAGAGTTTACCACAAAATATAGGAGACCAACCAGCCGTTCATACTTCATTGTTGTAGCGACGCAAAAGCGAAGTATGCTGTTGTTATCTGGAGTCCCTTGAATCTAAAATAAAAATGGCATATTATTAGTGTTAAAGTGACACACCTTGCGATTTGAAATGTTCCATTTTTAACAGCTTTTAAATATTCAATAGGTTTAATGGAAGTAAATATTGTTTGATTTTGTTTCGTTTATATTTAAATTTTTGTATCAGCCGACTTGCTGGTATTGTATTCGGTCGGTGGTATTAAGATATTAAGTAGCTAAGTACATGAAACATACTACATTAGAATATTTTAAACTCCAGTTTATACAAACCAGACTAAACAAGAATGTTATCAATATTCTCAAAAAAAAAATACTTTTGACTTTCAACTGCCTGAGACGCTAATGAACTACTACAATAAATTAAAATAATCAGCTTTGATCCCTACAGTCTGAACAACTGAATTAAACACATACGTAAAAGCAAACATAAAACCATATCAACATGGATTTATGTAAAGTCATATCATAATAGAACTCTTTACATTTGATACGGCGCTATCTCTTAGTCTCGTAGATTTTGGTGTATGTACGGACTGTACGTACTAAGTCCAAAATAATACCAATTTGTTATCAAGTGTAAGTCTTAGGAGAAAAATCTATATTCTATACTTAATATTATAAATGTGAAAGTTTGGATGGATGGATGGATGGATGGATGGATAGATGGATGGATGTTTGTTACTCTTTCACGCCCGAACGGCTGTACGGATTTGGATGAAATTTGGCACAGAGATAGATTATAGTCTGGAATAGCACATAGGCTACTTTTTATCCCGGTAAAATGTATGGTTCCCGTGGGATAGATGTTTTAATTTTTCATACTTTTTATCGCGGGTAACACCGCCGGGCGCAGCTAGTGTATGCATAAATATTTAAGATACTCGTATATATTTTTCTGCAGCATGATATATTAAGGAGCCTGATAACGAAAACTTTGGGTAAAGGTTACAACTGCCTAATGTTTACCTATAATAAAATTATAGAAATCATTTTTGTCGAAAGTCATGGGTTACAAATGTTTTTTAGAACGCAATGTATCATAAACAATGCGACCACAACACAACGCTCCGCGCGATACCCGACGCGTGTGAGTGACTAGCGCAATCAAGCGTATCGTGTTTTAATTACATTGCAGTTTTAGGTCTAAATTAGTAATAATGGTGTTTTTGTTATAATCAATTTAACATAAACTTCGATTATGATTTCATAATAAATCAATTTAAAAAGAAGGCGGTTCTACATCCAACACCCATTTAGTTATAAATTGAGGTACATACGAGATTTGAAACCCACAAATTGTTTATCAGGAGGACCAAACACTTTCCCCGTTAAATAAACGTCCAATTTAACGAAACCTCACAAAGCTGCAAACCAATTAAAAAGGCGAAGATTGTTAATGAATACTAAATATAACTCCCCAGTTCATTAGAAGGGACAAACAATAATTTCACGGTCCACTGTCTCACTCGGAGTGTTGGCACAAAAAACTAATTCATATTTTGATCAGCCCGGTAATTTTGTTTGGCGGGTGGAAAGAAATCTTGGAGGAATGGACGTAATTTAAAATGGAGAACAAATTGTACTTAAGTAAGAAAATTAATGATGGAATGTTTGAATGCAAAGCCTATCATCAAAAGTTATTTTTAAAGGGCTGGCTCACGGTAAAAAATTGTTGGGTCACACTGGTAGCCGATATCCAGGTTTAATTCTTTAAATGGAATACAGGTGATAGCAGAGATAATTAGCACCTTTCACAATCCTTTTTTTAAGTAGTAGTATAAGGTTTATTAGTAAACGGTGAATTAGCCCTTAACTTCCCAACCAAATATGTTCCTTATACGAAAAGGTGAAAGAAAAGGAATTGGCAATTATTTTAAGCACTCAAATAAAA
Organism: Pheosia gnoma; assembly: GCA_905404115.1. Taxonomy (NCBI): domain Eukaryota; kingdom Metazoa; phylum Arthropoda; class Insecta; order Lepidoptera; family Notodontidae; genus Pheosia; species Pheosia gnoma. The sequence goes on from FR989905.1 coordinate 7,996,914, forward strand.
TTATCAAAAGGCCGAAGGAACGGCTCCAAGGTTCGCCATCCAATTGGCTTTCAAGGACCTACCAACCAAATCGGCGTGTACATTCTTTTTCAGCTTTTTCTACTTGAACTGCTGCCAGCACGCCGCCGCGCCGGTCGCCTCCTGCGTTCTTCTTTTTCTTTTATTTTTTTACGAAATGAAATGCGATGAAATAAAATGCAAGTAGTTTCCTATTGATTTGACTTATGCATTAAAGTGACAGTGACAAGAGTTTTGATAGCGCCATCTAGTGTTCAATTAAGTAAGCGTTTCGAAAACACTAGATGGAGCTAACACTACTCGTTCAAGTCTGACTAATTAGAAGCGCCAAAGTTCATGGATTTCGAAGCTCAACAATGTCTATTGAGTATTTGAATGGGCGAATGTCTATTGATCAAACAGTGAGGTACGGAGCGTATGGCGTTGTGTACTCATCATAATGTACCGGCACGTATCGTGCGTTAAATAACGTTTGCATACATTCTCGATTTATAACATGGACACTACAATTTAATACTTACTATTCTAATAAATCCATCTTATCTATGCTATTATACAACTTTAACTGTGTCTGTAAGTAAATTGTTCTTTTATATTCACAGTTTTATCGCAGTTTCATAAAAGGCAATAAGCCATATTGACTGTCTGATTTCTTGTCTCTGTGTTTGTTTGTTCCAAGAATCAATGAATCCAAGAAAAACATGTCCAGAACTTATTAGTCCATGCCGGACCATTTACTAAGCAAAAAGTTTTGTATGCGGTTACATTTACCACTACCAAAGCATTGAAAAAGTTGCTTCACTTTGCTAGTGGCTACGTTACGTCTCAACATCTAAACAAGTCTGGGTTTCAGACTAACAATTGAATTAAATCAAAGCTATTCGGTACTAAAATATATATAGTCCCTTACTGCTCCAAGGGCACTATGAATTGTACAATAAAATATATCGTTGTCATAAAAAATCCGTTAAGTTATGCTCATCCGCCGCCAGCCCCATCCGTCCCGGCACCCTGGCCCCTGACCTCGACTTCCAAATGACTGCCATTTACTACCTCCTTTCTCTAGACATAGCTCGTTACACAGACCTATCTGCGCTATTACACAGTGCCAACATATTCATGAAGTGTTGAGTTTATTATGGGTACAGATAAACACGGTAATTATTATTCTTTATTTCTGACATATAAGACTTATACTGCGTATTGACCGAGCGGTAATTCAAGCTTGACATTCTGAATTTCCGCTCACATTTTTTAATAAAGGCTTAACATTGTAATTGATTACAGCTAATTAAACGATTTGATTGATGTAGGTACCTATGAGGTACCTCTATTATCTATGGATTTGATACAGGCAGCTAAAATCACAGAGAAACTAATCACTACGCTAAAATAGTAAGCAGTAATTTTTTTGAGGCTAAGATAGCCAGGGCTTTTACATTCGGAATTTCATACAATTGTATGCTACATCACATTCTGAATACATTCGTTTATGTTTTTTTTTCATCGCAATCTGACAGATTGATACTGACGCGCGACTGAAGAAAAAGTTAATGAATATTATAAATTGTGAATTTATTATTCTATTCTTTATCACCAATTAAACAATACAATTACTTAATTACGTGCGTTTATTATGAAATACGTCTGTTAATTTATATCGTATTACTCTCAGTAATTAAAACCCTAGCGTTGAACCAAATAAATTACTTGTTAAGTGGCTCAAAATATTTAACTTTGACATCTGAAGCGTCTAATCAGTGTCGCGTCTAGATGCGTTGTGGTCGTCATTATGTTAGTGATAACGAGGTAAGGATAACAATACCAGATTTTTTTGACGGTAATGAGTTATTTCACTTGATGACATTCCAGTAAGGTAAGGTAAAAAAAAACTCCTCAAGTCATCGTCAAAGCATGTTGTTACAGTCATTCTTATTTATAAAATCCTTACGTTACCGAAACGTTACATAAAAAGTTTGTACTTGAGCCACTGATGGAAACTTACATTCCATTTACCAGAGAAATAAATGATGAAACATAACCTGTAGGTAAATAAAATAACATGGTAATAGCCTTCATAAATTACTTTAGCACGACCTGATTCTTTAACCAATTCGATAAAGTTAGATCAAACACAATCTGAGGCAAAAAATAACAATATGCATACGCTATACTCTTCGTATGTCATATTTCTTTTGCGTTCCCTAGGAACAGTATAGTCAACCCGCACTGCATAGTGATAATATAACTCAATAAAATATACAAAGGCTACATAAAATGGCGAGCACTCGCAACTGAATGGCTGTGGTCAGTGGGACATGGGTTAAGCGATAAGAATAAGCGATTTGGAATTTGCCGCATGGAGCTCCGCACATGATGGTTTAACTCAAAACAGAGACTGACTTTCCCTAAGGGATTGATGAAGTTAGGTACTATTCTGTATCTTATTAGACCATTGTAATACCTCCTGCGACTGCCCAATATGTGGTCCGCTTGTCCTTCGAGCCGCCTTTAAGTCTAAAGAGTAGTAGCAAATGGCAGCAATATTGCTGCTCGTCCTATCATGTCCCCTGTTCCCTTACTCTTAATAACGGGTATTGGAAATTATTACGCAACTCGTGAGCTGATATTGTGTAGTCATGGGTAGAGATATAATGAAATAATTTGGACTATAGAATAATTCACAACATTACCTTAAGTTGTCATATAATCTACACACATGCAGCTGCCATTACGGCTATTAAAGAAATGCTTGTGAACGATCAGTGGATATCTAAGTTTTCTGATCGAAAGCTAAAACTGACCTTAGATCCTTCAGTTTTTTTTAGACTTGCCTCGCCTGTCACTATTGTCACAGTAATAAGTGTATGCTATATATCTCTATATAGCGTTCTATAGCTATATAGCTCGGAATAAGTATATGCTCGGAAATTGACCCTAATTTCAACAACTTCAGAGTGGTTCTGGTAAGCCGCTTATCGCTTATAACTTGGTTCACCAAAACTCCTATAACGTTATTGAATGACAATGGTGCAGTTGATGGACCCGGGACGTGACGGGGAGCAACGAATACCGGTGTTATTCGATTTTAAATCGCTTTTTCGCAGAGGTTAACTGAAAATAAATAAACTTTATTCGTTTGGCATTAAACATGGTTTTATTGTTAAATACTCCTGCGTGGCTTTGGCTTACGACGTTGACATTGGCAGAATCAGGGGCGGATCCAGGATTTTGCTAAGGGGGGGGGGGGGGGGAGTTTTTATTTGCGGGGAGGCAGAATCTTACTGGCACTACACTCAATATATAACAAAATGGATGGATTAATTGTATTAATGTGTAATGTTCGCGTAAATATAAAAAAAAACAATATGATAGATTAACTTTTCTTGATGGTATGGTTAAAAAATAGGAAAAAATCGTTTTATGTTTTCACATTTTCTAAGATCACCTCCTCCTCTTCTAGTAGTCTTTGGCTCACTACTGAGCATCGCAATGAGACCCGACCATTAAGGTTTTCTTTGCCGCCATTTCTAACGGTCAGTGGCCCAGTGAAGGGCGTCAATCATTCTTATCTCCAGTTCGGTCCAGCCCACCTGGCCAGTCCACCTCTTGGGGGTCAGACCCCTTCATCTTTTTCCCTCCACTCCTCAACATTTTCTAAGATCACCTAGAATAGTAGTCTAATAGACAAAATATTATCAAGAATAGAGTTCGGTGAAACTACTCCTGAATTTCCGCTTCATTATTTCTCCAGCATTCTCTCATACCGGATTCTGTAACAGGTGAACCAGTCATTGAGAAAGTTCAAACGGTTATTGGCGTCATAAAACTATAGTAACTTCTTATACAAGTTCGCCTTAATACAAATGTTACTTTAACAAATATTAGTGGAATAGGGTGTTTGACTGTATGAAAAATAAGCTTTAAATTGTGGCCATCCTGAATGATTATAGCTTTTTATAACGATTAGTTTTTTTATTTTTATTTATATAAACTTTATCGTCGAAGAATAACTTTGAATAAAAACTGAAAAGACAAAAACAAGAGACCTTAACAGTCGGGACCCATTATTAGGAAGATTTGTCGGTTGGCCGGTCTGTTTTTAATGGGTCCCCACTGACCGTCCTTTAGGTTTATTACTTACATTAAAAGAGGTTTGACTTAATGGTAAATATGTACGTGCTATGTTATTAAGATGACCTTCTACCATTTAAAAAAACGCTGCGAAATATTTCAAATATAGAACTCCGATGTAAGAACATTCAACTACTGAACACTCTTCGCCATTCAAAAGTACTGGCCCCGACTGTCCGCAGGGTTCCATTATCAATCTTCTACCATTGAAATATAGTGTTGAATGGCATTATTATTCGCCAATTAAGCAACCGTTTGTGAGATACTCAATAGGGTCAGGACCGGTTATATCTGTCCGTTTATTACAGAAAATGTAAATGGCCTTCTTTGATGTTAATTCCTTTCGTTGACAGCCGCCTGGAGACACGGTCCTTACAAATACAATAAGATTCGAGTATAATTATACTCGAATCGAATTTAAAGGACGTAGATTAAGCTGTATAGAACACGTGAGCACGTGCCCTTCGGATGTTATTCAAATACTTGCCTACAATGTAATAAAAAACATAAAAAAAATTCGCGCAGAGGGTGAGCCTCGCTATTCAGTGCGGAAACGCGGCCACCCTACTGGGCACTTTTGGTATCGACGACGATGTAGAGGCATTTTTATAGATATAATTTTATTTTTATATCAACGTCTTTATTTTATTTTATTTGTTTATTATTCTTATTAATAAGTATCTATTAGTTTTTTGCTCTTTCATGTAAATATCTTTGTATATACGTATTGTACATAATTTATAGTTAATAAACAAAGATATTCAATACATTTTATTAGCCTTTTTCTTTTCTCATTTTGCAAGATGTCTGCTTTATACAAGGTAATTCAGAGAAGGTATACTAGGCCTGTCCTATATAGGCTTGTCCATACGCTTCTTTATCGCATTTGTAATCATTATGTGAAGTAAAAAAAACAGGTTTAAGGCTAAGTATCTTAAAATAACCTTTCTGCATCCCCTTTCAGGTTTTAAGGGGCTATTAAATTTTGACCGCTAGGTAATATTAATAACAATGGTAAGACCAGTATAAAATATTATTTGGTTGGGACAGTTTCCCTGAAGCCATTCAGATAATAAAATATCTCATTCGATCTTTCTCAATAGTGAAAACGAGGGCCGGTGGAACGGCCATTCAAAATATATTTAGACATGCTTTCATGAAAAATAATGATTAAGTTCTATTTGATTCCATGAAAATATTCCCATTGAATTTCTTCGAGTGGTTTATTTATTTTGTTCAGGATTTTTTTGTGTCGTGATACTGAAATAGTTTTTTATTCTGATAAGGGTGAATACGTCAAATATATCTTGCCTCAGGAGGGTCATGTTGAGATTTATTAAGCAAACAAGTCCTAAAGTAGTGTTGACCACCTGATTAGTGCAGTTGGTTGTGGTTCTGCTTTCTGTGCCGAGGTTTCCGGGTTCGAATCCCGGTAGGGACAATCTTTGTGTGATGAGCACTATTGTTTGTATCCAAGTCATGGATGTTTAACATCTATATAAGTGTTATATACTGAGTTCGCGCTCAGTCCGTTGTACGGCACCCATAATACAAGCGTTGCTTAGTGTGGGATCATGTAAATTTTCAGTAAAGTATCAGCTTTATTCCATCATCATTATCATCAGTAACATCGACATCGTCATCATCATCAGGGGTACCTATAACTTTATAACAACAATCAAGAAAACTCGACACTGGCAAGTATGACACTATTTTGTAGCCAATTGACAACCTAAAAAGTAGAAGTTTAGATCCATTTATATCCGTTATACCCTCAAAATCCTTTAGTATCGGAAATTAACTCAAGGCGATACAAGTTTTTTATATCCTAGAATTTATTCAGGCCCGTCGAGTGCGCCTCGAAATAGCTTTCAAATTAAAATGGCTGCGGTCCCGCCACATTTCCCTTCGAGCGCTTCTCGTCTAAAAGCATCATAAACCCTGTTAGACCTACTAGTTTAATTACAAGGATTTCTCTTAAAATATTTTCACCCGGTACAAAGGATTAATTTTTAATCGCCAGGCCGATTAAACCGCTCGGCCCGCTCGAGGCACCGTTCGTTATAGAAGGCCTGAAAAATAATTTGTACTCGTTTGTTTCTTACCTTTGTGGAGCAAGAGGCTACAAAAACAATGAATTAAGAACCTTAAAACGCGTTTATAAGTTATTATTTCGTTTGTATCCGTAGAGCGACTCGGGAGTTTATTGTTAAGTCATTCCTTCGCTCGTCAGCTGTTTCTCGCTGGTTTTTTTCCTCTTATTTATGATGGAGAGATGGAGTTGTTAATTCTTGAGAGACCTTTCGTTTTCCATTTTCGACGTCTACAAATTTATGATGTTTATTTCGAATAAGTGTAATACACCCGGACCATATTCAGTGGGTTTTGTTGTACGAGTATATGATAATGACTTAGAATATATCTAAAAATTACATACATTTAGATTATTTAATTCCCTGAATATGTCTACCAGGAGCGCAGATTTATTCCTCAGTATATATTAGGTACCGTGAATTACACTTGCCGCCACAGAAAGTGTTACGACATTTTTATTTTAGTGATAAAACGAATGTTTATGGTAATGGCCACCACGGCTACCAGAGACGCGCTGCCTATGAAGGAAGTCGTTAGGATGTTCGCCTTGGTTGCAACGCTATTAAAGTTATATTAGAGAATATGATTGCGTTCGATGTTTACGTTTAAAGTATTACTAGATAGAGATAGTAAAATGTTTCTGTTCCTCCAACTGCTTGGAATCATCTTGACTACACCTTTAAAGAAGGTCAAGATGTACAGTCCTCAAAGAGACTTCTCGTAACTCTTTTATCTCATTAAAAAAGATATTTCCTTTTTTAAATGTCTTATCTAACACAGTTCTTGGCCCACATCTTTGCAACTTAAGCATATCGATATCCTTGGGATAAGTCCACTACGCACTGAATGTAAAAGTTTACAAACCCGTTGAGGGGATTTGTTTGACGCAAATCGGGGTGCCGTTTTTCTGTCCTCCGTTTTATTTTGAGCCATAAAGTGGCATACACAGTTGGCAGATTTATTTGACCACTATAATGTTGGTTTAAGTTGATCTTGAAGAGGGAAAATATAGTTTCTACTGGTGGTAGGCTTCGGCCGTGGCTAGTCACCACCCACTGAACAAAGCCATGTCGCCAAGCGGCCTAGCCGTGTTCCGGCATGATGTTCGGTGTTGCCATTCATGGATGGCGGGTCAGATCAGTTGCGCTGCATGTGCCTAGTGAATGTAGCGTCTCGATCTACTGCCGCCTTCCTACCTAGGCAAGTATGCTCCATCGTAGATCTCATCGTCACTAACCATCAGGTGAGATTGAGATCAAATACTTGCCTATAATGTAATAAAAAAAAAAAAAAAAAAAAAATTTGTCAAATTCTAGGTGATCGGGTACCAAGTTAATATGGTCACGACGGTCATTGCTATTTGTAAAGAAAACAGTTAAATCGTAGCTCATTTGTTACAAAACTGTCTAACTGTAGGTAGGTAGGCAACTCTCGGTTTTTGTCGAATGTCTTTAACGAAAGGTCGAGCAACAACATCAATTGATTAAAATCGACGAAATGTCTTAAATTTTTTTGACATTAGAATCCCAGTAAATAAAAAATATCAAAAATGTGCAGAAGAAAATTTTGGATTTTTATTACATTTGTAATATTTTTAAGTCAAAATAAAGTCTAAAAGCGGCTGTAATACATTCATAACTTCAGCACTTAAAATGTCAACTGAAACATAAAAATAAACTTTGGATTTGAAAAGTTGTGCGAATTTTATATGTTACTATCAACCAATCCCTGCAGCAAATAATACTGTCTAGATAGTCAAGTATCATCTTAAAATCGAGCTAGATGTTACAATCTTGCAACTTTCAAACTGTCACAATTTCTAGTCAGTAGAATACACAGTTTCTCAGTAGCTATCTTGAGCTCGGCAAAGCAAAATGTTTGGCTCCTCATAAACATTTCAAACCGTCCAAATATATAAAAAATTTTGTTTTATTAAAATACTAGCTATTGCCGGCAACTTCGTCCGCGTCTTTGAATTGATATAACTTTTTGAATTATTAACTGATTGAATTATAATAAACACTATATTTTAAGTGAAGCTTACCATCGATTAGTGAAAACCGCACCTAAATCAGTTAAGCCGATTCTAAACTTAACGCGCACAAACGCACAGACCAACAGATAAACAGACAAACATTCCATACAATCAGACTTTTGGGTTCTTTTGAGTTGATAAAGGCCAGCAATAATATTTTTTCTCACTCTTCCATGTACAGACGGCGATCAGTTACATTTTTATTTTGTTTATTGTTTTATGTTGTTTATTGGACACAAAATTAAGATATTGTAGATGTTTGAAATTGTTATTTTGAAAGTTGTTAATTTATGGGATGATGTTATGGAGGCGTACTCATTATCGTATTAAGCCAATCAGTATCTGCCTATTATATATTTTGTAAGCGTTCTGTAGGTAACCTTCTTATTTATCTTAAATGATTTAAGAATAAAATACCGCTTCAATCTTCAAACTTCAAACAAACAAATTTTATAGCCGACATTAAATTCCTTACTGGAGACCCATGTTTCTCTTGCAAATAGATTAAACATTTTTGAAAATTATAAATATTATTTGGATCTCGAGATAAATTGGTAACCACTAAGCAGTTCCAATCTGCCATTTGGAGGTATACATAAAAAAAGCACATAATATTGGCAACGATTTTTTTTCAATATAATTTTACTATAAAGCTTTCAAACAACTTTCGTTAGCACCGAGACTGAAAAGCGCTGCTCAAATACAAATAAAACACAGTCGCTTCGATCTGTGACGTCATCCGGCACTCACAAAACGGTGCCGCCAATAATAGCGCCACCTGCCGGTATTGACACGGATTTTATGGGCGGCCGAACACTTTTATGATAATGTCGGCATCATGTTTCAATTTAAGATTCGAGATAATAAAATGCGGGGATGTAATATGTACCTTTATGGTGGAAGGTGAAACCCTGAAAATGTAGAAGTTACTTTACGAGTTCGCCCTTATGTGTCGATAGGTTTCTTTAGAACTGTGCCACAAGCAAGCCAGAACAGAGACGGCTCTGTTCTGCCTTATGTACATAATATAAAGCACAAGTAGAAGTTCACATCACATTTAATCAAAGTTCCTGTATGTATGTAGTTCGCTATAATATTTTTTTTTTTCATGGGTACCTGGCTCACCGAACACGTATATATAGTATCTGCATGCTCCCACACTGAAAAAACGAATTAGCCAAACATTTGGGATAACTTATATTTATCTGAACTTTGATTATTATTCACAAAACTAATTTGCAAATACTAAGTGCGAGTATTGTTACTACTGACTTATAGATCGCAAGTCACAATATTTGTGTAACTAGTCGTAATATTTTTTGGTAATGATAAGAAAAAAAACAGTGCATCTGGTTTGTGCATAGTATCAAGATTAGGTTGCATCAAATAAAATGAGCATCGTTGGCGGCTCTGCGCTTGCCGACTTCATAGGCTATTAGCAAAGCATGGAGAATAGCAAAGAAAACCTCCTTTAACATTATGCTACAGGGTCTTCATTTGTCTCCATCAAAGAAATCGGAATGTTACCCGCGTAACGGATGACGACGCTAAATTGTTAGAACCCGCAGCGAATTTAATCAGAAGAAATTGTTCGCCCTATTTTATACGCACGTCTTATTCCTGAATATTTCAAAAAGCAAACGCACATATATATATTTTCAACACGTGTCCTCAAAGGAATGATTTATATTTAAATCAAACTTTCAACACGTGTCAATCAAAAGAGTGATTTATGTATTCAAATTTTCCTTGCGAATTTTGTGCGTGCTTCGAATTTTTGTTTTTCAAGTCATTTCATCCTGAAAAAGCAGGCGTTTCAGGAAGCAAGAAGTTCCAAAAAAATTCCAACGTTTATGGTGGAAAATGCGGGTTCCGCATTTTATAATTTCCAGCAGTACCTATACAAGGTGTAACAATAACAGTGTAAAATATATTAACAGGGCCAACAGTAGGTTATAAAGATAATATTCTCAAAGAAATAATGTTTCGGTCGGTTAAAAACCTATATTTTGCTGCTAGATAAATACTAATTAGTTCAATAAATGTGTTCTTTTTTAGTGTTTAAGTACTAAGCTCACTTAAAAAAGTATACAAATACTTAAGATTTAAATAAGATTCATCGCGTTTATTTTATGAATTTACGTTCCCGACGCGACGTTTCGGCTGATTTACGGCAACCATGGCCACGGAAGGACTGAGGTGTTTGACATTCTAGTGTTATAGTTTGAACTAGGGTACCCTCATATTTAGTTATTGCTTGCGGTCCGATCAACGCAAAAAGTGCTCATAGTGTCTTGAGGTCTTGCATTGGTACGCTTGGTTTTGGATTTAATTATATTAATTACCGGATCCCAAGTCGGTGGTATCACCCAGCCATCTTCCATGTTGAAATTAGGATGTTTTTACAACAAGTTGATCGATAATTGATTATCGAATCATTTTATGTTAAATCATAAGTTATGATCGAATTATAAGTACTAATTCATATCAAACATATTTCCAACACGCTCGCACGTAGCGTTAAAGCCCGCGCAAATGAATAAAATCAACATCGCAACAATTTGTTTATAACATTATCACTTTGTTATCACCGACTCTATAACGTTTATTACATGTTGTATTCCGTAATGATGCAAAAATCACATGTTATGACGTGGAATTCAAAATTAGGTATTATTTGTACAACCTTGAATATATGATGATAAATGACAGATTATTTGATCAGACGTTCTTCGTTCCTATAACGTAGTAAGTATTGAATTAAAAACAATTTTGAAGGAAGTTTGTGAAATGTTGACAACCTGCGCAGTTGATAGTGACCCTGTTCTGTGCGCCGAGGGACCCGGGTTCAAATCCTGGTAGCGACAAACTTTGTGTTATGAGCATGAACGTTTCTATCCGAGTCATTAATGTTTAATATCTATATTAGTATTATATACTGAGTTCGCCCCCAGGCCATTGTACGATACCCATAATACAAGCGTTGCTTAGTGTGGGACCGTATAGTTGTGTGTTCGTCTGGCGATATTTATTTATTATTTATCTCTCGATTCTGATATCGGGTACCTACTATACAAATTGGATTTTATTCAGACACTGCGTATCATTAGATGACTTTGAGCATGCCTAATAAGAAGCCATGTGACATTTTATTTTTTTAAGTTTTAAACTTCCATTTCTCTTTATTTCGTAATCGATTTAAAGACTCTTCTAAAAAAATCTTATCCAATGCTTAAATGCATTTTTTTGCCAAAGCAAAATAGACTAAAGATGGTACTGACCGTAAGTACATTGTCCTGTAAACGTTCTAATACTAGGCAGGGGACCTATTCTCGATGGGAGGGAGATTTGGACCACCTCTCTGACCCCAGGACCAGGATTATAAATAAGATTATTGCACAATGAAACATCTCTCACCGTGGGATACTTATCACATGTTATCTCTCTACTCAGAGAAATTGACCCGGAGATGTTAAACGCTATATAGTTTATGTATAGTAAATTATTCTGTTCATTTTCGAGTGAGGCGTACACCTACAGCTGACGTGTTTTTTAACACATACATATTAAAGCAACAATGTTGGCAGTGTTGGGGTCGAGTCACCTTCGTCCGTAGGAGAATTAAGTACCCTCGAGATACCCTACACGTGACCCTGGGTGGTGCCAACCAGGTGACAACTCTACTGGTGGTAGGCTTCGGCCGTGGCTAGTCACCACCCACTGAACAAAGCCATGTCGCCAAGCGGCCTAGCCGTGTTCCGGCATGATGTTCGGTGTTGCCATTCATGGATTGCGGGTCAGATCAGCTGCGCTGCATGTGCCTAGTGAATGTAGCGTCTCGATCTACTGCCGCCTTCCTACCTAGGCAAGTATGCTCCATCGTAGATCTCATCGTCACTTACCATCAGGTGAGATCGAGATCAAATACTTGCCTATAATGTAATAAAAAAAAAAAAAACAATGACGAAAAAACGTAAAACATGCTTACAAATATCGAAGTAAATTAGTTTTAACGCAACGATAGCTACATCGACAGAGGAAAAGCGCCCGTTTATAAGCAACTCCAATCTAAATCCTTCTAACATTCGTTATTTGTTTTGTAATAATAATAATAATTCCAACCCTTTTTAAACGGTTTTATTTAGCTCGACTCGTACGGAATTTATTTATTTGGGTCAAAATTAGAAATTGAAATTTAAGCACCTTCCCGTTGTCAGATTGATCTGAAATTTGGTACACACATTTAATTTAGATGACAATACAATATAATAAAATCAATAACATTATAAATCTAAGATGGCCGCCGATACAAAATGGCGGATTACATATTTTTCCTTAACCCCCTCAATATGGGTATCAAATGAAAGGGCTACACTAGTAAAACACGATGATTATGTCAAAATTTTAAATTCAAGATGGACGCCGTTCCAATATGGCGGACTAGGTACATATTTTTCCACAACCACCACAATATGGGTATCAAATAATAGGACTACACTAGCAGAATACTGTCATTATGTCAAAATTTCAAACTCAAGATGGACGCTGTTACAAAATGGCGTATAAGGTGGGGGCATGATTAGTCGTGTCGAGAACAGTTGCGTCCAAGATTGTGTGACGTTAGACGTTATTAATAATAATTCCAACCCTTTTTAATGTCTCACTTCTGGGCACGGGCCTACCCTCAATGCGAGGGGGATTAGGCCATAGTCCACAACGCTGGCCCAGTGCGGGTTGGCGGACTTCACACATCTTACGAGGGGTTCTCTCAGACATGCAGGTTTCCTCACGATGTTTTCCATCACCGTTTAGCAAGTGATAATCATGGTTGAAAATGAGATTCGCACATGAAATCCCAGAGGTGCGAGCCGGGGTTTGAGTTATTTATTTAAAAACCTTTAATCCCGCACACTGATGTTCACTGAACAAAAGTGTGTGTTTGCTATGTTTTTATGTTTATCTTATCAGCGAATGGTTTTTGTGTGGTGAGCTGTTCGCGTTCGAACCGGAGTGCTATCCCAAATCCACATACAATTTCAGTGGGTATACTGTAACAGATAGTCGTGTCGATAGCGTGTCCCTATTGAGTATCGACGTGGATTTGATTATGTACCGATGTTTTTGGAACGAAGTTCCTTATCGCGCGTTGCGAAAGGGGGCTAGACGGAAAAAAATATCACGAAAAGTTGTAACGACACTTTTTGCTATCTTTGTCGTTTGCATTTACATGATGGTCAGTATTTTCGAGACATTGCACAAGTGCATTCGTGGCGCAATTGGCTAGCGCGTTCGGCTGTTAACCGAAAGGTTGGTGGTTCGAGCCCACCCGGGGGCGATATATTTTTGTTTCCCAAAATAAAAAAAATATAATAAAAAAAAAATAAAGGAACTTCGTTCCATCCGGGTGTCCCTTGACACCTCTCAAGTTTTTTTTCTTCTGCGTTGGGAAATGAATTGTGACAAGATGCCCCGCGGATAGGGACGAATCAAGCTAAATTTCAGGAAAATACCACGCGCTTGCTTTGTGTTGTGTTTTGTTATTATTTGCTACAGATAAAATCAAAATAAAATGTAAGCATATTTTTATTTATTTTACATAAAATTTATTTTGTTTCTAGCTTTAATTTGGACCGAGGAAGTAGGCACTGTTAAATAATAAAAATCGTAATCGCATGAAAATTCCAATACCTTATTATAAGTTATATCCGGCTAGTTTAAATTAAATAAACCATATACCAATTTAATAGTGCATTTTCCTCGCCCTTTCGAGCTGTGACCAAATGATATATTCCTAAATTTATAAAAAGATTGCATCTTTTTACAATGGTATTACTAAGTATTTTTCATTTGAAAAATATTTTGTTATGATATCGAAAACTGATTCAAATGTTCTATAAATATGGGGATAAAGTACTTAAAAAGCTATTCAAAAGTATCCAACTTAAAAGATGCCAACTTTAATCGACTCGAGTACGTAAGTTATATACTTGAGTATATAACTTACTTACCAGGTACGCACACACCTCGAATTTCGAAACTCGAGGTGACATTATTCAGAATTCTCTGAAGTGTTGTGTTGCTATGATCACGTCATTTGCAGCATCCCAGCCGCGGTGCCTCGACGAGATTACTGCTATGAATATCTAAGCGAGTTGGCACTTCCTCGCGCCGCGGCGGCGAGGCTTGGATAATTATTTATTTCATAAACTCCTACGTGGTTTTATTGCCGAACAGGATGCAAATAGTGCACCCGAGTAAAATTTATAACCAGGGGGCGTATTACGAGCTCTGATTTCTTGGCAGTACCCATACTGGAACTGTCTGACAATTTTATATTTTAACTAAACAATACATAAGCATAATACTTAAAAATCTGAGGAAACAAACATAAAAAAATATATAAAAAAATACAACCGAATTGAGAACCTCCTCCTTTTTTTGAAGTCGGTTAAAAAACGAATTTGTTTCCGAAAGTTGCGGTCGGTCAACATCATATAATTACAGAAAAAATAGTCTGACCGAATTTCGGTCACGGTGGCTTATCTCAACGGAGACTAGCCATCTGCGCAGGAGAGATTAAAGTGCACAAGTTTGTGCGCCAGCACAGGTACCCTCTCTCTCCCTCACTCTCACAGTCCGATGAGACGGCAATCCGACACGACCGACGACGAAAATCAGGCGCAAGACCGACGGCTTTCGTTCTCTCCGAGACACGAGCGAGTAACAATCATGGTTGAAAATGAGATTCGCACACGCAATACAGAAATCCCAGACGTGCGAGACGGGGCTTGAACCTGCGATCCTCGTTACCCAGGCGAGTGTTTTACCAACTCGACAATACAACATAACTATAAACAATAACACACACAGGCAGTAGGAATAAAATACTATATAGCGGAACTTATGTCGTTTACATAATACAGATGCCTAGATTAAGGTAGGGAAGCTAATAATTGGCTGGAGAGTTGGTAATACACCCCTTGTGGTATGTCGAGACTCTGCTAACGCAGACTCTATCGAATTATAGAATCAAGCATGTCTGAACAACAGTTTAGTTTAGGAAAATCTCTAATAGTAACACCTGTGAGGTCAACGTCCCATTCGGATGGCTCAATTGTTTTAGTTGGCTGTAGAGCTATTGTTATCTCATCCGTTCTGTTTCCATTTCGTCATTTAACTGTACAATGTTATTAAAAATGTATTTTGCTTTGTTTTTCTTTTTATTATTTCTGCCGGCCAAGTGTCTTTTCAAACTGTGTTGTTGGCAAAATCATCGGCAAAAAACGATGGAAGCCATAATGTTTTAAAAAGTGATGTAGAGGGATGTGACTAGGGCTTTATGGGGCTAGGATAACCAAACCACAAACAGACAGATGTATTGTAGACTATAACGAGAAGTTTTACAAAAAGAATCCAGATAAAATGCAGATTGTGGACAAGGCCCTTGAACTCTATATATTTTGAATGAGCTCTGTATATCTTGAATGAGCTCCATACACGATAAAAAAATCTATTACATTGAATCATCAGTTCCCATGGTCCTCTAGTGTATCCACTTGAAAAGGATTCCGCAGATGATTTATCCATTACCATAAATCGTCGGACGGTTCCCTCATGTTAAATGTTTTTTCGTAGTTATACTTATTTACGTTAACCATGGGATTTTCGGTTTGTGTTTAAATTGATTATTTATTTATTATACAGGACATGGAAGACGTTGAATCAACGCCATTGACCAAGTCGTAACTACTTCTATTACAGGTCTTACTTTTGTAGTGCAGTCGTAAAATTCACTGTGAATATTTTTTTTAAGATTACTATTTATACAGAAGTCTAAGCTCCAATTGTTCAAGGAACGCTTAACAATAACGAGAACGAAATATTTTTATAATAACAAGCGCGAGTAAAAATAATCAAAATAATGAGAAATTCGCGCGACAAAAATGTTATCTTGATTAAGTTGTTACTTCTAATGGACATTTCATTTCGTTGTAAATTTGTAGCAATATAAAATCTCTGAGAATAAAGACGTAATAAGCGCGAAAATAATAGTCGGCAAACAGACTTTAATAGAATGCCGTTAATTTTTGCGACGTCTACACAAACGCGCTTTGCAATTTTTTTTATTAAGTCACAAGACGCATTGCTTTGGTGTAAACTTTTAAAATTAAAAATCGTCAACAACACACCAATTGTATGGTTCCAAAGAGCAACCATTATTCTATGGACATAAATAATACATTCGGTCGACCCATGTATCACCTTAATCAAGGCAGTTTACCAATAGATAAGTTCCTGAATTTTCCCCCACGGGAATCGAAACCAGAACTACCTGACAAGTACCCCTATACGACGCCCAAAGGGCTCGTTAACAAAATGATTTGTTAACGACGACACCATTAACAAATAGTGTTATTCCTCATACTGTTTGTTATACTTGTTTGTTGTGTGTACAAACACTGATTTATGAACATAGCCACTGATAATAAATATGTCGGTAAAATATCGTCCGATCGAACTAATGTTCATAAATAAGGCATATTTATTGTGTAATCAAGCCTTTTACATAAACAAGAATTATTTATTCGTGCCATTTATGGCACGACGGCCTCATTAGCTCAGTGGGTAGTGACCCTAATCTCGGTGCTGAAGGTCCCAGGTTCGAATCCTGGTAGGGACAAACTTTGTGTGATGAGCATGAATGTTTGTCCGAGTCATGGATGTTTAGTACCTATATAAGTATTATATACTGAGTTCGCCTCCAGTCCATTATAATATAGTACCCATAAGCGTTTGCTTAGTGTGGGCTGCATAGTTGGTCTGGCGATATTACATCATCTATATCAACACTGCGATGGTTTGATTAACAAATAATTTGGTAAATGACACCACTATGTTGTTTTTCAACGATAAAATATGTCATTGACAATGAATGAACTAAATACCTTTCTTCATTTCATGTAGACCAAACTTACAAAGTCATAATTGGTGGTTTGTTAATAGACCTCTGTGCGTCAACTGCGAGATTATTCGTCAAGTGCGAGCTAACCGTATACTTTATAGTCTACCGTATTCAGACATTTTGTATGGAGAATTGAAAAGCGCCTCTAGCGACGGTATTTAAAGCTTTCAATTCTCTACGGTTAGCTCGCACTTGACGTACTGATTACTTTTCCATACATGTCTGTCCCGCTCCATTCCGCTCATGACACATCAGTAGTGCTATTCTGTAACGACAATCTCATAATCTCACGCGTGAATCACGGAATTAAATGTAAAATTTGTCTTGAAAATTGACAATGCACTTTCGGACTCACACGCGAGATATGAGATAGTCGTTACAGAATAGCATTAATGATATCTTCTTCTTTAAGCAATGAGGTCTTTTCACTCACTTCCGCGATCTGGCTGGATCGTGATGGAGCGATAGGTATTACATCTGACTCACCGTACATATAGGAGGAAATGTCTAATATAAACATTCTCAATGATCTCCATAGTTCAATCACGGTCAGAGCATCGATAACCAATAAAATCGAAAATATCGCTCATTCTTCTAACTATTTTTATTGCTTATTTCAAGTGGATACAGTTGGCGATTGTCCAGACAATCTCGCAAGATACACGTTCGAATGATCTTGCCGTCTGGCTGACAGACGCAGCGAGTGTACCGTGGATTTAATAAGGAAAATAAACTATTTGATGTTTATTACTGTATTTTAATTGACGTATTTATGTCTGGGATCGTTTTTGGTTGCGTCAAGGAAATGTCAGGCATCAGGATACAAGACTTGGTTGATCAATGTCGGACAAAGGTCATTTAATGGCAAACACGTAAACTATCATGTAGTTAGTTTTAAATAACTTTTTGGAGACTATTTAAGGATGATCATAGTCGCATTTCAGACTGTATTACATTATAATAAGATGTCTTCTGTAGTAACTGTAAAGTATAATTCGGAAAGGGTATACTACCCTTGAAACGTTTAGCGCATTTCTAACCTTTGTAAAGTCAGAATTTCAATGTCATATAAAAAAATGCACACAATTTTCATCTTGTTCAGAACTGGAATTTGGGGAAGAAGCGTAGATTGAAGGGTTAGTACGTATACCTTTTCTGAATTACTCTGTATACACCACAATTAGATCAAAGCAATGTTATTGCTTTTTATCTTACCGATTAATTGAATCACATCTATTGCTAGTATATGATTTGTATTGAGAGTCAGCTGACGTCAAAACACTCTACATAAATAACAGGCGAGTGGGTTATAAACCAACTGCACGACTACGTACTGTTGTGCGTACAAATATAATTACGAAGAGCAAAATGACGACATAGCACTTACGTAATAAAGCACATAATACTACTTACAAGAAAATAATTTGTGCACAATCCATAATGTACGCTAATATTATAAGCCCCATAGTCTGTTTTTGATTCTGACATACTGAACACACTAATACGCCTGTATTTCCTAGATACTGTTAAACACTCACATTTCGCATTTGTTTTTCACGTAACTGATAACAAATTTATAAGTGAGTCTGGCCTTATCCACCCAACTGGCTCCCGGGATAATTTAATAGCAAAACTTCAAACCAAAAATACTCCGGTGTATCTCAAAAGCTAACCGCATTCCTTAAGTAACTACATAGAAAACATCTCGCCGGTGCAAATATCAAACAAATAACTGCATTGCGATTTGTAGCTACACTTAAGTAGTACACTTTAGTACTCACGACACTTTATAGACTTTTCTGTGTGCATTTCAATATAGCTGAATATAACGGGCGAAGCCGGAGGAAGTAGCATTCTATAGAATATAATAAAAAGCACTTTAACTCTACCCACGTCCAACAATGCAGAACGAAATGCTGCTATAAACCATCCAACCGCCGCCATTACTGGGAATAAAATATATCTGCGAATATTATTAAACGGTTAGGTAATATTTAGTTTCACTCCACACGGGCTATACCCAGGCTTTGTGGCGGACACATGGGTCCAACACGTAGAATCCCTTTTTGAGAATAAATATGTTAGCCACCTGCTGGGGTCAACTGCTGAAAATGATCGCATAAACATAGAATTGACTTCGGCAGGCGGAGGAACCATTTCACGTACTTGAAAAGGTATTTGGGACTATGGATTGAAGTTTGGATGGACGTGGGATAGGACTACTGATGACCTGAATAGCGCAGTAGGTAGTGATCCTGCTTTCTGTGCCGATGGTCCCGGGTTGGAATCCTGGTAGGGAAAATCTTTGTGTGATGAGCACGAATGTGTGTATCTAAGTCATGATGGTTTAATATCTATATAAATATTATATACTGAGTTCGCCCTCAGTCCATTATGCGGTACCCATAATACAAGCGTTGCTTAGTGTGGGACCGTATAGTTGGTGTGTCCGTCTGGCGTTATTATTATTATACGTGTAAAAGTTATACAGACTATATTTTTTTAGCATCCGGGATGTGTCCGTGCTGTACTTGTTACGCAGTTTGACTAGACTAAATTCTTAAGGAAATATTGCGTAGAAAATAACTCAATTTCTTGTTGGTAAAATATTCTTCCAATACATTCACATTATACTGTACCTACTCCAAATTGTAATCTCAAATACTTCACTTTGTTATGTTATCCTGGTAGCAAGTTTACGAAACAAATCGACTTTCCCGTAATTAGAATTTTAATTACACCTCCCACCCCTCAAATGCTTGGTTAGATGCTGGTCCGGCTTCTCAGGAATATAAATGACCTTTTTCGAGCAGACTATTTAGATTTTGTTTTTCTCCTCTTCCTTCTTATTTTCATTTACAAAAGTAATTTGTAAATGTGGGAACCATGTAGCCATTAACTTGTAATTATATACTTAGTGTAAGTATTTTTTTGACTAGCTGCTCAAGCCTTCCTAACCGTTCCTACATTGATCTCACATACCCATAATTATATACTTCTCAAAAATATAAAAGATCTGTTTAATAAGAGCAGTTATGAAGTTTCTTACCCGTTCTTGTTCATAGGAACAGCATTCATAAGGGGTGGTAATGTTGTAGCTTAGCATTTTGTAGCTATTTTGACGATTCATAAGTACTATACTGAACGGCCTTCATGAATAAAAAAAAATATTATCATTCTGATTCACTGTGTCATGTTGTCCTGGTACCAAGTTTATGAAACGAATCGACTTACCCGTAACTAGAGTAATGCTTACCTGTCAAAAGATCACTTTGTTATACGTTTTGTTTTGTGGTTGATGATACCGTGAGCCAGGCCAGATTTCAAAATGTTCGGTGGATCAGAATGCAGAGGATCGGTTCGGTGGGTCACACCGGAATCACACTCAATAATTATAATATCGTTGTAAATAAATAATTATAGCGATACAATTTGTACAATTTCCCAGGGTGACGTTAATTCCTACAAATTATACGGTTGGTGACACACGCAAACCGTTTCCGGGATTATAATTATTTCATACAAATTAACATCGTCCGGAAAATACGCTTGATATCACGTAAACCTAATATTTTACATTTCAACATTTAAAAATATGTAAGTTTTGAAGATCCCAAGAATAGACAAACAAAAAAAAATTATAACTATAAAATTATTCAGAAACAGCATATACCTTTGAACTTGTGCTTATTCAGCGCATTTGTTGTTCTAGTATTTGCGTATTTGTTGTAGGAACTAACCTTTGTCAGTTAGTTACTTACTCGACCATATTTTGTATAGTATGATGATACTCTCTCTTTAGACTATCATACACACAGACAAGCTTTCATAAATACATTTATTTTGAATCCAAAATCCAAATGCTGCAAAAGACTATTCGAACGTCATTGAATCCAAATAGAAATATCTTAAATGTTATTATTAATGTTTATTTTTCTTGTTTCAGATTTATACCTTCAATCAAGAATGATCGATTGGATATAGACGACTATACTGGAAACACATTGCTATGTTAGCTTTTATAGAAACCAAACACTACAGTTGACTTCTACATCCGCAACATTATGAGACACCTTGAGCTTCAAATAGAAGCAACTAGGAAGACCAACCATCAAAAATATGATAGCAAAAGTAAACCTAGAAGGTTTATAATGACAATTTAAGAAAACAGAGAAAATATGCCGACTGAACTATGGACCACCACCGATAATCCTTTAGACAATGACACTTACAGCACGATCAGCGATGAATTCCAAAATGATACCCATTCAGACCCTATCGAGGATAAAGCGATTCAAGCAGCTTTCTGTACAGCGTACACCATAATATTTGTGATAGGACTGTTCGGTAACGCATTAGTATGTTACGCTGTAATAAGGAACAGAGCGATGCAAACCGTGACAAACCTTTTCATCACGAATCTCGCATTATCAGACATCTTACTTTGCGTGTTTGCCGTTCCATTTACGCCACTTTACACTTTCCTGGGCAGATGGGTTTTCGGAGGCCCGTTATGCCATATCATGCCTTACGCGCAAGGATGCAGCGTCTATATTTCCACGCTCACTTTAACGTCTATAGCTATTGATAGATTCTTCGTGATCATCTACCCTTTCAAACCTCGCATGAAAATTAAAACGTGCATTTGCTTGATTGTTTTCATATGGGTGTTTGCCCTTTCTGTAACGTTCCCTTACGGCTACTATATGGCCCTACAAGAAGTGTACTGTGCGGAGAAATGGCCCTCCGACCAGATTCGTAAAGCTTTCGGAGCAGTAACAACCATTATGCAATTTGTGATCCCTTTTATTGTCATGGCTTTCTGTTACACTTGCGTTAGTGTCAAACTTAATGATAGATTAAAATCAAGACCCGGGAGTAAGAATAGTAAAAAGGAGGACGCAGAAAGAGAAAGGAAGAGAAGAACCAATAGAATGTTGATAGCAATGGTGGCTATATTCGGTCTGTCCTGGCTGCCATTGAACTTGATAAATATAAGTAGCGACTTTTATTCTCTAGCAGAAGATTGGAAATATATTATGGTGTTATTTTTCGTTGCGCACTTCATCGCCATGTCTTCCACTTGCTACAACCCGTTCTTATACGCGTGGTTGAACGAGAACTTCAGAAAGGAGTTCATGCAGATACTGCCGTGCTTGGGAGCGTTAGTCACAAAGAGGTCTAAGAGGAAATTCGACCAATCAGAGAGGACAGGTATGTTCCGCTCGGAGAAAACTTGCAATGGTAATGATACTGTACAGGAATCGCTTCTGACGTCGAGTGTAAGTAAAATGCCTACAGTTAGATATAAAATAGAATTCAATGATAAATTAAAGGTCTATGACGACGATGCCGTGGAAAACATAAGCCCCGATGAGAAGCCGGAGGACAACCCGAGCCCCAACGAAGACTGCGTTAATATGTATATGTTTGTAGATAAATCTGTAAATACTTCGGATAAGGAGCCTATTGTATCTGCGCTGTAGTTGTAAAGTGGTAAGTTAAAAGTAATTTAGATAAACTAGAACTAATCATACTTAAGAATAACTAACCACGGTATATAGGTAGTGATACTTGATTTGAATTAGTGTTCTCTAAGTACTCTTCTCTAAGTACTTTGTAATAGTATTCATATTTTTGGTTATTTTTTTCTGAATAATAAAAAAATTGCACAGAATAAATTACAATTTTAAATAAAACATACTGTCAAATCAAACAAATGTATGATAACGATATCGTTTGAAGAACCATGTCTGATAACAGGTAGATCATTAGTTACACCAGCCGCATTTCAAGCGTGGATAGTCCTGTCCTGTTCGACCTATCGACGATTTAAATACCAACCAATTGCCAGATTACCAGCAACAAATAATCACAGCTCTGCTGCATTAAAGCTCTACTAAATAGTTTAAAAAAACAAAAATGCAAAAAAAACTACAAAAAAAACCGCCTGACGTAACATGAAAAAATAACCAACATGAAGACGATCTACGCTATAAAAATATATTATAATATATAATATCAAAGGGATCAAAGAAACAATCGCCTTTTGTATGGGATCTTGCACGTGGGTGTTTTATGTTAACCCATAATACGATGGAGAGATACAACATTTATTTTTATATTTAACTATGAATCCCTCCGTTTGTGTGTTTAGTCCACAATAAGAGGATTTAAATCGTTCACTTTTATTGCTCATAAAAACTGCATGCGTTATGGTGTGAGCGTCTCATGTATGGATTTTCAATCAAAGTATTTTATTGCCTTAGACATAGTAAAGATGTAGGTATAAGTTGGAAAATCTCACAGTGACCATAAAGAATCTTATAAAGGCACACTCGTATGATCGCTTTGTCTGTTTCTAAAAGTAGGTAGTAATGATCTCGATGATAAAAACATTTCCCATTTTAAATGCTCAGGTATTGCAAATATATGCACCTTCTTTAACTTTGAAGAAAATCTTCAAGAATTGTTTCCAAATAACTTTTCTTTTGGACGAGCAAGTATCAAAACCTCACAATAAGTTGTAGGAAAGATAAAGGAAAATCACTACTGCGAGCAAAAAAGAGTGAAAGTTATATAAAGTAAAAACACTTAACTCCAGCCCCTTTATGTTAAAGTTATATTGAAAAGTACAACACAGACGCAAAGTAGAGTAGACGCTTAGAGGGGACCCTTGCATCGTTTCGCTTCATTTATTCCCTGAAACCTGAAAGCATATGAAATTAAGTTTTGTAGAGGGTTTAAAAACCATTACGTATTGGACTTTAGTTTCTTCATTATTAGTGATACTATTGCCTATATTATAATATATTATATAGGTTCTTTTTGCAATGTTATCAGGTCGTAATAGACACACCGAATAACATCTTCCATACAATCTGTGAACTCCTTAGGGTCCGAATTTTTCACATACTTTTTTTGCGATGTTATCTCTCTTAGAAACAAATCCTCCAAATAGCAAGTCTCTAAGTCCAGCAGTCTGGGCTGTACGTGGTCTGTCAGTCAGCCAGTCAGGACAAAGCCTTGTCCATATCTACATAGGAAATAACGCCAGATGAAGTCTAAATGGATAAAATATAACGATGGTTCTATAACCAAAGTTTTTTAAAGTAACTGACTGAACTAATCGCTCTATAGCGTACTTTAATAATAATTGTCGAACACGCAGCACCATGCTGTATGACCCGATGATCCAGTTTCCCAATACCAGTACTTGTTTTATTTTTGTTTTTCTTACCTGTATTAAAACTTTTATTATTCTCGTTTCAGGTTCGAACGCGGTGGCTTCGCTCCGCCCGCGCCAACGGGAAACTTAGTATGCCCGCGCACGACTGATAGCGTGAACTTTCTATAATAATATTCCGACTTGTTTTATTATAAAATTGTTTTATTATAAAACTTCAGGATTATATTGCAGCTTCGTAATTATTTCAAGTATTGTTTTAAGTTGACAATTTATGACACACTGAGCGAGGTTCGTAAATGATTTTATTAGTAGAGATTAAAGTATAGATTATTGAAATTAATCAATCGAAAATAGAATATGTATATGCTTATATTAGCACTTTCAAAGTCACCAAAATATTTTCATGTGATGTAGACTTGTTTATAATGATATGCCTGTAGGAATTTTCTAGCAAGAATAAGTAGGTACTAAAAGTACATATGTATGTAAAGTGTTGTAATTTGTTAACCTTCTAAAAGGTATTCAATGTAAATTTTTCAAAAGAAAGTAAATATAATGTACATAGTTTAAAATATACATAAACATTAATGTAGACATCTTTTCATTAGTGTAAATAAAATGTGTAATTATCGAGAACAAAAGTATTTACGTCAATTATGTAGTTCTAAATTGAACTTTGAGCCCAATGACGTTGGTACTTTTTTCTGTAAATGTATAGTCACTAGTTAGGTAATTATACAGCAGTTTAAATGTGGTAAAATTATTTTTATAAATGTATAAAAAACTACATAAAAATGTATATAAAATGCAAATTGCCTTGTAATTTATGTCAATGGAAAAATACGTGCAATTTTCTGTCATTATTTGAATAAAGTGTACCAAAGAATTGATGTGGTTCGATTATTTCATTGTCTATCTTTTAACCGACTTCCAAAAAAGGCGGAGGTTCCCAATTTGATTATATTTTTTGTTTTTTGACACCAACTTTACATTCGTTAAATATTTGCTTTATTTAGACAAGGTAGATTTCAAGATAAGATATTTTTTTGCTTTTGAATTTTTTGAAGGCGGTTTTATTTTTTGGTAAAAAGATTTTTTTCTAATCATCATACTCCTTGCACTTAAAACAAATTTTAATTTTTATTTCTAGACTAACGAACCGACGTTCCATCTTTGTCGTTCGTAGGCTTAGTTCTAGATTGTTTTAGAGAGTTACCATCACCTGTATTCCCTAATACGTTGGTGGAGGTACACTCCAGTGCATCCACAAAACGCCAACTGGGCAACAATATTATAATAATAATGTAATAGTTGGTAAATATACCATGGGCCCTGGGGTGGAAATTATAGACTTCTTGAGGTTTATGTAATCATAATTTTATTTAAATACTCAGAACACTTTTTTAGATCACACAATGTCAAGGAGGCGCCATAGAGAAAAGAGAGAAAACCATAGAGAACATTATATAGAGCATGTTTCATAGATTATTGTCCAATAGTGAGCCAGTCAGCATTGATATTTCGCTTGTAAAAATACTCTTGATCACATTAAAAACGTCCTTGACTCCAGCATCTGGTCAATATCACTGGCCATCAGCAGATCGGATGTTAATAACAAAATTATTAAAAAGGCAATTATATTTATATACATTTCATTTATACACTATATCAAGGACTATTCCTGGAACAGAGATGCCTGCTGAAATCAAAATTGAGGTTAACAAAGATATCAAAGACACGCCTACGATTAAATACATTTATGGAGTACATTGTGTACCGAGATTTGAAAACCCTTTGTCATTTTATATGTAGCCTACCTTTTAACTCTAACTATACGTGTCCAATAGTAAAAACCTTTTTAAAATTAGTTTAGTAGTCTTTCCGTGATGCCCCAACAGACAGACACAGCAAAAAGTTATAAAAAAAAACAATGTTTTTTTTAATTTAGAGACGTCCAATTCGAATAGTATTTTTTTTAAATACCTTCACCGTACAGACACAGTCCACTTACAATAGATTAGTACTCAGTAGTAATTTAGATAATGGAAATAATATGAGCGTAAAACGGTACCCCAGACGAGCCCATACACTCTGGCTAAGAAATCAGCTAATGGGCCACTTGGCTGATTTAGGTATAGGTACGTATATACATACATATTTATATTTATCATGATGTATCCTAGCCAGCGTGGTGGATTAAATCCCGCTCGTATAGAGGGGAGGCGCGTGCCTAACAGGTTCCCCTGTTAATTACACCAATTATATTGTATCTCTCTTTTTTATTCATGGACTAAAGCCGGGTATATAAGGCTTGGAGTGAAAGTAAGGGCTAACACCTAAAGGCCCATTATCTATCCATCTATCAGCCGATATACACGTCCACTGCTGGACATAGGCCTCCCCCAACAACCTCCACACATCACGGTCCTCCGCCACTCGCATCCACCGGTTTCCTGCGACGCGTGTGATGTCATCAGTCCACCTTGTGGGGGGCCGTCCTACACTTCGTCTTCCGATTCGTGGTCGCCATTCTAGAACCTTTCTGCCCCAACGGCCATCGGTTCTGCGAGCTATGTGCCCTGCCCACTGCCACTTCAACTTGGCAATTCTTTGAGCTATGTCGGTTACTCCCACAGATATATTAGAGGTTACTCCAGTTCGTCTACGGATCTCTTCATTTCTGATTCTATCGCGTTGCGAAACCCCGAGCATAGCTCTCTCCATTGCGCGTTGAGCGACCTTGAGCCTTCTTATGCGGCCCATAGTCAGCGACCACGTCTCAAGGCCCATTAATAGAATGTTAATAATTGAAAAACATATGCTATGTAAAGCACCTGTTGGATCAACTGCTGCGAGTGATGGTCAGATTTAATGAAGTCAATTCATCAAGTTCCTGCACCTGCCGGTCAACGGCAGGTGCAGGAACTATATCAAGGTCAGATAAATTGGGTCTATTGTATGAAGATTGGATGGACTATTTGAACGGATATTGCTATTGAATAGGTTTCGGTCACCAGCCATATTATTATTATTATATTCTATGAGTACCTCAAACATACTGAAAGTTATATAAACGCTGAAATGAATTCCCCCAAGTACGTCCAACACGCGGGTGAGTTCGGGCTCTGAGCGAAATGAGATTTGTTGGGGCATCTGTTACTCGCTATTAAACGAATTTATGCGACGTTGATGGGGACGAGCACCCCATATCTTATTCCGACTACGTATCAAGTATTGTAGAAACTATATAAACAAATAAATTAACATTGAAATAAAACTAATTAGTTTTATCGCGTATACTGTCCATACGTGCTTTTCTAGGTCTATATAAATAAAAAAATGAGACTTTATTTATTGATTTCTTATATTTACGCGAATAGGTGTAGTATTCGCGTAAATATCAGGTCACGATCACGGGAGGATAGTCCTCCCTTGACCATGGTTGCTGTAAAGCAGCCGAAACGTCGGGAACGTAAAAACATAAAATAAACGCAATAAAATCAGAAATTTATTTTTTTTGTTTTAATGTGTAGTATTCGCGTAAATATAAGAAATCAATAATTTTTTTTTTTTATTTATGTAAACATAGAAAAGCACGTATGAATAGTCAAACTCTACCACTGGTGCGGATGATTGGTTTCACCATCTTTATTTGTAGGGTTTCACTAATCGTAGTGGCAAAAAACTCTTTTCAAAAGAGAGAGGTTTAGGCATAGTATACATTTCTCAGAAGATCAACAATCACCATGTATACCATGGTGATTCAGAAAGAGTACCTTTGAAACTGCTTCTTTAGCTTTTTAACTTCGAGGAATCGATTTTTTAAAATATTGTTTTTATCACAAAATGACAGTTGTGTTTTTAGCAAGTATTTTTTTATCGACATACCGATAGAAATTCCGACTACACATAATGATTACAAATGCAGTCAAGAAGCGCAGGTGCAAAGGATAGTTTACTATTCCTGAATCACACTGTATAAGCCGGCCACACTATTGTCGGAATACTGGAAAATTATTCTGAAACAGCACCAAACCAATTAAGGTGGAAGCTCAGGTCAGGGCGCGAAATTCAAAATGTCAATGGTTTTTATTTTTTTACGAAAAATTTGGACATCTTTACGATGTCATTTAGTTTTTTGCGATATTAGCATTCTGCATTGGATGTCTCGATGTATTAATTTGCTTAAAAAAATACCTAAAGCGATAAAACACCATAAAGTTAGTAAAAGTAGCGGTTTTACTAACTTTATGGTGTTGTATCGCTTTAAAATAAAAACTATTCACATTTTGAATTTCGCGCCCTAACCTGAGCTTCCACCTTAAATGAAATCTCTGCCAGATTCGTTCGAGCTATCCCAGCTTACGTTTTTGATCGATCATTAAAATGGAGTGATGTCAACGACTAGATACGGTGCTCGTTACCACAGGAAATACGATACGATGATATGATATGGTCAAAAACTGCCGCTACATTACGTCAACAGGCCTATCTATACTTTAGCGGAAAAGGGAAGATCTTCCAGCCAGGCGGGTGGTATGCCTGGCGGAGCGGCCGCTTTGCCCCAACGGTTTTTGTCGGAATCTTGTACGAGTATATATGTTATTTGCTCCGAAAACTCTCATAGCGCGTTGCAGAATTGTATGGAGAATTGTGAATTGTTCTGAATATGGTCTGGAGCGCCATCTGTGTAACTTGTGGCACGGTTGAAGAGGTCGCTACAACACTAATATTATAAACAAAAGTTTGTTAGTTTGTGAGATGTAGGGGTAATCTCCGGATCTACTGATCCGAAGCTGAAAATTCTTTCACTAATGGAATCCTACATTATCCCCGAATTCTATAGGCTCTGTTTCATCGAAGTAGCGCAGCGGAGCCACAGGTAGATGCTAGCTATACATAAAGCTAAACCAATTTGACACTTTTTCATAAAAGACTTTATATTTGCCATCATTTAGAATCTTTTTGGGAGATTTACCTATCGATAACATGCGGCTCATGAATAACCCCCGTCAGGGGTTTAACAACTTTATGCTTATCATAATAACATCTAAATTGGAAGATTTAGAATCTAAGCCAATTTTGAGACTTCCTCGTTCCTCTCTGAAAATAAATGATAATAAACCATTGAAAGGCAATATCGTGGAGATAAATATCGCAAATTTTTCAATTAAATTTATCATTTAGATTGTAATATGTAAGGTCCAAATTAATTTTCTCTCTAATATGTCCTTCATTTTGTCCGTTTATAATTTCTATCTAGCAAATATTATAGGATGTTATTATCCATTTACAATGGCATTACAATACAATATTCTATACATATATTTTTCCAAATTGTAAACTGGTTAAAATTAAGATTAAATTGGGTGCGTGTTTTGGCACGATATATTCCACATATTATTATTGAGTAGGTAAGGCACTTAAATGTAATTTTAATATTAAAAAAAAAGAAAACGCTGTATGATATGATCTTGTCATCTCATTCGTATTGTCATGCTGTATCAGTTACCTAGCGAGCGAGCAGACAATCGCGAATAGATTCTATCACGACTTGTCACCTATCATGTATTCAATGACATCACATCCGCAACTCACACACAGCTCGCGTAATCTACTTCGTTTCTGAACAAACTATACCGGCTGTCAGCACATGCTGTCTAGATGTACCGGTGATTTATAGAATAAACGTGTACGCGGGTAGAAAGATTGTTAGAGTGTTTGACAATCATAGCGTGTCTCGGTCGGGCCTTAGATAGATGAAACCATGTTATAAAAAATATGCTACCCCAAGTATTCTCTTCAAATATTATCTACTAGCTGCGCCCGGCGGTGTTACCCGCGATAAAAAGTATGAAAAATTAAAACATCTATCCCACGGGAACCATAAATTTTACCGGGATAAAAAGTAGCCTATGTGCTATTCCAGACTATAATCTATCTCTGTGCCAAATTTCATCCAGATCCGTTCAGCCGTTCGGACGTGAAAGAGTAACAAACATCCATCCATCTATCCATCCATCCAAACTTTCACATTTATAATATTAGTATAGATTTCCATCCATGATACGAAATCCGAAAACATTATATCAAATCAATTAGTTCCAATTAAATAGTTTCCATTAACTGAACCCGTGATTGGAAGCGGAATCTATACAGTACAAGCGTTTAAGTTAAAATAGTTTTATAAATGTAACCAATGGTGAAGTTTAAAATTGGCCGCCATTTTCTACCGTTCGGCCGCACGAGTGAGGTCAGCTGTGAAATCGAAAAACTTTTGAAATTGTTCAAGAGCCAATGAAACGGCGATTTTAGATGACACCACGACTTGACCTGGGGCTTTCATGCAACATGGTGGCCCGTCTGTTCCTATCCGGTTACAGCCTGGCGGGGTCCTGGTGCAGTGGATGTGCGCAAATGCGTTTTCGTGGTCCCCCTACAAGAGGAGATGGGTGGGGGGGGGGGGGGGGTTAGGAGGGAACAAGGGATCCAGGGATCGACATAAACGAAAACTGATTTTGGGGGTTGACGAGGTCTAAAAGTCGACCCCTATAGATACTGTATAAATTGTAGTACGTGTACCAACTTGTTATAAGAATGACTAATATTTTAGTTGTAAGTATCTTTATTGTACTTTTAAAAATGTTTAATGTTTTTTTCAAAACAATAATTACATACTTAAGTATTTTTACGTAATTTGTATTTATAATTATTAAAACATCGTCAGGATTTCGTTGACTATTCACGTAATGACTACCTATAATTATTTACACATTAGTTAGCAGGCTCTATATTATTATGTGTCTCACCACACGGGCTATACCCGGTAATTATTATTAGAATACTTATAATTTTACTTTTGTACCGTAAATATTGAACATAAAAATGTTTTTAATGACTAACGCTGTAGACCGATGTGGCCTTCGTAGCTTCACCGGTTTATAGACAAAAAAATCTTCGTGATAGGTGCCTATTGGAAAACTGTTATATTATATTACCGTCACCTTCGTGAGAGATAAAGCAGGAACGAGACGCGACGTCTGCGCCCCATGAATAATGTAATGACGCAGAATGCCGTAACATTATTATAATTTTGGTGCTTACAATATTGCGTAACTGTGCCCTAATGCTTGGAACAAAACCATTTCTTTTTTACTTATATATATGGACTCCCGCTAGCATTGAGGGGAGGCCTGCGCCTAACAGAACAGGGCTGATATTACTTATTTTATTATAAAACTAGCTGTCGCGGCGAACTCCGTACCGTCTCAGAATCAAATGCCATTTTTTCCCGTGATTAATAGTTATATTCAGCTATTCGCGGCAGAATAAATTCAAAACATCATATTATAAAAATCTGCCCACCTGTTCGTGAGTTATAAATGGTGTAACTAACATGACTTTGTTTTATATATACATGAACTAATTTCTGAATATGTGTTTAACAAGATTTTGTAACTGTGTTTAATGCTTGTAGCATATTTTTTTCTAAGATGGACCGATGTATAAGTACCTCTTGTATTGACCGGAATCGTCGCTCTATTTACTATAAGGTTTTTTCGTGATATTTTTCAGTGGAAAGATAAGTAGTTCCATATAATCCAGGATTATGTCTGAGAAAAATGTGAACGATTTATGAACTGAGATTCTGAGAATCTTTCTTTATGTTAAATTTATTGCTCCCTAAAGAGGTCTTAGAAACTACAAATATCTAAGATTAGGAAAGGAGAAGGAGGAGAAAAAATAAGTCTATGTCAAGGAGTATTTATAGGTATGATAAAGTAGCCTGGGACTGATCGCCCAAATATGTAGCGGTACTTAAAATTTAAGATGTTAAAGTGTAGCGTGCGCCTCGCATGGCATAACACTGGAACTAAAGATTTTTTTTGTGATTAACAGGGCGATAAAAATAGTTAAATAAAATGAAAAAAATAATAACAAATTACAATAAAAAACTTTTTAACAAAATAAAACCGTCTTCAAAAAACTAAAAAGCTAAAAATAATCTAATCTTGAAATCTACCTTGTCTAACTAAATCAAATATTTAACCTTTGTCTGTGTCATTGACATAAAAACGTTAAATTATGGACTCTATCATTATATCCCATAGTAATAATAATGGATTGTTTACCATAGACTATGGTCATACTTAGGTAATACTTTATAGCCCTTTAAATATTTTAATAGTACCCACGAAGCTTAAAAGCTCTCACGCACGCGTACAAGGCCGACATTTACATAGAACAAACTTTTTAATTATAACTCTGTGTGTAATTATAATTTCATAATTTTAGTTCGCTAGGATTACGGACGAGTTAATTATACTACGTGCTGTATGTATATAGATGTATAGTTGAGTAGTAAGTACGTTTTAACCGACTTACAAAAGGAGGAGGTTCTCAATTCCTTTTTATTTTTTACAGGTATTTTTCTACTTAAAGAGAAATAGATCTGACACTTGTGTAAAGTCAAATAATGTAATAGAATACCTACGTATTCAAATTCCGAAAAAATACTGTCTGAAAACTTTGATAATCTATATCACTGAACGTGACAAGTTAAACAGGATTATGTAAGTCTAACCTAAGTCTGAACTGGTAGGTATATTACGAGTCACATTTTATTAAAATTCCTGCCCTTAAGATAACTTAGTTACAATAAATCTTACCAGTACCAGTTTTATCTTCTGTAAGAATAAATACTTGTTGTTTTTTTTTATTTTCAACTACCTAATAATACCCCCCCCTATCTCTTTCCTTACCTCTCTATTTTCAAAGAAGAATAAAACCCATCTAACAATCATCACTGGCGTCTATTAAGTATCAAAAATATTGTGCCGGGAAAATCCTGCACTTTCAACCCGCTTAAAAAAGCCAAAGTAATTAAAACACAACAGGACAACAGATAAAATATAAAATAATAATTCACTTCACCGATCGCAGATACTTCGATATCGTTCAATTAAAATTTTGCCGCTCTGCCACCTAAAGGAGTCTGCCCACTACACCGTACCATACAACAACCGTGCTATTAACGTATCAGGACTTCAAGTGCAAGATTATTCGTAAGCTAACCAATACTTCATAGACTACGAATTTAAACATATTGTATTAAGAATTGAATGTTTTAAATACTGACCTCTAGACGATGTTTAATTTGCCATACAATGTGTCTAAATACGTTTTTTTTTTAATACAATATAGGCAAGTATTTGATCTCGATCTCACCTGATGGTAAGTGACGATGAGATCTACGATGTAGCATACTTGCCTAGCAGGTACCTGTTCACTCTCGACTTGAAAACACCCAGATTAAAGTCAACGTAAACTATAAAGTATACAGATAGCTTACGAATATTCTCGCTCACGCCGTACAGGATCGGAGAGCAACACGATACGCTCTACTACGCCCACTAGGGCGTATCAATTACGTATCATACGCTTGCGTGACGGGAGCGTATCGGCTGGCAGATTATTCTCGCCGACAATGATTGATGCTCCGTGCATGCAACGCGACGGTGCTGGTCGGTGACGGAACGTTCTATTCCACATAGTCTCATACATTTCGATACAAAGGATATTGTATTGCTTGACACATTCCTATTAGGGAGCGTTCAAGTATTACGTAACGCAATTTTTGACCCCCCCCCCCCCCCTCCCCCCATGTAACGCGCCGTAACGTTTTTCATTCCAGCCCCCCCTCCCCCCCCTAGTAAAATGTAAAATCTCTACGCGACCGATCTGAAGGGTTGAAACAATGCCCCTGTAACGCATCGTTACGTTTCATAAGACCCCTCCCCCCTCCCCCCAAATTCGTTACGTAATACTTGAACGCTTCCTTACGGTCATTGTATGATACGTTGTAGTGGGCAGGCACCTTAAGTATAATCGGCTTACCGAACCGCGGCGACGATTAAAGTTACGATTAATGAAGTTATATGTAATAATAATTATCTCTGCCTTAATTCGCAGTGTAAGTTTTTTTTGTCATTAAAATTACCCGCCTACATATAAAATAATAAGCTTATAAAATGTCTATAAATTTGGGGGATAGTGTATACTACAAAATTGATTTTCTCAATATTCAATATAGAGTATTTCAGATCTCCAGATTCAAATCTCTTACGGTAACAGATACTTCAGTCGCGAACAGTCCTTACTGAATTCAGAAGTTCCTTGAAACAAATGGAAAATACATGTCGAAACAAAAGGTACCTGGCCTTGTTCTCTTTCTTTAAGTTCCAAGGATAAATAAACAAGTTTAGGAGCCTGAAAAGGTCTTACTATTAATGTACCAATTACGAGTTCAAGAGCTCAGTAAGCCGAACAATGTTGTTTTAGTAATATGAAAATTATCTCCTAGAGAACTGCGGGAACAGATCGTTGAGGCCTAATTCGCACAGCAAAGAAAATACTTACTTTAGAATAATAATTATAATATCGCCAGACGAACTCACCAACTATACAGTCTTTTGCTAAGCAACGCTTGTATTACGGGTACCGGACAATGGACTGGGGACGAACCCAGTATATAATACTTATATAGATAATAAACATCCATGACTCGGGCACAAACATTCATGCTCATCACACAAAGATTGTCCCTACCAGGATTCGAATCCGGGACCCGCAACACAGAAAGCAGAGTCACTACCCACTGAGCTAATCCGATCGTGATTGATTCAATCAGGCGATTTCTTTTTATATCTGCTTTCATTTTCTGAGCAGTATTGCGAGGTCTTTTGAATGTGCTGTGGCCACAGATCACGAGAGATATGCCGTGCGGTTCAAAATGTATGGGAACTCGCTGTCTCCATTTTGTCCCCACCACTCGCCACAAAACACATGCAATTACATAAAACCAACCAATACGAAGTCTCACACACACACGCGTGCCAATAATTCGGTGCGTGCTGCGTCGTCGCCGCTTACAGCGGCTGTACCACGCGACGCAACAGTTTATTCAAAATATCGTTAGACGATCTATCCATTGCCGCGTACATTCACTCAGTAGCTAACATAGGTGGTACTTAAAGAGCCATGTATTTTGTACAAAAATAAAAAAGTCGTTGTGCTACATGAAAACTAAAATAACATAATAAAGGCATTAAATATTTTTTGATTTGTTGTTTTTAATGATTTTAAAGACGAATAAATAAAATACTTCATACTGGCTGGTGAAATGAAATTCCATCTTTCGCGTAGTTCACTTTGCTGCTAGTATTTTAGCACACAACCACGGAATAACACGGCATTTAAAAAAAAAGTTAGAGCTCCGATACCGACGTGCAGTTGCACTCGACTGACGGCGAAAACTCTATGTTAGCGTAATTTTGGCTAAAGGTGAGCGCAAGCCCACCGCTTTCATAACATATCTCCTCTAATATATCTGTGGCTGTGGCTATTCAAAATTATCTCACACGGCTGTAGTCCCAAGACCATTTCATATATCATACCCGTTTCTAATACCTTGTCTTAGGAATAACAAATATCAACAACTATTTACATATTTATTAAGAAAACAATATGAATCATTATAAATTTATTTCAACACATGAAAACAGTCATATTTCCTACAAAAAAAATAAAATTGTTTATTTTGTCGGTATACGTCGGAATAATAACGTGATGACGTCACTTGTCTGTCATTATCAGGGATGTTCTACCCCTCTAGTTCATTATACACGGTTGGAGAACTCCAGTTTTGTTTTATTGGCAACACTAGAGCATTTTATATATAACTAGATGCGCCCCGCGGTGTTACCCGCGATTAAAAAGTTGAGTTTAAAAAAACACGGTTCCTGTATGCTATCCCATAGGAACCGTGCATTTTACCGGGATGAAAATTAGCCTATGTTATTTTTTGACCCCTAAACTACCACTACCTATGCAAAAAATCATGTCGATCCTTTGCTTTATGAAAATTTAAACCAAATCTATCCCACGGGAACCATACATTTTACCAAGATAAAAAGTAGCCTATGTGCTATTCCAGACTATAATCTATCCCTGTGCCAAATTTCATCCAGATCCGTTCAGCCGTTCTGGCGCAATTGAGTAACAAACATCCATCCATCCATCCAAACTTTCACATTTATCATATTAGTGGGATTACTAGTAAGTAGTAATAAACACAGTAGTGTTTATTGATAGAACATAAACACATTAGTAGTTACCGATAGAAAAATCTAAGCAAGACTGACATCAGCGTTTGTCACAGGTCCGTATTTACCGAGAAAAAATCGGTAATACTTTTAAGAAAGTCAAAAGACACAAAAATACCGCCATTATTTCATGAGTTCAAATGCTATCAAACTTCGGACTGCAACTGCTTTACGACCGGTGCTTATATACATACAACTATCAAATAAATGGATTTTACTTTAACCGTTAGTTCGTTATCCATGGTTAGGTCATTCAGAAAATACATTTCAGTCGAAACGGGAAGATTATCCGCCTGGCGGGGCTGGCCGCTATGCCCCGACGGTTGTTGTCGGGGTCTTGTATATATCTTACGTGTTCCGAAAACTCTCATAGCGCGTTCAGGAATTGTATGGAGAATCGTCAGCGCCATCTGTGATGACATCATAAAGATCGTTGAGGCGCTTAATTAAATTTCTAGTACAAGGTATTGTAACCACTCCGCATAAATTATGTAGGTTTAAAGTTACGCACATAATCATCATAAAATGAATTCCTACGAGTCACATTTTCATTATTAATTTCCATGATCCTTGACAACCATTTTCCGCTAAGCAGCCTCACGTTACTGTCAAATCACGCTTTCTAAAAAGGGCAATGACGTCAGAGTGGCAGGGGCGGGGAGTGTGATTAAAATGTAACTTTATATGTGAACGCTACAGCTAGCAAACACAGACTATGTGACATACGAAATTGTGGTGCGTGAAGTGATAAGCGGTAGCGGGTGGGAAAATGAGAGAATGACGATTTAGTGTTGATTAAGGTTTTCCTGTATGTTTGTTATACATACAAACTTCCCTTAGTTTTTTTTTTCACCATCCCGGGGGAAACATACGTGCAGGGTAAGATGAAGCCCTGGAGAGGGCCCCTAAGGGCTACCAAAGAGGAGGGTCCCTCTCCCTTTAGGTTGGTAGGTAATATCTAAACAGTTTTGTATAACGAAAAATAAAGCATGAAATTAAAAGTTCTCGTCATATTTCTCTTACGACCCGCGGCGCGTGTTCCTAAGGCTGCCTATATTATCTATATGGATTATTCAGTTTTAAACATATACGTCAATAATTTGTTAAACAAATTCATAACAGAAACTAACGCTTAATATCTTCGGTGTTAGATACTTAAAGAACTTAACAGTTCGACGCGGCCAGTTCGGGGTACGGTCTTAGTATTGTAACATCAAAAACGAAGTAGCAGTCACCATGTCCTCGGGCTAAGTGGCTAGGAGCGGCTACCATATTTGAGTTGTGCTAATTGAGGCTCGCGGCTACTAAGCACACACCGCTCAATGTACGTGACGGAATGTACTGCCTGCTCCACTATTGCCGGTTGCAATAAAAACTTGTTGTTGCTAAGCGACAAATGTTCGTCTTCTCTTTTTTCGGTTTGCAATTGACTACAAAAGAGTGCCATTTTGCCGGTGTCGAGAAATGTTACGTTTTCCTGATACATTCCGCTATATGAGGTGGGTCTGGTCACAGAGTAGATTGAAAAATAATTATCTCACCAAAGATACACGCGACTCTCGTTATGGTATATTTTAAAAAAGCTATCTCTACATTTAATGCCAGTTTCAATTAATGTATATTACATTCAACAGATTCATAAAAAAAAAAACTTTACACAACGCAAAAGAAGCGCTGACTCATTTATTGTTTTGTAAACGTTTTACCGAATGCTAAAAAAGCTCTTGTGCGAAGGACTTAAAACCACAATTGAAAAGGGTCTCTACCGGAGATAAATTAGCAATTACTACGTTGACACGAGTACTTTGTACTCGGATGAAAAGGGGCATATGTATGCTCACTGCATTTGTTTAATATTTATTCTGCTGATAATCTCAGACAACATTAGCGGGGCTTGACGATGGGAAAACAGATTTACATAAATTCATTCGGTATACTTGTTAATCATTTTAACGCGTCGCATGGTTCAAAGTCAATAGTTTAGCGCCCGTGAATAAGCAATTATAATATGCAAATACATTAATAATAGTCCAACTAGTCTTAGCTGGTCTGTGACTTAGAAAGAGATCTTCAATATCGAAGGTCTCAACAAAGTAGACGTATTTGAATAGGTATATTGTAGGATCATGAGATCCTAATTAGGTGTTATTGGAGAATTATTGTTTTTGAATTAAACTCGTTAAATATTTAAATATTTATGTTGCAATATTTATAATCGAATTTTAATTAATTCGATTCAAACTGTTATTCTTTTTCGAAAACGGATTTTATCGCGTTTATTTTATGTTTTTACATTCCGTAACGCATCGTAAACTTCGGGAACGGAAAAATATAAAATAAACGCGATATAATACGGACAAAATAGTTTTATTTCAACGTGTAGCATTCGCGTAAATATAAGAAATCAATAATTAAATACAGATTGCATTATGCTATAGCGTCGATATCGACATCGATAAATCTCATGTTTTGCACAAATATTAAAACCCTGGCCGCTGACTCATATAGTCCTTTATCCCGGGAAATAATAGAGGTATCAGCGGTAATAAGAAAGGGGTCAAATGAAATAGCAGGATTGGACCAAAATTAGTCCCACAAAATTAGGTCACTACAATAAGTTTGCCTAGACATTTCCAGCCGCCGGTGATCTTAATATGTCTGCCACATGTGTCAATAACTCAGAAACGCACGAGTAATTTGTCAGGAGAAACTGAGCGCTGAATCGTTTTCGGTTTATTTTCATTAGCCCTTACAATTGGGACTAATAAATATGAACGTTCCCTCGTCGGGTTGATGGTGGAACGTTGCTTAAATTACGTGAGCACTCATTTCAGAGAATTGTCTGCAATTGGTGTGTTAAGAGAGCATACCACCCAATCATCATACTCTAATCTTACTTTGTTTTCTACGCCAGTTCTGTTATTGATTTCTTATATTTACGCGAATACTACACAGAGTTCAGAGTTCTGTTATATTATGAATTATGATCTGTTATGAATTTTTCGCAAGCTTAAAGCAGTGATATTGGTAGAACGCTTGCCTCGGTAACGGGGATCGCAGGTTCGAACCCCGGCTCGCACCTCTGGGATTTCTGGATTTCATGGGCGAATCTCATTTTCAGCCATGATTGTCACTTGCTAAACGGTGAAGGAAAACATTGTGAGGAAACCTGCATGTCTGAGAGAACACCTCGAAAGATGTGTGAAGTCCGCCAACCCGCACTGGCCCAGCGTGGTGGACTATGGCCTAATCCCACTGGCATTGAGGGGAGGCGCGTGCCCGACAGTGGGACATTAAAAATGGCTGGTATTTTTATTATATACTAGCTGTTATGCTGTGCATTTAACAACACCACAACCGTTGGCAACAGTCTGCTCGCGCGCCCGCGGGACGCATTTCAGGTTGTTGCTGTCAAACTTAATCAGGCGCAACGCTGCAACATTGGTTTTAATTTTTTTTCGTGAGATCCTATGTTTTTTTCTAAAATAAAAGTAGCCTAAGTTACTCCTTGTTACATCAGCTACCTGCCAGTGAAAGTCCCGTCAAAATCGGTCCAGCTATCTCAGAGATTACCCGGAACAAACAGACAGACAGACAGACAAACATTTAAAAAAATGTTGTTTTGGTATAGGTACCGTGTATACATCCAAATGCACTCAGTAAAAAGCAGTTATTTTAGTATTACAAACAGACACTCCAATTTTATTTATATGTATGTATAGTTTATATGTATGTTATCGCGGTGACGTCACATAACGCAAACAAAATACCGTTTCAAAGACGCATTTTTATTAAAATTAAATTTAATATCTAGGTACACAGATGATATTATTCCATTCCGCATTTATAACTAGACTGACGTCGGGTAGAGAGTAGCATAAGATTTCATTTTATTATTCGTATACCTCGTTTGAAAGCTTAGTGGGAACATGTTATAAATAGCTCATACTTAACTATTTTCTTTTCTGCGTAGGAGTGAAAATTAATTTTAATTTATAGACGAACGAGCACCGCCCGTCTATGAAGAAAATACATCTGCTGTTATTTATTAAAGGCGCTACCGCATAATTAGATAATAAAGTCATTAAATGCACATACTAAGGACCATTTTCACTATCTGCTATAATAAGCGTTGTCCAGAACATATCTGACAGATACCGCGCATAAATAATGTGACATAAGTTGTGAATAGAATTTATTAGGGGATGGTGTAACCGGTCTTTTATGTAATCATTTCTAATGTAATGTTGGTTAGTAGGTAAGCACGAGTAACTAATAGCATAAAACATTCTCAGACAATATCTAAAGAATCACAATTATGGATCACATGGATGGCGGGTCAGATCAGTTGCGCTGCATGTGCCTAGTGAATGTAGCGTCTCTTATCTACTGCCGCCTTCCTACCTAGGCAAGTATGCTCCATCGTAGATCTCATCGTCACTTACCATCAGGTGAAATCGAGATCAAATACTTGCCTATAATGTAATAAAAAAAAAATAATAATAATAATATTCCAAAATATTCAATATAAGATCATGAATACTAATTCAGATTAAATATACAAACCGTCCTTATCAACATGTGGGTCCAGGGCGAATGTGAGATTGCAGCTAGCCAAGTCACTCAGGTGAGGTACACTTGGTGTTGCCCGGATACCCGGTGTTGGCAGCGCTAAGAAGTGTTTTGTGCGTTACATTTCATTATGCCAGTTTTCAGATGTAAATTAATTATTTATTATATAGAATAATTACAAAGAAAATAACTTTAATATTTACAAACTAAAGATATAAAGAAAATTACATTATTATACAAAACTAATGTATATTAAAAAGAGTATAGAAAAGCTACTTAATATTTACAGAAAGTGTAAAAAATTTGGCCCATGCGGTAGCGTGCCCAAAATGCTGGCCGCATTTCGCGCTGAATAGCTTTTGATTAATGTTCAAAATCCACATTTTTTTTCGAAATGATATTCATAAATCAAAGAAGGTACCTATTTAGGCCAAAGCTAGAGTGTATGTTATTTTTATTTGCAATATTAGTCACAAAGAGTTAGGAAAGTCAGGAACTGTGATTGTTGACGGTACATGCAATAAAATGGAATGGAGTAATTTAAACTTTACAAAACAATAAAGTGCTTACACATTCTTAACGAAAACCTTTTGCTCGATGCAATAAAATGTACAAAAGTTTGTAAATTCTTATTACAAAAAATAATGTTCAATAATAGGAAAATGTTTTTGTTTGCGTTGTGTCGTAAAATGTAGAGATTTACGACATTTCTTCATTTTTATTTTTTTTATTTCAGTTCGTCGTCTCAATTTATTAGTACGGGATCCTAAGTGCTCTATCAAATATTTAAGACTCTCAAATCCTTGAATCATGGTATAATGAAATGCTACGCCAGGTACTCTCATCTCTTCTCTATCCTTTTCCGCGAGAGATAGGTCTAGACCTAAGCCGACTTAGAGCGTGAGAAGTTTTCGACCAAGACTTAACCATCGGCTGTGATGCGGTATTAAATGTATTGAAGATGTCAATCAATGACTTGATTAACGCCGTTGATAGTGACCTGCTTTCTGTGCCGTGGATCCCGGGTTCGAATCCTGGTGACAAGAGAATATGTTGCGAGAAAAAAACAAATTATAATAAATAAAAAACCGACACATACTATTTCTGCGGTGAAACGATATTGATTTTCATTCTTAAACCAGGCAATCATAATTTACACATTTCTTTTATACCTACATAAACTTGATCGACATGACTTTATATGCCTCTTAAAATATTATACATTATTTTAGTTACTAAAACATTACTGTTGTAATATTTTTAATCAGTACTCATCATAAAAGCACCTTCCCTTTGAAACGGATGAAATGAGGATTCAGTATTTACTATTTTAATACGTATACTTAACATTAATTACTAAACACAGCGAGTCTGAACTAACAAACTAATCCAAATTAATACTATGGCCCATCAAATTATTTGAAAGCTATACCATGAAAGTGTCTAATAAATGTTTACAAGCGTTCTAGTAATTAAGCGTGAATTCTGCAATATTAATTAGCAAAGTGCGGCCAAGGTCTCGGTGTAGGTGTGTAGGTATATTACATCCCCTAATTAAGTCAGCACAGTTGCATAGATGCCTAATAACTAAAAGCAAACACAATTAAAATTATAAAGTATCAACAAGGTTTAGGGTCAATCTCCGGAGGTCATTGTGGCTAATATGAGCTGGCTATTCATAAATAAAATATTCGTTACATTAATATACTAGGTTAGTACATCATTTTAACTAGGTAAGGCTAACATTTTAATTTAATAACAACACAGAAATGTCTAAACTGGCATAATTCGTGTTTTTTTTCTTAATTTAGAGTAGAGAGTAGATAAGAGTGTGCCCTATGATTACAATAATAGTGTACAATATTTTAACCGGGCTAACATTAGGTTATAAAGATAACATTCCGAAGAAATAAACAAAATTATTATACAATTACACCCTTTTTTTTTTTTTTTGTTGACGGGGGTAAATCTTCGATAGATACCCGGCCTCTGTGTGGGAGAGGGCCGGGTTATGTGGGATTCTTACGCACTAAAACCCCCCCGGTGGCCGCCTTCGACACATGTTGGAGGGGCTCCGGGATCTCCAAACGGAACGCACCGGTGCCCCTCTTGTGCCTCGCCCCCTTATGGGGGCCCGTCTCGGGGGAGCAGATGTTTGCTCCCCCTGCGCCCTCGCTGCGCACGGCGGCGGGGAGCCACGCCCGCCGCCGTCCTCCTCAGGAGTCGTCATCGTCACCAGACGTCCGGGGCCCACACCCCAGTCGTCACACCCTATACTGAGCGCACGGCCAAACGATATATATTTTTTTAGCTTATTTAATTTAAAAATACAATACAGTACTTGTTAACAGAGTATCACAAAAACCTGGTTTAGGTTTATCTGGATACTAATACACTTAAGATGACTCAATAAAATTAGGTAGTATATTGATTTATTATATTTACGCGAATACTTTCACAGAGAAATAAAATTATTTATTCGAATTTTATTGAAATTAAAAAACATCATAAGTTCAATAGGGAAGATGGCTGGATATTACCACCGACTTGGCATCCAGTAATTAATATAGTTAAATCAAAACCAAGCGCACCATTGCAAGACCTCAAGACACCGTGAGCACTTTCTGCGTAGATCGGACCGCAAGCAACAACTAAATATAAGGGTGCCCCAGTTCAAACAATGACACTAGGACGTCAACCACCTCAATCCACCCGTGACCACGGTTGCTGTAAAGCAGCCGAAACGTCGGAAACGTAAAAACATAAAATAAACGCGATTAAAATCGAAAAAATATTTTTACTTTAAAGTATATAAATATAGTAATGATAAAGGATTTTTTGGATTTGGTTGCTTATGAAAAAGTTCCGTATCGACCACCTGGTGAATGTCCCG
Organism: Pheosia gnoma; assembly: GCA_905404115.1. Lineage (NCBI taxonomy): Eukaryota > Metazoa > Arthropoda > Insecta > Lepidoptera > Notodontidae > Pheosia > Pheosia gnoma. Next base: position 8,040,975 of record FR989905.1, read on the forward strand.
AGTATTAAATAAGTAATGCCACCAAAGGTTGATGACCTATAACACAGAAACGGTATCGATTCAATCATCAAACGGAAATGGGAATCACAGTTGACGCACTCGCCCCTCAGAGCTGCCTTCAAAAGGAACTTAATCCAATACTCATACAACAGTTCGGGAACTTTTAACTCTTTGAACATTATCAAAAGCGTAAATTGTGAACCGGGAAGTTGAGTGTTTGTTTGTAATCGTAAATAAGTTACTTAAGTTCAACAAGAAATGCCTTTGGCCGCTTCTGAACGTATTAAATGTATTTACCTCTGGTTATAAACTGGCGCCAATGAGAGAGAGAGAGAGAATCGAGAATCAAATTGTTTTTGGAAGCAATCGCGAAAGTATCGCCTAGCTCCACGCTTTCAACTTCAACATATAACCTTATATGTATTAAATAAATAACCCAGAGCGTGGAACAACCTTCCAAAAGACATAGTCTCAGCCCATAATTTCAACATATTAAAAAAAAACATAACCAACATCTCAACTGCAAAAATGAACTTTGGTCAATAAAACAGGATACAGACTCTGCCAGTTCCATCAACCGCTTTCTTGATACTAAATAATAATATAAAAGTTTTTATTATTATAATTTTTAATCAGCAGTTTACTGAAGTCTGTAAGACTGCTGAGTAAAAAGTTATTATCTTCGTCGGCTATAGCACATTGACCCTTGATATTTAGAAAAAATGTGTATAAACTAAAATAAAAACTTTTTAACAAAAAAAAACCGTCTTCAAAAAACGAAAAAGTAAAAAATTATCCAACTTGTCTACCATGTCTAACTTCATCAAATATTTAACAAAAGAGAGTCAGTGCCAAACTGTACTCATATCCTTTCAAACATAAAAATAATTTTCCAAATCGGTTCATAAATGACGGAGATCTGAGGTAAAAAAAAACAACCTAATGAAGAACCTTCTCCATTTTGAAGTCGGTTAATTAATTCACGCTGATATTAAAATACGTATTCAACGAGACGTCTCTCGCAAATATTAATTAAAACTCCATCATAAACTAGTGATGCTTCATCAAATCCATCCACAGTAGCATCTGAACAAACATTATATATTAGCACAACGAATCATATTTATCCAGTTATAGTTAAAGGGATTCCGCGGAATCCCAATTCACTGGCAACCACATTTGATATTTAACTTAAAGATCTGTTGACGTACTGAGAGCTTTCCAGGAATCCGAATAAATCAACATTGCTACCGAAATCTTAACTAAGTAAGCGTATGTAAGGAAACTGTGACGATTTGTAGCCAAACACGTGAGTGAGTGTGTGTCCTGTTTTAACCTTTATCGCTGCGTTCATTGCTGTTCGTACTAAGTGGTTGTTTTATCAGTCTATAGAGAGGTAGATCAATTTAATAAAATATCTTACCAATATGATACATAACATATAATAAATATAAATTAGTAAACAAATGGGGATACAACTGCTTTACCTGATATTTAAAAAAAATTAAAGAGGAGTTTTTAGCATTGCCGATAGAAGAAATAGCACTAAGAGGCTTAAATAGGAGGTACCTACCTAAAAAAAATGTGTATGGCGTACTATATATAATCTATATTACATTTGTATTTAGGAATATTCTTATACAACTGGAGTCGTCTACAATACGACGTCGTAAGACATTGAGTATTCAATATTCTAGACTAGCAGTTCGATTTAAAATGTTACTGGTTCAGCGGAAAAGGGAAGATCTTCCAGCCAGGCGGGTGGTATGCCTGGCGGGGCGGCCGCTATGCCCCGACGGTTATTGTCGGGATTTTGTATATATGTTACTTGCTCCGAAAACTCTTATAGCGCGATTCAGGATTGTGACGTCAATTGTCTATTGTTCTGAATGCGTCGGCAGTGCCATCTGCGTAGCTTGTGGTGCGCTTGAAGTGGTCGCTACAGTACTCCCCCCCAAGACCGGAGGTCGATATCTTTGAATGGCAGCGTCTTGTGTGCAAGGGCCAGGAAGCTAGCTCAAAAGTCTGCAGTGAGTCGAGACCGAGCTGTGCGCGTCGCAGAACCAGGAGCGCGGTGAGTCGGCTGTGATGGTCCTGAGTGACGACTGACTTGCTGTGGGACTGACTGCTTGCTCTTGGATGTCGATGTTGATATCTTGGTATGGAGTAGTGATGAATTTTGGTGCTTGAGTCTTCACAGAAGGATGTTTTTCGTTGTGAGGGGTCACCATTTTCAGCGGAATAGGGAAGATCTTCCAGCCAGGCGGGTGGTATGCCTGGCGGGGCGGCCGCTATGCCCCGACGGTTATTGTCGGGATCTTGTATATATGTTACTTGCTCCGAAAACTCTTATAGGGCGATTCAGGATTGTGACGTCAATTGTCTATTGTTCTGAATGCGTCGGCAGTGCCATCTGCGTAGCATGTGGTGCGCTTGAAGTGGTCGCTACACTGGAAATTGCATCAGAGAACAGTTTAACCTAATCTTACAGATGCAGGAATCGAAAAATGTGGCAATATGTACTTATTGCTATATTTTTCTCATAAATCCAACCAATTATATAAGTTGGTATAAGTACTGCATCAGATCCTACCTAATGTCAAATGAGAGAGCAGCACCAGGAAATCTCATTGCAATCGAGATTGAAACTCGGTCAAGTGTAAGATTTATATGAAGAGTGCTCTTAACACGCGACCCTTTATGTGCCAAGTAATATGAGAGCTACTGTAAGAGCCTTTTAAAACCAATTTTACGGTGGCTGTATGACCTTCTAAGAGTTACTTACAGAACATCGTACGTTTTTGATGACGTATTTTTACTACTGTCACCTATAGTATGAACAACTATTTCCTAGTGGTCCACATAATGGTTTACCATTACCACTGTCCTGTGTCCAAGTTAAATATTATCTTATTTGAAATCAATAAGGTGCTTAACCCTATATTTAATAATGAGCAAGAAGCATTCGTTTTATTTGTGAGAGCATTGAAATTGACAAACGACATCAAGCCTTATTAGTATAGCTTTATGCCTCTTTTTATCGTCACCCTAATTAGCTGAAACTTTCGAAACGACAGGCCAAGTTAAGTGTCAAAACCTCTTTGCTGCGTAAAGCCCATCCAGGCTAATTTACAGACAGCTTAATTAACAAATAGCTTCCGGTTCCCAGTTTGATGCGCCATCAACATTAATGGAGCAATTAAGCAATCCCTTCGCCTTTACAGTTGTTGCCGACGACTATGAAGACCTCTTCGATGTCGTGCAAACATGGAGGAACCAATTTGTTTTGAATTGTTTATTTTAAATTCAATGAGCAAGATGATCAATATCTCTTTTATTAGGATCTAGGTCCTTATCATAATTCACATAAGCAATCTGAAATGTGGGTACCGTGTAGCCATTAACTTGTAGTATGTACTTAGGGTTGGTATCTTTAAACACATACTTAAGCCTGCCTAGATGTTCCTATATTGTTCTCACATATCCATAGTAATGTACTACACAATGATGTAAAACTTACTTTTAAAAAGAGCAACCATGGAGCTTCATGTTCCTTAGTCTCCTCAGGAACGGCATGCCAAACGGGTGGTAAAAAGTACAGTAGGTAATACTTATACTCGTAGTTGACTCAAATAAAAAACATAGATAAAATAAAATTCGAATAAATATAGGCAAATGAAGAAAATGGGTGAGCGTTTGCCTCGGGTGAGCGGTGCCATGTTTGACGACCTTACTAGTCAGTTGGTAGTGACTAGTGACGCTGCTTTCTGTGCCGAGGGTCCCGGGTTCAGGTCCTGGTAGGGGCAAACTTTGTATGATGATCACGAATGTTTGTGCCGAAGTCATGGATGTTTAATTACGGATCGCCCTAAAACATAGTAGGTTGGTAACGTTGCTATCCATCGGAAATGAAACATGTCAAGTACAAAAAAAAATATATATATTATTTAGGCCGACACGTATTCCTAATAATCAAAGTTATTCTCGAGATTAGTTCACAACTTTTATTGGAAATGTATTCCAATTTGGGAAACGCGAAGTCGTATTGAAGTAGGCACTTAATCAAATACCTAGAGCTCGACGGGGTACATATATTTTTTATTTGCCAATAATTCGCCTATTTCTCTATATCGTGTTGTTCCCGGTTCGGTGGCGAACGAACATAATTTTATTAAATAGCTTCTCGTAAAACAACGGAATATCACTATTTATCGTTTCTATTGGAAATACTTTGTTATTTATTTAAGTACACACCAAAATGATTTATAAATTCGGCCTGGACATCAAGTGCGAGATTATTCGTAAGCTAACATTATTCAATATTGAACAAGGGAAAAAACAATAGACAATAACAACATAATAATTTTAAATATAGTATTATTAAAACATACCAGTGCTTTGATTGTCTTCTTCTTCTTTTTTTTAAGGTTGGTAATAAGCTACAAAATAGTGCAATTTTTGCCAGCGTCGAGTAATTCTTGATATTTTTTTTGAATTATATGTAACCCCGATGATAATGATAAAATGAATCCCCTACCCATATCAGTAAGCTATGTATACTTAACTGAATATTTGCCGAACATCTTGGGAGAACTTGAAAAGTCACAAAGAAAAAATTGACAATAAAAACATAATAATTTTAAATATAGTAATATTAAAACATGCCAGTGCTTTGATTGCCTTTATACAACGTAGTATTTAACAAAGGCAATAGACGCGTCGCGCGGTTGACAACCTTTTTTATGGAATGCATGCTTCTATTTTGTTATTTTTTCTTTTTTTATTGCACATACGATATAACTTTATATTAGCTTGTAAGTTTTTAGTGCTATATAAAAAAACATTTTTACAAGGCGTTAGTACAAAGCATTTGATTAAACTTACAAGAAAATCTCTTTCAAGACATATTCATTACCAACCGAATGAAACGTTATCATAGGGTTATATGTGATATTTTATATTATTTTGACAATATTATGTTTGGTGTCAATGAATTACAGTTACTGAGTTCGGTACAATGACCTGAAGGGTATGAGCAAAACTCCTAATATAAACGTGACGTCATCGAGAAAATATTCTGTCACAGCTATACACATTTATGAACTCTGTGGAGTAAGCGAGATGGAAGACGATTATATAACCAAAACACTATGCTACCTATGTAAAAGTATTTTACTCAAAAATGCTTGTAATGTGGTCATTAATTTGACAACCTTCTTTAAGCAAAGTTGACCTTTCCGCGTTATTTGAATAGGTGCCAGCAAAGTTGGGTGGAATTTCATTGCTGGTAAGTTTTAGCCACAAGCAATTTCCTTTGAAAATACATGATTGTGGAGTTTTTTTTTTAAATAGTCAGGTGCAAAAGTATTTTATTCAGAATATGGCCGTGTATACAGGCAGTACAATCATTATTGCGTAATTAAAAAAAGCGTTATATTTAAATGACTGGTATTATTTGAATAAATACAAGCCTGTGTCCGCAATAACAGCACTGCTGGCAGCGCTGATGCTGGATAAGAGCTTAGCTTAGCTCGCCACGCTTTCGGCCTTCCAGCTTTGTCATCATTGTAGCTCTTGCTGTTGGCGCTATAAAGGCCTTGACCTACGGTCTCGGGCCAGTCCAGCTTGTTCATCAAAGGCTGCACTGCTGACCACGCTGTGTTAGGCGGTACGAAGTTCGCCAGGACCATTACTTATTGTATGAAGTTGAAAAAACAGTGATAAATAATTAGCTTGAAACTCAACTGTATGGACTATTTTATCATACATCGTTACTAAACACGTTTTTCCTTTATTATTGACATTATGTGTCATGAATAGTACAGAGCCGCGTATTGACAGACTGCGTACCCGTGCGAGGATGCCTCGGGTAAATGCGACGTTGACATAATCAGGGTCAAGAGCAGGCAGTTGCCAATGCAGAGACGAGGATACGCGCGGATTTCCTTGAGCGAAGCACGTACAGGCTGAGCGAAGCAAAGCAGCCTCGCGAGGTTGTTCACTATGTCAGTACGCGGCTATAGGTTAAAAAAACACAAAAAACCTATTTTGAGTCTACAATTTATTTAATCAACTTTATAATTAAAATCGTTTCCAGTTAAAATTAAATGATTCCTGTAAAATTATTATTTTTTCAGTCATAATAAAAGATCTAAATTTAAAAAAGAAATTCTAAGGCATCCTGCACAGTGGGATCGGTTCGCAGCCGGGGCACTGGGGCGGCGTGTACACTGTGCACTCCTCTTCATCTATGCAGACGTGGTCATCACACACGTCCAGGGATGATAGACACGATCTGTACGCTGTAGACAAAAAAAAAAGATCTTGTTACGCGTGCATTTAGCACACTAGTTCGCTCAGCGCCAAAACGACCAATGAGAGCGCTTGGCGCTCAGCCGCTGGCCATGAAAGCGCCCTGATTGGTTGTTTGGGAGAACCGCCAATCAAGTGGCGCGTACCTTATAAAATGCATCACACGCACACATGTGATGCATTTTGTTCGTTCCTTTTGCTCTTTTGCATTTTGTTCGTGCTGATTTCATTCAAGAAAATTTTCTCTGTGCGCTTTGCAAATGTTAACTCGCTTACCTTAATAATAAATTGTAATACAACTCTGAGAGAGTTATAAAATACTTTTTTTTGCAAACACTACTTAGACTTTTTCATATGAAAAGAAACTAAAATCATTATTATTTCTTTCTTCATAATTGTTTTCACAAGACGTTTCTAGAATACTTACTGTCTATACACTCTCCGTCAAAACAGCAGCCTCCACAACATTGTTCGTGATCCAGGCACTGAATAAATATAATAGGACTTAAGTAACAAAAAAATCGGTAATCTCTCCTTAATTTATCTTAAAGTGGATGGGTTCTTTGCGATACAAGGCAAAGAATATATCACAAGGGTATAGCTTAACTTGGATTTTTTTAATACAATAAGATAATAAATAAAAACAATAACTTAAAAATTCTGACAAATGCATGGTCTCGAATGAAAACAACAAACTGATGAAAAAAACAATAAAAGTTCGTTTGTGCATTCTAGTAACTTAAGTAGATATATAGATATTAATAAAACATGCTAATAAATAATAAAAAAAAAATTGATAATGAAAATAAAGTAATTATTCAAAACATTACCCTTTTTCCGCCGACTTTACAGTCCTGCGCGTACGCAAAAACTACCATATAAGTGAAAACTAGCACCAATATCTTGCGCATTGTCACTTACTGACTACCTACACATTAATGAATATTCAGACGAAAAATCATGAAAAAGTATATTTATAAAGTACTCAGATGTATCATAACTGTAAAGTGCGCGTACAATATGCGCCGGCGCCGACCTCGCGTTACTGTGACCGAGTTAGCGCAGTCGTGCGCAGGCGCTTATTACGTGTATGCCAATAGAAACTCGTTTTATCAGCTGTAGAAATATGCTTAGTAATTACTGAAAACTAGTACTATTTAGTTTAACTAATTAATTAGTTGTATTTCTTAATAGCATTGCACAAATGGTAATTTTAGTGTGCATTTCTGACTATATAGTAACTCTAACGACCAGCCTATCATGGATCTCTGCCATCCACTTTGAGGAATAAACATGATGTTTTATAGGCCGTATTTATTTCGTATTTTATTGGAATTAACAATTTCTCTTTCTCTATTCATACGATATACGTAATACTACAACAGGTGAGTGTGATTTCGTAATCCGCAACCATATTAATAAGGTCCCTGGATATGCGAAGAGTTTCCTATGTACACACTGTTAATTATAAACGAGGGAGAGCTCAGAGATCTATTAATACTGGTTTTGATACGTCGTTCCGCATGAACGGTTTTTTTAAATGTGGGTGCTATAGTATTCTCAATTAGTTACTTTTTATAACAATTGTGAAAGTATTTGAATGTGTTTAATCAAGTCATTCACAACTTCTGTTTTCATACAATATTTTTGTTAACACGCTTTAGTATATAAACTTCTTCGTTGTCCCGTACTTTCTGAAGATAAATAAACACTAAGTTCATTCAACCAACTAATAGCTCCTTAGAGATATTAGTTTATACGTATGCTCGTACAGTGAACTGAAACAGGGAGTACTTCTCGTAAAGAGGACTTAAATAATTGCAAAGAAATCAAATATTACTTTGAACTTCAAAGAAAACAAACATACATTCTTAATATTGCAAAAACGTATTTTTTTTAAATTTATCATATTGATTTCGTATATTTACGCCAATATTACACATTGTAATCAAACAAATTTTTCGAATTCTATATAAAAAATAAATGCGATAAAATTAGAAAACAGTTTTATTTTAATTTATCATATCATATAAGTTTTATCGTCTCCGACAACAATCTTAGATCGTCAAATATATTTTTATCTAGCTGTCCCAGCGATCTTCGTACCGCTTTAGACTCAAATAAATAAATAAAAACAAAATAAATTAGAATATTGAATATTTATCATGTTTTAATAGTTATTCTGCTATTCGGGGCGGAGACAAATAAAAAAAAAATAACATCAAAATCGGCCCACCCGTTCTTGAGTTATATTGTAACCAACACGACTTTGTTATATACATATAGTTTTTTATGTTCACATTGTACCTACATATTTCAACATATTAACAATTTAATCATTGCTAAATTTAACTTGTACTTTATATTGCCATTGATCAACAAACGATAAATTAAGCCACAAACATCGTATTGACACACATGCCACCCTGATTTATGTACCGACGCCTGTGCACTGTGCAATGTATCACGCGAGCCTATTTATTATCGAAAAATAACAACTCTATTTCATACAATACCCAATTTGGAAAGCCCATAACACGCCGAGATATAAACGAAAATCATATGATATTGGTGCATCGTTTTAAAAAAATCTGTTAACTTAACTTGGTTCAACAATGCAATTTACGTTTAGACTTCAAAATAATAAAGTTCAATTTTCATGAGAATATTATATATAATATTATTATTCGAATTTAAAATTACATATGAATGCTGTAGCGCGCCGAGGTTGTCACGGCTCATCAATAAACAATCGATCGTAAATTTTGAACAAATAAAGGACATTGTTTGTTGAACAAAAGAGCACTACCAATTATATTATAACATTTAAAAGGTCAAGCGACAACTCTGATGTTTTCCAGTATACCATATATTTTGGACCTCTTTATTTAATACCTACTATTGTAGGCTCTTATCATAAGTACCTATATTGTTTATTTTTCCATATTCCAATATCGGCAAGTTTCCTTAAGCTTTTGCGATGGGTAGGCATATTGATCCGGAAAATTTTCCTACAAAATAAAACAAAGTTGATGGAAAAGTAAATTATTTCTTAATAAGTATGACGTTATACGTATTATCTTTTAGTTATTATTTTATGAGCGTTGCCAACCCTATAGCTTTAAGCATTTTAATGTCTCAGGGTGGAGCAGTTATCAAGATAAATTAGATGGAGTATCAATCATACGTAGAACTCTGAGATTTTTCACAGAGATAACATTACCATATCTAAGAGGTAGAGGCCTGAATCTAACACGAATCGAATCTATCTAAATAATGATATATACTTATACTAGCTGTTACCCGCGACTTCGTCCGCGTGGTATTTAACAAAGTCACTTCCGTTAGCAATAGCCCGCGCGCGCGTTCTGATTACTAAAATGACTATTAAAAATAGGGTGAAAATTTAGGGTTGTATGTATTTTTTAATGCCACATTATAAAAAAATAAAAAATAATATTGTTGTCCAAAAAATTTAAAAAAAATGTTAGGGGTGGACAACCTTTATCACTTAGGGGTATGATAAATAGATAGTAGCCGATTCTTAGACCTACTGAATATGCATATAAAATTTCATAAAAATCGGTCAAGCCGTTTCGGAGGAGTATGGTACCTAACATTGTGACACGATAATTTTATATATATAGAGATGTTTTTACTGCACAGCAACACATAATCCTCAACTAAGTTTGCACCACAATACCCAATCGGCGAAGCTCCCGCGCGGCCTCTCAGTAACCCGTTTTTACGTGACAAACGACAAGTTCGATCTCCTTGGACCAGCTGAGAACTCCTAACTTATTTATACGAGTTTGTTGGGAGACACTGTAGATAAATAGTTTGGTGAAATTCTCGCGCAAATGTTGGTGTGAAACTGACCTAAGGTAGAACTGAGATAAAGTTTAAACTTATTTTATTATATACATAAATTAACTTTATTAAAACAAGGAAAGGAATCAAATAAAAGTAAGTTCTTCTTCTTCTAATTTAAGGGTTAGACCCTTGTCGGTGTAGCTGATGAAGCTCTTTCCACCTGTCTCTATCTAGAGCAGCTTCTTTCACCTCCCTATACGACATGACACCCATCCTTTCTTTTATCTGACTCATGTAGTTTATTCTTGGTCTTCCTCGTCCACGCTTTCCTTCTATCTTTCCCTCTAGAAGGAAAAAGTAAGTTATATAAATTAATTTCATAGATCATATTATTACCGGGCTGTTTGGATCAGATGGTACAAGCTAAATGTAGGTAATCGATTACTGAATGTTTAAATCGATTAACTGAATAAAACTAAACACTTACCAACTGATAATAATTATATTAAAGGCAACATGAGGAATATCGGCTACTAGACTGTGGTAAAACCTCCTGAAGTCCTAAACCAACAAATTAAAATTACAGCCTACGTTATGCGGTCGCGTTTAAACGCTAAGATAAGAAGTAAGTAAGACTGACAAGTGAGACTTTAACATTAATTTTAAACTTAAATGAACCTACTCTTGTATAAAGCCTATATATAACCTTATAGTCTATAGCAGTTCTATGGAACTCTCGTGTGTTATGAAATCTCAAAAAAATCTTTTGTCCCATCTCCGTAGAAATTCTTAAAATATCATTCCAATGCTCACATCCGTCAGATAATGTACGGGACACTCTTTTGTTGATGATGATAATGATACTAAATTGATGATTCCAAAGGTTTATTGGGAAATAAGTAATAATATTAATGATAATGATAAATTGAATGATAATGATAAATTCTGATGTAGTGAGTGCACGCTGCGCGGTTGATGACCTAACGTGAACTGGATTTTACATTGGAAAGAAAATTAATATGTATTGGGCAATTCGGTAATTGCTGACCCGTTACAATTATGTGCGGTTGCACCGTACAGATAATGAGGTATTTAGTGTTTGTTAGATAACATTTACCTGCAGCATCATGTCACTAATATATATATTATGCAATGGTAGACCCACAACCACGAAGACGAATCTACTAAATTTTGTATCATACGTGCTCAGAGCGTCCCAAGTTTCTTAAAGTTTAGAGAAGAGGTACTCATGGGGCTTATATCCCCAAGTTACTTAGTTGACCTTTGTCAAAGACACAAGTTTCCTCAAAACAGAATGTGTATGTTACTACATTAATTAAGCTTAATCAATAATATGGACATTCGACAATCTTTAATTACTCATGAAGTCTAAATATTGTTCCGTTAAAATATTGAAAACGAAACATACATTTTATCGTAATTGTTTTACTGAAAGTGAGTAAATGCATTAAAAAGTTGATCCCCGTACTTATAAGAGCAAATTTAGAAGATTCGTACACAGACACAATCAACAATAAGCCTGATAAATCCCATTATCCAAAACTCAAAATTAATTCATTATTTATTTTAATTATACGTCTACATCTGAAAATTTCTCTTAATAAATCTGATTGAACAAAGCAACGAACTTAATTAAAATTAATTATGGTGCTTACTCGAATTTTAAAGAAAGATCTAAAGGGGCATTTGATCACGAACCAAGCTTTGAACCATGATATACAAGATCAAAATGTATCATAGTACACACACTAGCTTATTCAGCATCAACACTTCACACATCTTTCGAGGGGTTCTCTCAAACATGCAGGTTTCCTCACGATGTTTTCCTTCACCGTTTAGCAAGTGATAATTATGGTTGAAAATGAGATTTGCACATGAAATCCAGAAATCCCAGAGGTGCGAGCCGGGGTTTGAACCTGCGATCCTCGACAACGAGGCAAGCGTTTTACCAACTTGGATATCATTGCTATGTATATATACTTACTGTTATTCAATTAAGTATCCATCTTATCACGTATCCACATAAGTTTCCATAATAAAATCGGCTCAAACATTTCCTTTGCCAAAAAACGTATTTTCTTATCATAATGTATATTTAAGGTACGCTTCTGTGTTTTTATCTTAATGATTTCCCGACATCAATTCAGGGAGACACGAAAATATGAAAAACAGATAATCGCCGTTGAAGCCTCAGGCGCGCCCTATCTAATATTAAAGAAAGGCATTTTGTATGTAGAATTTACTTTATTAAAGTATTTTTATTTCCATGTGTATAGTTATTAAAGAGCAATTAGTTTTTTTGGAAATTTAAGTATATATTACATTTATGTGTAAAAAATATTACTTAACGTAAATAGTAAGTAATAATAATAATATCGCCACACGATTACACCAACTATACGATCCCACACTAAGCAACGCTTGTATCATGGGTACCGTACAATGGACTGGGGGCGAACCCAGTACATAAAACTTATATACATATTAAACATCCAGGACTCGGGTATAATATTTGTGTTCATCACACAAAGTTTGTTCCCACCAGGATTCGAACCCGGAACCCACAGAATACTCACTAACAACTAAGCTAATCAGGTCGTCAATCAAGAACTCTAAGTTTTGGTAGTGATCAAGTTTAGTAGGTACATAGATAAATGGTGAATAACTATAAATACCCTTGCTGAATTATTTTTCAGGTCCGATTCGTTCCGTTGGTTAGTTAGACTTTCAGACACTCATGAGAACTAGACTCTCGACTAAGACCGTGATACTGACCGAGGAGGCGCCGCCCTCCGCCGCCCGGCGCCCGTGACATCAATATAGTTCACGTACGCAAGCCGCGTTTTCAATTCAAACCTGACAACAATCTCGCAAAATGTATTCACAAGTTTCCACTTAAAATTCATAAAACAAAGTCGGGTAGCACAATGCTAGTCTCAAACAAATGTCAAGAGAGAGAAATGTTTTCTCTCCAAAACATTTAGGGTAGGTACATGTATTTTTATCAGCGAGCCGTTGCTCTCTGCGGCAACTTTCAGGTGGAACGCTGAAAACACTCTGAAGTAAGTTATTGCGTTCAAATGACTCGGGCTATTTCTGTGCCGAATAATATTTTGAACGTTACAAGAAAACTGGCGACTGTCATAAATTTGTTTATAACCGACTTCAAAAAGGAGAAGGTACTCAATTTGTATTTTGTTTTTGTCTAACTAAATCAAATATTTAACGAATGTGAAGTCGTTGCCAAATAAACAACCGACGAAAAATAATAAAAGTATACTAAGTAACGATAATCACTAGTTTTATATACAGATGCCCATAAGGCTTGAGTAAAGGGCTTTGCCTTTGGAAGCTACGTCCAGGCCTACTTGCCTGAGGTCGCGAGATTAAGACCACATGCTTTTATCGTGTGATCAGATATATTTATCCCTAATTACGAGCGCATGTGACCGTTTTTCAACGTTGTTAATCAGGTTAATCTTAATATATATCTTAATATATATAAATTATGTGTCACGGTGTTTGTCCACTATGGACTCCTAAACTACTAAACCGATTTAAATAAAATTTTGCACACTGTGTGCAGTTTTATCCAACTTGAAAGATAGGATAGTTTATGTCTCAATTTATAATCGCAAATATTTAACTATAAAAATATTTCCTAGAAATAATGTATATGGCAAAACAACGTTTGCGGAGTTAGCTAGTTTATTATATAGTAGCTGTTGCCCGCGACTTCGTCCGCGTGGTATTTAACAAAGACAACCGTTGACAACAGCCTGCTCGCCAATTCTGAGCCCGCGGGACGCATTGCAGGTTGTTGCTATCAAACTTAATCAGGCGCTGCGCTGCAACATTGGTTTTAACTTTTTTTCGTGAGATCCTATTTTTTTTCTAAAATAAAAGTAGCCTAAGTTACTCCTTGTTACATCAGCTATCTGCCAGTGAAAGTCCCGTCAAAATCGGTCCAGCCATTTCAGAGATTAGCCGGAACAAACAGACAGACAGACAGACAGACAGACGGACAGACAGACAGACAGACGGACAGACAGACAGACAGACGGACAGACAGACAGACAAAAATTGTAAAAATGTTGTTTCGGTATAGGTAACGTGTATACATCCAAATGCACTTAGTAAAAAGCGGTTATTTTAATATTACAAACAGACACTCCAATTTTATTTATATGTATAGATTTTGTAACTTTAAAAAGGTTACAAGTCAAGCTGGCAAGCCGCCTTTTATCTCGCGTAGAGTTATGGACTAACTCCATTATGTTTAGTAGATCATCAAAAAGTTCTGCAGGCACTAAACATAACACACTCGGACCAGCATAAACGCAAATACCACGACACAACTCGGCGTATAGTGTTCACACTTCGCTGAGTTTTCAATTTGAGCTGCAATAAGGTATCCTTATGCCTTCTTATATGATACCCACGCAATATGGAAGTTTGTATCTTCAATTATCCTATGCAAAGCAGATACTCTGACTCTTTTGAGATGTTACGTTGCTACCTTATCACTCGTTTGCATGTATGATGCCAATATATCTGTGCTCTTCTTACTTATATATAGTGTACTTTTTAAATTAGTTTTTTTTTTAAATATTTACCAACCATTCGTTTAAATTTCGAATGGCACGAAGCTACCAGTCGATGTCATAGAAAGTTACTATTCATTACAAAGTATTTTCTTTCGTAATGTCATTTTTAAATGCATTTGTTAATTATGGATGCGATGTGATTTCTAGCTTCTTTAACTAAAACAGAAAGTACATATGTTGTCGGAGCGCAAAATAGAGACATAGGCAAAATGAGCACTCAATAAAAGCTTTAATAATATATCAGGTTAATCAAACTACTTTGGATAAGGATGTCAATGAAATGGACGAGCATGTTAATAAATGATCAGTCGATAGAACGGGCTAAATAAACTTGTCAATTAGGGTATAAATAAATAATCATTATAGAGCTTATTGGCCATTTAGTTTTAATGTACGACCCGGCCGGAAGCCAGTGAGATTATAAATGGCGTCGCCTCTTTTATTCACCTCTCACTCGCACACTATCGCTGTCTATATTCACACTCGTAAAAAATAAGTAAACATGTACAGCAAATTGTACAGCGCCTCTAGCAGACAGTATTTAAAACATTCAAATCTCCATACAATGTAAAAAGACTGAAGGGTTACGGGATACGGTTTGCTTACAATAATCTTACGGCACTATCCTTTTTACTTATGTGTATGTGTTGTTCAAATTATATAAATACTAGCTGCGCCCCGCGGTGTTACCCGCGATTAAAAAGTATATCCTTTTCCTCTATGTCATTTTGCAAATGCACGGTTTCTGTATGCTATCCCATAAGAACCGTGTATTTTTCCGGGATAAAAATTAGCCTATTTCTGACCTCTAAACTACCACTAGGCAAATGCAAAAAATCATGTCGATCCTTTGCTCTATGAAAAATTAAAACAAATCTATCCCACGGGAACCATACATTTTACCAGGATAAAAAGTAGCCTATGTGCTATTCCAGACTATAATCTATCTCTGTGCCAAATTTTATCCAGATCCTTTTAGCCGTTCTGGCGTGATTGAGTAACAAACATCCATCCAGCCAAACTTTCACATTTATAATATTAGTGGGATGAAATAAATATAAAGCTTTGAACGAATACATATTAAACACGCTGTAAAGGTATATGTTCACACGGATATAAATTGATAGATTGCTTTCACGATATGTTTCTTGGAATGCAATCAATCTCACGTCAAACCTACTCTTCTTCTTCTTTCTTTACGAAATGAAATGCGATGAAATAAAATGGATATGAATATGGCCTCACCCGGAACTTAGCGGGTATTTTGCCAGTGTCAAGTAATTAATAGCAATATTAAATTCAATAAATACACATTATTAATAAAATAATGGATGTGACATGAAGAAATGAAAATGGCGTGTCCTCAAACCTACTCGGCGTCTGATTAAGTCTGACGGAACAGTTACAGCGTGGGATATTTCATAGAGGAATGGCTTTCTTTTTTTAATACTTTTAAGCCAAAATATTAAACTGTTTAAATATTTTCTTCTTTTAATTTGCGAGGCCATCGATGATACTAATTCCCTTTTGGCTTCATCAAATTCAGGATGATGTTTGTTAAAACTCAGCCAGTTTTTTCCCCGGCAGGCGATCATTCAAACATCATTGAATGCGCTTCTTAAATTATTTATTTGGATAACACAACAGGTAACAATCAAAAAAATTAAAACACTGAAGTATACTACATTCATGACCTGGATTGAGATCCAAAACGAGGGTCGGTGGTGGGTTCCTCTTCCCTCATTTGTTTAACAATGGATTTCCGCAACGTATCGGCTAGTTCTATCAATTAATTGAAATAGTGTTGATGCGATTCATACATATTAATGCGCTCCGACGAATGCTTCGCTTTTGCTTGCCGTGATAACGCGTCACACTTAGTTTCAGACGCCAGTCTGTCCCCTCGGCGGTTGGTTCAACATGTGACATAAAACCGTCGCATTTATAACCCGCATCCACAATTTTCGTTAAGCACACTAGTTGTACACATTCATACAGGGTGCTTCAAAAAGGGTATAATAAGTTTAGAGCCTGGACTTCTTTAGTGTATTTGTAAACACTATGTGAAATCAGACTTTCTTCTTTTTTTTTACGAAATGAAATGCGATGAAATAAAATGGATATGCAAATGGCCTCACCCACAACTTAGCGGGTATTTTGCCAATGTCAAGTAATTAATAGCAATAAAACATTCAATAATAAATAAAATAATGGATGTGACATGATGAAATGAAAATGGCGTTCCCCAAATCAGACTTTCGATATATCGATTAAAAAAACTGTTAGTAAAAAATCACAATTGTCATGTTTACACTCATGACGATTGTCATGTCATGTCATGTTTCTGACAATTGTGATTTTTGTGAACAGTTTATTTTTTATATTGATCTTTCAAAATTCTGGCTTCTCATAGACTTCACAATATGCGTAAGAGGCCCAGGTTAATGAAGGCTTAGTATACTCTTTCTGAAGCAACCTGTATACGAGTACATGCAAACCCGACGAATGATGTTATGTAAAACCGAACGTATTTTATAAAACGTGACAGAATTTTCAGTCGAAACAGGAGTTTCATCAAATCACTGTGCGGTGCAGCAAATGAAAGCGTTTGTATGCAAGAAAATGCGCAATGCGACGCCGCATGACGTCATTTCCCATCAATTGAAGGGTTGTAAGTCTAAAGGGTCTAAGTGCCAATTTTATTTTTTAGAGATATAACAACAAAAAGTAGCTTGGGTTGGCACATAGATCGTATTTTTGTAATAATATAGATTTTTTTTTGGCACTTGGACCCTTTAGAATAACAACCCTTCAATTCGATTGCCGCATTCAAACATTCCGCTTTTTTTTTTAGGAACCAAAACAAAATTCCAGAGCCAACATATTATTGAGAGCGCACTATGAGAACGTGAACGCACTATGAGAACGTGAAAGTTTTTTTAAGTTATTAATTTCTTTGGTGTACACCAAAGTTGCTATTCACTAATCCAGTCTTAACCATATAAACATATCATTTGCATAAAGGCTATCTAACTTTTTTTTTTTTTTTTTTTTTTTATTACATTATAGGCAAGTATTTGATCTCGATCTCACCTGATGGTAAGTGACGATGAGATCTACGATGGAGCATACTTGCCTAGGTAGGAAGGCGGCAGTAGATAAGAGACGCTACATTCACTAGGCTCATGCAGCGCAACTGATCTGACCCGCCATCCATGAATGGCAACACCGAACATCATGCCGGAACACGGCTAGGCCGCTTGGCGACATGGCTTTGTTCAGTGGGTGGTGACTAGCCACGGCCGAAGCCTACCACCAGTAGAGTTGTCACCTGGTTGGCACCACCCAGGGTCACGTGTAGGGTATCTCGAGGGTACTTAATTCCCCTACGGACGAAGGTGACTCGACCCCAACTATATACAAGTGATTCAGAAAGGATAAGTATATCCTATAGTATATATAAGAATATCCATTTGAATTCATTATGTGAAGTCATAATTATGATATGTCGATTAAAAAAAACCCTACAAAATGGCAATTGTTTTATGTGTTTTTTTAACGAAGTCATCAAATTTTAATAAAACTAATTTTACGGATTCTATCGCGTTTATTTTTTGTTTTTTACGTTCCCGAAGTCGTCAAAATTGTTACTTAACATAATTTCAAATGCGCTCAAGATGCGTAGCTTTAAAGCTTACCCCTTTCTGAAGCATCCTATAAATAGTACATCATTCACAGTTAATTGTGATACAATTAAATTGTTGGGTAGAAAAATACTTTATATAGTCAACTCTTGAATTAGAAACTTTCGTGCCATAAAATAAATCAACGCCTTTGTTCTATAAATTCTTGAGTCTATAAATCAGGGCGAGCACTATCAGTAATAAGCGATAATATCCACTATATTACTTATAGCGTTATATAGAAGCTATTCGCCAATCAATTAGTCTGTTACGGGTGTGACGACGCGATTGGCAAAATTGTTAATGACCCTGTGTTTTCCAAAATATCTCGTGATTCAAACCGGAGTGTTTTAAATAATACTTGATTGTGTATTGGAAGGATCAACCACTATATTACAGTTTTAAATATTTGTGGTGACAAAGAAAAAGTATCTACGTATATTTTATCAGTCCCGAGGAAAATCCAAATGAACTTGGAAATCGGAAGGAATTAAAAAAAAATGGAGAACCAGGAAATAACGTTATCCACATTTATAGTTAGCGTTGCCTTGGTGTGCCTAGATAACAGAAAAATGGATACTCCTTATGCATTTTTAGTAGTCATACGACAACCCAAGTTGCACTGTACTCTTTCCATTCCTTAAAGGATCTTCGCGGCGTTTTAAATTGATTTCAAGAGCCTCATTTGCTATGCGAGTGATCAAAGCTCGGACGGATTTGCTGGGCGGTACGGATTGGGTGCTGAAAGGCGAAGGGGTATAGAGCTGAATTATTGATAAGCATGTAAAAAGGGTCGGAATGGTGTTTATGGGTATTTTATTAGATTTTCAGGTTCAACTTAACAAAATTGCTTTCAGCTACACGCTGCAGTTTTTTACTCGTATTGATTTCTTATATTTACGCGAATACTACACATTGAAATAAAACTAATTTTGCGTATATTATCGCGTTTATTTTATGTTATTTACAGCAACTATGGTCACGTCCAGTCCAGTCCTCCCGTGACCTATGGTTTGTAAAGCAGCCGAAAAATCGGGAACGTAAAAAACATAAAATAAACGTGATAAAATAAGCAAAAATAGTTTTATTTGTATTTTATATAACAATACCAGCCATTTTAATTTCCCACTGTTGGGCACAGACCTCCCCTCGATGCGAGGGGGATATGTATTGTATTATATTTTGGAAGAGTCGCACTTAGCTAGCACTTTATACAGGTTGATTCAGAAAGAGTATACCAAGCATTGAACCTGTGCTTCTTTTGCGCACTTGAAGTCATTATGTGAAGTAAAAGAATACATTTTGTACCCATTTTTTTTTTAATTCTGTTATCCAAATTCTGACTTCACATTTAAGCGCGCACATTTAAGGCATATATCCTTTCTGAATCACCCAGATAAGAGAAACAAAACTGCAAATTTATTGTTTATGGTTTCATAGAGTGTAATTATTTTGAGATCTATGATCGGTTATCCGTACACTAACAACTAGACAAGCTTAATACCGAAGCTCAGTGGATTAGCTTTGGCTTCATTAAGCAGCACTCTGCTAATTAGCTGCGCCGGACAGACTGAAATCTGATATATCCGCCGGCCCGCCTCGTGTACCGACAGTCAGTATCAATTATGACCCGTTGCATAAAGTTGGCATAATTCATTATGTGCTGGAATTAATTATGATAGATTTCTTAGTTAATAATAATGAACTGGACGGCCTGATTAGCGCAGTTGGTAGTGACTCTGCTTTCTGCGCCGAGGGTCCCGGGTTCGAATCCTGGTGGGGCGAAGGGACAAGCTTTGTGTGATGAGCACGAATGTTTGTACCCGAGTCATGGATGTTTAATTTATGTATATAAGTATTATATACTGAGTTCGCCCTTAGTCCATTGTACGGTACCCATAACACAAGCGTTAAGCTTAATCTCGGACCGTATAATTGGTGTGTTCGTAGGGCGATATTTACTATTATTTATGAACTAATCTTCTCTTCGTCTTTTTCTTTCTTTCTTTCTTAATTGGTAATAATAATCATATCTCCAGATGAAAATATCATCTCTATACGGTTCCAATCGAAGCTACCTTTGTATTATGGATACCGTACAATGGACTGGGGGCGATCCCAGGATATAATACTTGTATAAATATTAAGCATCCATGACTCGGGGAGGTACAAGCATTCGTGCTCATCACACAACATTTGCGAACCCAGGAATGTCGGGTTATCAAGTCAAAGTGTGCGCATAGCATGGCAACACACTGGTTCTTATTTTTTATTTGTTACGATAATGGTTGTTAAAAAAAAATTGTGTTATTTTTTTTTTAATTAAAATGAGACAAGCCCGTTGAGTTTCTCGCCGAAACTTCTCAGAAAAAAAAAATGTTAACGACAACTTTTGAATGCTCCCGTGGACCTATACCATAACAGATGATTTAACTTTGACTTATGTCGAGCAATGGACGGAATTCGGCTGATGGATGGATGGATGAATGATAATACTAGCGTAGATATACTTATCTTTGCATCAAGCTCTAATAGTATGCTGGAAATATAGAGCGTTTGATTTACACTCGGTTTGATACCCGAATGATGACGTATCACTACCAACTACTACCACAGAGACTACCTAGTAGTGTGACTTGACTAGACTAGACATTTAATTTTCCTTACATAGAACACCTGTTACATATTCAACACACTCCGCATTCTATTTATACTGCTATTCGCAGATAGGATCCAGGACTTACTTGTACGTGGTAGACTGATTCTAAGCACGATTTCTTTCATATATCATTTGCGAAGTGAACCTAGCTTCAGTGCCACAAGAGACGGGAATTATGATTTCAGCAATAAATCACAAATAGAACCCACGAGCCGTGATATTTAGGATTTTCAAATGTAGTCACAAAATTGTCTAACTGCTTATGTTATGTCTACAAATACTCTCCTTTGGTTACATTATATTTTTATATACTTTATAAGGAGGTATATTTTTTTTTTTTATAGAACTAAAGTTAATAGAATTAATAAAAAAATTACGTAGGTATATTTTTGATATGCCTACATTATATTATGGATCTATATCAGAATGTGTTAACAAACCCTACCTTCGGGATATTTGTCAAAAGGCCCATACAAATTCTGTCAAATAACTTGTGGATAGATAAGACTATCAAAGTTTGCAATTTATTTCTTGGTAAATATTATGAGAACCAGCCCACAGAATTGTGGGTGCACCATAGCTAAACTCGGCCTACCATCACACAAATAATGGTGCGATGGTATCTAATATTCAAAACGCAATCAAACAAATTAATTTCTCAGTCGTGAGATTCGCAGGTTTCGTGCCGAGACCATAGCGCTATCAATCAATGTGACTAATCACTGACACCTGCCTTATCGAAGGCCTTGGGTTGTAGGATGGGCTGGAAAATGGCCTTATCGAAGGCCTTGGGATGTAGGATGGGCTGGAAAATGGCCTTATCGAAGGCCTTGGGATGTAGGATGGGCTGGAAAATGGCCTGTTTTAGTGACGCATCTGGTTCTTATTAATCTTGTAAAAATATGTTTTAAATTTTATTAAAAATACTTACCTACCAACTTTTATTCGTTACATCAATATAATATATCATTAATTAATCAAATTGTACTTGACGGAATATTGTGTCGTTAACTTTGTGACGGCACTAGTTGTGTCCTCACCATTTTTGCTCCCGTACGACGCCTGCCGTCCTGCCGCCGCGCTGTACCTATTATATTATAAACTAGCTGTTACCCGCGACTTCGTCCGCGTGGTATTTAACAAAGACAATACCGTTGGCAACAGCCTGCTCGCGCGTTCTGAGCCCACGCGACGCATTGCAGGTTGTTGCTATCAAACTTAATCAGGCGCAGCGCTGCAACATTGGTTTTTATTTTTTTTCGTGAGATCCTATGTTTTTTTCTAAAATAAAAGTAGCCTAAGTTATTCCTTGTTACATCAGCTATCTGCCAGTGAAAGTCCCGTCAAAATCGGTCCAGCCATTTCAGAGATTACCCGTAACAAACAGACAGACAGACAGACAAAAATTGTAAAAAATGTTGTTTTGGTATAGGTACCGTGTATACATCCAAATGCACTTAGTAAAAAGCGGTTATTTTATTATTACAAACAGACACTCCAATTTTATTTATTTGTATAGATAAACAAGACCAAGCCACCAATTAAAAGATACAATAGCTAACTCAAGTCTTTGATGTTCTGGTAGTAAGTAGATATACAAAACCAAACTGATGTGGTACTCTATTTCTTAACATTTCGAGTCCAAAATCCAATGCAGCCACATCACTAGCCTCACTCCCCGTAAACCGCACGCACACCCATTAGTATAATTGCTAAATCATTCGCTTATTTAAACGTACATCATTTGCACGACTTGTGAATTAGCTTTATGCCTGTAGTAAACATCAAAAAATCCAAAACCAAGCGTACCATTGCAAGACCTCAAGACACAGTGAGCTCTTTCTGCGTAGATCGGACCGCAAGTAACAACTAAATATGAGGGTACCCCCGTCAAACTATGACACTAGGACGTCAACCACCTCAGTCCTCCCGTGACCATGGTTGCTGTAAAGCAGCCGAAACGTCGGGAACGTAAAATCAAAAAATAAACCGCGATAAAATCCTTAAAATTCGTTTTATTTCAATGTGTAGTATTCGCGTAAATATAAGAAATCAATTTATAACTAACTTATCTTTGTATCTGTGCATCGAGTATTTTTGGAGAAAAATAATTGTATGGAATGTTATTTTCGATACTGCGGCTGAATCCGATATTTTTGGAATTTGTCTCTTACGGGAAAACTACAGCAGAGATTTGGATGAAATTACCACGTCGAAAGCTGAATACTGAATACTGGATTAATGATCCCGAGACAAGAACAGTGCTAGCTGTAAAACATAGAGTACATTCAACCTAGCATGTTTGTCTTGTCGGCGTACTCGATTAGCATAAAATCTCTGCTCTCTCGGCTCATATCTCACTTGCTCTGGCTCGAGATAGTTACTGTGTAGAATTTTACGCCAGCCGTTTGGCCCAGCGCCAGTGCGCTGTTTTCCTGGTAATCCCGCTTATATTTTGGTTGCATAGCCTCAATGTGCCTGTAAAACATCGGTAGATTTTTGTTTACCAAAAAAAAACCGTTATTAGATAAAACTAACCATTCTGTGTGCGTGTGAAGTTTGAGTTCACTTGACAATACATACATATTCCCACAGCTGTCTCTCATGGGTGCAGAGAGATATCATTTATTGGTATATGCTACCATCGCTTCATACTCATTAAATTTGCCTTTTTGGAAGAGAGTAACGACCCGGTCGTGGTAGGTTCTCCTTGGGGGCTCCCTTATGATAAGTTTACACACTTTGCCTATCCAATCGTAGTTCATCCATCCACTCCAATAGCCAAATTATGTTCGCTTATCTTACCAATATTATTATAGTAGAGATGCGAACGTTTCCGTTGCGTAGTATTTACTTTCGTAGCGGCTTCGTTGGCGTAGACGTTGCTACACTGCTACGCTGACTGCTACGTGCTAGAGCTTGAAGTCAAATACGCCAACATAAGTAATTTGTAAATGTGGGAGCCATGTAGCCATTAACTCGTAATTATACACTTAGAGTTAGTACTTTTTTTGACCAGCTGCTAAAGTCTGCCTAGCCGTTTCTACATGTTCTCACATACCTATAACAATATACTGCTAAAAAATGTAAAATATATTTTTAAAAAGAGCAACCATGGAGTTTCTTGCCCGTTCTTCTCCATGGGAACGGCATTCCGAACAGGTGGTAAAGTTGTAGATTAGCATTTTGTAACACTTTTTACGATTAATAAGTACTGTACTTAATGGTTTACATGACTACAAAATATTCTGATTCTGATGAAAAAAAAAGCAATGAATGTTTTAACTACCGGTACCAAGTTCCATTTATCATCATAATATATATTCACTACTTATAAATAATAAATCTTCATCACTTCGGCGTGTCGTAAAACAAAAACCTTGCGAATATTTTATGAACTATGCTACAGAACCTTATAAGAAAATGAATACTATACTAGCATAAAGTAAAGAAAACGAAGTAAAATGTGAATATGGCAGTAAAGGTTGAATTTAGTTTTAAAATATTTTCCCGTCCATTTTTCTGAGAGCGTCGCTACCATGTGTTAACACGAGTTTGCTGGTTAGATGGCAAATACAATTTTACTTTAATGTACCTACAGTAAATCTCTTAGGGTTACCATAATGTATCTACATTTAAAAATTCTGTCAGAAATCCTGATTTCTATATAAAAATGTCAACAATATGGTAGTAAACGCCGTTATTTATACTAGGAATAAAAAAAATGTGGGCTCTCTCTCTTTTACGAAATAAGGGCTATGTCTAATGTTTTTCTTTTTTTTCATGATTATTGGTTAATCATAGTTAACGATAACTTAGTCGCGGCTGAAGAAAAGGGAGCTATGGAAGAATACCTAGATGACGATTTTATATACGAACATTATGATGTACAGAACCAAACTCAACTATGACAATAAATCATAATAAAAATACATTTCAAAAATAATAAAAGATAGTGAACCTAAAAGTAGGTCCAATTACCCACATTCTCTACAAATTATTTTTCAGTAAGGTCATTATCATAATTGATAAAATGTAATAATCTATAAAAATCATAATCAGTCAGTAATCAATAAAATATTATAATTAGTAATCTATAAAAATCAACAACCAATTAACTAAACCTGTATTATTTCCTTTTACGTGTTATAGAATACATCGGCTTCCTGGGGTTATTACATTAAGTCTCATTAAGTCTCAATGTCGATTTATTACGATCGTTATCGAGTAAGTTAGTTAATCGATTGAGTCATATTTTTGTGATCATCACATTTCACAATGATTCCGTTGTATATAGGAATGCTATGCAGATAATTTGTGTGTACAAACTTAACTTTATTCGGTAAATAACTTTGTTTTTCAACGTTGGTAATTTTACCCAGATAAGAATTATTCAATGCCTAAATAACTAATTACTTCTGCCTTCCATCGTAAAGCAATATGGAAAGAGCAAGGCGAAAGTTTACTTATTGCTGAAGCAATTTTAAATTTCAAATTAAAAATAAACTTCTTCAAGACTCGGGCAGCTTTGAGAACGACTGATGAGAGTATTTTTTTTTTGTTATTTTACTAGAAAATAGCTTGAACTAAGACATGCTGTCAACATTTTTTCGCCCAACATTCACGGCGTGGTACCGTGAACAGTGTTATAGTATAATCGTATAACAACATCGAGTAAGCATGCTGACACTGTCATTCTTATCTATACATCTATACTATTTATATGTAAAAAAATAAAATTGGAGTGTCTGTTTGTAATATTAAAATAACCGCTTTTTACTAAATGCATGTGGATGTATACACGGTACCTATACCAAAACAACCTTTTTTAAAATGTTTGTCTGTCTGTCTGTCTGTTTGTTCCGGCTAATCTCTGAAATGGCTGGACCGATTTTGACGGGACTTTCACTGGCAGATAGCTGATGTAACAAGGAGTAACTTAGGCTACTTTTATTTAAAAAAAAAATAGGATCTCACGTAAAAAAATTAAAACCAATGTTGCAGCGCAGCGCCTGATTAAGTTTGATAGCAACAACCTGTAATGCGTCCCGCGGGCTCAGAACACGCGAGCGTCAACGGTTGTCTTTGTTAAATACCACGCGGACGAAGTCGCGGGCAACAGCTAGTTTATAAAATAAAAATATGTGTGTGTGAGCGTGTTGGAACACGCTTATGGTAACGCGACGCTACGTAAACGACGAATAGGGGTAAGTCAAAAATACAGCCTCGGAAGCTGACTACGCCGAGCTAAGCGGACGAGTTCGTATATAAACTCACGCTATACTCTATAGTCTATTTTGTATGGAAATTGAACAACGCCTGTAGTGAGCGGTATTTGAAGCTTTCAACTTTTTTTTTTGTCCGCTTATGACACTTGCAACGGATATTCGGCGCTGAGTTATTACTAACAACTATGGGTGTATGTGAAGTCAACTTGCAGGATACAATTTGTGACCAACGAAGTTGAATACCGTTGTAACATCCAATATGAATCATCAAGTGAATTCGCCACAAGCGCAGAGCCTTAAGACTTCTTCATGAGCACGAGCTGAAAGCGACACTGAAGTACAATTAAAACAACATCAAGATAACCTTAGTTTCATGAAGTTACCCAGCATTTGCGCGTGTGCTTACGAACTTTATTTGACAAGGCAAGTTTAGTTTAAAATGGCTTTCAAAATAGCTTTCATCGACCTGTTTTGTTTGAAATATACAATTGAGTGGATCAAGTTTTATGAACACATCTTATTTCCAAAATAAGGTTTACTTACACAACTTTTAAATTAAACAGTACAAGCACGCGTCAAAAATATTTCCCACAAATTATCATAACAAAACCGTCTCATCCCAAATATTCTATTCAAAATATCCTATTGAAAATATTAAAAGAAATCGAGACGTTCACATTATGAACAAAAGAAGGAATTTAATAAGACTTGGTACTACAAAATATGAAAAGAAATAATGTAACGAAAACTTCATTAAAATACTCCGTGTTTTCATTTATAAATCTCCAAGATATGCTTTTCTTTTTTTTGTAAACTTAAATGCTTGGTCCCCTCTAAAGAAACATAAACACTGAAATAGATTTAAGATTTCACTCACAAAAATTGCCATTAATTTGAGACTGTTAATTTTGGTAAGTGTTAAAAGCTTATTTTCTCAGACTTTACTTACTTTTCTTCTTCTTCTTCTTTTAAAGCAGCTAAAAACTATAAATATCCGTGGATGAAGCATGTCCACGATACTGCTCTCTTCCCACTATTATTCGCCAATCTTTAATGACAAATGTCTTTATAATTATTTATTTCTAAAATTCTTTAACATAACATAAAATAATTAATTGCACTATATTATATAAATTATCTAGTACCCTATGTACCCTTAGCGATATTTTATGAACACTTTAATAATCTGAGGACAGTGTAGTGTAGTGAGTTGTAATATCATTAACATGAACCTATTAGTATAAGGTTTTAATATAAACGTACATATTGTAACTGTCGACTGTTAAGCAATAAATAAAATTTAAAATAATAACCACCATTAATAAAAATTAAAAAAAAATTAAGTACCCTACACTACTTAATTACAATAATTCTATCGTCTTTATCGAATCTATTTTGCAAATCACTAGTTTCAACGCCGAACACATGTCGGTAATCGTCAAAGTTTCCAAGTAAATGCCCGCCTTCACGCAGTCACGCGCCACGAGTTTCTGGAACACCGGGAACTAGGAGCTGAGGCAGTTGCTCTCGGGAACTCGTAAAATAGATTGAGAAAGGCCAAACTTAATCATGACAATATACGCCATGAATTTATTGTTGTTTCAATCCCGAAAAAGGGAAATTCCAAGACCTAGTTAAGTACAACAAGTGAAGTTGTTCATGTGAAAATCCCAAGCACCGAGCTAGAACGCTCGCTGTATAAGCACGAATATACATATATTATATACTTAATTACATACTTAATTTGGTATCTGATTATCACTTGTTTACGGTAAAGGTAAACATCGTGAAGAAACTTGCATGTCCAAGGCTTAAACAAAGAAACAATATAGACTGACTACACAAATCGGCTTAGTATTTTCTGCTTCAATATGTTTTGCGTGATACTCCATCCATATTTGTTTTCCATCGAAGGTCCAAGGGAACAAGTTTTCGAAAGACATATGAAAAATAAACAAATCCACAGCTTTAAGAGCACTGTTTATAACTTAAAGACTTTCTTATTTTCAGATAATAAAAAACATACGATTTCTCATTATTCTATGGTAGGTAGTGTTTCCAGGGTGTGGAGGAAGTAAACACCGTGAAGCAGAATATAATACTGAATACGTGACGTATCCCAGCTACTAAAGATTTTTTTAGCGATATAAATAAAAAGGTGTTAGGCTGGTACTCCGTAAAAAATAAGGATTTTGATATCAGGAAATTCGGCAAACGCCTACTGATGTGTTCACAGATTTATTAATAAAGAAATCAGAACTTCGTACTGTTTCAATGGTTATCTTTTATATTCGAACAGTACAATTAAAAAGCTCTTATCTTAACAAGTAAGATAATAATAAAAACTTCAACAAACAGATCGCTGACTTTCGCGATTTTCCAAAAGCAATCGCGTGAAATGCATTCCCTCTGTGCATCCAACAAAAGCATTTCTCTTTAAGATCACAATCTCAATAAAATTCACAATCTTAGTTTAAAATCAATTTAACGACATCCCATAAACCGGTAATAAACTCGTTTGAACCGGTAGCAGCTGGCTCACACTGGGTTCCATTGTTCCGCGCTACCCATTGCAGTTTAAATGCTTTCTTAATAGAAAGCAACTGTATTTAACGTAAAACTGTATACTATTTTAATAATATATATATATTATTAAAATAGTATAAGTATTATATAAGTTTTATCATTATCTAGAATATATTCTTTTCTATAGAGTCGAGGGTCCACACACCAAATCATAAAATATTTTTATTACCATATTTTGAGTATGTTTCTCTCCACACGGGCTATACCCGGTTCTTTGGAAGGCTTGCGCGGGGACATGGGTCCAACACGTAGAGGTTTTTTTGAGAATTTTAATGTTATGTTAACCACCTGCTGAGATCAAATGCTGAAAATTATAGCATAAACAGCGAATTGACCTCAGCAGACGGAAGAACTATTGCAGGAATATGGAAAGATAATTCGGACTATGGATTGAGGTTTGGATGTACATGAGATAGAGCTATTGGAAGGGTAGCGCACACCGGCGTAATCAGCTCTTATCCAATTATTATTGGCATTACCATATTTTTATTATTATGTATCGTGGGCCTTATATTATTATCGTTCGATCGCTAAATATTGGCAAACAGGTACCGTAATACAGTTCTAGTACGTGAAGTGAATACTAAACTTTCGGCCCTGTGCAAATAAGGCCATAACATCTATTGACCCAGCAATCTTGTGGTTAACAAAGGCACAAAATGGCAACCGTACTATTATGTGTCTCTTTCGGATTGTGTAGTAACGGTTATGTAAGTACTATATGAAAGACGCAATGTCTGGAGAGTAGGTTCACGTACTTTTAAAAGGACATCGAGTAGACTTTTATGCAAATGTTAGTGGTAAGATAAGGAATATTCTAGGTAAGGCAGTTTGCTGTAATGGGAAATATTACGTGGGGAACCATCAGTGTCTAATATATGTCGATGGGAGGTCTAACGAGCATAATTCACTATGATAGATCTAAAGTAGAGTCGCAGAATGAAAATGTTCGTCACCTGAAAGTCGACTATGCCTACGTGTACTAAGAGTTCAAGGTCTGTAATGCCAACATTCCGGTGCAAGAAACAGGACTGCTAACTTTTTAATAATTGCTACACGTTTACTATCTGTGGACCAAAATGTGTGTGGATTGCTACGTTTTGTAATTTTGCTTAGTCCATCCCTTATATTTTTTATTAAAATGCCATTAAAGAAAATGGAGTCAATTATCAAATATTCTTAAAAAAAGTATTGGTCACATTGACAGACACTGGGAATTTTATTTTTAATCATCAGCAACAAATAGGATATACCGGATCTACTGACTACGTATAAATATTAATGGCCAGTTAACCATTAGACATGAAAAAAAATCAAACAACTTTCAACTTTTTTTTTTCAAAATTCTTTCCATTGATCAAATTTAAACCTTGTTGTCGACAAGCTACACATGAATGCTATGGAACAGTCTAAACTGTGATATATAGTTTAAAAATGCAACAAGTGGTCGTGAAACGTTAAATAAATCAATTTGAAAACAGACGAACCTTTTCATCGACTGTAAAATGATATTCCTTTGTATTACATCGAGGGTCCTTCAAAAGATTATGCATGATATTTGTCATGAAGTTGACAGTGCATATACCTTTGCCCATGCCCATCAGTGTGACATGGGTCTCGACACCCGATTACATTAGTATACCCTACCCAATAAACACAATCCGAGAAAGCGTAAACAGGCACTCGCTAACATGTCAAAGGGTCACATCACAGTGTAAAGTTGTCCCTTCCCCATACTGTGGTTATGTCCGATCCGTCTGAAATCGGATAACTAGTTATCAATAAGTTATATTTCGTTAACTAACAAGATTACGCTATAATCCCATGAGCCTTTGAAGTTTATAATGGGTCTGGAAGGTCTAGCCATGGTTTTGTGTTTAGAATAAGCTCAGATGATAAGCGTCCTTGTGGTATTCTCTATAATAATGATATTTAGTTGGTAAAGAAAAACATGGTCAGGAAACCTGCCTGTTTGAGAGAACCCTATGAAAGACGTATGAAGTCCACCCCAATGGGCCAGCGTGGTGGTCTATGGCCTTATCACCCTCGCATTGAGGGGAAGCCTGTGTCCCACAAGTCGGTGGCAGCACCCAGCCATCATCCCTATTGAAATTGGGATGTTTTTTTTATTTAAATCCTCACGTATCATCCTTGGTCGGTATGGGTGTTCGTCAGTGACGTAAAAACAAACAAACACAAACACAAAAAACGCGATAAAATTATTTAAATTAGTTTTATTTCAATATGTAGTATTCGCGTAAATATAAGAAATCAATCTATAATGCTTTGTTTGTATAAAACTGACTCAAATCGATTAGATAACTGTTCACCTTATCTAAACGCTCATAAAACTTAGCTTTAAAGGCGAGACGACTGTCGTAAAGTTTGAAAGCGGGAAAATGCAGCTGTGCACGACATACACGTTAACGTTTTGCATTTATTTTTAAAAAGTTAAATTGAAATTTGTGGACCTTAAAAAATTAAACGCATCATAAACAACTTAGGTGTATTGGAGTATTACATAACGTGTTTCCTCTTCCGACAACCAAGTTGTTTACCTCCCAATGTTTTTTCTTACGACCATAGTCAAAGTCAAGTCTTTTATTTCATATAAGCCTACGGGGGCACTCACAATTTGTTATTTACATGTTTTTTTTTCTTAACTCTACAACCGGATCGGAACGCGACCTCAACTGAGAAGATCCGGCAAGGAACTCTTTTTCTTGTATAGCCATGTTTATGACAAAAAAAATAGAAAATTAAACTCCAGTGTGTTACGATGCGAGGCGCACCGTCTCCGACAGCAACCAAATAGGTACTCTTTATTTTTCAACACTCTTCAGTTCCCAGTGACGATAATTTCCAAACATGTTTTCACATAATTCAGTCGTCGAGTCGCTCGTAGGTACACTCGGGGCTAGACCACTTATTTTTATTACCCACCACACAATACAGTCTAATGAAAATAACAGGATAACGATTCAAGAGATTGTGGGGGTAACATGTTGCCCTGATACTTTACTAATTCAATGTCGTAAGTTGACGTAGGCACGTAAGGCAATGGAATATTGTTATAAGCAGGCGCCACAACCTTCCGATCCTAACAAATCCTATCCTAAGCAAATTGGGGAAGAGGAACCCACCACTGGCCCCCTGCTTGTTAACCCTTCCAATTATAAACCAAACAAGTTGATCAATAATTATAGAAGCCAGCAACACTGAACTACTCTAAGATGTTAGTCGAGAATGTGTCTGTCACGTGTGTCGGGATCCCAATTAATATGCAAGTCTCCGCGAAACGATAGGATGCTGGCTTCTTTAATTATCAATCAACTTGTTTCGTTTATAATTGCAAAAGTTGACAAGCCGAGGGTCAGTGATGGGTTCCTCTTCTGCCATTTGTTTAACAATGGATTGGAAGCAAACATTGTGAGACTCTTGCGCTTGTCTTGATCTCATGGAAATGCAAGACCAAGACCAAGACGTAAGGCAAAACTTATTCACACGCTGGCACGCATCCAAGACCTTATCTTCTCCTTATTAACGTCCGTTTAAACTTATCTTATAGCATACTTCTTACTAAGCCCTCGCTTTGTCTGTACATCACGGTACGCTTAAATAAGATCACAGTATAAAAATAGAACAACATTAATGGAGAAAACCATACTAAACACGCACATGTCATTATCATTGGTATTTCTTCCAATTTTAAATTTGAAAAAAGAATGAGATTTATGTCCTTTACCATAGACAAAAATGCAATGATTGTTACAGGCAGCTAATAAAGTAAGTACTAAACATATCAACGTGTATTTGCATGTCTTAATAACTAATAGGTACAAACCAAGTTATTCCTTTCACCCCGAGCATCGACTTTTAATCCCGCAATATATTAAACCGATTACCGTGAAATTAGACGGTTATTGAATTTATGTAAATCGGCAATCCCGAGGAGAATGGCGCGATATTATCTCGACGGTGTTCGATCGTGATGTAATATCAACAAGGGATGTGCTGAACCCAGTGAAGCTTGACACCTACTACGATTATATCGATATACTTATTAACAAGCCATGGATGTGCCCCTCGTAGCATTAAATAAAGTTTATCTACATAATCACTTTAATACTACAATATGAATCGTCAAAAATGTTACAAAATGCTGAGCTACATCTTTGCCACCCGTTCGGAATGCCGTTTCTATGGAGAAGAATGGACAAGAAACTCCATGGTTGCTCTTTTTAAAAAGATCTTTTATGTTTTTGAGCAGTACATTGTTATAAGTATGTGAGAACAATGTAGGAACGGCTAGGCAGACTTTAGTAGCTGGTAAAAAAAAGTACTAACTCTAACTATATAATTACAAGTTAATGGCTACATGGTTCTCAGTTTTAGTTTTATTCGATTTAAGTTACAAAATTTTTCATAGCATTATTTTGAAAGTTTTTTTTAAACAGATCCTGATATAACATAAATTATTACAAAAGTATTCATTATCAATTTTAGGTAAAATCATTAGTGAGGAGAGTGGGGTTGCCTCTATCTCTGTCGCATATAACTTATGGTGATGACGTCAAATGAATGTAGCTCTGTATTCTATTAGTAATCACAAAACCTAATTATAAAACGATAGAATAAAAAAATATGGTCAAATAACAATTTTGTATCACACTTACTGAGTTTCAGTTTTATCATAGAAAATACTTGAAACTTAACAAACTTAACAAACACTTAACGACGACTTAACAAACTAATAGTTACATAAAGTTTTCAATCAGTTCCTAATATCAAAACACGTCTAATATATTCCATGTTTGTGTCGGAGATCCACCCTCCCGGCTCTGGACCGGTTTATCTCAGCGATCTTGACAAAATAAACTTATTCACATTATACGCTCGTTTCCCGATAAAACCTTTCAATTCACCGGATACTCGAACTGGGTTTAAGAAGGTACCTATTTCAAATCTGCAAGATGAAATCAGGACGTTTTTACTCCTGCTCTGCTACTCTCTGCTACTCTGCTACTCCTCTTACAGTACTTTTAAATGGTCAAACTATCAGTGGCCTAACTGTCAAAAATAGAGTTTGGTCATTGACCAAGGAATGGTTTCAATATCCGATATTTAGTGAGATATATATATCACTACATATATATTTATATTATATTTTTTGACATACCTCTTATATACATCTTATAAGAGGTATATCAATAAATAAATAATATTGAATTTATACAACACACAACTCTCCGCTCGTCCCAATGTTAATGGATACTCTTCCTCGTGTTACGTAAGAAGGCTCAAGATGAACTCTTAAAAAAGTCTTAAAATCAATCAATACACGTCAATTACTCGTTTCAATGTTGTAATTGAAGAAGCTAGTATTGGATTATTTAGTCAACTGGTTGATCGATGGATCATAAAGTTTGACGTTTATATTTAAGGAAGCTTAGAAAGAGCTTCCTTATGCATTTTGGATATGATTAGGTTACGTGTGTTGAGTTACATTTAAATTACAACAGCTTGATTTTAATTGTTGCTTACAACAACAATAAGCATTCTATACTTCGTTTTTTTATTTTAAATATATAAAGTGCTAGAAACGTTTGCCAAACAAAATAATATTACGGAACTGCAAAAAGGAACTAAAAAAAAATCATATTTTGCAATAAAAAAGACCATATTACTTCAAGAAAGGGTTACGATCAAATTACAGCGCTCTGACAAAGGGTGGCCTGATAAGCGCTTCGAATTTCATATAACGGCCACAGCTGAAAACTGGCTTGTAGCTACTGGGATACCTACACCATTCCACTAAACTTGTGGAAATCTCTTGAATAATTACCTATATTTTGCACCTAATATACCTACATATTATGCACTATTTTATAACAGAACCAGCCATGTGCACAATCGTAACTTTAAAAAAAACTTCGTACTATCATTGACTCCCCATTTGACCCAATTTGGCGCTGAAGTTCAAAAATTCCCTTCTAAGTCCACCTCAAGGTTGCTCAAGGAATATATCTTCCAAATTTAAATATGTATGTCCAGCGGTTTAGGCCATGCATTATCTCTCAGTCGGTCAGTGTTAAAAATAGGTCACCTAATTGATTTGTGGCATTCCAAATTCAAATATATAATCGGCATTCCGCTACGAACCGGACTAAGGTCAAACATCCAAGTATTTGGGCGGCCGTTACCTAACTATTGGATGGGGCGGTTGGTTCATTTGCACGGTTGATCTTGTAGCGGTTTTGTATCGACTGCCCCTTTGTTAATTAAGCGATATCGTGGTTAACGAAGCGTATTATGTAAGTGGAAACAATGAAATTTAGAACCGGGTTCTATTTTCGTAGAATTCATCTAGGCGCACGGCTCAACAGATCGTGTG
This sequence comes from Pheosia gnoma, assembly GCA_905404115.1. Lineage (NCBI taxonomy): Eukaryota > Metazoa > Arthropoda > Insecta > Lepidoptera > Notodontidae > Pheosia > Pheosia gnoma. The sequence continues at coordinate 8,076,278 of FR989905.1, forward strand.
GTCGGATTCATTACACGTAATGGGAAAATGCCCTGATTTCATTCTCTGATAGCAATACCCGCGACTTTGTACGCCCATGACTATTCCGGACGAACCCTTCCATTTCCTGGGACTAAAAGTGTCCTGAACGCAACCACAGCTATAAATATGCCCCGTCTACTTAGGAGTCTTCACATTGATCTTATTATTTAGACATTTCGGAAAATATGCCAAAAATTCGAAATTGACCACGATTTTATTATAATGTATACATTACCGAGATATTCCTCCGTTGTACATAGACTACTTATAGAGGGAGATCGGAGCTAGTCGGCCGTACGACTCAGTGACCCGGCAAATCCGCTTAATCTTTAATTATCTCGGCCAAATGTCGACACTTGCCTCCCGGTTGTTCGCATTTATGCGTCAATGAGTTTCATTAGTTTATGTTATGATAGGTACGATGTTGTAGTAGATCCCTGGTTGGTATAGTATGTTACCTCTACTTAATTATGCTACAATAACTCTTCTAAATCAGGTAAAACAATATGGCGTTTCAGGAGGACAAATACATACCATAATAGGGTAATTAATAGTAGGATAGCGAATTAATATACTTATCTTAATAGAGCAATTATTTGTAGAATAAAATTTTACAAACATTCAACTAAGTTTTCAGCAGAAAACTTTACTATAGAGATAGCAAAAAACGGGGAAGTTATGACAGAAGAACTGTCAATCCAATTCTGAATTCCAAGACAACCTCTTACTTTCTTCATTTGTTAAATACCTTTTTATTACTTTTGTTTTATTATCCGTTCTGGGCCCCAAGTCCGCTAATACTATCGATTCATAATCGAACAGCAACCGCATAGTAACTGTCACTTTTGACAGATATCCCATACAATATTCGTCAAAAGTGACAGTTACTATGCGGTTGCTGTTCGATTATGAATCGATTGTGTTAGCGGACTTGGGCCCTGTTTTTATATCATTCATAAAATTTAATTTTGCAATCCAAATTTATTCTTATATTTTTTAGACTTATGTGATATTAGAATTCAAACCGCAGTTTCTTTTTAGATACCCACACATGTAATTTTAAAATTGTGCCTGTAAATAACATGTTATTTTTCAAATTCTTTGGTGGTTACATCACACGCGACTACAAAATGTTCGGTCAAAAATAAACAACAGTAGACAAAACCGAAAACTAATCCTAATAAAAACCACAATACACCAGCTTTTCTATTCAGCTTTATTCTAGAAAATTCTTAAGAAATCCCAGTATATCCGAGACAGAAAACAGAGCGGTGTATTTTCATCAACACAATAAGTATTGAGAGGATCATAAGATCAAGTATCTTGGTCGCGTGTGTTTTCTTATTTTTTTTATCAAGACTCGAACTCTTTTGCTATTCGATTTTGGATGACTGTGTGGGCTGGTGCAAAAATAATTTAAAGAATTTTCCTCAATCTTGAACCTCCCTCGAAGTTTTTCCTGAACAAATTAAATTTGTTTTTCGCGCATATCTTTGTTAACAAGTTTTATATACTTCATGTTTGAAATGGAGCCACTTATGTTGTTACCATAATTGCCGTCCCTTACGTCTATATTTTCTGATATCTTAATGTATATACATATTTACTTAATGTTTATACAATATCCAATTAATTTGTATTAAAATATAATTATGGACCAACATTAAGCACTTCATCTAAACAGGGTGTGCTGACACAAATTAGATTCAAATGTTGGCATACAGTTACTTAATATTGTAAGTACTGAATTATAATAATTTAACGGCATTCTGTATCGTTACATTATTCATGGCAGCCGAGACGCCGCGCTGTGTCTCAGATTACACTGATGTGATATAACCAATTTCATCTCGCCCTAAAAGGCATTTTACGTAGTATTTTTTTTATTTTGCATTAAGTAGTAGCTACTAAAGCGCAAGGGTATATATAGATACTTGTGTATTTAATCAAGTGTGTATCTATGATAATAGAATTTCTCCTAGGCGATAGTGTAACACGACGGATTTTATCGCGTTTATTCTACGTTTTTTACGTTCCCGACGACTCGGCTACTTTAAAGCCACCATGGTCACGGGAGGACTGAGGTGGTTGACGTCCTAGTGTCATAGTTTGAAACGGGGTACCCTCATATTTAGTTGTTGCTTAATAAATACTACCTATAACAGATTACAAATAATGTTTTTATTGTGACGTCACTCAGTGATATAGAAATCCTCTCATTAGCTATTAGGTTGAGAGTATGGAGCGCGCGCGTCAATGGTGCCTTTCCCACCAGACTATGCTCACACAATAATATCGCCAAACGAACACACCAACTATACGGTCCTACACTAAGCAACGTTTGTATTGTGGGTACCGTACAATGGACTGGGGGCGAACCCAGTATATAATACTTATATAGACATTAAACATCCATGACTCGGATACCAATATTCATGTTCATCACATAAAGTTTGTCCCTACCAGGATTCGAACCCGGGACCCTCGGCGCAGAAGGCAGGGTCTCTACCAACTGAGCTTATCAAGTCGTCAAAACATCATCGGTCGTCATGTCATCTTATTTGACCCACGTGGCAAAGATTTTGTGTTTATCAATAAATTTTACCCGTATTTATCCGATATAACTCACTTCAAGATCTTAATGTTAACTAATCCATCGTTAAACACTGAATAAAAGTTTTTCGATCTTCACAGCTATTCTCCTTCGGCGACCGAGCTGCACAGAATGGCTGCTAATTTTAAACTTTCCGATTGGTCCGTTCATTACTGCTATTGGAAGAAAAACTATGTTAACTTGGACAACTATCAAGTACGTAGTCGTATTGGATTACAGGAAACTATTTAATTGCAAGTATTTTACTTGAAGAATTATATTTTTACTTGTTGAACTTGAATCTACTCGGTGTCGTTCTATGGAAGTAATATTCTCTTTAGACTGTGTGGGAAAATCCTAAAATATAGTAAAATGTTCAAGTAACTCAAACGGGCTAAATTTTTAAAAAAATATGTGAGTAGGCCTCTTTTTAAATAGAACAGTCTCCAAATCGACTGTTATAATCGTCCCTATTTCATCAGTCTGTAGCTAATAATAATCTTAAAACTATTTTAAATATCAATAATACTCTTTTTCCTTTAATATTTTTAGACTGTGGTCCCTTTCAACATGTTTCCTATTCTTTAATCTAGGATTTCCACAATACTGGCCAAAATAACTCTTGTGCTATAGCAATAGGATCTAAGGCTTAATCGAATCACAGATTATAAGATCTTATTACTTACAAATACTACATAATGGCTTTCATAACAAAATAACAATAGTTATGTAAATAATAAACATCGCATTTGCTGACCGAACACAAGCAGCCACTTGTATCGAAACATACGTACATAGCTCAATATGTATAGGTGATTTCTGAAGATCCTACGTACAAAATCCAGGGCCAGGGAAACTTGAGTCCTTGAACGAATGGCGATCATTACCCGCAGCCAATGTACAGGAAGGCCGCCACTTCTCTTCATTGCTTCATTTATTTTTGTTCGTACAACTTTTTATATTGCCGTCATTAACACCAACGCAACTCTGAAACGTATCTTTAGCACTTTGAGCTCTTATTGTTTTCCACGAACTTCTAACTGAAGTAAAAGTTTTATACGTCTGCATACTCCAAAAAGATAGGTAGAGGTGCACGTGGCTCTGAGATTACTTACATTACATCTGTCAGCCGAAGGACGTCCACTGCTGGACACAGGCCTCCCCCAAAGATTTCCACACATCACGGTCCTCCGCCACAGGCATCCACCGGCTTCCTGCTACGCGTGTGATATCATCGGTCCACCTTATAGGGGGCCGTCTTACACTACATCTTCCGGTTCGTAGTCGCCATTCTAGAACCTTTTTGCCCCAACGGCCATCGGTACTGCTAGGTATGTGCCCTGCCCACTGCCACTTCAACTTTGACATTCTTTCAGCTATGTCGGTTACTTTAGTTCGACTACGGATCTCCTCATTTCTGATTCTATCGCGTAGCGGAACCCCGAGCATAGCTCTCTTCATTGCGCGTTGAGCGAGAAAAGAAGACTACTTACAAGTGCCTGATAATTGGATGGTAATGGCATGCCATAAGTACTGTTATCGTGTACATGAAAAGAAAGGCCTCGGGCAAAAATTATTTGATCTCTACGAATGCCTTAAAGCTCTATGTTGTAAAATGTTGAAAGCATCTTAAACTGACTCTGCCAAATGACTTCATTTTCGTCGTCACAATCTCGACAGTGTTCGTGGTCCAAAGAGACCATTAATGGCTGCCTTTACTTTAGTCGGCCCAACCTCATTACTCATGGTATATTCTTAAAATAGGTAATAGGGTTGGCACGTAACGCCGCAGTGTGAGACTTTGACAACAACATTTTCCTAATTTCCCGACACCGAGAGGAAACGCGGAATAACACCGAAGCTAACTGATTTCCGCTGGGACCTAGACCTAACCTTGATTGACATAGTTGGTAGTAGCCCTGCTTTCTCTACCAAGGGTTCTGAGTGTGAATCCCGGTAGGGGAAAGCTATGTGTGATGAGCTCGAATGTTGATACACGAGTCATGAACGCTTAATATCTCTATACAAAAGTAATTATTTACTGGGAGAGATCCCAGTCCATTTTATGACACCCATAATACAAGCATTGCTTGAGCTCATCAATAAGTAAGCTCATCGTTAAAAGTGTTATCAAAAACTCACGAATAAAAGGGTGGCCCTAATAAGGGCTGTAAAGATTATATATCGGATTAATTATGGGCGCACAAGGATCGTTCTCACCCTCTAAAAAGTACCTGGCACACGCCATGTCAGTATGCAGGGAAACAGAAAAAGGTCAAGCCTATATTATTGGGAAAAATTGTTATCCCACAGGTTTTGTCGGTAAACTTGTACAATGTATTTATACAATTTAATTTCTATAATAAACCACACATATTTAGCAGAGAATAAAAATGGTCTAATAATGTAAACCAATAATACTTTTTTTGAACAAAATTACAGTATTAAAAAATAAAAGAAATCCTCTATTCAGAACAAATTAAACAAACTGTGCAAAAATGTTCGTTCGTAAATTAAATAAAGTTGTCTTGTCTATTCCATTGTTTAAAATAATTCCGAGAGGGCGGTAAATCTTATCTTAAAATCACGCGCCATTCTTGACGATTCATTACTAGATTGTAACTGTTTATATAAATAATAAAAACTGATTGTAATTCTCCCTTTCACTTTTTTTACCAAACATCAATAGTGAATATTTGGAATAATGTATTAGGTAGGTGTGTTTCAAAAACTATTTCTCATTATATCCTGAAAAAAGGGCATTAAGATAAGTACTTATGGTTTGATATAAAATTAAACTATGGGCCTACAAACACTACCACAGCTTATTTAACAGACGGCCCATACAAATTCTGTCAAATAAAATGTGGATAGGGTATATCAGCATATGTAAAACGATATTTGTTATATATTCAAACTCTGTTGTTTACAAAATCATTGACAAAAAACTATGAAATGAATTGTGAACCTCTAATTCAATACTACTTACCAATTAGATTACTGTAACTCGCCTGCTCTACGTAATGTTTCTAACGTTTATTAAATTAATTAACCCACGCGATTAAGTTTCGGTCGTGTCGCTTAATTGTTTTTGTACACAGGTGATCATGAAATTAATAACGACAAGCATTGCTTATTAATTTCGACATTATATTGATGTTGTTTAGAAGAAATTAAAAAATAAATTATTGTATAAAATAAAATTAGATGTGCTTATGGTGGAAAATTCTAAATCACAATATCTAGTGTAAAGCGTACTCAGTATTGATTTTTTATTATTTTTTTAACCAACTTTTTCCGCGGTACTTTCTGCACTACTTTTGATTTTGCCCTACAGCTCGACCCAAAGGTCATACCATTCACGACATGTCATTTTATGCGTCGAAGTTAGAGACTATTATATATATATTACAATTGCGAAAATTCATTGAAATTTGATCAGACAGTTTTTCCGGGATGCTCAAAGAAACACACTTTCAAACGGCGAAAACTGTTATGGTACTTTTTTATATATTTTGTCGGAAAATGGAAGATCATTCAGGGCATGCCTAATGTAGCGGCCGCTATGCCCCAACTATTATTTTCGGGATCTTATATATGTGTTACGTACTCCGAAAACTCTCATAGCGCGTTTCAGGATTGTATGGAGTATTGTCAATTGCTCTGAATGTCGTCTGCAGCGCCATCTGTGTAGCTTGTGGCGAGGTTGAAGAGGTTGCTACAATATCTTCTGAAAGTAGAAAACCCCTACTATTTTCACTCTAATATTTCACACTATGAAGACCTCCTATTTAAAAACTTCAGATGTAGTGCATACATTGTTATACATAAAGATTCTTAAATATCTATCAATTCTTAAATTATTTACACATTTCATTATGATAAACTCACAAAACGAAACGTTGTGGGCCTGTCATCGGCCAACTGTTGCTTGTTATAAAAAGAAAAATATAAAAATGCTTTTAAATTTCATGCTTTACATTTCACTAACCCAACTTTTATTGTCTTTTTTGGAATACTTAATTAAAAATTATGTTTTGAATATTATTTTTTACAATACATTGCTTTAACAAAACTGTAGCTACTAATTTACTGATTTAATATTCCTTTTATTAAATAACTAATATTTTTTTATAAATTGTAATATTATGAGTAACTGAAGTGACTGATTCTAACTTCCAAATATTAGGTACCTACACGATGGTAGTATAAACATGTAACATACCATCTGATTTTCACATACTGCAAAAGTAGCTAACCCTATTAACTATATTGGGACCAAATAACAACGACGGAATGTTGATGCCCTGCACTGTACTTCTGCCTACCCTTAGTGGGTAGCGATATAACTAGCCACTAAAATAACATAATTCTAATGTTAAATTATTTTGTATATATATTACTCAGCTTCACATTTCAAATCATAACATCTCTCGTTCCTCATTTCAATGAAGACCGATAGAGCACAATAGATTTCAATAAAATGTGTCCTCGCAAACTTATCTGAATTTCAAATTTCTTTATTCAGTGGACGAAACGGCCGTAAAGCCACAAAACAGACTAATCACAGAAGTTTAACCTATACAAAGTTTGAAATGATTTCAATATCTATCTGCAGCTACTGCAGTTTAATTGTAACCGTATTCCTTTGTGATACAGTCCAAATGTTACTATCTCAGCTGTCTAGCTGTACTTATATTGATGTGTAAATACATTTTAGCTTTATGTAAGACCCATTTTTAGAATGCATATTACGATGCTATAGAATTAAAAATACTTAACTAGCTGTCCCGGGAAACTTCGTACGCCCTCAGAATCACATATCATTGTTTTATGAATTTTCCCCATGTTTTAATAGTCATTTTACTATTCGGGACGGAGACAAATTGAAATAAATCAAAGATCATAAAAATCGGCCTTCCCGTTCTAGAGTTGTAAATGCTGTACGTAACAGGATTTGTTTATATAAATATATATATATATATATATAGATATAGAATACTTACTCAATTTATTAACCAAAAAAATACGAAGTTATTCTTCTGAAATTAATTTGTTGTTGACTGTAATGATAACCGACCTAAATGTTTTATTAATGAGGCCACTCCACTTTCCATTTTATAAAACCAGCAATGGAATCGAATCACAACATCCACTGACACCCTGACTCTTTGTCCGTTACTAGACAAATGAATGAAAAAAAAAAAAATACAATTCGTAAGTGCCCCCCGTAGGCATATACGAAATTATAATTTGACTTTGACATTAGTATATTTTCATAAAAATAATTCACCCATTTATGTTTTGGATATGATTTTTTCGTATTAATTTAGTCTGGTCCAGACCATGGTATTGTGTCTTAAGATGTCAAATCTGCTCGGAGGATTCGAATGTAATTAGTCATGGCGATAATTATGAGAAGATCAACAGTTACAATCATTTTTATAGCAAGACATGGCTGGGTTCTGCGGGATAGCCAAAGACCTGTATTTAAAAAAAAACCACTAGGCAGATGTTATTGAAACTTGGTATTATGGTAGTTTATACATAAAGTAAAGTTTAAAACTCGTTCGATACCTAACCTGAAGTAGGTATATACGTGTCCAATAAACATGCAAATGACGCCCAAGAAGTTTGCCCATCGGAATATCAATTAAAAAAACACCACGATCAACACGTTGTGTACTTTGAAAGTTCTTAGCTGTCCCCAATCCGGGAACTCTGCGAAAACACAGCCATGGCCTATTAAAATCTTATTTTAGGATATGATAATAGGGAAGATATTTTTACGACCAGGTACAAGAATGCCTCGGGGCCCTGAAAAACTTTGAGTTATACATGGATCACATAGATAGGTATGTCTGATAATAATTATAAACTAAAATAAGGCTATATACCTGCCAGCAATGAAGCTGAGTATATTTAAACGTTATTTATGTAATACAATAGCAAGTTGAGAATGTCCTCACATCTCGCGCCACGCACAATTACCGCTTCAATTCAGAGTATGTGACGCTTAAAGTAAGAGGATTTCGAGAAATCCCTTTAAGCGAAACAAGATAATGTCTACGCTATTCGACGACGTGCCAAGATAAGTTAGCTGATGCAGATAAATTATAAGGAACTACTTACACGTGTGATGTAGGAAATAAAAAGCACATTTTTCGCCATTTAGTTGTTCAGGGAATATTGTGCAGAGCCTTCTGTGTGAGTTTTTTAACCAAAACGTTACTTTAGTATAACTAGGCGATACTTGGCGGGAATCCATTGTTAAACAAATGGGGGAAGAGGAACCCACCACCGACCCTTGGCTTGTCATCTTTTCCAATTATAAACCAAACAAGTTTGATCGATAATTAAAGAAGCCAGCAACATCGAACTCCTCTAAGATGTTAGTCGAGAAACTATCTATCACGAGTGACGGGACTTCAAATAAAATGCAATTCTCCGCGGAACGAAGCGAATCTGAAAAAGTACTCGACACGTGTTTCGCCTCTAAACGAGGCATTCTCAGGACGGCTGGGCTACGAATGAGGTACTTTAGTAGTTATGTATGTGTGGTCTCGTGTAAGAAGACCACTTAAGTGTTTAATAAGCACTTTTGGCATTAAGATTATTATACAACTGCTTTTGACGAAATAAAAAAGTTATGTGATACTGTGTTTTTTATCATGCAAAAATAAACAAAGCTTTTGTGCGTTATTGTCGAGCACTCGGATAAGTGAGTCGTGATAAAATCAATCTAGAGCACGCCAAGCAAATCCCGGCTTAACCTCCATCGGGCCTTTGGTACTTATGAAACAGCTACCGTGCCCAACTTTTGCTATAATAATGGTCAGTTATCAAGAAAACGTGTTGTTTTTTTATAGAAAATGGCCTCACCCACCTTTGGGTAGATATTTTGCCAACGTCAAATGGAATGAATATTTTTCATATCAAATATGAGAGATTCTATGCAGGCCTAATCCGTAGACTAGGCCTAATAACCCCCCCCCCCCCTAACCCAATCAGTAAAGTTGTGGATACTTTACTGACAAATTACCGAACTTTTTGGGAGAACTGGAAACGTCGTGTTTTACTATTTAGTTTTATTTTCCTACACTCGTGCACGTTTATGAACACGTAATGGTTAATATCCCACCAAAATGACACATTATATTTCAAAGAAACACATTTTTCACAAAATAAAACAAAATTGATAACTTTTGTCTTCGAATACCCCCAAAAAGTCCATTTAATACTTAACTTTGCACATTTTTAAATGTTTAGCCCAAGAAATATAGTGCTCATTAACGACATCGCTGATATTAACGAGGCACACAGTTAAAATTTAATAACTTATCGTTTAAGTACCTACTATCAAAAGTTGACGCATTCCGAGATCTATTTTTATTTTTAAACATGTTTCCTGTTCCCTTTGCATTCCTGCTTATTATAATCTATACTAATATTATAAATGTGAAAGTTTGGATGGATGGATGGATGGATGTTTGTTACTCTTTCACGCCCGAACGGCTGAACGGATCTGGATGAAATTTGGCACAGAGATAGATTATAGTCTGAATTAACACATAGGCTACTTTTTATCCCGGTAAAATGTATGGTTCCCGTGGGGTAGATGTTTTAATTTTTCATACTTTTTATCGCGGGTAACACCGCCGGGCGCATCTAGTAACACAATACACTCATTATCATAACTTTATTTAACTGATCTATGTGGGTTTCAGTAATACTGATAATAAATGCCTAATATCTGTCGGTATGACAAAGGAACCAATCTCATGGATCCGAAAATGCCGACTCGTCATCTGACATCGGCACACGTGAATTTTGTCCGACTCATGGAATCCTTGATCCCATACATTCATCTGAGGCGATAATGTTCTGAAGATAATACTGACCAGCGCGGAAATATACATTATTTGTAGAATACAGACATATATATGAATGTGCTATTTAATTTTTTTCTTTATTTTCACATTTCTTTGTTTCATTTCAGCAGTTTGTATATTCTTCTACTATAAGTATTATTATTTGACTTCTACTTTTAAATTAGTTGTCGGTTAAGTTCGTAAGATCGTAGGAGCTATTTGTTAATCTGAGCTTTAAGTGTTGTTAGTTTTTTTTATATAATCATTGTTTACATTAGTCCTATTTTTCATCTTAAAATTATGTAGACATGTTTCCTCTGATTGTAACCTGTCTTATGTACTATAAATATATACACCAATACAATATGCATTGAGTACAATAAGGGTGATATGAGGGAGGTAATTGAACTAGTTGAATTAGGAATCCCTTGTCCAATGTTTGGAAGCAAATAACAAACATTTGTTATGTTTTTTTGAGGGTCAAACTACAGCTCACACTGGCCCCAGAGTGTCAACAGTGTAAAGAGAGGTTCGTTCAGGTATCGTCCCACATAATACTCCATCAAAAGCACTTGTTATGGTATCTTAAACCAGAATTGTGATCCTCGAGTCGCTGACAAGTCATGACAATAGCTTCTAAATTGAGCATCAAGCAATACATTGCGTGCGATTATTGGTTTTGGGGCAGAGCCTGCGTCTAATATTCTGAGGATTTCTTTTGTATTTTGTCTTTAAATGTGTTGCAAGAAGCCGGCGGAAATGAATGGCGTAAGGCCGTGATGTTTGAAAGCTTCTGAAAGAGGCTTAAGTAGCTATTTTCGTGTACATTATAAGCCATGTTATTAGCAACATTTTAATTCACGGTCAGCACGTCAAGTGTTACATTATTCGTAAGCTAACCGTATACTTTATAGTCTAGGTATTTAGACAGTGTGTGTGGAGAATTGAAGGTTTGAATGAAATACGGTCCGCTAAAGGCGCTGTTCAATTTGCCATACAATGTATCGAAATACGTAAACTATAACTATACAGCTAGCTTAGGAATTATCTCGCACCTGACGTACTGGTATCGTAGGTACGTAAGCAATTAGAAATTAATGTATACGTAATACCTTCCTAGTTATTAAGCGATGACGTTTACTAAAACAAACAGGAACTGTTTACTTAATGTGCGAATATGTAGTCTATCAACAGATCAATCACCATACAAATCTACGCCATATGTTTCTGACAGTTCACCCAGCCATGCAGCTGTGATTGATATCACTCTCTGTTTATGTTTATAAACACGTGGGTGGACACGCCATTTTCATATCTTCATGTCATGTCCATTATTTGATTTCAAATGTGTATTTATTGCCATTAATTACTTGACATTGGCAAAATACCAAGTTGTGGCTGAGGCCATATTCATATTCATTTTATTTCATCGCATTTCATTTCGAAAAAAAAAAGAAGAAACACGTGGATTTTCAATAACGCTGTTCGTTATTTAAACCATGACACGTAAAATTCGCTCTTAAAGCAGTGATTGCTTTAAGAGCGAATTTTAGACATCAGTGGAACAGAAACAGTTGTTTATGCTTTTCTGCCTATAATAATACCAGCCCTTTTTAATGTCCCACTGGTGGGCACGGGCCTCCCTGCAATGCGAGGGGGATTAGGCCATAGTCCACCACGCTGGCCCAGTGCGGGTTGGCGGACGGTTTCTGCCTAATAACGCTCTAAAATAAATGGACAACTAAGTTCGCAAGTATATCGACCTTTCGATCAAATTGATTTTCTATAACGACTGTTTGTAGATGTAGGTGCGTGAGGAAATGATTCTATCTGAACATAGCTAACACAAGCATGGGCGAAAAAATGTGGATATTAATTTCAAACTTGAATGCACAAATATCTTTAGGTAGTAAATATCAAGCTTGGCTACCACGACTGCTTTGTTCGGGTATTGCAAGTCGCACGTGTACTACCGACCTGGCAATCGTCAGGCAGGTAAGTATTTATTCATGTAAGTAATTACAGGCGCTTTAAAGATAGTACCTACTTAGGTATTTAATTCAGGATTAAGTATAAATACCATATCTAAGTCTGTATCTATGTTGTTCTCACATACCTATAGCAATGTATTGCTCAAAAATGTAAAATATATTAAAAAAAAAAAAGAGCAACCATAGAGTTTCTTGCCCGTTCTTCTCCATAGGAACGGCATTCCGAACGGGTGGTAAAGTAGTAGCATAGTATTTTGTAACTTTTGATTCATAAGTACTGTACTTAATAGTCTACGTGAATAAAAATTATTCTGATTCTATGAAATAATGTTTTATGCAACTGAATTTGAAACATCATCTCTCTGTAGGGCGATGGTTCATTTAACGTAACGCACGCCAAATTACATATTTTTAACATAAATTACATCTCGGGCGAGAAAAATGCGCCATTATGCCTGTGCCATTTCTTTTTAAGGTAAAAATTATGCAGAACCGACTACCTACGACGTAGGTACCTACTAAAGTAAGTACTACTACTATTATAGGGTGTGTAAATATTAATGCAATGTCTTTGGAGCTACATGCACTACATTCAAAAACACCTTTTTTATGTAATAAAATCTTGTTTTGGTCATTCCATATCAATGCGGGCTACTTACTAGAATTTATAACATTAACAAACAGTCCTACTAACAGTGAAGTTTAACTTAGGATTCATATTTAGGGTCAGCCTTCAAACACCTGAAAAATTACTTAGTCAGGCGGCAGTAACCCATCAGCAATTAACTTCTGCCTTCTCGCCTCCTCTCTAGCTCGCCGTTCCGCGTTCTTCCGTTCCTCTTCTTCTCTCTCCTCCTGTGCCTTCTTCATAGCCATCTCAGCCAACGTCTTCTGGTCCAACTTGAAGAAATTGATCGGTTCTTTAATGTATCTCACATCCTTATTGTTCATATTTTCTATAAACTTTGTGTAATTGAACGTTCCATCTTCGACGTTGTAAGTCTTATCTTTAATAGCTAGTTTAATCCAGTCCACGAATTCGATTTCTTGTAACGGCTCGCCCCAGTTCATCAGTTCTTCTCTGAGTGCATCTAGTTGTGTTATGCCTGTTTCTTCATCGTCGTGGCTTAAAGCTGCCATCGCCTTGGTAACAGCTAGTTCAAAGTCGTCCCCCATATTCATTTTGGCTTCGATCATGAAGTACCATTCGTGTAGCTCGACCGTATCTACCAAGTCGTCTTCGAGGAACATTGTGAACAGTTGATTTATTTCAGCAGTTTTTGGATTGAACCCGAGTTTTCTTAGCATTAGTGGGATTACGTTTAAGGGCAACTGTAATACAAACCGTATGTGTAAAATTATCAATCTTCATTTGAAAGTTAATTAATGAAGCATTGTTTCCTATTTAATTAACACCTGGTAACAAGGCTCACCTATTATTTAACTTACCTGGCTGGACAGCAAGGCACAGTACCTAGTTGCTACATGGTTACGATCATCTATTGATCCATTCATCTATCCATCAACTGAAATACTTCTACTGTTGGATCTATTATAAGCCTCCCCCAATGACTTCCACATATCACTGTCTTTCGCAATTCAAATCCACCGGCTTCCTACAACGCGTGTGATATCATCGGTACACCTTGTGTGGGGCCGTCCTACACTATGTCTTTCAGCTCGTTCTCTCTTCTTTCTGCCACAAGTTACTACACCCTCAAGTTAATTTACAGTGAATTTTCAGTCTGAATGATCTTGACGCAAATAACTACATAAGTACTTATGAAGTCCCAGTAGGCCAGGGATAGGATTTCGATCGTATTATCGTTCGTAACTTTTAACTTTACCTTTTCGGTATTATCCTCATCATGTGCTTTAAAGATTTCTTTGAATCTCATAATGTCTTCGTTGTTGAAGCAGGCAGGTGGTGGAGGGATCTTCTTGGGCTTCGGTGGGGGACCCGTTGGCGGCTTTATCATAGCTGCGGCCGCGCCCGCTCCCGGCTTTCCCTTATCTTTACCCTTTTTTGGACCCATTATTGTGTTTAAAATATATTTTTACGGGGTAGAATTTTGATTTAAAATATAAATAGGTAACGGTATGTGTACCTATTTAGTTATCTCATTTTTTTGAAATTTATTTCGGGATTAAATATGAATACTTAAAAAAATATGCCCGAAGAGTCACATTACGTGCGGCCGTGCGGCATACTGGACTTTTTTTTTAATTTTGTTTGACATTTTTATATTTTGTAGATCAAATACTACACAATAAGGTTTTAAGTGTCTACTATACAGAACGTTTTTTTAAGTGAGCGTGGATGGCCAAAACCGACACAGGAGCTCGAGACCGATTTTGATGAAAATTAAAACTGCATCTAATATTTTTGAAAAAATAATTTCCAGGACGAAAGCGCGTTGATTTTGAAAAAGAAAACAACACATTTTATTATCGCACTCTCCGATAATGACGCTAATAAAGATCAAGTTCTGGGAAGTTATGACATACGAAAATATAGGGTATAAATATAAATATAGGTATGGGTGGAAACGTCTCCTATTTTTATCTTTTCGCCGGGACTTTCACATGAAAATTTTTTACACATTATTTTTACTCATCTCTGCAAACAGCAAAAATTAAACGCAACACAAGGCCCAGGCGTTCGAAATCTTTATTGGTTAAACTACAAAAAAATATGATGATTGAATAGCAGATGTTAGGGGATTTTAGGTAATTAGGTATTTAAGGCAAGGGTTAGATCTATGGTATTTTATTTTTATTTTTATTACATCCAAAAGCTGTAAAATCGTTTAGTTAGCAGGCATATTTTATGAATAAGTATTTCTGAAATGTCTTTTATTTGTTATAATATTAAAGTTTCTGAACGCCACATGAGGAACTGACGCTTGCTGACGCCAATTTTGTTTGACGTATACCAAACCAACCAATGAGTCCTCGTTTGTCAGCAAGCGTTTGCGTTGTTTAAAATAAAAGTGCAAATAATCATCAGAATTACAGACATTAAACGTAATTTGTATCAAAAACAAAATGGTAGCGCGGGTGGCTGGTGTTTTCGACGAGAAATTGACGGAGGCCATCGCTAATTCCAAGATACTGGTCGTGGGAGCCGGCGGTATAGGTTGTGAAATATTAAAAAATCTCGTGCTAACCGGCTTCCCGTACATAGAAATCGTAAGTAACATTCTTATAATCCAAAAACACCGTAATTTATTGCATGTTAACGTTCATTCACGTTTATTTTGTCAGATCGACCTTGATACCATCGACGTAAGCAACTTGAATCGTCAATTTCTGTTCCACAAAGAGCATGTTGGGAAGTCGAAGGCCCAGGTGGCGAAGGACAGCGCCCTCAGCTTCAACCCTAACGTCACCATAATTGCGCACCATGACAGTGTTATTAGGTGAGTGCCACCCTTTTACCTGGCATTAGATTATTGGACAGGAAACTTAAGGTGTAACTTCAATACTGCTCCATCTAATCCAATATTATGTACTCATTTTGTGTTTTAGTAATAGCCCTGCTTTCTGTATTGGGAGCTTTTAGTTTGAATCCCGGAAAGGGCAAACTGTGTGATGAGCATGAATGCTTTTACCTGATCATGGATGTTTAATACAAATTTGTATGCTTTATAACCCCAGTTAATTGTATGGTACCCATCCTTTATAATAGTGTTTTGACCTTATAGTTGGTGTATTCATCTGGTGATATTATTATTTTAAATCTAGTTGTAATATTGCGTTTTAATTCCAGCAACGACTATGGTGTGAGCTACTTCAAGCAGTTCAACATTGTGATGAATGCATTGGACAACCGTGTGGCTCGCAACCATGTGAACAGAATGTGTCTGGCTGCTAATGTTCCGCTCATTGAGACGGGCACTGCTGGCTACGCTGGTCAGGTAAGCTAATCAATGCCTTATATTGTCTATTGAGATGATTAATTATCATTTTGTAATATTTTCCGATAAACAGGATTTTTTAATAGGTGGGAGGATATACAAATGTTTATAAACATGTATTTTTTACAAATAAAAATAGTGACACATATTGATTTCTTATATTTAAACGAATACTACACATTGAAATAAAACTAATCTTAAGGATTTTATCGCAGTTTATTTTTTATTTTATGTTCCCGACATTTCGGCTGCTTTGCAGCAACCATGGTCACGGGAGGACTGAGGTGGTTGACGTCCTAGTGTCATAGTTTGACGGGGGTACCCTCATATTTAGTTGTTACTTGCGGTCCAACCTATGCAGAAAGAGCTCACTTAACACAGTAAACATCCTTTGATTTTAATAGAGGTTTAACAAAATACATAGCCTACCATAAGGTAACCTTTATTTTCATGAGTAAAATTTTGTGTGTAAATTGTAATTATGTGCCTATAACGGGTGCTACTACACATAAACACTGATTGAAAACTGAAACTAGGAATATTTATATTTTTACCAGGTGGAACTCATCAAAAAAGGTCTTACTCAATGCTATGAATGCCAACCGAAAGCTCCACAGAAGACATTCCCAGGCTGCACCATACGTAACACACCCTCTGAACCCATACACTGCATTGTCTGGGCCAAGCACCTCTTCAATCAACTCTTTGGTGAAGAGGATCCCGACCAAGATGTGAGCCCGGACACCGCAGACCCTGAAGCAGCTGGGGATGCTGGTGCATCAGCACTATCAAATGAAGGAAACACTGCCGGCAATGTAGAGAGAAAGAGTACAAGAACATGGGCTGCAGAGAGTAATTACGATCCAGAGAAGTTGTTCACCAAGTTGTTTGGGGATGATATTCGTTATTTGCTGTCGATGGAGAATCTGTGGAAGAAGCGACGGCCGCCGACGCCTCTGGTGTGGGACAGCCTGCCGGGCAAGGACGACCAGCCAGCACACCATACTGGTCTAGCAGATCAACGTATTTGGTCCGTGCATGAGTGTGCGCAGGTGAGCCTTTGAAACTTTTTTTTAAATACTTCTACAAGGTCGGATAAACAAACATCTAGAAAGGCATAGAGCTATGAAGACATGTATGGCAGAGCATTATTATATAGACTCGATTGATTTGAGCTAATTAAATTACTGCTAACTTTTATATAGAAAACTGGCTGCATCCCGCGGTGTTACCCGCGATTAAAAAGTATGTCCTTTATGCCACGGGAACCATACATTTTACCGGGATAAAAAGTAGCCTATGTGCTATTCCAGACTATAATCTATCTCTGTGCCAAATTTCATCCAGATCCGTTCAGCCATTCTGGCGTGATTGAGTAACAAACATCCATCCATCCATCCAAACTTTCACATTTATAATATTATATATAGTAGGATTAGTAGGATAGTAGGAAGTATACTACTAGCACTTTTATCAGTACACTATTTTGTCAGGTGCTTGCATCCAGTTGCAATGCTCTGCAAAAGGACCTCAAGTCCCGGCCGGACGGCGACCACCTCGTGTGGGACAAGGACGACAAGAACGCGATGGACTTCGTCACCGCGTGCGCCAACATCCGAGCGCACATCTTCAATATACAGCTTAAGTCGCGGTTCGAGATCAAATGTGAGTAATGGATGATTGCGATTCGGTCGTCTAGAGAATGCTATCCAAACGTTTATAAAATATAAGTGCTATTTCGATTATTGAATGTTAACGTATTTTTTTTTTATTTAAGTTTGTGTCAGTATTACATATAAACGATAATAATAATACTACAATACAGTCATCGTACGAGAGAAATACGATAAAACACAATTTGTCAGAAATGCATTCTATCGGCGGCAGTGGCGGATTTACCCTAAGGCCCGGTAGGCCCAGGCCTAGGGCGGCCAGATTTAGGGGCGGCCCGAATCGTGTCAAAAAACTTATTATAACGTATGGCGGGCGGACTGCACGGCATGGTGCAATCTATACCGCATCCTCAAATACTCTTCTATGTTTTTAACACGCTTTTATTAGTTTCACCTGTATGTTTGCTTGCTTGTTTGTTTAGTAATTTCATTATGTAGTCTATATGGTGGATGCTGAGAAAGGGGCGGCTGATGGCTTGGGGCCTAGGGCGGCCGAGACTGCAAATGCGCCACTGATCGGCGGCCGAACGTTAGCTAAACTACAAAAAAGTCGCACGCATGATTTTTAAATGTACTATACTCAATGTTCAGTAACTATATGGACTTAGACTTTTTATTGTATTCTAAAGTCCAAATTACCTGTGTCTGGAAGACAGGTTTTACAACCACACGTTCTGCCAGTAATTACCATTGCAATGTTGTCGCTTGCAGTTAGGATTATGGAGCCTGAAAAACACATGCGATTCTCACACAAAGCAAGCTAGTGACTTCAATGTGCGTACATGCCATTCTATGGGCCTCATAAGAAATACCAAGGTCGCTCAACGCGCAATGGAGAGAGCTATGCTCGGGGTTTCGCTACGCGATAGAATCAGAAATGAGGAGATCCGTAGACGAACTAAAGTAACCGACATAGCTCAAAGAATTTCAATGTTAAAGTGGCAGTGGGCAGGGCACATAGCTCGCAGGACCAATGGCCGTTGGGGCAGAATGGTTCTAGAATGGCGACCACGAACCGGAAGACGTAGTGTAGGACGACCCCCCACAAGATGAACCGATGATATTACACGCGTCGCAGGAAGCCGGTGGATGCGAGTGGCGGAGGACCGCGATGTGTGGAAATCATTGGGGGAGGCCTATGTCCAGTAGTGGACATCTTTCAGCTGATAGATAGATAGATAGACATGCTATTCCATACACCGCTCGTATTAGGTAAATTGAATGTTAATCTCAATATATTGGTCAACAGCAATGGCCGGCAACATAATCCCCGCCATAGCGACGGCCAACGCGATCGTGGCGGGGCTGGCCGTGCTGCGCGCGCAGGCCGCGCTGCGCGGCGAGGTCGACAAGTGCACCAGCGTGTACCTGCGGCCCAAGGTCAACCACCGCGGACAGCTGTTTGTGCCTGAAAAAAGTAAGTAGTCCTTGATGTAATGGGATATTAGTGAATAGTGGTATGTATAACTCGACTTTCAGCGAAGATGTCCAGTAAATTTTCAGTAAAGTATCCACAGCTTTACCGATAGGGGTAGGGGATTCGTTGCATTATCGTCATCGATATAGTATTTACATCAAGGTTCCTCATACCGAGCCGAGGGTCCCGGGTTCGAATCCTGGTAGGGACAAGCTTTGTGTGATGAGCACAAATGTTGGTACCAGAGTCATGGATGTTTAATATGTAAATAAGTATTATATACTGAGTTCGCCCTCAGTCCATTGTACGGTACCCATAACACAAGCGTTGCTTAGTGTGGGACTGTATAGTTGGTGTGTTCGCATGGCGAAATTTATTTATTTATACGTAAAACAATGATCAAGAAAATTCTTCTGACACTAATGCAAATGGTTATATCTTGTAGCCAATTGCCAACTTAAATATAGAAGAAGTAAAGTTTCTTCTAAAGCCTAACAGCCCTCGTCGCCGAAGGAAAAAGCTCAATGTCCTGGCTTGCTGGATTATCTTAGTAATTGGCCTCGTGCCAATAAGCGCGTAAGAAGCAAATGAACGCGTTAAAGAGACATACAAAATATAGAACCACTAATTCCGCGGATTTTTTTGGTATCCGACTATCATGTATTTCGCATCAGCATGTATTTCGGATCAAGGGCCACTGTTTGGTCACGATCCGAAAATAATCGTCACTCATATCATTACACGCAAATTCTTATCGCATCAAGGAGTTGCAATTCCTCCAATCTACATGGAGTTGAAATTCCCCAAATCCACAAGGAGTTCAAATTCCTCAAATTTACAAAGGCTGTAAATTGCCCAAATGTAGAAAGAGTTAAAATTCTATGTTTCTACAAGCTCAAAATGGAAATAATTTTTAAAATATTCTCTCACCATTACGAAGCTACACCAGCGGGTAAACATACAACTTTATAATAAACAACCCGAGTAGTACCGGCACCGAGAATAACTACGAAAATAATCTTCGCTCATACAAATATTTGCTACACAAAATATCCAAGAGCTACGCACATAAACTATCCATCTACACGTATTCGCTGGCATCGCAAATCACTTCAGATTTATTATTATAGCTATCACGATCGTAAAAAATATATTGAAGGGCAAAAAATAGATTGGAACAGCTCAGTGCATTAGCTCAAAAAAAAAATGTATATACCTACGATTGGAATGCGTACCAATACTTAAGGGGCCATCCATAAATTACGTCACACGAATTTCATGATTTTTTGACCCCTCCCCGTCCTTGTCACAACTGGTCACATTTGTGAGCCGCCGCCCCCCCCCCCCCCCCCCCTACCTAGTGTGATGTCACATATTCTGCAATTTTACATTTAGAAATGTATGAAATTAAAACATCAGTGTTCCGAAATTGTTTTTATTTCCATTTAAATTATTTTTTAATAAAATCAATAGTTGTAATACTTAGATATAAAATATTATATTTTGAAAAAATGTGATGTCACAAAATTTGGGACCCCTCCCCGCCCCTTGTCACACAATGTCACACTTCGTCCCCCTCCCTCCCCCTTAACGTGTGACGTAATTTATGGATGGCCCTTAATGAACAGATTTCAATTCAAGAGTGTGGGTATTCAATGCCTTTGCGATGACCATAGAGAATCTAATGGCGGAAACATTAGGTGGGGACAGCGGACATCGTTGGGGCGGCGGCGAAGCGATTAATTCGATAACAATTGAAAGTCAACATAACACACCGTCATACGACTTCGAGCAGTGTGATTTCTTTTCGAATTTCAGCTGTATATGAAAGTAAGTTAAGTTGAGTTTCAACTGTTATGGACTAAGTGCACTGACCCTCAAAGGTTGACTCGGATAAATGCCGCGCGTCGCAGACTATCAATTTCGTCGAGTCGAGGCAAATTACAGATGATAGTGCACTGGCGAAGAGTGCTTGCTTTTGCGTAGGGCAAGGCACATACTGACTGAGCGAGGCCAAGCAGCTTCGCGAAAATGCGCGCATAGTCAGTACCTGGCTCTAACGCCTTTCCCGTTCAAACAGACCCAACTTGATTCTGACAAATTGATGTGAACTAGGCTTTTGTAATACGAAAAATGCGTGGAATAAATGAACTTACCTACGGGATACACTGACCTATATTTCACAAATCTGACCAGAACATAATTAGTCTTAAGATGCACATTCAGGTGTAAATGGCCACAATTTCATTTGGTCAGGATCGTGTAGAAATGGACTTAAGCGTACCATTAAGATGTCATCGACCTACCTACTTGCCTACGTAGTCCGAAAACCTATGCACGGGCCTGCTTAAGAGTGACCTGCGTTTCTTATGAGTACGCTGAACTCTGTACCTTTTGAGTTGTTATTCCTAAGAATAACAACTGTCTAAACCCAAACTGGAGTCTAAAGTCCAAACAGACAAAGAGCGCTTTTTTATAGCACGACTTTCCGCTTTGTGTGTTCTGGGAAATGACCGTCCGCTGTTTGCGCCGGCAACTTTGAACTCAGAATGCTGAATGCTCTTCTTAAGTCTTTACTAAAGTAATTTTTCTTTTCCAGCGTTAACCCCACCAAATCCAAAATGCTACGTATGCGCGCCAAAACCTGAGGTCGCGCTCGCCTGCAACTTAAAACAATTGACCCTCAAAGACCTCACCACGGCCTTCAAAGATGGCTTGAACATGCAGGCACCAGACGCGACCGTCGAAGGCAAAGGGCTCGTCGTGTTGTCCTCAGAGCCAGGCGAAACAGACCATAATAATGATAAAACACTGGAGGAAATCGGCCTGAACGACGGCTGCGCTTTATTAGTCGATGATTTCCTACAAAACTACGAAGTTAGAGTCAGATTACAGCAGGAAGATGAAGAGAAGTCTTGGCGTTTGGTAACAGACAGTGATGCACCAATGCCAGCTCCGAAGGAGGACGAAAAACCGGCCAACGGATCCAATGGGAGCGATCCCAAGCCGGGTCCTTCCAAGTCTAGGAAGGATAGTGACAGTGACATGGAAATTATTGAGGAGGACGAAGACGAGCCCACAGTGAAGCCCCCAAAGCGCAGGCGCACGGAAATGAGCGACGAGGTCGTTGAACTGTGTTAACGAAACGGGTAATTTTTTTATAAATTATGCGCAAGCAACTTCTCATTGTTTTCACTGCCACTTTTCTATAATGAATATGAGGATACATAATTAGATTGTGATAACACTGTTTACCCTTTACCGCGATCTGAGTTAAAATTAGCAGCATTCTTTCGAGCCGACGCCAATTCAAATGTGACTTGTTCTGCACAGACCGGCTGCCATTAAATTTTTCTCGTCTCAAACAATCAACTAATAAAAAGTCGACACAACCATAATTTACGTAATGAGGCGAATTAAGTTCTATCTAGACACATCAGTGCAGTCCAGCACGGACTCAGATGTGTTTGAACTTTGATATAACATGTACGCGCGATCAGGGGCTAAACCGGGATTTTGTTATGAGGAGGCAGCTCCGTTTTGGGGGGGAGCAATTTTTGTGTAATTTTTCACATATTTCAGGATAAAAAAATTGGTCGCAATAAAGTACTTTCGTGAATCAGGTGTGGGGGAGGCAATTGGGACCGCCCCTCCGCGAGATGTATTTCTAAATCCCTGTCAACACACTGACGTGTGTGGATAGACCTTTATAATCGTATTTTTAATACCGACGCCTTTTTTCTATTGTCTCGCAAACGTTTGCTGGATACAGAATTGTAATTTCTAAATACAGCCAGCAATAAGATTAAAATCTGTGATGTAACATTTCGATGGAAGTTTGCGCTAAAGTTATTATGCTCCTAGTGGAGTTAGTTATAAGAACAATTCTATATAGTTTAAGAGTAATGTAACTTTTCTAGTACTCTTTCTCATTAATAAATTAGTTATTTAAATTCGACTCATGGATTTTATTTTGGACCTATAAAAACTTACATAACCGTTCCTGCATTGTTCTGACATACTTATAACAATGTATTGCTCAAAAAAGTAAAAGATCTTTTTAAAAAAGAGCATCTATGGAGTTTCTTGCCCGTTCTTCTCCATAGGAACGGCATTCCGAAGGGGTGGTAAAGTAGTAGCATAGCATTTTCTAACTTTTGACGATTCATAAGTACTGTACTTAATGGTCTACGTGAATAAAAAATATTCTGATTCATCAGTACCTCCTATACATATTATATTTATAATGGATATCCAGTAGCTTGATAAAATTACGTTTCCATTGCTATCATAAACTTATGTATACACTATACATGCTTCACCAGTTCAACCTTGAGTTAGATTTAAATCAGTCGCATAAAATTTTTCAACGAAAACAATTGAAACAAAATTTGTGAGCTGTAGGTACATTTGTCTGAGGCTGCAAAAAGCAATTTCACCGTGTGGTGGGAATGAAAGCGACTTCCCCTCATTTCGCGGACATTATTGTTCCGTTGGGTGATTTTCTCGCTAATTGCGGTGTGGTTGGGTTTTCGTTCCCACGGCCGCGATTTGCGGTTGCTGCCTATTGTGAGTGCGTTCGCAGAAATATAACATCTGTGAAACTACGACATATCTATAAGTACATTCATGATTAGGTACGTAATGAAAGTCAATTTCTCATCCTAATTTTACTTATGGTTTATGCTAAGCTTGCCTCGAATTCATAACCATCCGAAACAAGTGAAGCCTTACTTACCTTAAGTTGTTTTTGGTTATTATTAGTTTTGCCTGGAGCTGAACGAAAGCCTAACGCTCCAGACACTCGGTTGTATAAAAAAATAAACACCATCACGCCTGTATGGGACGTACAAGAGCAGGCAGCAATGTGCCAACATTACTCGTCCGCGTGAATACGAAAAATGTATACCTACTTTAGATTAGTTTTTCGTAACGCTAATACAACCAATTTATTTAATATGTATTCGCGCAAGACTGATGGTATGCGCGGAGGGACAGTACACCAAGGATATAAAATAAAACCCTTCATTAAAGTTCATCATTCATTTAATTCTACTAGTTAATACATCAAAGAGGTATTCACATGAGTTCATAATTAATTAATACCCGAATGTATAGGCGGATTTTACATAGCCTAGTTTTGTATACCATAATGGTATGGGTATTACGGATAAATACACCATCAGAGCAGCTAGAAAGCCACAACATTAATTGTAACATACAAGGAAAAGTAGCTACTTAATGTTATGATATTATAAATGCATCTGTTTTCAAATGGGATATGAGCACACACCTATTGTTATAGTATTATTATTAAGTGAAGCTATTCCTGGGAGAAGAATGCTGCGAATACCGTGGACAGCCAAACGCACTAACGTCTCAATTCTGTCACAGCTGAAAAGTAAAGACCGATTGTCTATCATATGTCATCGTCGTATACTGAGCTATTTTGGTCACATCGCCAGACGTGGCGAGAGCAGCTTAGAAAAGCTCATTGTGGTGGGAAACGTGGAAGGGAAACGTTCACGAGGCCGGTCCCCGACCAGCTGGTCTGACCAACTTAAAGAAACACCAACGTCCCGTTTCTACGCCGCGGTGAAGATGGCCACAGACCGGAGCCGATGGAGACAGTTCGTCCGATCCAAAGAACTGCCGTGATGATCACGATCCTCAGTCATGAGGGAACGACCGAAGAGAGAGATTCCTGGGAACGCATCTTATGCAATTCATTATTACAACTGGGCAACTGATTATAAATTAACACCATAAGTGTGTTAAGTAGATTGTGATTAAGTTATCGAGTAAGCATTGCATATGATACGGCCATCAGCCTCTACTTTAAATTATAATAAAATTAAGCTTAAATTTAATTGAAGAATATAGCATAGTATGTATGAAGAGATGCACTATGTAATAAATCATTGCGATTTTACAAACTAGTAAGGCTTTACTTCACAATATTAATTTAAATATTTTAAGTAAGTACTAACTCACACAAAAAGAGGATTTTGAATGATATCATCCTACACCTTGCTGCTAATTTTGGTAATAAACATTTTTCCAAGGTTATAAGTAGTCAATTTACAATGGCTCATTACAAAGCCTTTTACAGAACTAAGTGCTATATAATGCTATTGTATAGGAATGGTTTGTCAGCCTGGATTATGGTGCTATTATAATAAAACTGGACACAATAGGGCTCCATTCAGTTTGCGTTTTTACTGATGCAAAATTAGACATATAATTATGTGTGCCTTAATCTTTTAACCTTAAAACTAAGCAATTATTAACTACTTTATTTAGAGTTAACATTATTAAGTAGCACATTGACACAACACCTATAAATATTACAGTATAAAAAGAGACAAAACACATGTATTGGTCCTCATACTAGGCATGAGCCTGTGTCATGAGGCCAATATACTATTAGTATTAATTAAAAACATAAATTATTAACTGAGAGTTTAACTCTAACACATTATTAGTTACACACGGGATAGAAGACCATGCTTCTAATATTACGTAAAGAGTACATTTAAATATTATTGAAAGTGAAACACAAATAGCATAAAGGGATCAACTGCTAACATATCTTGTTAACAATTCCCTCTAAAAACCAGTACATTATTGATGTGAGTTTGCTCTCTGCACAAAAACCTTTTACTACCTCTCCAGATAAAGAACAGGTTTATGAATAGCGGCTCCATTAAACCTGTACTGTAAGCTTACTATAGTCTGTATTGCAAACTAAAGTATTCCATCCTATCCCCTTATTTTCCAAGACTACTAGTAATGTGATTCAGATAAGAAAAAAAGATAATGATCAGAAACCATCTACTAAAAAGATATGGGTGGTCAAACATAAAAAAAAACAAATATATTGAATTGAGAACCTCCTCTGTTGTTTTGTGAAAAATTACAATTTGTAAATGCCCACACAGAGCTGTAAGAAATAAACGATTTGACATTGTGACATTGCTAGTAGTCTATAAAAAATTAAATAAATAATTTAACTACTTTTCAGGAAGCATTCCATATTCTATGAGAAAACGCTCAACATCAGTAGCAAAGAAATCATTGCCCAGTTCAGTGGCCAACTGTACAAAGTTACCAATGATTTGGCCATTCTTATAAGCCAATATAGCTGGTACACCGTCTACACGGAAATGACGACTCAAGCCTGTAATATCCGCTGATATGCGACAAAACTTTGTTGTAGGGTAGTCTGAAGCCAAGACATTCAAACAGCCGTCCATAGTTTGACAAGCCTTTGTGTTATTGTTATAAATGTGAATAACAACTGTTATTTTCGGGTCTTCCTTATCAATGGCATTCAAAAAATCTTCCTGGCTGTTTAGTGTTATTACCTTACCAAATTTAGGCACCTTCTGCAACTGAGACATCAACTCCTGCATGCGTTGCTTCTGATATTGCATGAGAAATTCCTCATCAATAAGTTCAGATAGTTCATCTTCTAATCCTTCGATCTCTTTATCTTTAGCAGCTTCGCGTTCCGGTTTCACGGTCAGAGTCAGCTTCTTTGCTAGAGCTATGCGCTCTTTTTCGAGTTCTACGCGACTTTCAGCTTCCAATTGCTTGTATCTTCGCCAGTCTTCCAAAACGCCTTTTGGGCCAGTGTTGCTGGCTTGGCCAGACCAATTATTTATTGGCGGTGGTTCGGCAGTCGGTATTTGTGATTTTGGAGGATTACCTTCTTCATCTCCGCTTCTTTCATCATCGGATTCACCTTCGTCTTCACTACTGCTGCAATAGTTTTGTAATTTTTCACCCAAAAGTTTATCTTCCAAAGTGGCCATGGTAATTTAATTCGACAACGGTTTCAGTACTAACAAACGCGATGCACAGTAATAAAATTTTAATGTATACAAACGAAAACAATAAAAAAAAATCTAATTTGAAAACGGTATACACATCCTCCCTCCACCACAGTTTTTTATATTTTATTTTCCCGTAGTCGTTCGTGTTCGTACTGTCTTTTTCTTCCTGACAATTCAATTCAATTTTTAGAGTAAATGGCTCCACCGATCTTCGGTGATTTTGCCAGTGTCAATTCTTCCTGTCAAAAAATTCAATGAAAAGCAAGCGTTTAACGTTGGTGAGAATTGACATACGTGTCTAATTACTTGACATTGTGCAATCTGGGTATATTGCATATTGTTGAGGCCATATTATATCCATTTTATTTCATCGCATCTCATTTCGTTAAAGAAAGAAGAAGAAGACATACGTGTCATAAAGTCTGCCTAAAATTTCCGAACATTGGCGAAAATAGAACTTGTACAAATAGCGTACGCCAAAAATGAGTAGACTACTTTAATGCTGATATAGAAATTCACATTCAATGTATATAATTTTATTTTTCAATGTCCTAGTAATAAGTATTTTTTAGTTTTTTGTTTTTCCATGTACATAACTATTGTATATAATTTGTTGAAATAAAAATTAAAGACCATTGGAAATTCACTTGATTCAATTATGGTTTCTTCTTCTTTTTTTACGGAAAGGCGCCACCAATTCATATTGACCAAATGTCAGTCGGGCGTGCATGCCAAATATCGATGAAATGGATAAAACGTCAAAAATGATATGGGGGAAGCTCAGGGTCAGGGCGCGAAATTCAAAATGTCAATGGTTTTTATTTTTTTACGAAAAATTTGGTCATCTTTACGTTATAATTTAGTGTTTTGCGATATTAACATTCTGCATTGGATGTCTCGATGTATTAAGTTTGCTTAAAAAAGTACCTAAAGCGATAAAACACCATTAAGTTAGTAAAAGTAGCGGTTTTTACAAACCTTATGGTATTGTATCGGATTAGGTTCTTTTTTAAGCAAAGTTAATACATCGAGACATCCAATACAGAATGCTAATATCGCAAAACACTAAATTACATCGTAAAGATGTCCAAATTTTTCGTAAAAAAATAAAAACCATTGACATTTTGAATTTCGCGCCCTGACCCTGAGCTTCCCCCTTGATAAATTTATATCCAAGAATAAAATAAAGTTATAAGTTTTTTTTTTTCCTTTTACGTTACATTTAATTTATATCTTCCTTTGTCTATCTTTATCTGTCTTTGGTTCATCGCATCTTTTTATATTATTAGCTTATTTTGTGTACACGTATTTAAGTAGATAGTTTTTAAAGTATTCTTTTACAGATTCTCAACGCCACTAAAATTTATTCTTAATTGCTCATCGGACATAATTTGCGTTATTTTTTTTTCCTTTTTCACCTTGACACTGGCAAAATCACCGAAGATCGGTGGAGCCATTTACTGTAAAAATTGAATTGAAAAATGATTGACATTGTCTGTCAATTGATAATTTTACGCCTATCTATGACTTTATCACTCCTCGCTTGGAGATATTTGAAGAGACAAAACAAAAATACAAGACAATCCATCAAGGACTAGACTAGTTTTTACTTTAACAAGTAATCAACATGGACATATAATTACTGAACTATTTAAAGAAAATAATAATTATTCAAGATTTGGCACTTGTGCCTTTATATTTAAATTGTATACCTGCAAGTAAATTTGATCAAGAAAATACCCATGACATTGACAACATCAGAATTGGCAGTATGGATTGATTCCTTCGCCTGTCCTACTGGACGAATTAAACTACTACTGGTCTGTCAATTTCATAAAATAAGTTGAACTCGGATATTTTCGAGAGTTTTGGCGGGAAACTGAAAAGTCATGGCGTCAGTTATGTTTTAATTTCTAAAACTAGTGTTCCTGCGAGTTATAGTGAGTGATATAAGTGGAATATTAACCATTATAGGTTCGGTAAAGTGCACAAGTGTAGGTAATTGAAACAGAGTGACGAAACATGGCTTTTCAGTTTCTCACAAAAAATCCATGAAAAATCTTTCGGTAAAGTATCCATCACTTTACTGATTGAGGGATGGGGGGGTATTTTACTTGGGCCTAGGCTTTGGGCCTGTGCTTATGCTCAAAAACAGAAATAATTTATATTACTTGACACTGGCAAAATACCTATGGTGATGCCAAATTAAAAAAAAAAAAAAAAAAAAAAGTTGAACTCGTGGGTTTGTTTACATTGTAAATCTATTAAAATAACGTTATAAAAACATTACATTAAAGTAAACTGTTCCAAATCTAAATATAAAAGCAATAATGAGTAAGTACCAATAAGTTCTTGGCCTAGATTTTTTTTAATATACAAAATATCAATATTATTCAAGTCGCACTTTGTTCTTATTTCAGGTCAAATATTAAAAAGAATACAGGATTTAGATCCAAACGACAGTGATGCCGTGAAAGATGCTCTAAATGCGTTTTTCCAGAACCTATCCAACCACGAAAACATTGACAGTAACAAATGGTTGCACACACTTGAAAATATTATAACCGGGTAACATAACCTATATTGACGCGTTATTTTTCTCCCCTCGACTTGTCCACACGTCTCTGACTTGGGCTATCTTCTGCCTCCATCATCCCGCAAAGGTGTCATCTTCCTATCTTTTCTTCGGATGTCCACTACCTTGTCAACCTCCATTTGGAATTCAATTTCTCACTATATTTGCCCACCTTTGCGGGTCTATGCGTACTACTTAACGAGCCCACTCCCACGCCTTATTTTTAATATATTCAACTGCAAGTTATTCTTAAGCCATGCCAAACATACATACCTTAAAACTAGATCTTGAAATTTACGCACTAGTTAAAATTAAGATTTTAAGGCCCAAAATCGATGAAATTGTCAAGAACAAGACATTTATTTGTTATTTCTAGACTGGACTGTTACCACACACTGGTATTAAAGTCACACCTACTAAGACATTGAAACTTGTAAATGGCCCTTTGCAGAAATCGGTTAGAAATGCATGGTATAGTAGATATACAGGTTAAAGGGCATGGTAACGAAAACTTTGGGCAATGCTTATACTCAATGCTCATAATAAATTTATAAAAATAATTTACATTGAAAATCATGGATTACAAATGTTGTAATTTGTATTGTAAATTGTGCCTCACAATACAACGCTCCATGCGATACCCAACTTGTGAGCGATGAGAGTGCTTGAGTGAATCAAGTATTTAATTGGGCTACATTTTCTTACACCTTAGTATTTAATATTAATCTCTATATTGTTAAATAAATATTTGTTTGCAGATTTCCAAAGTACTGTTCTACGTACAGAAATAAAATTGAACTACACATTGTGCATTTTTTAATCACAAATAACAATTATTACAATGTAATTGCGGCAGCTAAATGTGCCAGTGCTCTACAACAGGTGAGCATGGATAAATCCAAATGTACACATACCATTCTTTGTGGAATATAGTCTTTAAGCCAAATAGAGCAGTTACAGTATTTTGTCACCCACTGTCTGTTTATTTATGAGAAAGAGATTAAAATCTATTTTCATGTTAATTACACCATTTATAGCTCACAAACAGGTGGGCCCATTTTTATAATCTTAGATGTTAGAAATTCGTCTCTGCTCCGAATAGCAGAATAACGATTAAAAACATGGGATATATTCACTAAATAAAAAATACAATGCTCTCATACATTTCATTTTGAGGCAATACGAAGTTCGCCGGGACAGCTAGTAAATAATAAATGACCCTTTTTTTTTATTTTTTACCATACATGTTTCGCTATTTATTGATATGTTAGAACAGATCTCTAATCTTAGAGAGCCATTTAGTGTAGGCCTCCTCATGCTCACTCCAGTGGGATCCGTCAAGTGCCACTCATCTTCAAAATGGCACAGCGTTTTGCTTGAGGACCTCCATAGATTAAAATACTTAGGTTTATTGATAAAGGCCATTGCTTGTATGTTAAATTGAGAATCTCAATAAACAGCTAACCATATTTAAATAAATTTACATAGGAAGGTACAGTTATATATATGTTTTAAAGTCTATTTTATGTCCCACTGCTGGGCAAAGGCCCTTTAGGACTTCACTAGTTAGAATATTAAAAACTTTAAATTAGTTAATGTTAACCCTCACAGATCCGACCCTCGCAAAACAAGTCAGCGACAGCCAAGAACTGCTGGCGGGAGCAGATGGGCATACTGTGCAACGCTGCACATATGCTCATTGAAGCTATATTCACCAAAACTGTGAACATTTACAAGAATTCCAAGAAAACACAAGTGAGTGCCTGTTCTAGAACCTTTTAAATTAAATATGGCCACAATATTCCACCCCCTAAAGGGGAACTGACGTCCAAACTCATGTGGGCCCACGTAAAAATCCCGATGTAACATCTCTGGACAAAGGAGCCACAAAGGAACAAACAGATACATAGGCCAAACATGATTGCTATGATGTAAATCTCTCATAATATGTTACCCAAATTATGGTACACTATGGTGGAGTAAGAGATGCTGGCTGGACTTCCGAATAGTATTTTTTTATCCAATTAAGTTGCTAGGTTGCGCAATAACGTTAGGTTCCTGCCAAAAAGGTAAGGAAAACAAAAAACATTTTATTGGGCCTGGGGTTTCCCTGTACATGGGCACCTACTTTATTAATGGCATAGGTACTATTTACCCTAGAGTGATACTATTGTAGGAATTTTATGTGTTGAAATATTTATTTGTAACACAATGTAGCGACCAGTTCAACTCGGCCACAAGCTACACAGATGGCGCTGCAGACGCATTCAGAACAATAGACAATTCTCAACACAATCCTGAATCGCGCTATGAGAGTTCTCGGAGCATGTACCATATATACTACAAGATCCCGACAATAACCGTTGGGCATACCACCTGCCTGGCTGGAAGATATTCCCCTTTCCGCTAAAACCACATCACTAAATACATTTATAATTTTTCAACCAATGAAAATTAGCATTTAATGTCTACTATACGAAACCCATTTGCTTATAGTCAGGAGATTGAATGCAGATAAAGCATTTGATCAATTTGACGATCACCGCTGGCAATCAATATAAATACTAAAAAGTATTTTTAATCTGAAACTACTTTACAGAAACAAGTTGCGGAACTATTGGAAAACACACCATTGACCACGGCCTTGGGTAATATTCTCAATGTCACACTAACTGACAATGCCGTGGAGAAGAAAACTATACTATGTAACAGATTGAGAAATGTGTTTGTATTCATCCAAGCTATGTTGGTGTGAGTAGTTTAAACTCTATTATCTACGTAACTGTGACAAACACTCATTTTAAAGGTCACTTTCGCATAGCAAATTATTAGCTAGTTCCTTGTCTCTTTGTTCTTATGTGAGCAGTATATTTTTATTTATATATTTTTGTTACTCATAGTACCATACAGTTGCTGTGTTTCCGTTGAATGAATTAAATAATTAGTATTTGGGCATCTATTAAAAATATAAATGCCTGCTGTCTGTTCGTTCAATAAGACAGTGTTCCGATCTCGGTAACCTCGCTACATAAAACTCATTCATTACGCCGAACACAGATGGCACTGAACACAACATTCCATACAATTGACGAATATCCATACAAGTCTGAAACGCGGTATCAAAGTTTTACAGATACAATACCCACACCAAAAATCTTTGACCTTATCCCGGTATTTTATAACAACAGTTCTTCCCCGTGCCGTGGAACAGCATAAGTTACTATTATAATTGTGTTTTTTTTCAGTGAAGTTTACCCAGTAGCCAAACCTATACAGCCACAGCTAATCCTAGAAGTGATCGTCCAAGCGTTGAGTGTGTCGAGCAGCGTTAATAGCAACATTACTTATGCCAGTATTGTGAAAACACAAGCATTGAAGACGATGGACGCTATGGTAGCTTGGTGAGAGACATTATTTTCTACTATTCTATATTCAAATTAAACAGGAGTTATACTCGTATGTTTTGTGACGTCATTTCTGTGTAACACGTGACAAAATTTCTTTTTTTTTTACAGCCTCGGGCCAAACCTCATTCCATTCTCAGCGTTAGTGTTCAGATTCGTAATGCAGACGCTTCGGTGGAGCTCGGATAATGTTAACGATGAATCGAGGTGAGAAGCCATTGCACTTACATTTTACCTGTGATTTTAGAAAAAATGCGGGTAGCATTTTTTTGTAACTTTACAGGATAAAAAAAATACCCAAAATAAGTACCTTAAGGGAGCGTTCAAGTATTACGTCACGCGATTTTTGGAGATTTTTGAAACACCCCCCCCCCCCCCCCCCAGGAAAAAGTAAAATCTCTACGCGACCGTTCTGAAGTGTTAAAACAATGTTACGTAACGCGTAGTTCAAACCCCCCTCCCGCCCATGTAACGCGCCATAACGTTTCAGAAGACCCCCCCTCTCCACCCAAATTCGTTACGTAATACTTGAACGCGCCCTTGGTGTTGAGATCAGTTTTGACAAAAACCACGTGACCTTCGATACGACTATGAATGAATCGAAAAGATTACGATATCAAACCTATTTGGTCGAAGCGTAAGGTCTTAAATCGATCCATCAACACTCCTGCAATCGTTCTAACTAATTCGGATCTTCTCAGTTGAGGTCGCGTTCCGATCCGGTTGTAGAGTTAAGAAAAAAAACGTAAGTGCCCCCATAGGCCTATACGAAATAAACGATTTGACTTTGACTTTGACTTCCAGGAGAGTACGTTGCACCGCATACGCGAGCTTATGCAGGTGGTTGAACACTTTGCACGCGCACCGGACCACCGACAGTCGAGGACGGTCCTGGGAGGATGAGCTGACCAACTACATTGTCGAGGACATCACTCCGACGAGACGAGTCGTGCAACTCACTGTAAGTATACTTAGCTCAGTCATTGTGACTACAGGACACTTGAAGGACTTGTGACTACAGGACACTTGAAGGACTTTTTTTTTTTAAATTACATTATAGGCAAGTATTTGATCCAAATCTCACCTGATGGTAAGTGACGATGAGATCTACGATGCAGCATACTTGCCTAGAAGGTACATGTTCACTTTCGACTTGAAAACACCCAGATTGAAATCAACGGGGAACGAAGTAGCCGGTAGCGTGTTCCATTGTGTTTAAAACAACTGTAAAAAGTAATCTTTGTCGTAAGGGTTATTACAGGATCTTGGATTATTTGGATGATAAAGCAGCCTGGGACTGATCGCTTAAATATCAATATATATAATGTTAAAGTGTAGCGTGCGCCCCGCATGGCAACACACTGGAGCTTACTTTTATATTGTAAAAATAATGAATTTAAAAAAAAAGACAAGCCCGCTGAGTTTCTTGCCGGATCTTCTCAGTTGAGGTCGCGTTCCGATCCGGTTGTAGACTTAAGAAAAAAAAAATGTAATGACAATTTGTAAGTGCCCCCGTAGGCCTATACGAAATAAATGATTTGACTTTGACTTTGACATTCCTTGACTGGACAACGCTTTTTAAAGCCCTGTTAGATATTTATGTTCCTGTTCAAATGTGTTGCTATACGGGATGTAAGGGCATGTCCTTTACACCTGGTATAACGAAAACTCTGAGTAAACGTTACGATTGATCCCTAAAATAAAATAATTTATGTTAATAGTCATGGGCTACAACTGTTGTATATTTTGAGCGCGCAATAAATGTGAGATCTGCGCTTGAACGTACATAGTTTTAATTTACTTTGCAGTTTTAGGGTTAAATTTGTAATTATGTTTTTTTTTGTTATTTAAAATTACGTTGATTTAAAAAAATATATTATTTATGACAAGATCGACGGAAATTTCCAACTTTGAAGGGGTCCAGACTTGAGTTGAATCCGTCATATCAGTTTTAGTTACGAAACCATCACATCCTGTATATTCCTGAAGAAATGACGAAAATTTGTGTGTTAAATGGCCTAAAACTATACAAATGTATGAATTATCAGCATACCAAATGTTTTTGGCCCCTGTCTTAATTGAACGGTTCCTTTGACAGATGAGCAACATGCCCATGAAAAACCTAAGTAAAAAAGCTAGAAGGAAAATGGCGAATTCGATGTTGCAACAGAGCAACATCGCTAGTCACATGCCGGGAGAGAAAAATAAAATTTCTGTGTGAGTGCCAACGTTTTCTATCTACCATTCTATACTAACGCTAGCGAGCGACTGGTTCCCGCCAATCGTAACAGAGTCGACGATTGAAAATGACGCGAAATAATAATACTGGCTTTCGCGAGCGGTGCTATTCGAAAATCAAACTTTTTAGCGGAAAATTTAAAATATTATTATTTTTTAGTTTTCTTTATAATGTATATCAGGGGTTCCCAAACTAATTTTGTCTACTACCCACTTTGAGATTGAAATATTTTTTAGCGCCCCCATTTTTTGACCTACTTAAAAACCACTATAACTTCAAATTAAATTAATTATTGTAAGCCCACACACAACACCCCCATTTTTTTCTGGGTCTCTTAGGTCTCCCCTTTAGGCCTGCAGCGCCCACAAGGGGGCGTTATCGCCCACTTTGGGAAAAGCTGATGTATATCAATTATTAAGCATTCTGTGTTCATAAACATGCGGCAAATAAAATTAAATATAGTTATGAATATGTCGATAATATGACTTAAAGGGCTATTACCCGGGGCCTCAAAACAATTGATATAAAACTCAATATAATGGCATATTATATTCCTTTGCACTGTTGGTCAAATTTACCATAATGTTCTAGGTCAGAGGAAACAAGAGATGAAGTGGCCAATGCCGCTCTAGAATGCGCAGAAACATTCCTTACAGTTTGTGGGATATTTTTAAAACCCGCTACACACAAGGTATCTTAATCAAATTGTTTTGGCTTTTTTTTATATAATAATACCAGCCCTTTTTAATGTCCACGGCACGGACCTCCCCTCAATGCAAGGGGGGTAAGGCCATCGTCCACCACCCTGGCCCCGTGCGGGTTGGCGGACTTCACACATCTTTCGAGGGGTTCTCTGAGACATGCAGGTTTCCTCACGATGTTTTCCTTCACCATTTAGCAAGTGATAATCGTGGTTGAAATGAGATTCGCATGAAATCATGAAATCTTGAAATCCCAGAGGTGCGAGCCGGGGTTTGATCCTGCGATCCTCGTTGCCGAGGCAAGCGTTCTAACAACTTGGCTATCACTGCTTTTTTTTTATTAATTTAATAATATTTGATGACATCTCAGGTATTCCAAGAGCGTCTTGTTCGTGAGTGCTACGGCATGGACGCGTACTCGAGTACGCGTGCCGCGTGCTTGCTGCGGGCTCTGGACGCGAGCCGGAAGAACTGCCCGCCCAGCGTGCCGCCGCCGACACAGTACTGCCTGCACCTGTACAGCACACTCATCAACAGTAGACACGAGGAGGTATTTAAAAAAAAAATCTTTGAAATATTTCAATAAATTTATCGCGCTCATATATAGTAATACTAATCTATATCTATATATCACACTAATATTATAAATGTGAAAGTTTGGATGGATGGATGTTTGTTAATCAATCACGCCAGAACGGCTGAACGGATCTGGATGAAATTTGGCACAGATATAGATTATAGTCTGGAATAGCGTATAGGCTACTTTTTATCCCGGTAAAATGTATGGTTCCCGTGGGATAGATTTGGTTTAATTTTTCATAGAGCAAAGGATCGACATGATTTATAGAAAAGGTCATGCTTTTTAATCGCGGGTAACACCGTGAGGCGCAGCTAGTAGTGCAATAAATGTATCTGCCCTTGCGCTCATTCATCATATGTATGTCAGAGACAGAACCCGTTCGAACTTTATAAGCTAATATTGTTGTTACAGTGTATAGGCATTTTTTTTGTATAATAACATTATTCCTAGACTATTTTATTGAACTCTTAAAAATTACAAAATACATGAGTTGATTGCTTATGATCAGAAAAAAACGCAAACCAATATGGCAGTGTAACGTGACGTCACAGCAAAGCCACTTGAAAGATCGAATAAAAATATACAAGCCATCTATACACATACATAAAACCTATAATTACTATCTCCACAGATAACAAAGTTCTGTTCACAAGCGCTACTGGAGATAAGGCTGCATCTACATTGCTCGCCCCCGTCACTGAACTTCGCGTTAGAGCCGCAACCGGAGATGAGAACAACAGAAGACAAGAGAAAGAAGATATCTGAGAAGAATAGAGCTGTATTAGAATCACTGTTGGGTAGCAAAAGGTAAGAAATCAAACCCATCCCATAAAATGGCATTTGAATATTAAAAATATACATATCTAAAATTGTTTTAGATATGTATATTTTTTTCGAGGTTTCAGGAGCAAAATGTTATAGAATGCCATGGTAGACGGCGTTTAACTTTCTATGAATTTTAGTCAGTGATATACAAACTTAAACTCCATAACATATTGTATAAGTACAGCGTACGTACATAAGCTTTTAACTACTAATTATTTATTTTTTATTTTTACACAGGGTGCCATCAGAATTACAAGAAGAGGAAGTGATCACTATATCCGACGAGCCATCGAACAAGAAACCGCGATTATCAGACGATATAACAGACAAAATAAGCGTCAGCAGTGATTCAGTCAACTCTGTCGAAATAAGCGATGATTCAGACGTTGAAGAGAGTTTAGTACAAGAAGTCGACGTAGTCATAGAAAACGCAAATGACATTGATACAGAACCCGCAATCGTTGAAGAAACTAATACAAATATCGATGAAAACGTAATAAGCAATCAATCTACGCAAAAAACAATAGAAATTAATGAAAACAGTGAAGATAACAATGATACAACAAAAGTTAATTCAAATACAAATGAAACAGTAACAGAAACGATTAATATTTACGATGCGAAAACTCAAGTTCCACTGAACGCCTCAAATGATACAGAGGATGGCGGCAAAAGCCCCGTTTCTATGGAAGTAGCTTACGATTACCCAAATCTTAGCAATAAAGTTACAGCCCTTGAGAAAATGGATGATGAAAATCTACCAAGCACGAATGATACTGATGACGTTCAAATCACGTGCGGACAAGACGTTATAAGTTCCCAGGACTTAGATGTTGAAAATAATAAAGTTATAGCAGAGGTACCGTCACTAAACGGTATAGAAGAAGGAGAATCTGGGGAGAAGATACTGACAAATGGTGATGTCCATGAAGAAAATGTAGCTATTCAAGTGATATCAAGCGTCAAAGAAGTCACTGTAGATGATATGCTGGCTGATTTCGTTGATGAAG
The DNA here is from genome assembly GCA_905404115.1 of Pheosia gnoma. Taxonomy (NCBI): domain Eukaryota; kingdom Metazoa; phylum Arthropoda; class Insecta; order Lepidoptera; family Notodontidae; genus Pheosia; species Pheosia gnoma. The sequence goes on from FR989905.1 coordinate 8,114,936, forward strand.
TGAATGATGATAATAGAATTGAGGTTTGAACTATATTTTAAGTGCCAAACTTGTTGCGTGTAAGTCATCGTTTAATACGTTATTGTAAATTTTTGCACTATTGCTAAAATATATGAATGCTTACAAAAGTTAATCAACTATACAATCTTTTATTTTCGACGCTTTCATCCTTTGGATGAATCAAGTGAGGGAGACCCTTTTCTATGTGCTGTGTGTGGCTAGGGGATGGATCGCTTTTCAGACAAGAGTTAAGATATTAAATTAAAAAAAGCCGGTGCAGAAGGCGTAATAGCCACTTCGCCTCTGCCAAAGCGGCTTAATCATAAAGCACATGTCTATGAGTTAAGTTTTGACAAATTATAATTGACATTTCATTTAATGTCATTCACGATAAATTTAATAAACACAAGCAGTGGCCAAAATAAATGTATTTATAAGCGAAAATAGGTAAAAAACAATGGTTATAGCAATTGGATTCGAAGGGAGCGCCAATAAACTTGGTATCGGCATTGTAAAAGATGGAGAAATCCTCGCCAACTGCCGAAGAACTTATATCACGCCACCGGGAGAAGGTAGGGCCGATTTATCGTTGTTTATACAAATACTCTTGATATAAAAAGGAATGAATAACTGAGAATACAATAAATTGTATAACTGCGTAATATATCTTTACTTCAGCATATATCTTTAGGTCATTATCCTTGTTTAGTGTCTCATATAAACATAACCTATAAGTAAGTTTGGTCCCAAAAAAATGTTTACCAACCCTGCGAATAATAGAAGATAAACTCACAGTTGATCACAATAAACAAAGTAAGCAGACGAGATAGTTGTACACATATTTCGAATACTTATTTAACCTTGAGCCAATAATACTTTACACTGAAGGCAAAAGAAAATAATCCAAAGCTTAATCCAGGTTTCCTGCCGAGAGAGACGGCAGAACATCACCAACAGAACATCCACGAAGTGCTCCAAGAGGCTTTAGACCAGTCTGGCATCTCTCCCCAGGAGATAGATGTTGTGTGCTACACCAAGGGCCCTGGTATGGGCGCCCCGCTGATGGTGTGTGCAATCGTCGCCCGGACCTGTGCTAAGCTATGGAACAAACCCATTTTAGGGGTCAACCATTGTATTGGGCGTATCCTTTCCAGATTTTAAACAATATATCTGAGTTATATATAAATTACGTGTCACGGTGTTCGTCCGCTATGAACTCCTAAACTACTAAAGCGATTTTAATAAAAAATTTCACACTGTGTGCAGTTTTATCCAACTTGAAAGATAGGATAGTTTATATCTCAATTTATTTTATATTGCAAAACAATGTTTGCCGAGTCAGCTAGTTTATTATAAAACTGTGTTGTTTGTAAATTGAAGATATACCCAAACAATGCTGCAAGAGGCTATATGGAAGTGTCGGCTCTGAATCCCGAACATGGTTTTAGAATGCTTTTGTGTGTCCGATTTTTGGAGCATCACGGAAAATCTACTAGACCAGTTTTAACTGTGATATTACTTTTAGACAGCCTATAATTAGACTTAAAAGATATACATATATTATCACAATATGATGATTGGGAGTCAAGCTGGAAAGCAAAATGAATGCATTGCATGTTTACTTTAATTCCTGAACACATTACACAGATATTGAAATGGGCCGGCTGATAACAAAAGCCACCAATCCAACTGTACTGTATGTGAGTGGTGGCAACACACAGATCATAGCATACTCCCGGCAGCGGTACAGAATATTCGGTGAGACCATAGATATTGCTGTTGGCAACTGCTTGGATAGGTAAGCAATAGAAACTAGTATAAAATTCAGGTTTAACAAATTGAAACATTATTATAACATGTTATATGTGATGCAGCATGTTGCAGGAGTTGCAATAGTTTGATGATGAGACGATGATGAGTAACATGTGCTTAGAGTACCGACTATGACAAATAACTGTGATGACTTTAAATTGTGTCGACTAATCAGCCGATGACAGATGATGGGAAATGGTGAGAAAGATGATGTGATTAGGCACCGCGAGGACGTCCGATTGGCGTCTGTGAATGTAAACACTTCTCTCACACACAGAACAGGCACAGAAGTGCCTGATATCAAGACAATCTATCTAATATGGCTCTATTTCCACCCATTTATATCACGAGTCTGCGCGCCCATTTGCTGCAAACATGCAGTACCTATACGTTGTGCTTAACTTCCACAATCTCCTTTTACGAATTTATAGATTTGCAAGAGTACTGAAACTATCAAATGCACCGAGCCCAGGCTACAACATTGAACAAGCCGCTAAGAAAGGAAAGAAATATCTACATCTACCATATTGTGTAAAAGGTACTCAATGTTAACTTTTCCATCGAGTATATATTTTTTCTTCAAAATATAGAAGAAGACCTCTTTAGTCACTTTTAGGCCAGTCAGCTCACTAATCGGGTAGTTGATGGTTTGATTCCCGTGTGAGGTGATTTTCGGCAATGATGTTTTACCATAGCCTGGGTGTTACTGGGTTTGCTTCCAGCCCATATAACCAGACACATTACAAGTGTTTATTAATTTGGACCATACCGCGCGTCTGGCGATATTTATTATTTTGCTTTGCTTATGTACACTTTGGGAGCGACCCCCCCTCCCCCCTATGTAACGCCGCAACGCGCCGTAACGTGTTTCTTTACTAACCGCCCCCCTTAGTAAAACGTAAAGTAAACCCCCCTCCCGCCCCTGCAACGCATCGTAAGGTTTCAGAAGACCACCCCTCCAAATTCGTTACGTATTACTTGAACGCTCCCTTCATTTATTATTTTCAGGTATGGATGTAAGCTTTTCAGGTATACTGTCGTATATGGAGGACAAAATTGAGGAGCTACTTAAAGATTATACTCCTGAAGACTTGTGTTATTCACTACAAGAAACTCTGTTCGCTATGTTAGTAGAGATCACGGAGAGAGCCATGGCGCACTGTGAATCAGATGAGGTATGTAAAAATAATACTTTACCCTTATATTATATTAAAACTCCCGAATTTATAGATGTTCTATAACTCTATCAATCGTCATATAGTACTGTGTACAAAATATTTGCTTTGCACAGTACTATATGACTTTTGATAAGAGTTATAGAACGTCTGTAAATTTGGCGGTAAGATTCTCTTGATAAACGTAACGTAGTAAATGGCGAGACAGTGTTCTTGGCGGAGAAAGCAAGGTTCATATGTACCAAGCACTTATGATTCCTGCAATTCCATCCATCAGAGCTCATAACGAAATTCGCATTGCGTGGGAATTATAAATAAATTGGACAATAATTGACTTGGCATAATAATATGATTAAATTTTTTCGAGTTTCTAGTCGAGACGACCTTGATCGCGGACACAGCTATATACAATCATAAGATCCATTAACACGTTTTCTAGGTACTAATAGTTGGTGGTGTTGGCTGTAACGAGCGTCTACAGGACATGATGGCGGTCATGTGCGCGGAGCGGGGCGCTAAGATCTTCGCAACGGACGAGAGATTCTGCATAGACAACGGCGTCATGATAGCCCACGCAGGCGCACTAGCGTTCGAGTCCGGGACGAGGATGGAATTCAAAGATGCCACCATTACACAGAGATATAGAACTGATGACGTGCTTGTCACGTGGAGAGATGATTAAATTTAATATTTAAAAAAAAGTTTGTTTTTTTTTCTGAAAAATGCTTTCTCATAATTTGCAGATAAGACTTGATGTGTCATGCTTGTGGAATGGTCTAGGGGAGATTCTACTTACGACCATAACAGGACGAATTAGTTTACTTTTGGCAAATTTTTTTTCGCCACTGACTCGAGAGGCAGATTTTACAGAAATCGAACCTGCGACTAGCGCTTGCATCAATTAAGCAGAGCGGCCGACTCTCACACCACCCACTCTATTGTCGTGAGATTGATTTGTTGTTTTCCGAAAACTTATTTTTAAATTGTGGTCTTGCGTGTGATAACTTCGACTTCTGAAATCGTTATGACGAATTCAACCTGATTTTCAGACAATTAGCCTCATACATATAGCCAGACAACATACCCGATGGAGCATCCTAGTAGACTAGGCAAAATTAAAAAAAATGTTTTCAGGATATAGAAACAAATTGAAACATATAAACAGACTTTATTTTAAAACAACCATTGTTCAAATTAAGGATCACTGCAAACATGTGGAGCGTGGATACAAATAACAATACAATTTCCAATCTAGACTCTTAACCTATTGCACTCAAATTATAAATAACTTGACAATTAAACATTGAATGAACTCTTGAGAAAAACTTTAAACTTAACAAGTAGTTTTACTTACAATAAATAAATAATTATAGAAATGCATACCTACCTATACAATGTTCGCTATTACCGAATTCTATACCAACCTTATACAGTACCTACCCCTAAAATCGTAGAAATTCATTTACAATAGCATTACAAAGCATTTTACAAAATATCTTATTACAATTTTCAATGAATTTGGGGGTATATCTACACGCAATACATACCTCCCATATAATTATATTATTGCTAATTATTGAATTCTCGAAACGCGAAGTGGGGCGGGGCGTTCGCTTGTTTTCATGAAACGTTGCTAAACGCTAGAGCCAATTTGAAAATTCACACAGCACAAGACACGAGAGTCTACCTACTTGTGCTCGTTTCGGTGATGTTTAGCTGTTGCCTTGACATTTGGACCCATGAAACTCGACTTCATAATATTCTTTGTTTACGAAATGAAATGCGATGAAATACAATGGAATTAGATGAAATATGGCCTCACCTACATATTAGTGGTTATTTTGCCAGTGTCAAGTGTTTAATAGCGATATCAAATTCAATAAAAACACATTATAAATAACAAATAGATGATGACATGAAAAGATGAAAATGCCGAATCCATCATAATATTAAAACTGATGTGCTAGAATTCGATTAACAAGAAACATTCTATGGTTACAATACAAAAGTATACACAAAATACCTTTTTTCTCGGATATTTATGGTCAGGTCACAGAAACCTATTACTTTTGCAAGTAATTTCTGATGATTTTAGTAAAGCTTTTTTATTGATGTTGTGGGATTCTTATAAATAACAATTATTTGATTCGGCGCATCGATCTGAGCGCGAAAGACCTATCTTCATTGCTGTATTATTGCATGCAGAAACAATTCACACTATCACTTTTAATTCGCTCGCGCTTCGATGTCGTGGGATCATACCGGCATCCAATTGATCCATAATATGGAGAAACAACTAATCATTTTCAGGAAATCATGTAAATGTGTACTTGACATTTTAAATTTCATATTGATGCATACAAAATCATCATAGTAACTGAATAAATTCATTCCATAATAATAAAAAAGTTTGTTGTATATAAATTAAATGTGTCTATTTTTTTTAAGTTCTTATGTTTAATTTAGCCCTGATTGGCACATATAATATATTGTTGCATTTAAATGGAACCATAATGTAAATAAATTATTAGCAGTCTAATAGATGCAGCCAGCAAAAACATGCTTAACATCTAAACTGACTGTGTCAATTTTATATGCAACACAAATTATCCATGATTAAATTGATCTCAATTCTGTGAGTGGACTTGAGTGTACTCCTGAGATATCCTTTTTCCACAGAAATGCTATATCTATGTTCACTCTCAGAATGGAGATCAAATTTATTTACAGCGGCCTATGAGTAAATTATAACAAAAAAACTGAGCCTGCTTAGATATTAATGGTATTAGGTCCTCAGTAGTATCCATGTCTGCAAATAATAACATAACATTGTGGAATAGGTTTACCACTCTTATCTGAACAGGTCCTCTAGATAAGATGCCTGTTGACCAGTGTATCTATAAATTGTCACCCTAATATGTACGGGAATGAAAAATTGATGATAGACAGATGACATATTTACAGATATTCAAATGTATGACAGCATGGTTTAATTTTGTGATCATTTTAGTGTATGTACAGTCATCTTGTATAGAGGATTTGGATTTCAATGGGCTCATATACAATTAGAAACAGCAAACATACAAATTGTCCATACATTTTGTACTAGGTGTTTCTTAACCTTAAGTCTTTGCTTGATACATCTGTAGCACTCAGTTGTCTTTTATGTCTCATAAGCTGTCTCCAATGTGTAGTCCTGTGTATACAATTATCCATGTCACCTGGAAAGAATGAGTGAGATAAGAACTCTGCCCAGTACTAAGATCTTTAGGTACTGTATTTGCAAAAGAAATAAAAAAGTATATTCATAGAAACATCACCCACCTGACAGTTCCCTTACCAACCATATCATAACAATTTTTTTAAGGGACCTAGCTGTTGACTGATGTAGCTATTACAGATTCAGCGAGTTTATTGGAAAGTGGAATACGCGCTCCAGCCGTAAACGTAATATGCGGTATAACTAGCAACACTGGAATATTTAGCTGGTGGAATGATTACCATAGCCAAACTATTTTGATCATATGGCACCATTTTTATAAACTGTACTTTTATATTACCTTATTAAAACAAGATAATTAGGGAATACTTATAGGTACAATGTTTCCTTACCAAAAACCCAGCAAATGAAGTCATAAAGCCCTCCTTTGTGATTTCCCACATACCGCCATACTCTTCTTCGTCAATAGTTTGGAAATTGTTTACATAAAAGTATATCACTGCTGCATTCAAAACCACAAACCTGAAAAACACAAAATGAAAATGAGTCTCATGTTATTATTGTCTTGGTTTATCAAGGTTTAAAAAAATACCCTTACAGTAGTAGACCTATGAATCCTTTCATAGGGAACAGGCCCCACACAAGACCCAAAATAATACCTATAGCTTGACGCATCCAATAGATCACGTCTAGAAACTCCTCCTGAAAGCGTACAGAACAATAAATTAATTATTCAAGCGTGTTTTCAGTGACGAATTAAATGCAGAAGTCTCGTGATAGGTAGTAATTATAACCTTGTCTGGCCATTCCGCGTTAGAAACTAATGCTTTCCTCCACACGCATTCACTAACTTTAAGTTTATTAATCGCTTCTGATGATTTGCTTTTAGTCGTCATTATTAATAATTGCGATTCCTTTCAAATTGTTAACTAAATTAAATGTTCAGATCGGAATCAATAAAGTAAATCCCGAAAATGTTACACGTCACTGTGACATTGCCCTATCTCAATTGTCATAGCATTTTTTTTTGTCATGTTCTCGCTGGGTAACGATGCATTTAGGTCTTGTACTGGCGAAATACCTTTTTGTTTATTGTCAACTTAGATGACGAGTTACGACGAATCCGATACACTATTAATATTTTCTTGTTATCGTGCATACCGTCGTCTTGTTGTATGAAATATGCGACAGTTATATGTTTAGGGAATGCCCACTAGGAGACAATAAAATAATTACATTACAAAACATAATGATTTATTTAAACAAATTATAGCGTGGGTTCTGCTCTATGTTTTAGCCTATGCAGTCTCTCTGTTTCCATATTCTTAGTAATGTTCCAGCATTGTTTGTTGAGGGTGTCGAAACCACGCGACAAACTCACTAATCTCGCGAGTACTAGCAATCTGTGCAAATCATCTGCGCCCACGGGATGTCCCGCAGTGGATTTGCTTCTCATTTCTAGAAAATCATCTTCCACAAACTGAAACAAAAAGCATACTTAGTCAATTTTAAGTCATCACAAATATTTTTGTTTTTTTTAATAGAATTAAATATTTGTGTTGGCTTTCGAAAGTTTGAGTATGAACCAGGGTTATGAACTATGCCCAGAATGTGGGGGATAACGGGTGCCATTGCCTCCCCCCCTTCCCACACACGACCGAACAGAAGTAATGCTTATTATTGTTTTTTGGTTCTATCCCAGTTCAAGGCTATGAATGGGTATCTGTGGCTTAACAACCTACATACTTTTTATTGCTCTGTTGGTTTTTTTATTTCCAAGCTACCCACGTTATAAGATTTTAAAAGTCGCACCTGTAAATCTTCACTTATAGTATATTTGACGAGCTTAAGACTAGTTAGGTATGTCCTAATGATATTCATTATGTCCTCCTTCAAATAGTAGGTAGCGGCTTCTACTATTGCATCAAATATTTGCAACGACGACTCCTCAGGTTGCAAGGGGATGTGGTAATCACACTGAAAGCAATTTAATATTTTATAAAAAATCGCAAATAATAACTACAGACCTAAATTGTTTACGCTACATCTATGCTAATAACTATGTAAGGGTAGTAGAGGGCGCTGCTGTAGCTTGTACTTCTACAACACTGCTGCATTATAATTCATAAGTGGTATTTAAGATAATTTTGCAACATCATTACCATATATCAAACCTCTTGATTGAGATTACAAGCCTTAGCAATCAAATACTCCTTCAAGTCTTGTCATTTCATGTGATGAATGCGAAAACATAGTCGCTCATACAGTTTCAAGTTAATAAATATACTTATTCTTTCACACACTTGCCAATTATGGATCAATTGTGTTGAGGCCTTACTGTTTATAGAAAAATGTATTATATGTCCCACTCACCGGCAATAATGATTTACCCTCAGACAGAACCAACACTGATATATCAGAATCGAACTCCATCTTGTAGTATTTGAAGTCGTACTCGACTCTCTGCGTGGTGATCATGCGGCCCAGCGCCGCGACGTTGTTGACCCCGGTGGAGTCCAACGTGCCCTGCTCCATTTTGGTTTCGTCGAGAACGAGGTGCGTGTGTTTGCTTAGCTGCAACACGCCGCTCGTTAGACGGTTGCAATCGTAGTCTTTTCTGTAATCAGAGATAAATTATTTAAGACCAGTGTGTGCCAAGGCTGAATACACTCTTTTTCTTTGTCGTTCCCTCAGTAATCAGGATTGTGACCATATATGATTTGTCTCCATTTACTTCTGTCCTGCGCCAGTTCAATAGATAGTATTTTTTCAATATGAATTTCACCTACTATAAACCTCTATAACTTCAAATTAAATTAATTATTGTAAGCCTCTACACAACGCCCATATTTTTTTTCTGAGTCTCTTACCGCCCCCCTTTAGGCCTGCAGCGCCCACATGGGGGCGTTATCGCCCTCTTTGGGAAAGGCTGTCCTAGAGCAATGTTTAAGGACAGCCCCTCTATTCACAGAAACAATAAAATGTTAAAACTAAAATTATTACGTACTTGGGTAGCAGACTCAATGTGTTCAGGTTATCAATGGTGAGTGGTAAGTAGTAGCTCTTGGTGACGAACTGTTTGATGACGTCATATAGCTGCATGGCGTAGTTCGGGTACTTCTGCGTTGGCAGATTCGATAGATTGAGGCAGAACTGGCCCAAGGTCATTGTATCTTGACGAAGGTACCTGGCAACATGTTAGTATTAATGAAATAGAATATAACTTGTCTGTGTTTAACATTAAAAATATACAACAAAATAAAGAAGACAACTCTATAACGAAAAACTGTGTTTTTAGAAGTCTGTCCATTTGATAAACACTGCAAAACTATAGACAATTTGAATAGGGTTATAACAATTGAATAGCCTATGGTAAATATCATCATACTATGGCCATTGTGGGTTGAGATCCAGAGTAAAATTCAGATTAAGTATACTTACACACAAGCAATCAGATGGCATATCAGATATTCAGCAGCCAACTGATCACCTAGTAAAAGTTCTGTGAGAGCCTTCAACAAGTGTTCCCGGGCTGAATTTGCTTCTGTCAGTATGGTAACTAAAAATAAAAACAATCTTTAGTATCTTTTATTTGTGTGGATCCAAAAAGAATATGTTCCACCCCCAATTCATCCGATAGGTGTCGTGAGAGGCGAATAAAGGCTCTCCAAAGCACACCCAGACCAGCATGGTAGGTTACTGTACAAACCCCTATAGCCATAATTATTAAAAACAGCTCAAAATTATGGAGGATTATGGGGAGAAATTGGCCCAGCAGTGCATTTGCAGAAGACTTTAAAAAGTAGGTCACCTTGATCAAATGTATCCTTCACCAATGGATTGCAATGCTCCAACTTTTTCACATACACCGCATGCAACCGTGGCACCAAGCTCGGCGGTGGGTTGTGAGTGATGTTCTCCACATCTGACTCCATCTGAGGCTCAAGCAATGGGTTTTTCTCTGGTTGGAACTCTCCAGAAAGTGCCGGATCCACGGATAAGAATCCAATAATTTCAATCATGTCATTGAGCTTAAGATTATCACTTTCAACATAAGTCTGAAAAAAGAATGATAAATAGGTACATACTGTATTACTGCCAAGCAATATAGTCTGGACATTAAAGTCATTTTCGCATAGCAAAACTTATTTCTAATGGTACACCTTGCTATGGCAATACACTTGTACTTTTCAAATGTTTTTATTATGGTTTCCATAATATAATAATGACTGGGGCTTGATGCCATTTAAGAAGTAAACGGCCAAAGCATTAGAGTATCAATGATTATAAAAAGTGAGCAACTTTACTTAAAGAAAAAGGGACTTATAACAATATAATATCAAACTTAATAGCCAACCAAATAATATTAGTACAAAAACTCAGTTAACTGTTCAGAATGCCATCTGTATGAAGAAGGGATATGGTCTTTTTACAAAGATTGAATACAATTTGCATAGTACACAGTAATTAGTTATTTCAGGTAAGTTTCAGCTAGACCTACTAATATACTGCCTCACCTTAACAATACAGGACTTGCTAGCAACATCAGGCAATGGAAAATTTAATAAATGCTCCCTTGACACCACTTTCACTGGCTCATTGCCAGCATCTACTTTCTTCTGCTCTTTACTAGCCACATTTTCGTCAACAACCTCCATAGCATCGGAGTCTTCATCAGCCTCATCATGAGTTCTCTTCAATTTTGTGTTTTCTATGAGCCGTTTCGAAGTGTTAGGGTGTTGGTCCAAGTATTTCAAATGGTTTTGTTTGTCTTCTAACTGCTGAGCCCAGTCGTTGAGACCTGGTAAAGATACTACCACCATAGTCTGCCGTTGTGAGCTTTTCAAGTTCTCCGTGTAGTTGATTTTTTCATTTTCCTGTTGTGAAGGAGTAAAAATAAGTATGCCTACAAGTAGGTATAAAGCTGGAGAACATCTTTGTCTCAATATGTTATTTATGGCTGATTATTAAAAATAATTCAGATATGCTACAACAGTTTGAATGGTAGTCATCTTGCATTATTTTTAATTTAATATATAAGAATTTTAACTCATGTTATGAGGTCAAAAAAGGACTCATGAATAATTCATGTTTCTTGACTAGTATCACCATTATAATTTCATAATGTTAATTGGAAAAAAGGTTTTATTGGGGTTGCTAAATGGTGTTGACTATACTAAGTTACATTCTATAAATGTCATATATGGGACTTCAAATGTGAAATACTCAGTGCAATAAATAAAACTCAACTTTTTTACTAAAACTGTGATGTTCAGACCCGCTTAGACTCTGAGGACTTTAGTGATATGACGTCTAATAGAAGCAATAAATACCAGTATATGAGCTGTATCACGGTACTTTCCACTTTTAATTTTAATCTCATGTGTAGCGTTGTTGTAAACTTCAAACTCCTCAAAATAAAACTCTGGATTGTGCATATCCTGGATCATGCCTCGGAAACGGACCAGCGTGTTGTCCGGCAGATTGTGCGAGGCATTGGAATTAATAAGAGGAATCTTGAAAACAAAACAAAATTTATTTAAGGTTATTTAGAGGTCATAGTCTGAAAATAAACCAAATAGTGGCACAAACGAGAATTTTAGAGTTTGTATATTACCTTAAACCAATTCGGCAATTTTAATAATTTGTCTGTCCATCCTTTCTCATTTGCAATCCATAAATCAGGGGTTACAGTTTCAAAGTCTATCATCAGATCATGCATATTGCGAACGCACCAGCTACTTGGCTAAGTTAATACGAGTAGAGATTTTGAAATTATAGGATTTAGTAACCGAAATGTTTTAGAAATACATAAAACCCCATAAGAAAATATAAAATCGGCTAAGTTCTGGAAATGACAGCCCGCGTAAAACCATTAAGGGGGAAGCTCAGGGTCAGGGCGCGAAATTCAAAATGTCAATGGTTTTTATTTTTTTACGAAAAATTTGGTCATCTTTACGTTATAATTTAGTGTTTTGCGATATTAACATTCTGCATTGGATGTCTCGATGTATTAAATTTGCTTAAAAAAGTACCTAAAGCGATAAAACACCATTAAGTTAGTAAAAGTAGCGGTTTTTACAAACCTTATGGTATTGTATCGGATTAGGTTCTTTTTTAAGCAAAGTTAATACATCGAGACATCCAATACAGAATGTTAATATCGCAAAACACTAAATTACATCGTAAAGATGTCCAAATTTTTCGTAAAAAAATAAAAACCATTGACATTTTGAATTTCGCGCCCTGACCCTGAGCTTCCCCCTTAATAGACATCAGAAGAAAAAAAAGAGACCCTTAAGTTGTTTGTGATTAAAAAATAAGTTTTGTTATCGTTTGTCTATGTTAGCGAGCGAGTAAGCGAAGCGTACGTAGGCCATAGAGAAAATAACGCTAACTAAGCTACTAGCGAGCGGCGTCGTTGTGTGAATTAATAATTGTGAATTAGTATTCATTTTATTATAAAAATATCTGCAATTGCAAGCAATAGTTACAATTGTATAAGTTTTACCTATTTATTGTACGAAGTAGTGAAAGTTCTTATTTCTATACAGTAAGTTACAGTTCAGGTAACTACCGCCTATGTAGATCTGAATAGCTATTTATATTGAGTAGCTATATAAAATGAGCCATGTCTTGTACTCTTGTGTTTCCTATTCAGTACTACATAATATTTAGGTACATAAATATCAAAGATACAGTAGCCAAAGCATCTACATACATTAACTTAACCTAAAAAATGTGTAGGTTATAATTTAGTTTTATATTTCAGCAATGGATATTCGGCCGAACCATACGATATACATAAACAATCTCAACGAGAAAATAAAAAAAGATGAGCTGAAGAAGTCCTTATATGCAATATTCTCACAGTTCGGCCAGATATTAGATATAGTTGCATTAAAAACTTTGAAAATGAGAGGGCAGGCCTTTGTTATTTTCAAAGAAATATCTAGTGCCACCGTTGCATTGAGGAGCATGCAAGGATTCCCATTTTATGACAAGCCTATGGTAAGATATACCATGCAAATGATGATATTTACCATACCCAATGTCATATCTTTGTTTTGTCAAATACTTATAGTTAGATAACTTTTTATTGTGGTGTACAATATAAAATTATCCAACTATAATGAATCTCATCTGCTTACCCTACAATTTTTTTGTTTTATTTTTTAGAGAATCCAATACTCAAAAACAGACAGTGATGTTATTGCCAAAGTCAAGGGTACCTTTCAAGAACGGCCAAAGAGACCGAAAATGCCTAAAGGTGTTGATGACAGCAGAAAGAAAAAGAACAAGGAGGCTAACCGGCCCGGGATGATCACGGGCCAGGGTGGTATACTCAATAATGTCAATGCTGAGCAGCCACCTAACCAGATTCTGTTCTTAACAAATCTACCTGATGAGACTTCAGAAATGATGTTGTCTATGTTGTTCAACCAGTATGTACTATTTTTTATATACATGTCTATGTCCAACTGGGGATTTAACTTTTACTTAACTTATTTAACATTTAGTGATAAATGGAAGGATGGGAAATATTACATAACCATTACATATACCTATGACATAGATCTATGCAGTCCTATTTACATGTATATGTATGTGTAGCATATTATATTGTGTTAGTATTCCGACTGCCACCTTGTTTAAAGACAAGTTCTGTCCATTTTGTCATCTCAAAGAGATCACAGCTTGCAATAAGACTAACAATGAGCACTGCTGTTCGATCTTTTATACTGTCTGTCTATTACTGGTGATATAATCTTTTTAGCAACCAATCTCAGTGTGTCCAATAAATTGCAATAAGCTTTCCCCTTATTATATAGGATCACATTGGAAATGTTGCTGTATAGACTACAGGGATAATAGACTGCATACTGTGTTCTTTTTTTTTCATTGAAATGATTGTTGTTACAGATTCCCTGGCTTCAAAGAAGTCCGTCTTGTGCCTAACAGACATGACATTGCATTTGTTGAGTTTGCTAATGAAATGCAATCAGCGGCAGCGAAGGAGGCTCTGCAAGGCTTCAAGATCACACCCACGCATGCAATGAAAATTACTTTTGCAAAGAAATAGTGTTATAAGATTTTATTTTTAATAATACCAATAAAATTTAAGTATCTGAGAACTGTTTTGCGCATTGCACTTCGCCTTAACAGCTCTCTTGGCTGTGATCTAGTTATTAAGGCACTATTTGACTTTTTTTTCCTGTTATTGAAGCTGAACTAAAAACCACTTCAGAGAAGTTTTATACAAGTAATGTGCGATAAACACATCACAAATAGAGCATTAGCCCCCCAAAAAAGCAAAATCAAAGTTGCTAGGAGTGGTTTTACGGTAATAGTTTCAGGTCACAGTGGAAATCGGACCCAGAACCACTGTTACGAGAGCAGCCTCTTTAACCAACCACTAATAAGCTATTAGACCTTCCCTCGTTTATAGATTCTTGATTACTTCCCCAAATAAGATAAAACCCAAAGCAAACCGGGGGTTTTGTTTAAAGAAATTAAGTAGGGACCTTATATTTTACAAAAACTACTATTCTATCAACATTTTGTAAATAATTGAGTTGAAAAATAAAATAGGTGGTCTTTTGGCGGGATGTTATTTTAAATGTGATTTTAACCATTGTGTTCATTAACGTGCACGAGTGAAGGAAATTGAAATAAAATAGTATAACATGACTTTTCTAGTTCTCCCAATATGACCGGTAATTTTACAGAAAACTATCCACATCTTGACTGATAGGGGTAGGGGATACATTTCATCATTATCATCAGGGATACTTATAATTTTATAACGACTACTCGACACTGGCAAAAACGGCACTATTTTGTAGCCATGCTAAAAAAGAAGAAGAACGAAGTAGGCAACCCTGATACTCTACTAAATTATATAGGATATTATTGTCCTAAAAGAAAGAGGCAAGCTTATACGTCTGAAGTGAGTGTGAGTGCAAATCCAACTAAAGTCTATCGATATGCAATTTTAAAACTCTATATTTTATTTTCGGTGATTGCGAAACTGTCAAATTCTCACAAATGGTGGTGTTCTATCAATTTAATTTTCAATAATTTTTCACTATTTACTTTAATTTATTTTCAGATTGTGGTATATTATTACGACAAATCATCGTGCTCGTTAATTGAATTGTAAAAAAGTTGTGTTATACGTTATATACAAGGTGCTCTGTGTATTAGTGCGTAAACATGGAAGATATATTTCAGTGGTGTCGTGAAGGAAATGCATTGCAGGTGCGAGTTTGGCTGGATGATACCGAACATGACATGAACCAGGGGTAAGTTGAAGGTGCTATCTCCGTATCTGTTGATTATAACATCATACGGGAGGTCCAGTTGGTCGTATATGGCATTGAGAGCACACGCCCACAATGTTGTCATGGCCTGTAATATGCGTCAGATGAGTACAAAAATAATGTAAAATAGGTACGTTGTCTGTTGTCATTGGTACCTGCCTTACCTCACTATTACTATATAATTGGAAGGTCTGACCAATACAAGTTATCCATCCTTGGACTGATGTTTTTAATTGCTGATATAAAGTTACTATACTACACTACTTTTGTCTATTTATTGTCTTTTTCCTGTTGGTAGCGATTTTTATAATATGGGATCACCGTTTTCCTGTTGTGTCAGTAGTTAATCCTTTCTGTCTGTTGATGACTTATGCCTGGTACTAGTACTTTTAAATATTATTCATCTATACATATAAATAAAATTGGAGTGTCTGTTTGTAATATTAAAATAACCGCTTTTTACTAAGTGCATTTGGATGTATACACGTTACCTATACCAAAACAACATTTTTTACAATTTTTGTCTGTCTGTCCGTCTGTCTGTCTGTCTGTCTGTCTGTCTGTTTGTTCCGGCTAATCTCTGAAATGGCTGGATCGATTTTGACGGGACTTTCACTGGCAGATAGCTGATGTAACAAGGAGTAACTTAGGCTAATATATTGTATACTAGCTGTTGCCCGCGACTTCGTCCGCGTGGTATTTAACAAATACACAACCGTTGACAACAGCCTGCTCGCCCATTCTGAGCCCGCGGGACGCATTGCAGGTTGTTGCTATCAAACTTAATCAGGCGCTGCGCTGCAACATTAGTTTTAATTTTTTTTCGTGAGATCCTATTTTTTTTTCTAAAATAAAAGTAGCCTATGTTACTCCTTGTTACATCAGCTATCTGCCAGTGAAAGTCCCGTCAAAATCGGTCCAGCCATTTCAGAGATTAGCCGGAACAAACAGACAGACAGACAGACAGACAGACAAAAATTGTAAAAAATGTGGTTTCGGTATAGGTAACGTGTATACATCCAAATGCAATTAGTAAAAAGCTGTTATTTTAATATTACAAACAGACACTCCAATTTTATTTATATGTATAGATAGCTCATACCATGTGTAGGTGACTAAAGTATACCATCTGACCTCCTCCACACTTCATAGGGCATGTTAAGTGGGTGGGCCCGTTGTTATTTCATTTGACACTTGTTATAGGCAGCCACTTCAGTTGCCTGCTTATTATAAGGGCTTCCAGAAGTTGGGTCTCAGATGTCAGATGGAAATTGCTATACATATTACTAAGAACTAGAATCAGTCTAAGAATAAGAACTTATAGCTAATATAAGAACGCATTCCTACTGGTACATTTGGGTTCTTGGTTTACATCACACATGGGGGTAAACTTTATGCGATGAGTACAAATGTTTTAGATGACTCAATAAGTATTTATATTGTTGTCTATTGCCCAAGATTCAGAGAATCCTAGTGTAAGTGTTTTAAATAGAAAATATATAAAACTTGCCATATTTTTTTTTAAATAAAAAAAATGTTCCAGAGATGACCATGGCTTCAGTCCACTGCACTGGGGATGCAAGGAGGGGCACTTCAAGATCGTGGAGATGCTCATTCGCCGCGGCGCACGGATCAATGTCACCAATATGGGTGATGACACCCCTCTGCACCTGGCTGCTGCACATGGGCACAGACCTATTGTACAATTGGTAAGATTGCTGATTAATATTCTTAAAGCCACAATTAGGCTTAGTGCTGTCAGTATAGGCACCATGAGCTGCATTTTGCAATCCCAGTATTTTTCTGGATGGTATTGTAACCTCATATAAACATTCAGAAAAATAATCCCATTACTTTTCCTAATTTAGCCTCAAACAACTAACAACCCATTAATTCATAAATAAATGGGGAGACTGATCCTCAGCTTGTCAATATACACAATTATTAATCGGTTATTGGAGAAGCCAACAAAAGCAATCTCATGTGAGATATCAATTGAGAAACAGTCTAAACCAGTGGACCTGGAAATTTGTGCGGGCACATGGCTAGTCATTTAATAGTTCTTGACTTTTTGGGTTCAGTTCGCTTCCATCTGTAACTTTTTGTAATTTATTTACCCAGCTGCTTCAAAACCGAGTGGACGTGAACTTTACGAACGAGCACGGCAACTCGCCGCTGCACTACGCGTGCTTCTGGGGCTACAGCGCCATCGCCGAGGACCTGCTGCTAGCCGGCGCGCTCGTGTCGCTCGCCAACAAGGACGGCGACACGCCGCTGGACAAGACCAGAGGACAACTAGTGCAAAGGTACCAATACATTATATCATTCACCTTTGACCTACTGCGTAACTCCTCCTTTTGTTGTTAGCGGCATCGGTATGTTGCGTTTTATGTACATGTGGGTTATAGTGAAAAAGTGCTTGGGACATAACAATTAATAAGTCTACTAACAATTGACGCAGTAGTTGATGGCAACACTATGGCGGAAACAGCAATTAATTGTAATGGCAATATTGTTTTTCGGCCCTATTGCCTGTTGCCGTTTGTCTCAATAAGCAGTTCTAAGCGCCATGTACACAACTAAAATATACGAGCAATAGTGCTCAAGAGGTCGTCAGATGAAGCAATTAAAAGAGGAATCAAATTAACAGATTACACGAGCTGGCGTCCCAGCAAGGGCAGGACCTCAAGAAGATCCAGTTCAAGGATCAGTCGTGGCTGGGGCTGAAGACCAGGAGTCGTGATGCGACGCTCTCCCGACATAAAGGCATTAACATCAACGAGCTGTCCCTGCATACTAGGATCGCAGTGACACCCTCAGGTATGATAACTTGTACAGCGTGATTCAGAAAGGGTATACAAGTCTTTAAACCTGTCCTTCTTTAGCGTATTTTTGATTTTTATGTGAGGACAGAATTTTGATGTTGATTAAAATAAATATTGTCCCCAACCAAACTTCAAATTGTGATTTTTGTGAGTATATAAGTTACTCAGGAAAGCAGTGATAGCTATGTTGGTAGAACGCTCACTCCGGTAACGAGGATCGCAGGTTGGAACCACATCTTGCACCTCTGGGATTTCTGTATTTCATGTACGAATCTCATTTTCAACCATGATTATCACTTGCTAAACGGTGAAGGAAAACATAGTGAGGAAAACCTGCATGTCCGAGAGAACCCCTCGAAGGATGTGTGATGTCCGTCAACCCACACTAGGCTAGCGTGGTGGACTAAGGCCTAATCCCTATCGCATTGATGGGAGGCCCGTGCCCAACAGTGTGACATTAACTAGGGCGGCTATTATTATTATTTCATTTATTATAGATTTTCATGTCAATTTCATTTTTAAATAATACATTTAAAAATATAAAAATCAGTTCCCCACCAGCATCGGGAACAGGGTCCTAGTTACCGGTGGTTAAGGCTTCCGAGAGAGGATCTCCTCACAATACGTGCCGTTTATTATATTATTATTATTATTTAGTATTGTGTATTTATTTGTACTTTGTTAATTTTATTTTAAATTTACTCGTTTTATTTTTTCAGTGTGTTGTAAATATATTATTTATATATATGCGTTTGCGTAGTTATATATTTAGCATATTGGTGTTTTTGCGTATGCTGTTAGCCAATTGTGTTGTGAATAAATAAATAAATAAATGTGTATGTGTGTGTGTGTCAGGTGAGACGTGGCGCGGGCGGTGGCAGAAGAACGACATCGTGGCGAAGATCCTGGCGGTGCGCGAGTGCTCGCCGCGCGTGCAGCGCGACTTCAGCGAGGAGTTCCCCAAGCTGAGGATATTCTCGCACCCCAACATACTGCCCGTCGTGAGTCACCCACTTGTTCCTCACTGGTCGCACACACTAACAAACTTTAAAAAAAAAACACTTTGAATTGAGAACCTCCTCCCTTTTGAAGTCGTTTAAAAATAATATACGCTGCCTCAAGCAAGTGATTTGGTAGCATTCGGTTCTGACTTAGTTTAACCTAGACCTATGAGTCGGGATATTCTGATACCCAACCTAAGCTTCTAAGTCGTTCTGATGCTTGGTTTACGAACCATTTCAACTCAAAACTCTTAAAAATGACGAAAAATATTATTTAAATTTACCTTATGCCTAGTTATAGTCCAGTAGCGATAGACATAATGTAGGAATTCTTGTGCAATACAATCCCCCGGGTGCGGAATTAACGTACGGGGACAACAAGACAAAAAAACCTAACTCATCCAATTTTGCTACAAAGGCAACCAGACGTAAGTCTGTCACCTACTTGCGTCTATGCGCAATTTTTTTTTTATAATTATGACTCCTACTTGCGTCTATGCTCAATATTTTTTTTTCTGGCAGGTGGGGTGCTGCGTGTCGCCGCCGTCGCTGGTGGTGATCTCGCAGTACATGTCGTGGGGCTCGCTGCACGCGCTGCTGCACGGGGCGGGCGCGGGCGCGGGCGCGGCCGGTGCCGGGGGCGGCGGCGGGCTGGTGCTGGACGCGGCGGCGGCGCTGCGCCTGGCGCACGACGTGGCGCACGCCATGCGCTACCTGCACTCGCTGCAGCGCGACAAGATACTGCCCACCTACCATCTCAACAGCAAGCACATCATGGTGAGATACCGAACACTAATTTCTTTTTTTTAATATTATTACTGTACTCGCGCCAAAAAATTATGGCAACCGGCACCAATGATTTTTTTTTTTTCGATTTATACGGGAATTATTGGTGTTTTGCAGTGTACCTACCCCTTTGTGGATTACAGGCGTGATGGTGTATTTCCCACTAATATTATAAATGTGAATGTTTGGATGGATGGATGTTTGTTACTCAATCACGCCAGAACGGCTGAACGGATCTGGATGAAATTTGGCACAGAGATAGATTATAGTCTGGAATAGCACATAGGCTACATTTTATCCCGGGTAGTTTAGGGGTCAGAAAATGACATAGGCATCGACATACTTTACGACAAATATATTTTCTAACATTACTGTGTTTGTGCGCCAAAAAAAAATTGCAAATGGCACCAATAAAAAATTACAATTATTGTTCTTTTTTCGATTTATACGGGAAATATGGGTGTTTTGCAGTGTACCTACCCCTTTGTGGATTACAGGCGTGATTTATAATCTAAATTCCAGATCGACGAGGACCTGACAGCGCGCGTGAACATGGCGGACTCGAAGTTCTCGTTCCAGGAGAAGGGCCGCATGTACGCGCCGGCGTGGATGGCCCCCGAGGCGCTGCAGAAGCCGCCCGCCAGCCGCAACCTGGAGGCCGCCGACATGTGGAGCTTCGCCATACTGCTGTGGGAGCTCGCCACCAGAGAGGTCACTTTTATACTTTCTCTCTCATTGCTCATCGGCTAGAAAACAGAGTTGCTTTAGCCATTAAAGAGGTCACATTTATCTTTTTCTCATCGGCAATCGGCTACAAAATGAGAGCAACATTCCAGTGTCGAGTATTTCTTGATT
This sequence comes from Pheosia gnoma, assembly GCA_905404115.1. Classification (NCBI taxonomy): domain Eukaryota; kingdom Metazoa; phylum Arthropoda; class Insecta; order Lepidoptera; family Notodontidae; genus Pheosia; species Pheosia gnoma. Next base: position 8,135,933 of record FR989905.1, read on the forward strand.
GTTGTTTTGAGGTACCCCTGATGACGATGTTGATGAGGATGATGATGTAATGAATCCCGTACTCCTATGTGTCAAGATGTGAACACTACTAAAAAACATGAAAAGTTAACACAGGGCCAACGAGGCGGACTTTGCCCTGTATCTCTCGCATCGAAGGGAGACCCGTGTTCAAGAGTAATATATTAACTGTGGAATAACATTTTCACTTAAGTAATATTTATTCTCATGTAGCGTCTCAATCAAGTACACGAGTTTACCAATATAAAGTCAATAAACATCCACAGGTACCCTTCGCTGACTTGTCCCCCATGGAGTGCGGCATGAAGATAGCCCTCGAGGGTCTCCGGGTGACCATCCCGCCGGGCATCTCCCCCCACATCGCCAAGCTGATCAAGATATGCATGAACGAGGACCCCGGGAAACGACCCACCTTTGAGATGATCATACCCATATTGGAGAAAATGAAGCGTTAATAAAATTAGGATCGCGTAAGAAGTCGATAGTAGGATTGGGTGAAAAAATATGATCATGTTAAACCGCGTCTTAAGTTCGAAACATTCAACAAAAGCACATACATAATTTATTTCGATACAAACGACGATTGCACCCTGTCCCTGTATCCGCGCAGGGGGAAAATGTTTACATGTTTTTGTGTAGTGTGTAGAAAGTATCAAAACACGCGCTTGTGACGCGGCTCTAAAGATAAGAGAGAGTTAGTGCCATCCTTCCCGAAGGCCCTGGCCCGGTACCATAGTGTAAAGATTATAACCTCCGTTTTTTAAGGGAAATGTACAAACACATTGTGATTTGAAGCCATTATAATTAAACAAAAATCACAAAATCTATTTCTTGAGTCGTTACTCTAGAACGGTCTCAAAATGAAATAATATTTATGGTCATAATGTATAGATTTTTTTCAATAGCTTTACAAAGCACTTTACTTCTGGAAAATACTTTGTATTGCCATTGTAAACTTCTATAAATGTGACGCTTGTTGTGTATATCAACCAACTGCACTATTCTAAGGTAGATGTGTAACATCACTAAAATGTAATGTTAACTGCCAGTATTTTAATTTGTTGTTTAGTAATTAGGTTGTGTTCTAATTCTGTTTAAAAAAGAAGATACTAAACCATTATGTGTATGGATAAGTGTAAAACGGCTAATATTTATTGGTGCTAATATATATTAACATAATAGAATTAAAATTGTGAAAGAAAAATGCCAATACAATAAATAAATCATCGCTATGCTTTATTATAAGTATTATATTTACACACTGTCACCAGATTTGTTAAATTATGCATTATTTTTCACGAAATTTATAATTATTTATGCTAGTTACCGAAATTTTATTTTGAGACACCTATTTATATTTATGTTTTTCAACCATTCTAGCCAATAGAATCTCTAGAAATACTTCCAAATTCATAGATTTTTTTAATGTATTTACATTGCAAAGCACTTCTTATGAAGTCTACTTTGTCATACAATAAATAATTGTAAATTCATAAAATCTTTAGAATTTGGGGGATAATGTACAATTTCACTATAAGATTAATGGATTTGATAGGAAATCATAATAATAATTAAGATTATTTTTGTTAACGCTATGTATACATGCAAGTGCCTTAACTCTGCCTATTGAAATAATAATTTGCCTTATGACACAGTTAAAATATTTGATGAAATTGTTATATTCTTGGATGTCAAATGAAACAACTTTCATAAAGTTGTTTAACCTACTAACAATTTTATAATAAAGTAGCGTAATTTTTACATAATCAATTATTGTTTGATTTTCGCACCCTGATTCCCTTTTAATGAAACAAATCGTCGGTTCTAGCCTCAGGCAAAGCTGTTATTGATATTTTGTAAAATAGGTCATTTCCAATCAGATTGCCCCATTACGATTACGTTGCTTAAAAAATGGGTTCGATTTTTGAACGACAACTGCTGTTGGATTTGACTATTCACTTTGCTAACCTTTTACAAGGGCTTTATTTGTTTCCTTACACGAGGTAAGTTTGGATTCGGGTATATTAAAACGAAAAACCCAAATAAGCCCGTTTGAAAGGGTTTTCTATATAAGGCCTTTTTAATTTCGTTCCAATACCCTTCATAAAAAAAGGTAAATTAAAGGTATGTAATATGTTAGGGAATCACGATTAATTATATTATTTATTAATGAGTTAATTATTAGGGTACCGTATGAACGACCGACTTTCTAAACGACTTGTACGGGCCCTGCCTAAAATAATAACTTGGCTTATTGTCATCTTCATCTTATCACTCATTCGCTGCTTTGATTTGTCTATGCTTACTGCTTGCTTCGCATATCCGTATTATTGTCAACTGTTACTGTTAGTGACAGATCAGTCTGTGATGTTAAAATATATAAACAAACAATAAGTGAAATAATATCTGATTCTTTAAAAATTAAAAACTATTTTCTCGTCATTATCAGCTGAACAATGCGCAGTTATTAATAAATTTCAAATATGGAATCAATAAAAGATTTGGATCTTGGTGTTCTGCCGAAAATAACAGACGTCGAATGGAAACTAGAAGTGTTGACGAACACTCCAGGAGTTGGGTCAGACAACCTGTTATATACGGTAATACTGAAGACAGACAGCGGTAACGACATCAGATTCACATGTGGAACCCAACAGCTGCAAGATTTGGTGTATAAGTTAAAAGATTTAGTGCGACACTGTGAGAGGGTCAAAAGTGAACTTCCCTAAAATGTGTTGCCATTCAAGTAAACATACTACAATTGTATATTTATAATGTGTTGTTTTTTTTTAAATACAAAAATATAACCAACACTTGTTTGCCAATCTAAAATATAATTCTCTAAACTTGGAAGTATACTATCACTACTGCTTTAACCACACCATAATTAATATATACATATTATCCCTAATTAATGGGGAAGGATTAAAGGCAACTTACCCTTTTCATTTCTTAGTAGTAAGAAATCTGTTTACTTATAGATACAACCTGTATGATGAAATAGGAGATAATTGGCATTCCATAGTGGTGCTATAGCTGAAAAAAAAAATCTTAAAGTATCTGATGCTCCTAATAATTGACAGCTAATAACTATTGTTCCATAGCTAAAGCAGGCAAAAGCAAAATGTATTTTTGGCAGAGTCAACAGCAGAAATAAAAAAATAAACAGCATATATCTTATTCAAAATATCTTTATTTCAATTACCATATAAAGTACTATAAGTATAGTGTGAACACAAAACAGAGCAAAAAAAAACAATTCCTTTACACCAAACAAAACCCATCACAGACAACCAAAAAGGACTTTGTAAGTAGAAGCTGCATTTTTCATATCATCTAATCTTACATAGGGTTAGCATCTTGGGAACTATCAAATGCTTATTTAATAATTGTATGGTAAAATATCACAATATCAACAACTACACTACCACAATACATTTACAATGAACAAACGGTTTCAATGATAGTATGACTATATTTATGACGTAAATATAACTTTTTAAATCTTTTGACAGGTCAAGATAACTATTAAATTGCAATTTTTAAGCTATGTGCACATACATACATATGTGGTGATTCTTAATTGTCCTCTTTATTTTTCGGCCATAATGCTTTGTAATACTGTTATAAATATTTTTTTACAAATAAGTTGCAGAAAGTAAGTATAGTTCGTCCAAAAACACAGCCTGAATCAATCACTTGTTCGTATAAATCTTCAGATTCGAAATTAATAACACAGAATGTTTACAAAATTTGTGATGGCATATCTTTTGTCTAATAAATCAATTTATAAAATTTTGTTAGTAGACCTAAAAATACATACATTAAGTATACAATTAAATATGCGCCTTGGCAGTTTTTGTTTGTATTCGGTATGATACATGTTAAATGAATGACATCAAGGTCTACATTTAAATGACACTATCTTTTTTTAAGGCGCATAATTACTTATACTGTACAATTTGGAAAAGCACGAAAGTCCTTATAAATATTTTATTAGTACACACATCTATCTATCAATGTGTTTGTAACAAAATATTGCTTTATACTTAATCATTAGCTGCTCGTGTCCATCATTAATGTTGACTTAATTCACAAATTTCAGATTAACTAAATTAACGAGTTACAATCTAGAATTTAATAAGAATACTAGGCTGTAAGGAATACTGGGATTAAACATTTGCTTCTACTATTACGACTATAGGTATTGTAAGAAGTGAAACATTTAGTAGGTACTAAGTGATTATGTATACAGTACTTAATCAAATATATATGAACCATTTTCATTTCGATTGAAATATGTTTAAAATAATCTAAATCTATTATTGAAGGTTACTTAAATGCCAATGTCATCCTCATATATATTAAGATAAAGTTCAATGTAATTTGCTTACGACGTTGACATTGCCAGAATCGTTTGGGCCTAGTCTCAATAAAAAAAGGCCAAAAAAATGTACTTTGGTTGAGATGAGTAACAAATGAAGTGCCTAGGTATGTTAATTTTTTATTGATATTGTAGAGAATTGTATATTCTTTACTCAATCGTTTCTTAACATTAAAAGTAGTAGTAGATATATGCAATTAAATGCAAGCACAACACAATAAAAAAACTAAGTCATGGTTATTAATTCGTAAAAATTGTTTTAACAGAGTTATCCATGAATATAAAATAGGTGAAAACAATGTTTTATAGCCAAGTTTTATTTTATTTTATGTCATTTATATAATCTACTTCAAATTTAGTAACAGTGTAGGTAGGTATCTACGTTTTTATACGCAACTTTTTTTTTATGTAGTCTGAATGTAGGTAGTACCTAAAGATATATTTCATTAATGTTATTTTGAAAAAGGCTTGGCAATATTTGTTTATATTAATTGATATAATAACTAAAATATAAAACATTTAAACATAACAAACAACACACATGGTTAAATAACGTACAAATATTTTGGAACTATCACATAAGTTGTTAATTTTAAAGCGTTGCTAATGTAAGCATTAAGGTGCGCGCGAAAATCCTTAAAAATATACCTTATATTTAGCAAATGAAGGGCTTTTTGGTCACATTCACTGGTAAAATTTCCGTTAAACTAGAGAGTGTTGCCTTTATAGTGCAGCCTACACAATGCTCTGCAAAATCTTCACAAAGTGGACTTGAGGAAATATAATATATGTTTCTATCATATTGATAAACTTGACCATAATTTCTTTTAACAACACAATGTTCCCTCTTTTATACACAATCCAGAAAAATATGGTAGACATTCATTGCATTTTAATTATAAAACATATATTTTTATGACAAATCAAAAATCACTGAACCATTTATAAAATGCTCCCAAAACGATGTAGAAAACACATTTACAATTTGTTTTTCTAATTATTGCACCATCACCTACCATGAAATATTAAAAAAATATATGTACTCTAATTAACAACTGAATTAATTTTGTTTTGTATATTATCTTCATCAATGGAAACACTTTACTATGGTTTGATTAAACAGAATAATTTACTCATGTGTTTTAAGTCTCTAAAAATGTTCATAATAGGTCAGTCTGCCCGAGATCTAAGTCAGTCAATAACGTAGTCATATCGTGTATAAGTACGTTCCGAAAAATCCGAATAGTATTATTCCCTTCGTCTCACACGCTAACTCCTTGTTCTTGTAAGTACCCCAGGTACATTTTAATGTTTGTCAATTAGTTATTAAAACCTCTGTAATGGCTAAAGTACATTTTTGCCCCCCTACTGTTCCAATATTTATAATTCATTAGTCCAAGCGTTCTTCTCAGATAAAATGTTGTCAGATCACAACATTGTAGCATTTCATAATAATATTCCTGATAATGGAAATACATTCAAGAATATATATTTTATCACGTGTGAAATAAGGGATATATAAGGTATAACAAAAATAGTGTTAATATTCAAATATGTTAAGAAGTATGTTACAGATCATATTTTATGTAAAATAATTATGTAAATTATGCATTAATTATTTTTTTAAACCAGTAGCGTTTCATCATGCTTAGTTCGCGATGTAATTTGTAAATTTCTAATAATTGGATTTATTTCCATAGGAATGTTGTGTTTATAACCCACTGATCGACCTGTTAAAATATGTTACACAATTAAAGTTACACCTTATATACAACTGTATGATTGAATTATCTGTAGATAAGAATCTCTCGTGTTAATGACGGGGAGACTATCTATATAGTACGTTTCCATAAACGCCATATTTACGTAATGTTCACGAAGAGCTGTGCAATCACGCCACCCGGTTAGGGCTAAATCCGAAATAAGGACAAGACTAAATAATCCCAACCGGCAAGACAAGAGATTATGTCAGTCACCTCTCTTTCTTAGTTTACAGGAGAGAATGAGACAAAGTCTTGTCACACAGCGAGCCGTGCAAGGCTTGCCAGAATGTACTCCTGTGATTGAGTTCGTGACTCGTCCGCGTGTCGGGAACGGTCGGGTCTCGAAGTGTCGGCCATGTGTCGTGGAGGCCGGAGAGCGAGTGTCGAGTGTCAGCGTAGAGCAGTTACAGCGAGAAGAACTTGAGGAAGGCGGCGGGCGGGACCGGGTGCGGGGGCAGCGGGCCGCCCGCCTCGCGCAGGCGCTCGCGGTACTCCGGGCACTGCGGGCACAAGCCGCTCAATGTTACTCGGAGATTTTTTGATAAGATCGATACAGATATAGAATATTATCGATAACATATAGCCGAGCGAGTTGCGTGTAGTTGATGGGCCGCCCACGTAACCGAGGTTCCATTTCCACCGAGGTTCTCTTTAACTTTATGGATTTTTTTTTCCAATCTATTTAACTTTAATGTGAGCCTACCCTAGTTGCGTATTTCTGATTCTATCGCGTAAACCCCGAGCATGGCTCTCTCCATTGCGCGCTGAGCGACCTCGATCCTTCATATGAAGCCCATAGTAGTCGACAACTAAGTCATCACTGGTGGAATACCCTATCCATGTCGGCGACAGATCATCGATAAGCCTGTGACTCACCTGGTCCGCGATGCAGGGGTGTCCGAGCGAGCACCAGAACAGGCACTTGCAGTGGCGACACAGCGACAGCGTCTCCGCGTACAGCGCGTCCTCGCGCAGACCGAACATCCTGCCGGGGACACGGCCCGATATACCCACCACTACCACTCCGGTGGTGACATATATAAGGTTTAACAATAATAATGTAAAATGTGTTATAGGGTCCATCGGTAAGCTATAAAGGTCACATTGCTCAAAAAAATATTAAAACACTAGTTGCACCCCACGGTGTTACCCGCGATTAAAAAGTATGTCATTTTCTGACCCCTAAACTACCATTACCTATGCAAAAAATCATGTCGATCCTTTGCTCTATGAAAAATTTAAACAAATCTATCCCATGGGAACCATACATTTTATCGGGATAAAAGTAGCCAATGTGCTATTCCAGACTGTAATCAATATTTGTGCCAAATTTCATCCAGATCTGTTCAGCCGTTCTGGCTTGATTGAATAACAAACATTCATACATCCAATCTTTCACGTTTATAATATTAGTGGGATGTAACATTTTAAAAATATCTCTACATACCAAGTCCGCGATGAAACGGTATAGTTTCGCTTTCTCAGAGAAAAATTAGGCAGTATACACATATATATTTTTTATATATGTATAAACGACATCGTTATCACCTACTTGTTAACCCCTTAAAATATTTTACACTATTTTTGTTAAACCTTATATTGTAACAAATTTATGAAATAGTGAAGGCGAGGGTATTGTTGTGGAGAAGGGCGGTGGTAGGCCCCTCTTTTTCATTGGCCAGTCTGGGCAAGTGCCCAGGGACGGTGATCCATGGAGGCCTTTAGTTCCTACTCCTTTTGCCTGTTGTTTAAAAATGTAGTCCTCTGTCACAGTCTTCAGGGCGCTTTATTTAATTATTCTAAAGCGCCCAGGGCCTGCAAGAGGTTAAAGACGATCCTAGGCGGTGATGGTGTAGGCAGCGCGGCGGAGTTAAAATACACGCATAATGAACAGCGTATGGTTGTCAAAATTTGTAATTGAAATGTTGTTTGAAAGGAAATATTTTTTAATATCATCTTCCCTCCATTACAAAGTGGGAGACAAAAAGAAAAATGTTATTTCTCGTTGGTAAAGGTTAAGTAGGCAGATTGATACAGAAAAATGAACCATAAAACAGGCCGAAGCATAGTCACGTTTCAATTTCTACTTACTTCCTCAGCTGGTGGAAGAGCTTCTTCCAGTCAACGTCCTTCAAGTCAGTGACATCTTCCTTGGTCTTGGCGAGGGCCGCGTCGGTCTGCTGCTGAGTGAAATGGAAGTCCACCAGCTCGCGCCAGATCCGCTGTTCCGAGCACACGGATGCCATCACATTCCACGCCGACGACGCCGACTGGTGACAATAATGGGAGGCCGTTTATACAGGGTGCAACAATAGTACTTAGTCTAAAACATTTAAAGGCTGCAATCCATCGACAAGCTATAAACATCATATTAGCTAAAATAAAAACAAAATGACATCAAAAACCCTCAAATTAAAAAGAAATATGCCTTTCTTTCAATTTTAAATTGACCAGGCAAACTGAAATACTGGGCATTACTTAGAAATTTCCTTTTTGGAAATCTCAATTCATAATTTTAAAGTACAAAATTGATAATGCGCCTTTATGCTTTATGCTATGTTTGTCTAAGGCCTAAGTAATCTACATACAAGTAAAGAGTATTGGAAATGATATTGCCCATCGAATTAAGACCTTGCTTCCATACAAATAAGTTGCGTTGTCATAATATAGCATACAACGCAGTTAAACATTATTTAAAGTAAAAACGTTATTTATTTTACTCACATCTAAATCCCTGTGGTCCGATATCCTCAACAGTATTTCTCTGATGCATTCCTCAGGCAAGTCGTGAAGTTTAGGCACTACCTCTGGTCCTGGCTGGAAAAGTATACCACGATATACAATTTAATTAGGCCTGGCGCACTTCGCACTTTAGACACAGATTAAATAATAGTTCTTAGGACCAGATATTTTAATCCGCAAAGACAATTAAATATATATATTTAATAAATAATGACTCTTGCTATACAGGGCAATATAGTGCAATTCAGATTAGATACATGGAGCTCCGCTGGTATACAGAGTGACCGGATTTTCACTATCATCATCAGTGAGTCTTGTGTATTATGTGCTTATGGCCTGAAATACGGCCTAGTTACTGTATGGAAAACCGACGAAACGTCTTATAGCATTATTTGTGTTATATTTAGTCTTATAACAACTACAGTTTTCATAAGCTATCAGAACCACAACACACACATACCATAAGTTGCTACCTCACTACTAAAATCACAACCCTTTTGATTATAGTATTGCGACAAAAACACACTGCTACAGAGTCAGGCGAAGACCATAGAGAAGGCAGAAATTATTCCAGATTGAAAATACAGCTACACGCGTCGCTGTCGCATTGCGTCACCTGTCTTCGTCGCCTTGTAGAAAGGGTAGTAAAGTGAGAGAGGTGTCTTACCTCCTGTATCCTGATACTATTGGCGATGCGGTGTATCTTGGCGATGGCGCGGTCGTGGTGGCCCCAGAGCGCGCGCGAGCCGAGCGGGCGGCCCCAGCACGCGCGCCGCTCGCACTCGCGCGCGCTCGACACCGACACCACCAGCGCTCGCAGCGCGTTCAGGTTCTGCTTCGATGTCGCCACTGGAACCGACATTGCCACTCAGCTGATTAGCGTAGACCGAGATTCCCCTTGCCCATGGTAGCGCTACCACGACGCCAGCGCATAATATGCAGTACGAACAACGAGTCGTAAACCCGCGGAAGTTAGCGCCAAGTGGCTGCGCAGAACATTCTGGATAAACTTGACAAAAAAAATGATTGCAAGCATGCCCCCCTCCTAAGAGCAGTGACGTCTAGGAAAGAGCAACTTTATCTTGGTGTCAATTTTCTTTACATAGAAAAGATAACGGTTCAATTCGAGTTTCCCCGCTTTGCCGTACCCTGAGGGAAACCCTGGTTACGCCCATGCTTCTAGTATTTAATCATTTGTGTCGTTTATCAAATCAAATATGGCACGGGGCGTAATTTTCTGGCTACGAAAACATAATTTTGGGTCAACAAAATTGAAACTGTAAGATCCTATACAAATTATTGCTAATAGCCGAATACAGAGCGACCGCAGTATCGCGACGCCCCGACGCCGCGCGGTCTGTCTGGTTCTGGGCATTAAGTAATGATCTTTTCTGAAAAGGACTACGAGTTGGTTCAGAACTTTTCGAAGCGAACTAGCCAAATCAATACAAATTTTCCTCGTACCGTGGATATCTTTCACAGATACTTTACAACCAAGCACAGTGCGCTCTCTTCCCTCGCTCTTATCGTCCGATCTGACAAGCCAGGAGAGAGATCAGGCGCAGGCCCGACGGCTTTAGGTACTCTCCGAGCCACGAGCAAGTGGTAATCATGGTTGAAAATGAGATAAGTATGTAAGTTGCAGATAATAACCAAATCGGTCGATCAAAAATTTTCGTAAGGTTGTAAATCAGTCTTTGGTTATCAAGTGTGGAGGGCCTTACCCTGATCAGCTAACTGCTCCAACATGGACAGCAGCAGTTTCTGTGCGGCACCAGGCAAGTGCGTGAGTCTCTGCCCTCCCACGAGCAGCTCCAGCAACGCGCAGATATAGTTGAATCTGCGCACGTCGCGGACAGCCGATGGAAAGTCCAGGCGGCGTACCGCTTCTGATAACCCGTTGAATCCTGCTATCTGTAGTAAAATGAAGTCAACATCTGAATAAAATTGGCAGAATCTTCATGATAAAGGGTTCATATGGGTGGTAGCTGCTCTCTATAACTTAGTCACCAACAATAGTCCCGGCTTTGTATACACGAACATTATAGCATCTTATATGTATACAAGGGATTTTTTCAAGTGGGCGTGGAGGGCCCAAGGAGTTTCGAGGCCAATTTCGATGAAAACTAAAACTGCAGCGTTTGATTATAAAAAAATATATATTCCCTAGCCGGGTGTAAAAACCGGTGATTTTGAAAACACACACTGTAGGTTTTATTACACCTTCTGATATCGTCTTCTTCTTCTTCTTTTTTAAGAAATGAAATTGTCGTTAAGAAAGTGGAAACCAAACATTTAATGAAATACAATGGAATGAGATGGAATATGGCCTTACCCACAAATTTTTGGGTATTTTGCCAGTGTCAAGTATTTAATAACGATATCAAATTCAATAAAAAAAAAAACATTATAAATAAAAAAATGGATGATGACATGAAGAGATGAAAATGGCGAATTCTCCGATAAAATTGCTTATAAGAATCAAGTTTTGGATAGTAAAGGCATACGGCAAACTAAAGGAAAGCGCTTACACAATTTAATTATCATATTAGGTGACTTAATTGTATCTATACCGAAAAGGTTACGGCGGATTAAAAGGATATTTATTTTGAACAATCTTCCGCTCACCGTGAACAGTACGGAGATAGATAGATATTGGATATTGGATGAGCTATTGGTACTGACCTCTCTGGTGCATTTGATTGTGATGTGACAATGCGGCGGTATCCTGTTCACCGCGTCATTCGTGTTCTTGTCGCCTTCCTCGCTTTCAGGGGACCTGAAAATAATATAATATTATCAGACGAACATACGGTTCCTCATTAACCAACGCTTGTATTATGGGTACCGTACAATGGACTGAGGGCGAACTCAGTACAATACTTATATAGATATTATAAATTCATGATTCGGGGCAAACATTTGTGCTCACCACACAATGATTCGAATCTGGTATCCTCGGCACAAAAAGCAGGCACTGCTAACTGCACTAATCAGGTAGTCAAAATAGAATAACCACCTTCAGTATTTCTATTGTTGTCCACAATTCCATGCGAGAAAATAATTTTGTACAATGTGACACACTTATTCAGCTAGCAGAGGAGTCAATTTTACTAAATGTTGATATACTTATGCTTAATCAATGTACATACACCTAGATCCTGGTTGCTTAAAAATATATGTCCAAAAATACTACCTGCCCCTATCAGAAATATAAAATTAAATAGCTATTCCTTATATCTCGACAAAAGGGGCCGACACAAAAATGTTGTCCGAGCTAAATTGGGTCACTAGATGTTCGGGTTGACCCATATTATCGTGACCAGTGGCTATTGAACGATGCCCATAAAGTTTGGTTTAACTAACGTAAGGTCCGATTGAATTGGTCAGAAAGAATCGCGGGGTTTGTATTCGCATCAACTGTGGTAGTCTTTTTAATATTGATATGCTACCTACAATTATTGCATTTTTGATTTGCCTATGTTAGAACTTCCAATGGGGATCTTAGATTCTCTTCTAAAATATTATCTTATTTCAATACCGTTAGCGTTAGCCGCAAGGTATGTGCAGCTTCGCTGACCAAGAATAGATGGTCATACTTAGTTGCAGATGTAAACAAAATGTTTGTAAACTTTATGTTCACGATATCGAAAGACACGTGTCTATACAGAGTGTAAAATCTGGTATTTATCAACTATACAGTGTGATTCAAAAAGGGCATAACTGCGCTTCTTTGACGCATTTGTAATCATAATGTTAAGTCAGAATTACGAAATGTTGATGTTGAAAAAAAAATATCTACCTACTAATACATCATCGTCACTTACCATCAGGTGAGATCGAGATCAAATAAATGCCAATAATGTAATAAAAATAAATAAAAAACATCAAAAGATAAAAAATATGTATTGTTACGGTATCGGTTAGATTCTCGATTTCAAATGAAAACGAAGCATTTCCCGTGGCTTTATGACCTTTTTCATCGCGGCATGTCTTTTTATTGCAAATAATAGGCATTCTTGAAATTTTACCGTGGCCATTAGAAAGCTTTTACGTAATTTAATAGGCGCGATCGCGTTGACTAAAGAAATCTGGTACTTTACTGTGCTCATTAGTTGTGTAACTTGAGAGCTACGCGCTAAAGTACCTACGAAATTGTTATGTAGTGCTTAATTGGATTACACAGTCGAGTTACTACCGGTATTATATTTCTGTATTTTACTATTAGCTATATTGAAAATGCCCTTCGATTTCAATTGCGAAGTTGGCTTTCCAATATTGTATGTTCCCTAGGAGCTTGGTAATAATGAATCAATCTTACGGTGTAACAAAAATTGTGCAAAATATTTGAAAGGTCTGATTACGTCTATGTATAATATGTTTGGAATTATGTTTTTTAATTTTTTTTAAGCTTAAAATATTGTTGTTCGATGTAGTACACACTACTGAATAAATTGAGACTTGAGGCGAGCAAATTATATCGACGGAGTGACGCGAACATTATTGCAGCACAAAAATACCAAGCCGAGTAAGTAAGCACGTATTTCGAGTGTACTTACTACTCAAATGGGCTTGGTTCGTGACACTCTCCCGAGACTTAATTACTTATGCACCTGCTAAGGTATTGTTATTGTAGATGTTCTTTTTAAAAAAATATTTTATTACACGTACCTACTTAGTTATTTACATATTTGTAGATCAGTACGCACATATTACAAATAAAAATAATAATATGATCGTTGTATTTTGATTACTACAGCTTTGAATCAATATATTGACTGCTCATTTTGTATGCCTCCTTACCTCGCGTCTATCTAGTAATATTACGTAAGAAACTGAAGATTACAAATGAGGAAACATTTTCAACAGCAATAGAATAAAGTCAATAGATTACATAAATCTTGAAAGCCATTTTATTGCACTGACTCATCATAATCTCCTTCATTACACGGCACGACTTATTACCAATTTTGAACCAGGTGACGAAGACCTCTGTAGATCTTTCCATTCGCGTCTCACTTTATTTAAAAGTCATGTGTACAGGGAGGAGGGATAGGTCAGTTGTGTTGGTCGTAGTGAATGCTAGTGCAAGTGTAGGTCGTTGACATGTGAGAGGGTTCTTGTTTTCGCATTACAAGTGTTTTAGATTGACTATTTTGTAAGCTAATAATCTAATGCTCCTTAGCGATGTTTTATGGACATTCAACGGCGTTATCATCGTGATCAGACCATACTGTTGAAGTAATTTGACGTGCGTCAAGCGATCTGACACTACTAGCAGCTAGCGATGCAGTATTTTTCAAGATTTTCGAAACTTCAAGCGTTTTATAATCTCGTGCTTAGTGTACGGTGCATCAATTTCCTACGACGCGACGGTTGCTGGTTCTAAAGCGATGATAGTAATCAGTCGTAGTTAGTATCGCGAATCAGTAGTTGATTCGCGCGAAAGCGAAAATGATTTCACTGTCATCGTATGTTTAATATTTAGGTTGTAGTAATAGGTTCGAAGTTTAGCGAAAACGAAAGTTGCGTGAGCGTTAATTGGCGACACAAAAATAAGACATTGAGAAGTAAAATTGGTTCATAATTTAAAAATTAAATAGGTAATGGGATAAAACTAATATCACTTAAGTAAGCGATTTTTAATATCTTCATGTCATATCCATTATTTTATTTATAATGTGTTATTGCTATGAATTACTTGACATTGGCAAAATACCCACTAGTTTGTAGGGGGAGGTCATGTACATATTCATTTTATTTCATTTCGTAAAGAAAGAAGAAGAAGTAAGTAAGTACCTGACTATATCGGAAAGGTTTTAATCCTATCAAATCATTTCTACACAAAATATCCAATTTAGACATGCTTCACATCGTCTTATCCGATCTTAATTGTCTGATGAAATCGGATGTGTAAGACAATCGTCCCAAATTATCATCCGATTGTCCTACACATTATCCGATTATTAGGATAGGATCGGAAGGTGTGGAGCCTGTCTTTAGTCCGAAAACGGAGAAGTGCTTACAGGAAGAAATGACATAGGCGAGGCAACATAGTCAGTCAGAATGGACAAGGAGTAACTTCTTATGTAAGGTGTAACAAAAATAGCGTTTTTTTTAATATGGCTAACAGTAGTTTGTAAAGATAACATTCCAAAAGAAATAAATAACGTAATGGAAAGAGATGGGAAATCATCAATATCCGCTCGGTAGGTAACCAGCATAGATTTATTATGTAACTAGATAGCTGCGTTCTTGCCGAAAAGCATTAATTTCAAACTGGCAACATAAATAATAAATTTAATTCATAATTAGAACACACTGCAATCAAAACAAATCGCTTTAAAAATAGAACGGCGATGCCGAATGAGTTTATAGCCACCATTTATAAAGATCTCTTGTCATCCTTTACGTTGTATCAGAATTAAAAGCTCAAGTTAAGCTGGTAATGTATTGTTCCTGTACATGCGATTCCGGGTCGACGCGTGCGCAGCGCTCATGACGGTTTGCGTGTGGCAATGGATGCCTCTCTAATGCCATTTTGCATTACAGATTTGATGCAATTTAATGTTTTTTTTATGAGATTTATGATCGTTGAACACGACGTAACTATAGAAGTTGAGTAATTTGTTGCCACATTTTGAGCCTAAAACTACAATCGTAAGAAATATAAGGAAGTAAGTACTAGTATGTATTAACTGTTAAAATATATATATTATACGCAATGATTATGTTTTAATAGATACATAGTTTAAAAAAGCAAAGACCAGCGCACTGAGTTTCTCGCCGGATCCGGTTGTAGAGTTAAGAAAAAAAATTAAATGACAATTTGTAAGTGCCCCCGTAGGCCTATACGAAATAAACGAATTTGACTTTGACAAAGAATAATTAGTGCAAAACCCTGCACGACTACCACAAAATAATTCAAACATGAATGGGAACTATTCCAACAAAGAATGCATGGACACATTTTTGGATGCACCAATAAAAAAAAGACTCATAGACAATTATTTATCGTTGGCGGGTGTCTATTAAATTGCATGCATAGGTATACAAATGGTTTATAGGATCAACTGCACAGGCGTTAGCGCAAGGCCAAATCAATAATAAAGTTGAACTTGCAGCTATCCGTCTGTGCATCACGGTTGTGTCAAGCCGTCCAAGGGTAATGATGATCGATACAAATATTTGTTTGTTAAGCAGTAGTTTGTTTTTAACTTTTTTTTTTGTGTTCGTAGGCAACACTAAGTGAAGCTACTTCTGACGATTGGTATCATTATTTTGTCTATAGTCCCCTTGAATTTTACCAGTCCCAAGATTTAGCAGGACCGTCGAAACAATTGCAGATACGAGAAAAAATAAGTACAAGATGTGTCTCCACCAGGGCAAAAATTGCGAACAAGATTAATGAACGAATTATTCTGACTGTTACATGCTACAAAGGTAACATGACCTTCATAAATAAGAAAACTTGCACACGTTATAAAAATAATTTATTTATTCGAGGTTCCGTTGTATTAGGAATTCGAGGTTTCTGTGGCTCAAGTACTGTTTACGTAGCGTTACGATACCGTAATCGGGTTCCATCCCGTTTACAATACAGATTTCAACATGACGTTAGGCTTACGTTAGAAGCGCCTGCTAGGCGCACTACACTGGACGCAAGATTACGACCGAGTTGTGCGCTGATTGAGGGTTCGTTGTATCGTGTCGATATTTACGGTTTTCGAAGCATTTTCGTAAGTTGAACCAGCTTTCTGGTGCCTACACACAATTAGGCATTATGCGATATTTTGTCGCGCATAGTTCTCTATCGATTGCGCTTTCAAAAAAATTGGTAGGTACCTACTTCCTTATAATATATTCTGTAAACATTCACGTTAAAAATAAAAATAAAACAAAACAACCAAACATTCAAATAAAACAAAACATTGTTTGAACATCGAACCCGACAGTTGAGGATGTGAACTTTTGAATATAGAACTCCGACCATAGACAGCCAAATCGTAATAAGCCAACAAGGCAAAAGTATCTCCCGAGTCGGCAGCCTGGCTTTTTGCCAAGGATGGTCGGACAACGACTAAACTAACCTTTAATCACCCCTCGCATAGACTCGTCCGAACGATTATAAACTGTTTCACTCCCGTTTTAGAATTTCGAGCGACTTTATAGCTTCTCCGACACACTAACTCTGATCCGTGCAGCGAATGCTTCCATTTATCTTTCCGTGTTTATTTCGAAAACGGTGCGACATTACTTAATCGCAAGATTACGTTGGTTAGTTTCAAAACAATGGAACGGAACTCGTGAAGTTTAATCGCGAGACAATGCGCAACGATGTTACGATAACTTTGTGAGCTGCCAATTAAATTGAAGGACTAATAGTTCTAGCGCAAGTTTGTAGCCTTTACCTTTTAGACTTCTCATAATTAATCTACTTAATTATTTTATCATAAGATAAATATCTTCATGTCCTTTCTCTGTTCATTTTTTTCACTAGCCAAAGCTTATTCACTCACATTCATAAACAACCTTTAACTTTTCATGGGAACACAATGCAAATTGGCTCTATTTCAGCGTGTATTTGGGTATAACTACATATTTATTGCACCATATTCACAGTGCGTCTGATGCCAAGTGTCGCCAATCATTAAAATTTCCACTTTCTATGGAAAATATAAGGAGTAACAATAATAGTGTATAATATTTTAACAGAGCCAACAGTAGGTTACAAGACATTAAAAAAATGACACCTGTAGTAGCGCACTGTCAACGCTACAGAGTGGTCTTGTTAAAAAAAACCATACATTATTTACACATCAACGTGATCCATATAACTATCTGATTCATCCGTTAAAAAAAATACACTATTTTTTTAAACTTTATATACATGGATGACATTTTATATGTCCCAATTAAATATGAAACTTGACACATGAAGATATGCTGTTACAATTACTTTTTGATAATAGACTTTGGAGTCTTCCAGGCATGTTCAACGGTCTTCTTTTGATCTTAGTGAAGCAAATTATTAATTTCGTAATTAATCCCTAAGAATTAAAAAAAAACATTTAGGAAAAAAATATTTAGTAGGTAAATAATATTTATAAGTAAGTACAAAATGCTTTGAAAATCTCAATAAGCTAGGCAGTGGTTTTAAAAAAAGTCATGCCTTGTTCGTTAATTTTGTAGGAACAATTCTGTAACACATGTAGACTATCAAGTACCAGAAGTTCATAATTATCGGCAAGTAGATATATGTACACTTCCGCGGTCTGAAAATAAACACAAGGGAATCGAAAGCACTTTCACTCTCCAACTAATAACCCTGGTGATTTTCAAGAGTTTTATTCAACTTTATGCTACCGCCACTCAGTCCATTTTCATTTGCAAGGATTATGTATAGCTGCAACGATGTAAAATAGAAATGGTAACAAGACTGGAACGATTTGTGTGCTTGGATTGTCGTTTCAATGCGACTGGGTTATAGTATAGAGTTGATTAGCAAATGACAGTGGTCGCTCTTGGAGTGAGACGTTCCCGTTACGCGTTGGTTACGATTTTCATTCGAAACTAGAGATAAAAGAAAAGTCTTAATAATCCCTATGAAAAAATACAAAGGGTCTAGCGCCTTTCTTGGTTGTGGTTACCTACTAGGTATTATACTAGGTATAGTAGATATCTATTAAGAAATATGCTATTGTCCAATGAAGATACCAGCAAAGTAAGTGGAGTAGCTCCGTATAGTAGGTACTCTCGAATAAAAAAAATGAAAACTACAATTTGGATGAAACTCTTACATATATGTACCCACTAACATAGAAAAATTAAATAACATCAATTCATGGCACCAATATTGTTCTGCTATTACTTGGGTGGGGCGGCAGTATCAAACGACATGACACCTTATCTTCCTCAGTTGGACGACCTACATTTCTAAATACATTATCTTGAAATAAGATGCTTTCCTAAAAGCTTCATTCATGTAGCATCATAACATGTATTTGTAATATCAAATTATCTGCATTTATATTTCCATTAATTGGTTTACGGACACGAAGATATCTTACAGTTTCAACAAAAGCTTCTGTAGAACTAATGATATTGTTTATTAATTTGAAAATTATCGTTGTTTATTCGGTCTTTTATTTCGAAGTTTGAGTTTATATCTAAATTAGATTTGGTAGAGTCAGTATAATCTCTACTGCAGCTAATAATAACAACGGAAAGGTTACCTTTATTTAATATTACAATTGCAATAATGTTAGGCACAATAACACAATAACTATTCCAAATACAGAGACCTATCAAAACATAGAGAATAAATAATTGTGTCACTCCGTGCATGATTGATGAGAAAAAAAAACGGTAATAGATCCTGTTTAACGAATATCAAAATAGAAGCTTCCTGCCGTAATGTGGCCGTGACCCAGATAGGGATTATGCGGATTTTCTTTAATTGCCATACAAGAATATTAAATTAATATTTTTATGCGTCAAAAACTCGGTTCAGCTCGGTGGTCAATTGCGCCATGAACACAGACCGATGGAGGTTAATCGTTCGATCCAAGTGTGGACTATCCAACGATGATCGCGATCCTCAGACATGAGGGACCGACCATAGATAGAGAGGGAGCGTCAAAAGCAGTGATAGCCAAGATGGTATAACGCTCGCCTTGGGAACAAGGTGAACTTAGGTACATACAACATTTTTTTCGAATCAATTCAATGTTTTCCCCTCCCTTTTGTAGATCAATGAATGGATCAAATAGACCCTAAGTAGCACATTTACTACAACCATGATCAAATAAGATTACAGGAAAAGGGAACTCTGGGACACCAAACATCCAAAGAGTAAATCGCCAATTTAAAAGGTCCCAGAATTCTCGCCGTTATTACGTCGAACAACCTCTAAGTAGAAGTTTTTCTGTCTCAGCCGATAAATTTACCAATGCCATTCAGGAGATAGCAATACAATCCCCTAAATGGCGGTAACCTTTTCAGCGGGTGTGGCGATCGTTACGCCTGCAATATTTAGGTGTGGTCGTTTTGGGTTTCAGCTTTATCGTTCTGTCATCTTTATTTATCAATCTTGATTTAGGGCCTGTTCAACAATGTGCTGTTAAATCTTAGCCTTAACTTAACAGGCCCAAGTCTCTGAATAGTGAAGATATCAGCTAATCTATTATGTTGTGGTAGCTACTTGTTACCCAGGATTTAAAATTCGATAAGGTGTGCAATATTCACCATTACCCTGTATTCCCCAAAGGGTTGGCAGAGGTGCACCACAGCGTAAGTTCACACACATCTCGCCGATGGTATTTGGTCCCAATGGAATATCACCTTTTACACCTCCCCAGTAATGGGAGAGGAATTTGGGTGATAGTCCTTCGCGCTGAACCAACGCGGGTTGACGAACTTCACACGTAGTACCTACTTTATTAGAGTCATAGCTCTTCAAATCTTAATTATGGTAAACTGAAGTCCCACTTAAATAAAACAGTAACATTGCAAATATTAATTTCATTAGACATCTACCTAATTCAAAGTTCAACAAACGCAACATGCTATAATGTACGTATATGCAGACAGCCTGCCGCCCACGAAGTTCATTCTGGCTAATCTTTTAAATGAATCACAGATGTATTCTGATTTGGGTTTCTTTATTATAAGCATACACTTGATGGAAATACTTAGCAATATGGTATTAGTTGAGAGCAGCATTTAAAATAATTAATCATCGGGAAAATAACATTTGAAAACCTCATTCACAATCCACTTTCGGTTTAAAAAAGATGACTCAGCAAGCGAGATCCAATTCGGTAAATCATAAAGTAAAGTTAAAAAAAAATACTTCAAAGTAGACATTTCTGTAACATAACAAGGCAGACTTGTGTAGTTCCCAACACTAAATATTTAAAACAATAATAATTTAGCAGTTGTGTTTATAGCTACATATTATAAAGCAACGGAACCTCTCAAAGCATAAATGTTGAATCGCATTTTGCTTCCAAATTGGGTCAATCAAATCACAATTCAAAAAATAAACACTATCTGCTTACACAGGTAAACGATGAGAAATAAAACGGTAACTCAGTTAGTCAGGCAGGGGTAAACGAACGGCTTCTGACTCGCAAAATGTTTACGTCTTTTTCTGCGTCATTTACGCATCGTGTTATAAGCGAATAGCATTTTAATTTTCCTTTCAGCCTAATTCTGTGGCTAATTAATAATTGATAAAGATACATTTTGATTTTGGCGCTAATCCAGTGTTTTTGAACAGTTTCGTCTGAGATCTAAAGATTTCCTTTTGTGGAACTCCCAGAATTTGCGGTGCCCGATTAAAGTTCCAACAGCTTCTCCCTTGTTCTGAAGTCCGCTACCTAAATTGACTAATAAATTAATGACAATGGCACCGTAATTGTATTGCCGTTAAATGATAAGTCGCAGAAGACTTGCAGTCTTAAAGCCGAGGTTTTTCTGCGGTTGCCCCACAGAGGGGCCAAGCTATGAAACATCTAATAGGATCTGTATGTTTGTGGTGGTTGGCTTCACATATGACACGTATGCCGGTTAGGGGACTATGATTATGCTTTACTGAAATAAATACGAAGCGTCTTAGGGCTTTGAAGATGCTGCATGAGAGCGGGGGTTAGCCATCTTCAGTCACAAACGTATAACTATAATTTCAAAAGCTCTTCTTTTCACATATGAAAACGCTGCACGACTAGAAATCCAGTGTAGGTAGATAATAACACGGCGACTGTCCTAGAAATCTTCAGCATAGCTCACTATAATCGCTTGGCGATTATTGTGCATACTTTCTAATTCCCGACCTCGTGTGTGTAGCCTAGTATTTAAATGGAGCCGAACTGTCAATCAGGAATGTTGAAGGTTTGGATGGTAAGTACGTCTAAGAGCACCTAATGTTATGTTGGAAACGAAATATGCAATAAAACCTCATTCATCATGATTTCTGTAGATAAAAGGAATATAGGAACGAGGAAAACTGTAGACAATAATGCATGATTTATGTAGGTTGGATAGTTTGGTTTTATCATGTTTATCTCCAAACCCTTATAAAAATGTATTTCCTTTGTTAAGTAGTTAATTCGTGCCGCTCTCTGGTTTAAAATACGACATTCCGTTAAAGGACGACAACACTTCAAAAATAAGTATCCTCTTTCCTGTTGGGACACGTTTGAGAGATCTTGACTCATCTGCGGATCTTTTCGTCAGCCATGGCCGGACTATTTAGGGATATATAAAAACGATTTCAGTATTTTTTTTCCAATGTCCTTTTGTCAGACCCACTTAATATGTAATTTGGTGACTTTATCAAATTAACTATAACAGATTAGACTTTCATAAAGAGTTTTAGGACCTTTGTTAATGGCGTTTGCCTTAATGTTTTGTATGCATTAGTTTATTTGCGATGGGTATTGATGGTCGCTGTAATTTTCTTATTCGCTTTATAACGATAATAACTTTTGTTACATCGTCATTACTTTAGTTGCCTTGTTTATATATGCACTGAAGAGAAATCTATTATCGTAACAAACAAGACTTCATATTCAGCTGCTTCAACATTATCGAGTTCATTGACAAGTTATGGATTGCATTGGGTGGAGTCCTCGTGTTCAGTACATAGTGTTCTAGCATCAAAACGGGGAAAATTGTTTGTTTGCCAAATAAATTGGACGTTCATGTCGAGTAGGAATTTTTTCAGCCGAGTGGTTTGACCTGAAATGTGCAGTACGTTTCAGTCCGACCTAGATACAGCCCCAGCAGTTTTTTTGTTAGCTCACGACTTATAAACACTTTGGTTTCTATTATATATATATATACGTACTAAGCGTTTTGCTTCTTCGTGCATTGTTGAATAAGATATTTCGAAATTTGGTTTTGCCGATGTGTATTAGTAGAGAATGCTGGTACTAGGTATTCTATATCTACGCTAAAAATATCATGGATAGATCGAGTTACAAATTTAAAACTCGTGTAGGAAAAAAGCTTAGAACTTATGAAGAGCAGGAAAATGCAATACCTAGCGTCGATAGATGATGGGAAATGACACGTAAGAATTTATATTACAAATTATCTAGAGAAAAAAATAGAAGGCCGTAGACTAACCAGCTGAAAAACAACAGCCTAACATATGCTTAGTTTAGTGTTATTGCTATTAATTACTTGACATTGGCAAAATACCCGCTAAGTTGTGGGTGGGTCATTTTCATATCCATTTTATTTCATCGCATCTCATTTCGTAAAGAAAGAAGAATAGGTTACTAAATAGGTAGGTACTATGCCGAGAATAGTTGACTCTACCCGCCGCCGGCTAATCTGTAATTTTAAGCTAATAACGGCCGGGAGCGGAAATTCCCGTCCGGCATACCTACCTAAATTGCGCTTTTAAGAAATAGCGTTTATCGATACAAAATAAGTACTATTTTTCTTCAAATATGTTTGGCGAGTATTTTTATATTACGTGGTGTTACTGTAATTTCACAGCTGTTGTAAGTAAGGAGTTACCTACGTGTAACAAGCAATAAAACGACCCCCATTTCCGGTTCCGCGGTTTCCATATATGTAGATAATAGGTAGTTATGTCTATGCGTATTTGTATTATTTTTGGGGCATCAGCAGATAAGATTACCTAGTTCTCGGGTCGTATTTTAGTTTGACCTTCAATGTAATCAGATTTTTTTCTCGTAGGCTAGTAAATAAGTACTTAATTGGGTACCTAGTTTAAGTAAGTACTTACCTCTAATGTAAATGTACACACATAAAATAGGTAAGTAAGTTCCTACCTACATATGAAGGTATCTACTTGTTATACTATACATGCGTACTACAGGCTAGTTACAAGGACTACCTTGGGTCACTTCAATTCAATTCACTTCAATCACTTTCTATTGGGTGGTTGGTAACTATACCAACCACCCAATAGAAAGTGACAACTATTCATAAAAGAGACATTTGCCGTGTAGGCATATCATTTTTTCTTCGACCGTGTAGAATCCCTCTTATTTCGTACGCGGCTTTCTTCATTTGTGTGCATTCAATTTCATACGAAGCGGGTGAAGGATTTACGCCCACACGCGCAAGAAAATCAATAACAAGAGCCAGTACAAAAACAGACAACAGCTGATCTACGCATTAATAACAAACAACATAGTTTTATAGGAAGAACTCACCATGACTTCGGCTGACCGTCATCAGAGTTATTATAGTTAGTTATAGCGGCATATCTGTAATACAAAATAGCTCACTTCAATCAAAAACACAACAAAAATCTGTTCGTTACATTCTATAGCTCTAAGTAATGTTAGTCAGAAATTAATTAATCGTCCGTGGTAAATAGTTGCGTGGAGCAAAATGCGAACAAAGGATTGTGTTTGTTTTGCAACGCATCTCACCTTTGTGCGGTACACTCCAAAACTTTCTTCTTCTCCCATCCTTCCTGGGTTTTCACCCATTCTTCTCCTGGTGATCGCCAGTCTTTTGAAATAAAAGGCATTTTTATAACACAAAACACAGAACGAAGTTTAACGCGA
The DNA here is from genome assembly GCA_905404115.1 of Pheosia gnoma. Classification (NCBI taxonomy): domain Eukaryota; kingdom Metazoa; phylum Arthropoda; class Insecta; order Lepidoptera; family Notodontidae; genus Pheosia; species Pheosia gnoma. The sequence continues at coordinate 8,160,397 of FR989905.1, forward strand.
TTGGGGCGCAACTAACAGCGAGTTGCACAAGCAATCGTCTACGAACGACGTGAGACAAGATTTGTTTGATTGACTCTGGCTGGCTGGTTGGACTGATGACTGGAAAGTGCGAGGTTGCGAAACCGTTGTACGAAAAGGAAGCAATCATTGTTTAGAAAGAGATAGTGACGCGCATGGCTTTTGTTTTGTTTTTATATTGGCTGCAAACGTCAAAAACAGCTGTTCTTCGAAGTGTTTTTGTTTTCTTTACATTATGCTCGATTTACACGAGCACAGAACTATGCGCAAGTAAGAAGTAACCTTAGAGCAATGAAGTAAGATTCATTTGTTTCTTTTCAACTGTCCCTTGTGAAGAGGTTTCCCAATGCTATCTGGGTTTTGAACGACATTTAATAAAACTAAATGAACTTTTTTCCATGAAAGACTTAGATGTGTATTATATGAGAATCCCTTTCGAATGGGTTTAATCTGGTCTTGCGTTTAACTTAGCTGTATCCAAAGATAAGCTTAGTAAAAGGGTAGCCCGGTAAAAGGGTGTAGCCAGGGGGTAAGAGTAAGTAAAATCTGATAGCAGATATAAAGCTGCTTGGTTGTCATTCAAAAACCCAATCACAACCCATAGGCTGACCGGGTTCCAAGCCATGCATAGAGATCACGTACCACTTGTAAATATATGAAGAGAACACTAGTCGTTCTTTTTTTATTAAGTTCAACAATGCAGGCGCAAAAGGACCGAACTATTTTTCTGGCATCACACGCTATTATATTTTGCCAGCTGATATAAATAAACGTATTAGTAGATTGAGAATAGAATATCAAAAGCACTATATTGTAATAAATACTCTTTGATCAAAAGCTTAGAGATAATCTAAATTCTAAAGTCATAATTGTAAAATGTGATGTGTGAATGTTAAAGAATAAACAAATATCATTCGTTCATTAATTAACCGTACGTGTGTTAGATCTGTACATTATCTATGGGTCTGTATAATGGTCTGAAATTGGTTCATTCAATACAGATAAAGATTTATCTTTGTGTTGGAGGTGTTTGGAGGTTATAATTTACGATTTAGCAGTCGGAAATCCCTATTGTCGGAATGGGAGACTCCACATTCAAGCCGAAAATAAGCAGTACTGCTCAAGATCCAGTTTTAAAACAGGCCGAGATTACTTACATGAGGTTGATCGAAGAGAAGAACCGCGAACGAGTACAAAAGTTGCAAGCAATTAGTAAGAGAAATAGGATTACTGGTTGCGCCATAGGGGCCGGGGTGCTTGGAGTTTATTTGTACTCTATATTCGCTGTGAAGCAGGAAACGTTCCTTGACGACTTCAACGAGCCGATTAAAGTGCAGCAGTAATGGCTGCAGCTACAAAAGGTTTACAGATAAGATTGCCTCCTCTACCGAGTATCAAAGATGTCATTAGGTTGTATAAGCTTCGTGCTCTCAGGGAGTTGTCGCAGAATTTCCTAATGGAACCACGCCTTATAGACAAGATAGTGCGCGCCGCTGGTAATATACAAGATCACGTCGTTTGTGAAGTCGGGCCGGGCCCGGGCGGTATAACCAGGTCTATAATCCAGAAGGCTCCTAAAAAACTCATTTTAATTGAAAAAGATAATCGTTTCACGCCATCCCTGGAGCTCCTAGCTGACGCGTGTCGTGATAAAGTGGATGTTGATATCATAAATGGCGATATTCTGAAGACTGACATAGGTCATTATATACCTGATGATGTGAAGACCGGTTGGATGGATCCACCACCACCAGTCAATCTAATTGGCAATTTACCCTTCAGTGTTTCTACAATACTTATTATACGCTGGCTAGAGTTGATATCCAAACAGGAGGGGCCCTGGGCTTTCGGGCGAACAAGAATGACACTAACATTTCAAAAGGAAGTAGCTGAGAGGATGGCCGCACGAATTTTAAGTAAGCAAAGATGTCGGCTCTCGGTCATGTGCCAGACTTGGTGCAACGTGAATTATAAATTTGATATATCAGGAGCTGCATTTCTACCAAAACCAGATGTTGATGTTGGTGTGGTAACCTTAACACCGTTAAAGTATCCACTCATCAAGCAACCTTTCAAAATGGTTGAAAAAGTTGTCCGTCAAATATTTTCCATGCGGCAAAAGTATTCAATAAGAGGAGCCCAAACATTGTTCCCTGAAGAGGTCAGAGATGAAATGGCATTGAAAATGTACAAGATGGCTGACATTGATCCTGTAACTCGGCCATTTCAAATTGCCAATACAGAATTCACTAGAATATGTGAGGCATACAGTGAAATTATTAAACAGTATCCCGAGCTTGAACATTATGACTATAGAGCACCGAAAAATAAAAATAAATCAGCAGAAACAACTGTAGAGGAAGATGAAGTTTAATTCGTTTTGGAATTGTATATAGTGTGTAGTTATTTAATAAATGAATAAATTTGCTTTAGAACACACTAGTTTTATTTTTTTAAATAAATATTTAGTCCCAGTGCAAGCTAATAATAAACTTAAATTAAGTTTGTTGTTCTTGTTCACTCCTTTCTTGTAGTTTCTTCTTTTTTTTCAATACTTTCATGTGTCTGTGCGAATTCAGATGAATGGCATATACTCTATCTCCAATAAAAACCCTATCACACACATTGCAGTAATTGTAAGAATTTCCGTCGGTATTTTTTTTCTCCTCGTCTATATTAGACTTGAGTGGTTCATAGTTGCATTGAGATTCCACGAGATAACTCTCTACAATATGTATAGCTTTGTTTTTCACTTGTTCATCCCATTTAGTTACGTCTGTTGTATCGAGTTCATAAATAGGAGGAATCTGAAAAGGGCATTATAGCGTCATCTGTGATAATGTTATGAAACTAATTTAATGTAACCTTTAAATATAGTTCTGCTACTCGCCACTAGATGGGTCTGTGTTTAATAATTGTTGTTTCTTGAATAACCAAAATGTTAAGTTGGTTTTTATTTATATTTAAATATTGTAAGACCCGCAATCATTAAACACATCATAATACTTATAACATTTTACATAGACAAGTTCAAAGATCTTATAAAAATGCTTTGTAAGGCCATTGCATAGTGACTAAAATTGGCTTGTAAGCCGTTGTTACGGTAACTAAATAAAAATAAAAGCTTATCTAAATTATTTTTCACAGTTTCATTTCTATGATACCTATATAATAATCATTGTTATACTTACTTCTCTTGTGGGGTGTTCCAAGAATCTGCCTCTGATCATCTTGTTTTGCCTGCGGGCGTATCTCCTGGTGCCCATTTTCATATTTTCCACGCTTTGTTCGAGCAATTTAATTCCCTTTTCGCTATTTTTCTCCTCGTCGGACAACATTAAGTAATCGTGGAATTCTTTGAAGCCGAGTGTTTGAAAGACGCCTTTGGTGTAATCTGGTGGTCTGAAATATAACAGATTAGCATTTATAATAATAATATCGCCAGACGAAAACACCCACTACACGGTCCCACACTACGCTACGCTTGTATTATTGGTACCGTACAATGGACTTAGGGCGAACTCGGTATAAAATACTTATATAGATATTAAATATCCATGACTCGGATACAAACATTCATCATGCTCATCACAAAAAGCTTGTTCCAACCAGGATTCGAACCCGGGACCCTCGGCGTAGAAAGCAGCCAACCAACGGCGCTAATCAGTCGATATTTATATTTATGATGTAGATTGTTTGGCCATAAGTAAGTTACACTCAAACTTAAACAGATAGTCAATTACTTGGGTATGTATAAAATAGCTATAAAATACCTAACATATTGCTATTTCCCCTGGTTACATTCCGCATTTCTCAATAATTTAATATATACACAATAGGCTAACCATATATCTCTAACTAATTCAGAATAGGCTTGGTTTCAGAACAAATTGACTTGTTTCTTTTATTGCTTCAATATGTTGATCGCTACACTCCGTCTATGTTATTTTTTCGTGTAACCCATCTAGGTATATGCAAGCCAGTCTGAATATTTGCCTCGACTGTTTGTGGCATCACATATAACTAGCGCCATCTGTTAGAGCACCTGATATAACTTCACAATGGCTGTCTTGACGTTGCTTTTTCAAGACCAAGGAATTGGTGGCATTATCCTAGTCCTGTCCTTACAAAGTATTTATAAGTCAATTACCAAAGGCAAGTACCTAGTCGATGAAGGTAATATGGTTGACAAGACGGATTATGTCTTTGTAAGCTGATTAGGGAAGCCAAAAACATAGGTTATGATTTAAGCTATTAGCTTTAGTGGTCGCAGATCGCGGTACCGACATTAATGTTTACTTAAAGCCCTAACAGACAGGCACGCTCCGAGTTTCGCGTTCTTTGTAATGTATATGACTTACATAGTTCCCGCGCAAACAGCAGCTGATGGTCAGCAAGCCATAAATTTAAAAAACCGCAGATCGAACTTTACCGTCGGGGCTCTTGTAGTCCAAATACTTTTGAAAGTGTTCACCGTTCTGCATCTTTTTTTATGCTGACGGGGGTGGGGGGAAGTCCTCCAAAGATACCCAGTCGTCTGTACGGGAGAGGACTGACTTATGTGGGATTCTTACCCACTAAAAGCCCCCACAGTAGCTGCCCTCGACATGTTGGAGGAGCTTCGGGATATCCAAATAGATTAGAGCCACTGAATCAGTCAGCAACGAATATATTTTAAATAAAGCAGAACGCAGAAAGCTGAATGCTTCCGTCTGTTGGCACCCTTAGATACGGGTTATTGTATGTGCTATGATAAATATCACACGATATAAATGCACTTAGGAAAATCGTTTAGCATGTAAGTGCAACATTTTTTGTTTGTGTTATTGAGTTATCGGTTTTCCCAGGCGATAGATTAAATAACATACCTACCTATTTCATGGGCTACGGTCGCTCTTCATTAATATCACAAGTAGGTGTCACGCGAATCACGACCCATATCGCGGTAGTATTTTCCAGGGTATCTGGAAAATGCTACCTACACAGGTACCTCCAAAATACGCTCACGGATCACTATGCGGATTGACAGTGTAGACGGAGCCATTAACGAAAAATTTCCGGCATCCAGAAAATTCCCAAATCATTAATTCATAAAAAATAAATGAAACATTGCTGTCACTGTACCGTTTTTTTTGGCGGGAAGGTGAACCGTGAAGTTGTAAATTTTGTTTAATTATCAAAAAAAATATGTGTCTTTGATAAATAATGTGTAATATTAGTGGGATATTAACAATTGTATGATCATAAACATGCACGGGTGTAGGAAATTGTATTAAAATAGTATAACTTGACTTTTCAAGTTCTACCAAGATTACCGGTAAATTTTCAATAAAGTATCCACAGCTTTACTGATAGGGATAAGGCATTCATTACATCACCGTCATTAACATAAGGGTTGCTTATAATTTTATAACAATTATCAAGAAATACTCGACACTGGCAAATGGTGCTATCTTGTAGATTGCCAACCTAAAAAAAAAGAACACTGTAGTGCTATTTTGGTTCCGCGCATGCTTTTTGTCGCAATAATAATACATAATTAATTATAAGTAATGTAATGAGTCTGTTAGCGAGCGATCCGATGCTGACGTAACTTGTGTTATATCGTACGTTGACCTTTAATATATAAATATATCTAGGTGTAGGTATGCGTTAATTGTACGCTAACTACCTATTTATAGCAGATAGGCCTTCAGGACTGAACCTGGCTCCTTTATTTTCCTTATTTTGATTCACATTTGGTGACTCGGTCATCACGTATATGACAAATACGATGTCAAGTTATAACATAGTTATATGATTAATGGGATCCACCTACTAGGCTTTTCCAATATTTTTTAAATAGAGCCGTCCAGTCAACGTCAGATAAAAAAAATTTGAGTACCATCAGGCAGGGGTACCTATTTCATTTCATCAGCTAATACTGATGAAATGGTATAGTAACGCTGCCTGCCTGATGGTCCTAAGGGCATAGGTTTGCTTCAGGGTAGGGCAAAGCTAGGAAACTCGAATTGTACCATTATCTTTTCTTCGTCAATAATCTGATTCCAATAGAAGACGCTCTTTCCCTGAAGTCACTTTTCTCATTTGCCAAGATACTATATAGGCACATAACTTATTGACATTAGTAGTGATACGGGCTTATATTTTTCGCTTGGCTCCATGAGCCGGGGGGGGGGGGGGGGCCCTGCCCCCCATTGGGTCTACGCCCATGACTAGGGGTATTTCATTTCATCATCCTCGATCAGTTATAGATACGAGACTGAAAAATACCGCACATCTTGTGAGAACTTGAGAAGTCATGTCTCCCCATTTTATTTTAATTGTTATACTCATACACATTTGTGAACATATACAGAGTGATTTAGAAAGGGTATACTAAGCCTGATTATTTAATATTTTTACAGTGGCAAGATTATGCCATAGATATGTAGTTATGAGTTTTTTACTTAACATACCAGCCATGCATATCTACCATCGATTCCCTTAGCAACGGGGCCTTGAAAAAAAAAACCTTTTACATCCGCCTTTTGTAGTAGTTACTTAGCCTCTCGAGCACGGCGTCACAGTCAATTTTGGTAATTTGCCTAACAGTTGACAATCACTATGTTAATATATTGGCTGTTTTTTATCTGTACCTTAAGCAAAAAAAAAAAACCAACATCTACTTGTATGAACCCGTGTATCGGCCCGAGTGAATGGTGTTCGAGCAAAAACCGCCCACAAAATGGGCAACCGGCGTTTTTACAAACTTATTAATCTATTGTTGTTTTATTTTGATACGTTCAATGATTCCGCGTGATGTTCATTTTTGTTTGTACCGACACGTATCTACTGCTATATCTAGATGTTTCCACTTCAATGTTAAAATGGATTGGGAGAAAATATATTGGCTAGCTAGGCATCTTTAATTAAACCAGTTATTTTTTTGTTTAAACATCAATATTACATTATCAATATTAATTCCTAGAGCAAAAGTATCTTCGGAACAGGATATAATCTATCCTCCTTATAAATTTTCATTCAAATCGATCCATTGGATCCCGCATGATGCGCGTACACACCAGGGCCCCAAGTCTGCTAACACAATCGATTCATAATCGAACAGCAACCGCATAGTAACTGTCACTTTTGACACATATTGTATGGGATATCTGTCAAAAGTGACAGTTACTATGCGGTTGCTGTTCGATTATGAATCGATTGTGTTAGCAGACTTGGGGCCCAGGAGTCAAACAAAAATATAAAAAATAGCGGCTGTGGGTTTTGTCGTCTGTATCTAATCGATGTCTGTATCAGTAATAATGTTCAATACGACTCTCGAACACGAACTCTTTAACTAGCGGTTTCTAAAGTCGCCCCGAGTTAAGGATTGCGGAGCTTAGGAGTGTCCCATCGTTGTGTAAGTACAATGAAGCGAACGGGCATATGCCCACCCTCAACACACGAGATGAAGACCTACAACTATTGATAGTTGTACTGGATGAGATACGTACAATTATTTTGTGTTCAACGAATCTGGTGAAAATCTAAATAAGAAACATCTTTCATAGTTGAACTGATTTTCTTTCCAACTTCATTTCATTTTTCGATTGGTTTTCGTTGCGGTTTTTTAAAGATGATCAAATTTCGACGTCCCGTTCGTTGGTAACCGCTGGGGAATCTGGCTTGTAGTAGTTCCATGTTCCAAAAATATGTGCTGATTTTATAGAGTTGACGCATGTTATTATAAGTAGCGCATGGCGACTATGACGTTACTATTATTATATTTTTTCCATGTGTTTCATTTATCGGCGTTCTATTGAGTTGTGCACTATCTAGTAGGTATATGAAATAGATCTTGGTCTGTTTACTGGAGTGGTTATATATCCTGCGGTGTGCGATCGCTACCGGGCAGAGCTTACGCACTGCTTTGTTTTCATCATCTTGATACTTGTCATTTACATGCGATCATTATCATTAGCCCAGCAGTCCACCACTGGACTCTCCTATACCCAGGAGAGTCCAGACCTAAACTATTATATACTGTGAGAACATCAGAAGGGCCACTTTTTAATCATCTACCATATTATTTGTATTTCGATACAGACATTTTATTTTCTATCTTTTTTTCGTGTTACATTTTTGGGTATATTAATTCTTTATTTGATTCTTAACTTTTTATTCTGTACTGCAAAAGTGTAACAGAATAAATTATCTTTGAAGCTAACACTTGACAGCTTACACATGAAATGTCAAAATTGAATATTATGAACAGCTATTAGCATTCTCCCGAGACCTGTAATGGAGCGTCATAAGCTTAGGGACGGGCCTGGCGAAAGGCCATTAGAATGACAAAAATTTTAGGGATAAATGTAGTCTAAATTCCGCGCGCTTAATTCCGTCACGGAAATTCCGCTAAATTTGTCTCACGCCTTAAAGTATCAAACAATAGTCTCATAGTAAAATAGTCCGCACGCGTGTAATATGAGAGCATACGCATCGCGTCACCGCACGGCAGATGACACTGCTCAGGACGTTGCCCGCTACGTCCGCCATTTTTGTTTTTGTGTAACTTTTTTTTAGAAGCTGTGTGTTCTTAAGTTGAACATAGACGGCCTGCGGTTGCGTAGTTTATGTTATGCCAATACATATTTGGATCAACAGTTTCTAGATTTAAATATAAGGGCCAGGTTTGTAATTGAAAAATAATTACAACCGAATTGAGAACCACCTTCTTTTTGAAGTCTGTTAAAAATGCCAGATATCAATCGAAGATTGGTCTACACATTATCCCGCATTTCTCGAAAAGATGGTCGAACCTCTATTTAAATTATGAATATAAAAAAATGAATGAATGTGAAGGCTTGTTTTTTTTTTTAAATTAAGTCAAGGCAAATTAATTGTCTTATATATATTTTTTAACTAAATATAAAATTATGAGAAAAAAGCGCCGCGCGCGAATCAGCTTATATCATGTTTGATGAGAAAGATTTTAAGTTTTCCCACGTGAAAAGACAAAGGCATTGAACCATAGAGGCCTTTGTATAAGACAAATTGCACATATATTTTTTTCGTCAACGTTTCGTCGCTGCTGAATAACAAAACGTTTAGTTTAGCGCCGTTTAATTTCATGGGTAATTTGTGTGGAGCGAATAACCATTGTTTATTATAAATTAAGTAAGCATTGGTCGTCTGACTTCGCTGACTTTTATATAATAATAATCATTTGCAATGCCAAATCTATGTATTTATGGTAAGATTTTACAAAACTTACCTTCCCGAAAATACCTTCTGCGATTTGGCGTGTGGTTGTACCTGCTTGTACTGGCTCTGTACAGCATTGAATAGTTACAAAAAAAAATTACTTCTCATTACGAGCGAGTGCTTTGACCTAGGTTTCGGACCTCCTGGGTTGTATTCAGCAATTAAAAAGCCATAGACAAAGGATAGACTTAAAGAAAAAATAATAGTCTATGAGTAAGCTCGTTATGTGCCAGTTATAAACTAATTAGCGCTCAGCCTCAAAAGTGTTCAATGATCTAATATTTTTTTTCTGAATTGACGGTTAAGGAAAATATTGTTAGGCAGCCTAACTCGAAACAACTGACTGTATACGGTTGCAGCTTCACCAGATGGCCAGTTCAGACTGTGCCTCACGGCTGAATACTTGGAGTATTCAGCCGTGAGGCACAGTCCACTAAGCTTACTAGTGATGTGATGTAAACGTATTGTTGAAGTTCAGTTAGCCTTATCTAAGCTAATTTCGACCCAATTACAAAAACAAAGGCACGTCCACAGATAGCAGAATGAGAATCCTTATCGGCGCAATCGTGAGAAACAGATGACTGATGATGATTGATAAACAATATTTTAAGTATAATAAATACTATTCTAATTAGTTAGGTTACAGCAATAAAAATCTGAAGCAGTGATAGCCAAGTTGGTAGAACGCTTGCCTCGGTAACGAGGACCGCAGGTTCAAACCTCGGCTCGCACCTCTGGGATTTCTGGATTTCATGTGCGAATCTCTTCATCTACCACGATTATCACTTGGTAAACGGTGAAGAACAACATCGTGAGGAAACGGCATGACTGTTAGAACCCTTCGAAAGATGTGTGAAGTCCGCCAACCCGCACTGGGCCAGCGTGGTGGACTATGGCCTAATCCCCCCCGCATTGAGGGGAGGCCCGTGTCCAGTAGTGGGACATTAAAAAGGGCTGATATTGTTTATTACAATAAAAATCTATGGTACTTACTTTCCATCCTGGATCCTTTGCATATTATGCCTTGCGTGGAAGTCTAATAGCTCTTGGATGAGGCCTTCTTCCAACATGGTGTCCACTCTAGCGTTCAGCCTTTTATCATGTATCAACTGTAAAATAAAAGGCAATAATCCAATTAATTACCAATACAGAACTTTCTAATACAGGAAGCTCGGCCTTATGGACTTCCTACTCGATCTCTTGGAAAGGGCACGTCATACTTGGGTACGATTAGAAACGATTGCATAATGATGTTACAAGCTAATAAAACGGGTCATTCCAGTTGGAGCACTGATTTGAATATCACCAATAGTATTCCATTGAGAGAATCCGATGCGTGCACTGCACGCTTTGGCTAACGATATATATATTTTTATTACCATAATAAAAAATAAAAATACATAGTTTTATTCTATTCCATTTAGCGCACCAAGCAACGGTCACGTAATGCATCAACAGAGGGTTTACCAAATGAAAATCTGGACTATAACTAAAATAATTTAATATTTTTATTCTTACCGCACCCGTCTTTGAGTAGAATAGTATTGGTGATATTCAAATCGGTGCTCTAACAGGAATGTTTCAATGAAACGGCCGCCATCAAATTTATTCACGAGTGATTCAGCGCATTATGTTTTCCGAACGCCCCACAGCCTTGCCAGTGCGCTTTCGTAGAAATAGCGGGAGGCATGGTGCATAGAAAGTTAATGGAAGGCGGTTACTATATATACACCAGGGACTTATACTTTGGTATTTGAAGAGTAATTAAATGTTTCATACCACCAGTAACGCGGCACGTTTTGGCTTGAGACGATGATTCGATCATTCAAGCGGTATTAGCATAGTATAAAAATATGCTTCGCCATGTATTAATTACTTCCGAAGATGGCCCAAGACTACGTCACGATCAGTACTACCATTAACTGACATCTCCAATAGAACTATCACCGCTCATTGGTCGAAGATGACCGATGACGTAGTCGTGGGCCAATCACGTGTCCTGCACGCGGAAGAAAATTCCTGGCGTAGCATATTTTTATACTATGGATATTTCCTTTTTAATTTTTTTCTTTTAATGGCCTCACCCGCTCCACCCAATCGTAGATATTTTGCCAATGTCAAGTACCAAGCGCTCGTCGTTTGATTCGCCCCATTCATATAGTGTTATCTGGGTCGCGCGCGCATATGTGATAATGCCGTGGCGACCTTTCGCTTGAATGCAACTGTAGTAGTTTAGCACCGACAGATATTAATTATGCACAAAACGTTTTTTTTTATATTGAGCAGTTCACCCAGAATCCCGTTTATAATCAGAATCAGTTTATTTTATTATGTAAACCATTAAGTACAGTACTTATGAATCGTCAAAATGCTAAATTATAACTTTACCGTTCGGAACCCGTTCGGGATTCCGTTCTTATGGAAACAGCACGGGTAAGAAACTCATGGGTTTATCTTACTAAAATGATCGTATACATTTTTGACTAGTACATTGTGATGGGTATGTGAGAAATATTTAGGAACGGCTAGACAGGTAGTATGTACCTAATTACATGTTAATAGATACATTGTTCCCACATTAGTTTTGTAAATGAAAATAAGAAGGGAGAGGAGAGAAAAACAAAATCTAAATAGTCTTCTCGATCGTCACTTGTTTTCCTGAGCAGCCGGACCATGGATTCTGTTTATTCGTACCCATTGTGAAATTATATATGGGTTTGTGCGTGCATAAGTACTCAGACATAAGGATTTAGGTACGCCGATTTGATAGCAACCATGTAACTCATTTATGTGTCCTTGTCCTACATTGCACTCGGATAATTCTAATACTAGACATTAAATTAACTGTGAATTCAAAACTTCGCAATTAGTTATGTTATTGTTATTTTATGTTCCCGACGTTTTGGCTGTATTACAGCAACCATGGTCACGGGAGGACGTAGAAAAAATAGTTTTATTTCAATGTGTAGTATTCGCGTAAATATAAGAAATCAACATTATTGTTATTTGCTAGTTAAATAAATAAATAAATAAATATCGATAGACGAATACACGAACTAAACGGTCCCACACTAAGCAACGCTCGTATTATGGGTACCCTACAATGGACTGGGGGCGAACTCAGTATATATTACTTACTAGCTGTTGCCCGCGACTTCGTCCGAGTGGTATTTAACAAAGACAACCGTTGACAACAGCCTGCTCGCCCATTCTGAGCCCGCGGGACGCATTGCAGGTTGCTATCAAACTTAATCAGGCGCTGCGCTGCAACATTGGTTTTAATTTTTTTTCGTGAGATCCTATTTGTTTTTCTAAAATAAAAGCCTAAGTTAGTTACTCCCTAAGTTAGCCTAGCCTAAGTTACTCCTTGTTACATCAGCTATCTGCCAGTGAAAGTCCCGTCAAAATCGGTGCAGCCATTTCAGAGATTAGCCGGAACAAACAGACAGACAGACAGACAGACAGACAGACAAAAATTTTAAAAAATGTTGTTTCGGTATAGGTAACGTGTATACATCTAAATGCACTTAGTAAAAAGCGGTTATTTTAATATTACAAACAGACACTCCAATTTTATTTATATGTATAGATGTATAGATATAGATATTAAAAATCCCGAGTCATGAGATTAATATCTATATAAGTATTATATACTCAGTTGGTCCCCAGTCCATACGGTACCCATAATACAAGCGTCGCTTAGTGTGTTCGTCTGGCGATATTATTATTATTATACTAACCGAATAGGTCGATACAAGAGCCGTCGTAAGGTTATAAATCGGAGGGGCTGCTTGTCCCGCGTAAGCCAATCAAATCGCAATTGGCGATGTGTAGCCAACTAATGATATGCGCCGGCGTCTATGCGTCGTGACCATCATTGCATGACCTGTAATGCTAATTACCTTGTTACATGACTGCGATGATTGCGGAATCATCTGAAGGTGGCCACGCATTGCAGACGGATAGATTATTTTATTACATGTAAACCATTATATACTACTAGCTGCGCCCCGCGGTGTTACCCGACATTAAAAAGTATGTCCTTTTCCTCTATGTCCTTTTGCAAATACACGGTTCTTGTATGCTATCCCATAGGAACCGTGCATTTTTCCTGGATAAAAATTAGCCGATCTCATTTTCTGACCCCTAAACTAGGTAGTTTAGGGGTCCATTACCTATGCAAAAAATCATGTCGATCCTTTGCTCTATGAAAAATTTAAACAAATGTATCCCACGGGAACCATACATTTTACCGGGATGAAAAGTAGCCTCTGTGTTATTCCAGACTATAATCTATCTCTGTGCCAACTTTCATCCTGATCCGTTCAGCCGTTCTGGCGTGATTGAGTAACAAACATCCATCCATCCAAACTTTCACATTTATAATATTAGTGGGATTAGTAGGGATGTATATTTTTTATTTTATATCTAGGCTATTCATCTCCCAGCCAATAACATTTCATCTGCATTAGGCTGTGTCCCCAGTAGGCAAACTGTTAGCGGCCGACTGAGTTTGCGGCATATCGGTTTAGTACGCCATTCCATATATTTGCAATTGAGTGTTCACAGTTTGCTAGTTTGCGCTCACTCTACGCAGTTTGCAGCGTTACGCGCGCCGACTGATTCAGTGAGCGGCCGACTCGCAGCAAAGCCGGTTCCAGTCGGCGGCGGCGATATGCTTGTTCGCCGGGCGTAGTGAGTCCGTTTGCCGCAAACTGTTCATGTTGACAGTTGGAAAGAAGCTATTGACGTGTCCGGACGTGTTAAGGATGTCTCTTAGATACCAATTACTTCAAAAATATCCATCGTGACCAACACAACCACACCCTTCGAACAACAATAGTAAAGATAAAATTCAGTCGGTCGACCTAAATAAGCGGCTAACTGTGGACTAACTCATAACAGTTTGCTTGCGACGCACGCAAATTGATCTGAGTTTGCAGCTAACTCGAATTTCAGTTCTCCATAAATTTGCGGCTCACTCAGTCGGCCGCTAACAGTTTGCCGACTGGGGACACAGCCTTATGTTTACGACATAAGTTCCCGCTATATAGTATCATAGTCTGTAATTGTAATTATGACACAACGTTTGAATGCATTCCATAATGTAAGTTGCAGTTAATTACGACGGGCTGATTAACGTGCCGCGGGTGCCGGGTTCGAATCATGGTTGCGACAAACTTTGTGTGATGAGCACGGTTAGAACCCGAGTCATGTTTGTTAATTATTTATATAATGTATTCGCCCCCAGTCCGTTGTAAGGTAACCATAAATACATGCGTAGGTTAGTTTAGGACGTTATGGTTGATGTGTTCGTTTGGCGATACAATCCCACTAAATTATAAATGTGAAAGTTTGGATGGATGAATGTTTGTTACTCAATCACGCCAGGACGGCTGAACGGATTTGGATGAAATTTGGCACAGAGATATATTATAGTCTGGAATAGCAGATAGGCTACATTTTATCCCGGTGAAAAGGACATACTTTTAATCGCGGGTAATGCCGCGGGGCGCAGCTAGTTGTATTATAAATAACCTTATGACGACGAATCGCGGAAATATAGTCGAGTAATCCATATCATTGATATATTTTGAATAGCATCCACCCACGGTGACCAACCACGTGAGTCACACGGACGGTGCATCTGCTATTGTCATCCTATCATGCCCACAGCGCGGCACAGTTCACACGGGCACAGATTCACGAATATTTCTTACGAACAGATATTTCACTCCGCTAAGATATTTGAATTAATGTATTTTTATTTACCTTTAAAACCTGTTTGAATATATTACACTAATAACTCGTATGTATTGTAGTTTGACCTTATACTTCGGGAGATTTCGTGATGACCCAGATAAATGGGTTAAGGCACGATACCGCGGTCTGGACTTGGATGGGTAGCCGAATTGAAGTATCTGACTTCCCAGCGGGAACGATGAGCTGATCGTTCCGCCTGTACGGACACTCAGATGCCGCATAGATTCTGACATTAAGAACTTAAATAAATATTGAAATAAAACGAATTTTACGGATTTTATCGCGTTATATTATGTTTGTACGTTCCCGACGTTTCGGCTGCTTTACAGCAACCATGGAATTTTACCATACCAGTTTTATTTCAATGTGTAGTTTTCGCGTAAATATAAGAATAAATGACTGGGGATGACGTCATATCATCATACACCGACATAAAATCCCGCATCATACACCGACATAAAATCCCGCACTTAATATTATTAACGAAACTGTCAGAAGAATTACAAATAAATATACTCCATTCATGAATTGAAGAATTACCTTTCACTATACTTGTCTGGCGTAAAGAACGTAGTTACGGAGTCGATTGCGTACCCGCCACCTTCGGCTTATCACGTAGATTTCACGGCCGACGTTATTTATTCAGTTAACTGGTTTTTTAACTTAATTTGTTAAAGTAAATGTCATCAAACACAGACGAATAAATTGCGTGTTTCCGTGAATAATGTGACGGGTATTCAGTTGGAACTAACATTTTTAATACTATGTCGACATTGGAATCACATTGGGTCGACATTGGAATCACATTGGAATCACATTGGGTCGACATTGGAATCACATTGGGTCGACATTGGAATAATCACATTGGGCCTGACACAATGGTTGCCTATGTGCCTGACTCAATGAAATAGGCCAATGGGGAAAAATATATTTTAAATGGTATTAAAGGCCTTTAGGTACTAAAGAACAGAATACTGATGTGTTTATTGGCATATATTGCACGGGTTGAAGGACTTAATCGTACCATTAAATATGGATAAATATAAATGTATTAATATTTATAATTAATATAATATATTAATATAACTAATATTAATATTTAAATACAAATATATATTTTTCGTTGCATTGAATATTGAAAAATATATATTTGTATTGTAGTTAAACTTTTATTTCTTCAATATACTTATAAAATTAACAAGTTTTGCAATACTTTTGGGTGAGCCAATATTTTTTTTAAGTACTCGTTCTAATATCATTTTTTGCAATAACATCTATGGTTTATTGTTTCTTATTATCTATGGCTGTGGCTCAGAACCAAAGAGACTTTATGAATAATACTTTAATTAAAATATAATGATTATAATTCCGCGGAACGCGACATAATATCGATTTCCCATAGTAATATACAGTGTAGCTGATATATTTGTCTACATCTTATGTAGGTATATTAGGGTTCCGTACCAAAATAGTAAAAAGGAAACCTCATTGTGCGACTATGTCTGTCTGTCTGTCCGTATGTTTTATAGTGTAATAACAAAGTAAACTGCATTGCGCACGGGCCGTGACCAAATCTGGGCAAATCGCTCCAGTAAAACCGGATATATAATTGTAGTTGGACATGGTATCATTGGCGACTGGAGTTGGTATAGACAAAAATATATTAGACTTAGCAATAATAGTGCAACATATTTTAAGGGGCCCATTAGTAGGTTACAAAGGTCACATTCTCGAAAAAATAAATCAAATTATTTGACATTTTAAAAATAACACTTCATACTTGGTCCGCGGTGAAACGGTACCGTCTCGTATTCTCACAGAGAAATCAAACACTTATACACATATATTATACATAAACCTGATCGTTATCACCTACCCCTTAAAATATTTTACAGAATTTTTGTTAAACCTTATATACTATGTACGTAACATAATTAACTAAGTCGCAACCATACGGCCCACTTAATACGGCCCACTTAATAAACGAACATAATATGAAAGTAATCGGTATGACCTACTTATCCTTGCCTCATAAATATTCTACACCGTTTTTGACAGTATACACGGTGATTCAGAAAGTGTATACTAACCGTCGATTAAATTCTAATCGAAATTCCGACTTCAAATAATGATACAAATATTGCAATTAAGACGCTAAAGTGCAAAGGTTAGTATACTCTCCTTGAATCATTATTTTTACAAGTTGGTAATAAGGGAGTATCAAATCGAATTCTGGTGAAAGATTCTTGATTATAAAAATAAATAATTGTATTTAAAGATGTTTGAAAACTTATTGGCCTCAACCGTGAATCAAACAAAATTGCATAGCTTCCAACCGCTTAACAGCGTATAACAAGTACTCAAGTGCAGATGTCATATCAATTTATTCGTGCATCCACGAGCGAGCTCCGAGTGTGCCGCGGGCGGCTGACTAAGCAACAGGAATTTAGTGTCGACACTGATGCAGGACTATTTAAACTATCCAATTGCTATTCGACTGGCTTTAAAGATACATAACCTTGCAGACATGCTGTTATCTATATCAAAGAAGAAATGTTAAGTTCCTCTTCCGTTGATGTTTTTTTTTAAGCAGCATCCACTTGTAAAAAAGTCATCTCAACAAGCTACAAATCTCGGGCATCTAGAATAGTCTCCGTTCAAATCTCACACTCGTCGATCAGGAATTAGCGCTTGTAATGTTCCGATTAAGTCGGCTAGCGCATTGAACTGCACCCATGTTGTTCATCGCATACAAATAGAATAATTAAACGTTTTGACGAGACCGTTCAACCCGCGTCTGCACTATCACAGCGGCGGCTGCGTTCAAGGTTGCCCGCCCAAATTTTCAGATTAGCTACGACGCAGAAACACTAAAGCGCGCATTCATACAGCGACAACATGCGCCGCGATCGCAGTGTCGCATCTACTCGGACTAAGAAATAATCGCAATAACATATTGAAGCAAAAAAACATTCAACCTATTTGAGTAGTATAGTATAGTATTTGTATAATCGCATTACGTCCTTACATATACGCGAATACGTGTGTGTTCTACATAAATTTGATTTTTTGCGCTTCAATAATATGTTGTTTGCGACGCTCTCTCCGTATAGTCTTCGTCTAATCGCACCTACCACTACGTTTCGTTCTACAGTAGTCTTACTCTATCGAAGACGAACACCTTCTTAATGTAGTTTTATAAACACTCTAGTGATGAATAAATTCATTGGTTGAAGTCCTGCGCTGATTATTATTATTTATAAATATTTCTAATAATAGTAGTAGACTTTTAAATTTCCCATTATCGGGCACGGGCCTCCCCTTAATGCAAGGGTATTAGGCCATAGTCCACCACGCTGGCCTAGCACTCTGGGCCAGCGTGTTGTGTGTGTATGTATATAGACCACTGGTTATATACATTTACTGTTAAAAAAAAATGTTTATAAGCAATGTGTATTACGTTCAAACTATATGAATAGATATATTAATTGCCATGCGATTGTGCCAGAGACAAAGATTCTCGGAGTCGTTACCGCGAAAATTTGTCGCCGTTTGAATAACTACCTTTATACGAATATTAGTGTCATTGGGGATAAACATGACACACATATAAATTAAAGAAACGAAGATGAGCGTGGAAGTAAACTACTTTGTGTAAAACTAACTATTCTAAGCGGGAATAAATTGTTAGTCATAGTATAAGTAATAAAATAATACAATATTGTTATAAATATTGTAATTTTGCCTTTTCATTCATACCTTCTTTATAGAAAGTTCGAAACAAATTAGCATGGAATTATAAAACTTATTTCGAAGAATAGTGCTCTGTATTTTAGTTTAGTTTTATATTATTACATGTCGACGAAGTATGTGAGACCTACCATTACACCTCCATGTACACCATGGACAAAATCTTGCTATAAATTGCTATAAATCTTGCTAAAAATCTTGCTATAAATCTTGCTAAAAAACCCAAAATGTAATGTATTTTTGTTTATTGTGAACTGCACCTCCTGGCAATCGAATCTAGAACAGTACTATTTGCAACCACCAGTAAATCTGCTCAAATTCTGTGCGATAATTAATTAAAGTCTGAAGCGTGGGCAGATAGATTGTTATTACAAAATTAATGTTACAAAAATTATTCCAGTAAATCTCGCAACCTAAACTATCTATCTAGTAAAAACAACGTGTTTTAAATTATAAAATTAGATCTTATTATGTCTAACTAGCAATTATCTCGGGTTTAGTATCCAAGAACATAATCAAAACTAATATTACAATCACGTGAAATAAATTATAAAAGTCTAGCCTAGGCTAGGTGCATCGTTCGGATAGCCGCGCTGTGGTGTTTGTGTGAAGCTTTTTTGTCTGCACTCCCAGATATGAACTTCCTCAGTCACGCCTTATAAATTGCCTTAAATTATTGAAATAAATTCAAAACGAATGGGCGCTTTAATCGCTGCGTACCGTCTGACCTTGGACGGTGCCCAGAATTTTTTGGGATTAATTTGAATTAACTACATAAGTAACGCGATACATTATTACGTGTCCGCCTGCTACTATGCTGGAATTAGTTAATTTATGCTCAAACTTCATTATTCATAGCGAATACGTTTGTATGAATGAATGAAAAATGCGAATAATTATTCAAATTAATAATACTTACGGCGTAGTGGCGGGTGTGCGGATTCAAACTTTAAAGAAATGTTTTTTTGATTTCTTATATTTACGCGAATACTACACATTGAAATAAAACTAAATGTTTTTTTTTTCTGCGAAAATGCGATAAAATTATTTCCGTACATTTGTACGGGAGCGTGAATATTTCTTTGATTATTCAAATTTCTTAAAATATTGTATCTGCCTACTGACGTAATACAAACAGATTCCAGCGTGAACAAATAATGAGTAAAGTAATAATTAAGGAGTTTTTTTTTAAGTACTAGCCGTCCGTCTGTCAAAAAAAGGCATTTTCAGTTTGTCCCAAATTTTCTGGTCAACTTTTTAAATTTATCGTTCGCCACAAACCTTATACATTAAAAAAATAGCCTAATCGGTTCAGCCGTTCTCAATAATGATCATTTATATTTTTATTATATAGACAATAATAACAAATATCGCTAAACGAACACACCTATATGAATGGTATCAAACTAAGCACCGCTTGTATTATGGGTATCGTACAATAGACTGCGGGCTGACATTAATATTAGTAAATAATACTCCTTCCTTATATTTTTTTTTCTAAATTGGTGTCTACGTATTTGAAAAAAAGATACTAGGTATGACGTAATCCATTCATAATTCGTAGGTTTATCGAAATGTATATTTTACCTACAGTATATGAGATATACAGTATGATTCAGAAAGGGATTAGCGCATTAAAAATTGTTACTAAAAAAATGATAATTGTGACGCTACAATTAAAAAAAAAAATTAATTGACATGCAAATGTTGACATCACATAACGATTAAAAGTACGCCAAAGAAGCGCAAGTTAAACGTTTAGTTTACCGTTTCTGTATCACCCTGTAGTTGTTGTTATCTCGATGATAACCGATATTAGTGAGGTTGGCGCCGATTTTGTAAGCCTGGCCATCCTTTGCGCATGCGCGTGAGGACTCCGGATGTGCGCGCACACACCCAGCCTCACGTAGGTACCTACGCAACATTTTTTTTTCGCATAGTTACAGTCGCCCCGCCTGATCGCGTGACCTCGAGAGCGCTCGTAAAACTAGTATAACTTCGCAGTTAGTGAATCAAGCGGTGTATTAAAATTCAGTAGGAAACCAGCTGCTAAATGACCGCCCTTGACTGATTGCGACGCCTGCGCCCGCGCCGCCGCCGGTGCGCGATAATTGCCGGCATTTGCCGGCGTTCGGGCGCGCCGACGACGACGAATTTAGATGCGGAAGCCTCTGATACGAATGCCCTATTGCATGTTAACTGTATTTATTAAAAAATAATATTAAACTAGATATCGCCCGCGTGAAGTTCGAGGGTAAAAATAGTATGTGTTATTACCTTTATAACAAGTTTCATTCAAATCTATTTAGCAATTATATGATGCTCCTCTTTCATCCTTAAAGCGCTCCTACACGATCTGATCAACCATTCAAAAGAGAGAGACTGTAACAAAAAAAAGAGACGCAGCTCTGTCTGTCTGAGCCGGGCGTGTAGAAGCTCCGCTATATGTATAACCAGATATTGTTCGGTACATAATCTGTGATCTATTCCAACCTTCTTATGTCTGGTCAATTTAGATCATACGTACACTTAGTCACTAGTCAATGGCCGATTAGTTCAGGCGACTAACAAAGCCAGTTCTGAGAAGTAATTATAATATTGATAGCATAAAACCTTTTAAAAGTGGGACTGACTATTGTTAAATAATAATAGATTTCAGTCGAGCATTATCATTGTTCTTTTCTGAAAATAGGTTGAGATACAAAATGGAAGGTGTAGAAAAAAAACATACTTAGACCTTTGTGTGTTTATAAGTCCCATAAAAAATGTACAGCACCGCATAAGAGCTAAGAAATTGCTTACATGTGGAATATTAATTTACGTATCTCAATATTAAACTAAGTGTGAAAGTACTCTGTCACAGTATTTTTTTTAATGGATATGGTATGATATTAGATCTCGCAAAACTAATTGTACATCTGAAATCGGACAGTCGCGTGACTCCGATCGTGCCTACGTAGTCTATACTTCATAAAACAATTCGGTTTTACGATGAAAAAGCGAATATTGATTGATTGAACGATCAATTTTTTTTTTTTATACATTATATGCAAGTATTTGATCTCGATCTCACCTGATGGTAAGTGACGATGAGATCTACGAAGGAGCATACTTGCCTAGGTAGGAAGGCGGCAGTAGATCGAGACGCTACATTCACTAGGCACATGCAGCGCAACTGATCTGACCCGCCATCTATGAATGGCAGCACCGAACATCATGCCGGAACACGGCTAGGCCGCTTGGCGACATGGCTTTGTTCAGTGGGTGGTGACTAGCCACGGCCGAAGCCTACCACCAGTACAGTTGTCACCTGGTTGGCACCACCCAGCGTCACGTGTAGGGTATCTCGAGGGTACTTAATTCTCCTACGGACGAAGGTGACTCGACCCCAAAAAGATCTAAATTATTAAGAGCATTTTTGTGAAATAAATTAAAGTTATCTGAATAATTTAGGGTTATTAATATGGATAACGATAAAGGCAATTGTATTGTAAATAATAAAGGTATATTGACAGACGTGATGCAGAATCCAAGTTTTTAGTTAGCGGTCTGGCACTCTGAGACAGTGAGTATTGATGAGGTGTACGGCAAGGGACGGACTCAGAACCCGGTCCACATTGAACACTAAGTTAGAAAACGGAATAAGTAAATAAATAAATAAAAAAGAGAAAAGAAACATACCATGTTTGACGGCTTGATTGGCACAGTTGGTAGTGACCCTGCTTTCTGTACTGAGAGTCCCGGGTTCGAATCCCGGTGGGAGTAATTTTTATACGATGAGTGCGAATGTTTGTACCCGCCCGAGTCAGGGACTGATTGATTGAAGTGATTCAGAAAAAATCTTTAAACCTACGCTTCGTCGATACTTTTGTAATCATTATGTGAAGCCCGAATTTCGATATGCCGATTTTAAAAAATAAATGTTGTTCCCATCCAAATAAGAAATGATATTTTTTTCTTAAATTGACCTTAAATGTTTGACTAAACATAATGATTACAAGAAGCGCAGGTTCAAAGATCAGTATACCCTTTCTGAATCACGCCATATAACTATATAGGGCTCAACCCCCCCAGTTCTTCGTATATGGTACCTATAACACAAGCGTTGCTTAGTTTGGGACCGTACAGTAGGACGATTTATTATTATTTATTAAGATATTTAATGAACCTTAATGTATTCTAAATGTCCAGTTTTGCAACATTCAACTGTGTCGAATAAATGTTTACCTACTACATTTGAAAGATGAAAGTATACACTTAAAGTTTTTTTTTTTACTTACGTTCTCACACGTCACATTGCTTAAGGCATCAGACAAATGGTATTACTAAGTAACCATGTACCAATTTATTATTAAATAACACAGCACAACGACTTAGAGCCTAGTTAAAAGCTGTACTTGTTTGGATCACAGTATATTATTACTGTCTATTTTAACTGTTGCGTCGAGTTCAAATGCGTAAGGAATTCCGTATACCTACTTATTGACTTTATTTATCCAACAATGTTGGAACAAACAAATTTGACGATGAGGTAAAATTAAAGGACAATTCAGGGGATATTACGAACTTATATAGCCTAAACTTGGTAATTGGATATTTTTTTTTCAAATTCATTAATGCTGTTGGTCGCAGATGACCTTTGCAGCTTCACCGTACGAGAGGACGAGCGCTAAAGGCGTTACAGCTAGAAGGGTAGGCGGCAACTAGCTCAAGGGCGCCTCAGGAGGCATGACCTCGGCTTGGGCTGCTGCCAATGTGGTGGTTGACGATGGGGGAGTGCTCCTTGGTGCGAAGACGCATCTGTGGGCGGTATATGTCATCTGTATCAGGTAAACGACATAAGTTCCCGTTAGATGTCCTCTCAGTCTGTAATTGTAATAATGACCGACAACGTTTGGAAACAAGATAGATATACACTAGTCGTCGCTCGTCTCAAATAAAATGAGCAAAGATGGCGACTCCGCAAATGCCTAACTGTATCAACTCGGCATGCGCAGATCAGCGGCATCTTTGCTTATTTTATTAGTTGCGACCTATACTTAAAATACGGCTACTAAGCCCGCAGTGTTACTTATTATAGGTATTATTTTAGTGGTTAAAATCATATAATTTGTACTAGTAAGGCAAAAAGCGTTCGAAAGTCGAGTTGGTAATTTTTCTAGGATTGAACCCTAAGTGCGTTCAACAAGCGAAATCGCAACCTTAATATCAAAACAAAACGCCATAGTGACAACAATGAGGCCGAACAAAAACACACCTCACGTATGCTCGTTTCAAAGCGATCTACATTTTTTATCGACGCCAGCGCTTTTTATTCGCGTAGTGTTGCCATTAAATGGCTATCAATGATGCGATGTACGGGTGGACTTTTTGTGTGCTTTGATCGTGAAAAAAAAGTTAGCAAAAAGATAATATAGTCAAGCATAGACGCTGTGTTTGCGCAAAATTTCGAGACAAAGTTTATGGTGGTATCAATGATTTGTTTTTTTTTTCGACGTCACTCACTTGTGTATTTTGCCAGTGTCAAGTTTTAAAATTAATTTGAATGTTCTATTTTTGATATCATTATGATTCTTTTAATAAAATAAGATAATTAACACTCAGCTGGACCCGACATGACGGTGGGTAATTATTTAGTCCATAAATAAACGTCATAAGCTTGTATATACATAATAATAAGTAAAACATAATATTTTATGGTTCGACGAACAATCACTTAAATATGTTTTTAATACTTAGGTACGAACTCCTTGATCAAATAGTTTTTGTCTTATTTTTTTTTAACACACCTTGCAACACAGGTTTATTTTTAATTAAGCTATGATCAACGATTCATGGATCCTGTTAGTTGATAGAGATTATTAATAATTTAACGGTAATAATAAAAATATGAGTTTGTAATTATTATGGTGGATACTGTTTAAAAACTATAAAGGCTAGCGCACAACTGGGCGGGTCGCATCGCACTTTTTAGAACTCATATAACACACTTTAATTCGTATCAATAAAATAAAAAAATCTTATAGCGATCTGATAGATCTTGTTTTATTTCCACTCATTAAAGTCTCTTAGAGCTGTTTAATGCAAATAAAATGTATTTTTTTTAGAAAATGGCCTCACCCACCTCTGGGTATTTTGCCAACTTCAAGTGTTTTTTTT
This sequence comes from Pheosia gnoma, assembly GCA_905404115.1. Lineage (NCBI taxonomy): Eukaryota > Metazoa > Arthropoda > Insecta > Lepidoptera > Notodontidae > Pheosia > Pheosia gnoma. Next base: position 8,185,333 of record FR989905.1, read on the forward strand.
ATATCAAACATGGGAGCTTCTATGCCGGTCTAAATCGTAGACTAGGCTTAATAAATCCCCCCTAAACCTATCAGTAAAGTTGAGGATACTTTACTGACCAATTACCGGACTTTTTTGGAGAACTGTAAAAGTTATGTTTTACTATTTGGTTTTATATTCCTACGCTCGTGCGCGTTTATGAACACATTAATATTCCACCAAAATTACACATTATACTTCAAAGAAACACAGTTTTCACAAAATAAAACAAAATTCATAACCCTTCCTTCGACTACTCCCAAAAAGACTAAATAAAATGTTATACCAAGCACAAGTGTGCGTCACCCTTAAACGTGTAAGTGATAAAAAGCTCGGAGATCGCGGTCCGTATTTATAACTTTTTTTGTTTAATTAATAGCAACAGTTAAAACGAAACGTCTTTTCATTAAACGTACCTACGGAAAATATATAGGTTTTTAGACCTAAACCTTTAACACCGCTGTTGAGATTGAAATGATCTACGAGTACCTATTCTATGACGCAACTTAAAATGTATTTTATTAATTACTAGCTACTAGTCCCGGCGAATTTCGTACCGACTCACATGTATGAGGAATTAATTTTTTTCCCAAGTTTTAAAAGTTATTCTGCCAATCGGGGCCGATCCAAATTCAAAAAATCTATGCTCACCTAAATCGGCCCCCCCGTTCTTGAGTTATAAATAGTGTAACTAACACGACTCTGTTTTATATATATAGATATATGTCTATTACGCAATTTCTACTGAATAACTATTGAATCACTGCTGATACGATGAAGTAAACAACATACGTACAACATGGTTATAATAGTATTGAAATAAAAAACTCTTACATTGACTGTGGTTTACAATGGCGGAACATTTAAATAGTTTTTTTCATGTTTTTTTTAGTATGGCGCTAACGAATTGAGTAAAATAGAACTCATTGTTGTCAAGCGTTTTTTTTTAATTGTAGGACACAAATCCACATTTATATCGATACAGCCACAGATAATATAGACGACAGTGCTACCAAGAACTTAACGCATTTCTTCTAATAGTAGATATGCCTTACAAAAGTCTTGAAAATAAAAACATTAGGCATGTACATTTATGGAGTAAAGCATAATAATTTATTGACAATTTTTTTCCCACCAACACTTTCTATTGAAATCTTTACGATTGAAAAAAAAATGGGGAATACAAATGCCATTAAGGTTGGCTTTCCACCAAAGCTGTGCGAGATAGCTGGGCAGTGCGAGGAGGCAAAGCGGAGCTGTAAATCTCTTTCCCTTAACGTAGCGGGGCTGTGAAATGGCCACCGCACTAAAGCTGTGCGAGGAAGCGGTGTAATTAGGGACTCGCTTGTCCACACCGTACTTATTCCTCCTCGTACCTATTTCTCCCACACAACTCCAGCTCGCATCGCATGTGCGTACAAAGACCCTGTTCTGTTAAACCTTTTTGCACCAGAACTGTCGTGGGACACTAGGAAAATGAAGCATTTTCATTTTCTTCGCTCCGTTTACTCGCTCAGCTTTGGTGGAAGGCCACCTTTAGCACAGACTAACTAATAGTTCTTACGAACAGATATTTAACGCTGCAAAGACATTTAAATAAATAACGGGTCTTGTTGCAACGCAATAAAGTGCACTTCAGCTTGCACACCGCTGCATTTTATGCGGCTGTGGCGTAACTATGCGCCTCTCTTTTTATCGCGTAACGTTATCTCTTGCAAAGCGTTGCGCCCTCAACCGGCAGGCGTAGCATCGACGAGTGACGGAGGCCTGCCCTTGGTGCTGATGATAAAAAAATACGAAAAAATATTTAGCAGTCATTGAAGTTAAAGCCCAAATTACTTAATCAGTCTTTTACGAAGGTTTTTAAACTTTTTTGTGAGTGTTTACAACTCACGCGCGCTTTTTGTCAATGCGCGCTGTTGGGGTCTACGAACCGCGATGTTCAACCTGTCGGGACCCGTACTCGTGGGAGTTGGCTGTACTGACGGAATTGCACGGGGACGGATTGAGCCGCATTGGCGTATCGCAAATCGCGTAGTTGTGCAATCATTTTCGTTTTATGGTGCAAAATAAAATAATCCTATATGCATACAACTTAATGCTTAATGTGTTTTGAAAATAGATTAAAACTATTTGTAGATGCCATGTAAAGTGATGTGATTATATAGGGTGCAAAATACTTAAGGTAGCATTAATATACTGCACGAAAGCTCGCAGAGTTTCCAAAAAACTTGTACGAAAAAAACAATGAATTATTGCAGTACGAGTAGTTAAAGCAAATAAAAAAATCTTACTACATTTATGTAGAGCAAATATAATGGGCTGAGGAATTATATTTACATGTATTTTTTTATTAAACACTGCTAGGTGCATATTGTAATGTTGTATCGTAGGTTGCACTGGGGCGCTTCGTGACTGCGTACAGCCACCTCCATTCCAGTCCGTTCCTGCATATATCAGCCCACATTACGCTATCACTATTTGGTATCTGTCGGCGCTTTGATACAGCTTCGGTATCGACAATTCTGACGTGCAGTGATTGAGAGGCGTTGAATAGAAGTGAAATCATTTATTAGGCAGCATTTGTTGGTACCTAATACCAGGGAGGTTAAGTACTTACAACAAAAAAGACGTGAATTTTGAACGACGCCGACGGTAAAGAGCGTTAATGGTAGCTTTTGTGTGTAAATATTACGTAATCTTTAATTTTAAATAGTTTTCATAAGTAACGGATCACAATTCTCAATTGACAATTCAGATGCATTTACCATTTAAATTATAAGTTAATGGTGTTAGCTTACTTGGAACCGTGTTACCCTTTTGTGTGTAAGGCTCAAGGCCACCAAAGAGGAGGTTAATCGTATCGATAAGTTTGGGAAATATGTAGTTGGCAAACTGTTGTATGATTACGTTTATTATACTGAAACTGTGTTTCTCAGCCGATATTTTGACACACACATCACTAAAAGTTTCAGGTCACTCTTCATGAATTATCACATTTTTAGATTCCTTTAATAAAATAAATAATCTTGAATTTTGAGGATATTTGTAGTTCATAGTTTCTTAGACACTAAAAAGTATATAATTTATGAGTAGGTAGTAATTAGATAATTAAACAATGACCTCGCGGAGTTTCTCTCTCTTTCTCCGTCGAAAGCACGCTTTCTTATGGTGATGACGTCACATCCATATAGTTTTGTCCTGCTTTTTATTTTTACTTATCGGAAATTCGGAAACTGTGTTTTATGTATTATTTAAGACTACTAGGCGTGGGTGAGTTATTCGGAAAATTGATTCTCTTATAATTATAAAAATAAAAAGAATACCCTATTCTTACTAGCGATGCTGCACACATTGATGCACAGAACTATGGGAGATACACATTTAATTTAATTACTCACGTAAACTTCAAAGTAATAAATTGAGCAATTTGCTAAACGAACTAGCGAACCGTCTGCGTTATTCCAAGAATGCAAACGTATTCTGGCCGACAATAAAAAATATACACCAACACATTAAAAAGGTTAAAATAGTGGTGTAAAATGACCTACCATAACATAATACGTACTGGGGTACTGGCTTCATATACATGAAACAAAGAAAGAGGCGGGAAAACGGCAGGTGTGCAGGACACGCTACAGGTTGTTTTAAAAATGGAATTCCGAATGGTGATATTAATACATATAAATAAAAAAGGTTTTTTTTTAATTGTGAATAATGGTATTGACAATATAATGGCCAGCAACTTTAAACTAAGTCGTGGGGCTTTATGGCGGGAAATTGAACAGTTAGTTGTCAATTTTGTTTTGTTTTCCAAAAAATGAGTTTTTGGATATATAATGTGTAAAATAGTGGGATATTAACCATTTATAAATGTTTAAGATTGAAGGAAATTAAAATAAAATTGTATAACTTCACTTTTCATGGTCTCCGAAGATGTCCGGTAATTTTCAGTAGAGTATCCATCCATAGGGGTAGGGAATTCATTCCACCATCATCATTGTCATCGAAACCATAATTATCATTAGGGGTACTCATATTTAAAACGACAATGAAACCATTTACTCGACACTGGCATAATTGGCACTATTTTGTAGCCGATTGCCAACCAAAGAAAAGAAGAAGAAACTAACTCATATATAACTGTTTCTTAATTTATAAAACTACTTTTTCTCACTTTAAATTGAAGTTCGTAAAAGCAAACCATCAGCTTAATTTAAACGAAATATATATCTGTCTCCCTCGCAATAAGAATAGCACAAAGGGCTTGTCAGTGTCATTTAGTTTGCTGCATCCCGAATCGTTTTCGAAGAGATGAGTTCTATTCTTTTATTTATATAATTATTCGAGTCCAGGATCACCGTTTAAATTCATGCACATGTGCTTTTCTATCGTCCAAAGTAATTATGTAATTCAAAGCCATCCACTTTTATATCTTAATATATTATGTATAATCTATACATATAAATAAAATTGGAGTGTCTGTTTGTAATATTAAAATAACCGCTTTTTACCAAGTGCATTTAGATACATGGTACCTATACCAAAACAACATTTTTTTTAAAAATTGTCTGTCTGTCTGTCTATCTGTTTGTCTGTCTGTCTGTTTGTTCCGGGTAATCTCTGAAATGGCTGGACCGATTTTGACGGGACTTTCACTGGCAGATAGCTGATGTAACAAGGAGTAACTTCGGCTACTTTTATTTTAGAAAAAAAATAGGATCTCACGAAAAAAAAAAACAGTGTTGCAGCGCTGCGCCTGATTAAGTTTGATAGCAACAACCTGCAATGCATCCCGCGGGCTCATAACGCGCGAGCAGGCAACGGTTGTGTCTTTGTTAAATACCACGCGGATGAAGTCGCGGGTAACAGCTAGTACATGAATATAATAAAAAATTAACTTATCGCTGTCTATTAAGGAAGGTATGTGAGAAATACTATGATTAGGGGGATTTATCAACGCAATAAAAATTAAACAATGATTATTAGATTTTTTTTTACACTGTTTTTTATACCTTATAGAAACCCTTTTTTTAAACTCCTTCAATGGGAGGCTGTCAGGTAATTGTCCACCACGCTGGAACAGTGCGGGTCGGTGGACATCATACGTATTTCGAGGGCTGCTCTCAGACATACAGGTTTCTTCACAATATTTTCGTTCACCGTTTAGCAAGTGATAATCATGGTTGAAAATGAGATTCGCATATCATATCCAGAAATCCCAGAGGTGCGAGCCCAGGTTTGATCTTGCGATCCCCGCTACCGCGCCAAGCGTTTAACCAGCATAGCTACTGCGTTCGTCATCGTTAAACAATATGAAAAGAAAATAGATACGTTTTATGCAACCCTGTATATAGTCAAAGGGTGTAGGTACAGACGCAACAGTTGGCCGCCCTGCGCGCGCCACGCGCCACTCGCGTGCCCCCACCGACAAAATGCACACATTTGCAAACAACCAACTTCGTAGGTAATGTAGGTACAATCGGGACTACTCCATGTACACTAAACTACGACACGAAGACGTGAAAATCTCTCGTAATTAAAACATCGATATAGTAGGGTAGGTAGTCAGGTCAGTCAGGTATTTTTTTTGTTTTAGTACAACGCAATATTTCTCCTTCCAATATAGGTACGTAGGCAATAAATATAAGAATTGACCATACACAAAAATGTAGCTGAATAATACCAGCCCTTTTTAATGTCCCACTGTTGGGCACGGGCCTCCCATCAATGCGAGGGTGGGCGAGAGAATGGTTAAATATCAGCTAGCTGAAATATTTATAAATAAGTTTTTAATCATAACACAAAGACATTCTGTAATTATAAGCAACAACCGTTATTTACTCAATTTCCTCATAGAAAAAGTGAATTTCTATTGAAATAAATAGCAGTGTATTAACAATATATTTGGTACTAGGGTCACACATTTCCCAAATAGCGCATTAGAATGATTTATTGAATCAATTAAGTGAGCAACATAAAAGTTGATAGCGGATGCACCGCGTCGCCGGGTTTATGCACCTGATGCGCGTGCGCTGCCTTAGCTTTACACCTGCTACCGACCGGTCGATTTTGTGGAGGTGCCACAAAAACGGTATTAACTATAACATAAGGTGGAAGCGCTAGGTCAGGGCGCGAAATTAAAAATGTCAATGGTTTTTATTTTTTACGAAAACTTTGGACATCTTTACGATGTAATTTAGTTTTTCGCGATATTGTTATTCTGCATTGGATGTCTCGATGTATTAAGTTTTGTTAAAAAAATACCTAAAGCGATACAATACTCCAAGGTTTGTAAAAACCGCTACTTTTACTAACTTTGGAGTGTTAGGTAGTGTAGGGTACCCAAATCTCAAATCTGGGTCCACCGGTCCAGGCTGTACTTTGTCCGCCAGACAGTCAGTTCTAAGAACGATTAACCTGGTGATAACGAATAAATTATTAGTGTTAAATATTTGTGTAAAATTGTATTAATAATTTATCTGAATAGGATGCAACATTTAATTATAATATCGGATAAATATGTATAAGCCTATTAATTGACATTTTTCGAAATAACCTTCAAGGCTATTGCCCAACGGTTGTATAGAATATCTTAAAAAAAATTAAATGTCAACTTAAACGTAGGTATTTTTTTAAGGTTAAGGAATAGTACCATAACGCCTATCAAGTCATAATCTTATAATGTTGACACCTTTTGTTAATGTTTAGAATAAATTATATTTACTTTTTCCAGAAACCCTGGTAAATTGGAGACTTGCGTTTAAGCATTTAATATGTTTAATATGTGAATTTATGTTTTTAATGTAAGCCATGAGGACATATTTGAATAATTAACACACGTGTTAGAGTACATGGCTAAGCCTCCAAACTTTACATAAGTTAGTGATATTACATTTATCATCCCAAGTGTGTGTTCACATAATTCTACCATTCCACAACGTCATTAACATAGGCCAGTGTCACGGTCGAATGCCGAAATCCATATACATAACATAGCAATAGTTGTACAGACGTAACAAGCATAATTTGTTTTTAATTCGAATGTCAGCTATAGATGTCGCTGACATGTTTTTGAACGCGGAATCGTAAGTTTTTGGTTTTTCAAGACAACGCTATGCTTTCTTTGTAAATTATCTATACCTTCCTTGTTAAATTATCTATACATTCCTTGTAAAATTATCGTCATTCTGTACCGGGTGTTTTTTTAAACGCATTCATAAATACCTAATTAGACTGAAGGATCTTTTTGGAGCTTGTTTAATAGTGTTAAAGGTGAATAATAATAAGTACCTATATACGGTGTAACAATAAAATTAAAACATGGGGTCGAGTCACCTTCGTCCGTAGGAGAATTAAGTACCCTCGAGATAACCTACACGTGACCCTGGGTGGTGCCAACCAGGTGACAACTCTACTGGTGGTAGGCATCGGCCGTGGCTAGTCACCACCCACTGAACAAAGCCATGTCGCCAGCCTAGCCGTGTTCCGGCATGATGTTCGGTGTTGCCATTCATGGATGGCGGGTCAGATCAGTTGCGCTGCATGTGCCTAGTGAATGTAGCGTCTCTATCTACTGCCGCCTTCCTACCTAGGCAAGTATGCTCCATCGTAGATCTCATCGTCACTTACCATCAGGTGAGATCGAGATCAAATACTTGCCTATAATGTAATAAAAAAAATAAAAAAAAATGTCTTCATATCGTATTATCTAGATTACGTATTTATAAGTTATTTCACGCTCAATTTTGTTTAACAATTAATATAATATGTTTCAAAGTTTATATTATTGAAATTAAGAACCGTTACCTACTATAGTATTGAAAAATGCTTTTTAGTCATAATTCCGAACAGCCACCTGTCCACTTCCGATGCATACTCTAAGCGCAAGCATAAATTATTATAATCAACACCTGCTTAGGAGAGGAATGAGTAAATAGCAACAGCCTATAAAGAGGAATGCACATGCTGCTAGGATGCGCGGCTCCATATGCTGGGGATACTAGTATTTAATTGGTGCCAACTAGTTTGAGAAACATTGTACGTCTTAGCATATATTCAGAGTTTTTCGAGGGCAAAACTGCACATAAGTTTCAGTCAGCTAATCATTTCCAATCTAATAATATAATATTAATAATGATATCACCAGACGAACACAACTATACGGTACCACACTATTAAGCAACGCTTGTAGTATGGGTACCGTACAATGGACTGAGAATTAACCCGGTATATAATACATATTTAGATATTAAACATCTATGACTCTGGTACCAAAATTCGTGCTCATCAAACAAAGTTTACCTATACCAGGATTCGAATCAAGGACCCTCGGCACAGGAGCAGGGTCACTACCAACTGCGCTAATCCGGCGCTAACCTAAGCAAAGCTTGTATTATAAGTGCTATACAATGGAATGGAGGCGATTCGAAAGACGCATTTAGACTGGTGTAAATAATTAAAATACCATTTACGTTAGGAGACACCAAATATTATAGACAAATTTAAAAAAAACCCGGCTCAAGATTTAAGAGAAAATTCTCGCTCGCCGAATTCGGCGGCCTACATGTTTTTTAATTGGCTTGAGAAGTTAGTAGGCGTTAAGCCAACAAAAATTACTTTTCGTGGAAAACATCGTAATGTCGCAAAATTACTTGTGTTGTTATTTTATTTTTATTAAGAACAGTACATTTAACAAAAATATCCTCTGTTCAGCCTGTATGTAGCCAGCTATAATACGAGAATACGTCCGCCATATTTAACTACACGTGCTGTACTTGCTTGGTTTTTACTACCAAATCGTATATTTTATGTACGCTTTGGGTTTTTGTTTGGTTCGCCTCCTTTGCCGATGGGCTCTGCGAAATTTAAATGCAGCAATTAGAATTCAATTACAGCTATATAAGTAGTACTATCGTAAATAATATTTAAATTATCCGATTCGTACAAGTAAGCTATTCTATTTGCATCCCAGAACATGACTTGAGAAAGTTACCATAAAGTCGACGGTGCTGTTAGCTCATGTGATCATTAATCTATCTATATTCGACGACCTGATTAGCGCAGTTGGTAGTGAACCTGCTTCCTGCGCCGGGGGCCCCGGGTTCGAATCCTGGTCCGGACAAACTTTGTGATATGAGCACCAATGTACCCGATTGTACCCGAGTCATGGATGTTTAGCATCTATATAAGTATTATATTCTGATTCTGATTCTGATTCTTATAGTTGAAGTGTTCGTTTGGCGATATTATTATTATATACTTACTTAAATAAAAAAAAATATTCTGTCCGTAATGGCTTTTTAGTCTTATATATGTATATTAAACAATGTAAGCAATTTTATATTTTTTATCGCAAAACGTAAAAAATAATCATGTTGTAAATTGCAGATGCATTGCCACCCCTAAGAGCACGCAATACCCATCATAATTTAGATAAACGTGTCAACTGGACCTACCACAAAAAGTGAGGTTAAGCGGCACACCTTCCCTTTAATTAAACCAAACTAAACAAGGCAGGAACAGAATAACGTCATTAATTGTTCGTTCGTGTAGGTCGCCGGGCATCTTGCATAGGGTTGAAAAAAAAACGTAAACACGCCGTTTCACCTGCGCGCGCCGTGATTGGCAGGTGCTGTGCGCCGGCGCATCTGCGCGCGCCCCCGCACTCCCCGCCCGCCCCTAAACCCTTGCACATGCCGCTTTAAAAGTGGAAGTGTTTAGTTTTTAAATAACATGTTTACACGGTGTGTATGTTTCTTAATTCATTTGAGTTGTAGTTAAGCTGCATAAATATTTAGTCCCGTCTTGGGAAATTAATTAATTCTCTATTTGTGTCCTCCGTTATACACTTGTAGTCTATTTTTTCAAAATAAAAAGACATGGCTCACGCCATGTCTGAAACCCGGTGTCAGAAGGAGCAAAGATAAATAGATATCATCCATTCGTATCATAACTGAAGCCTGTGTACTCTAGGAATGTATGTACGAGTAAGCAATATTTAAATGCGCGTTATGCGCATAAGTATAAGAAATCAATGGACTAGTAAGTGTCCAATATACAAACAAATGGGGGAAGAGGAACCCGCCACTGACCCTCAGCACAATTACATCCAATATATGTAATATATTCATATACCGTCTTAAGGTATGAGTATTAGTTCCATAAAATTTCCTAAAATGCGATTTTCCCAGCCACAATAACTGTCTTATATGTCTCTTTCACCTTCCCCAGTGGCTCTAGACGGGAGACAATAACACTTTTTCCCAGCCTCTCTAGTACCGAGCCAGGGCCACCGCGTAGGAAGGTACTAACCCTTTCTCTGTGATCACTGATTTACCTCGGTGTGTTCTCATTTCGTAACTCCTCACATAACGGGGCCATCTATACCCTACAGCATCGTGAGGGTTAACAAATCAGTAATGCATCACGCATCGTTAGCCAGTTTCTAATCGTAGCTTTACCTGTCATGCACCTTTTTATCGAGGCGAGCAAAGGTTTAAGACAACTTGGCCATTGAACTATATTTAATTTGGAATGAAGGTGATCTTTCACTGGCAACCGGTATGTGAAGTATGCCATAAAGTGACGCAAGCGATGCGTTTGCGCCGCGCCGCCGGTAGCACTAGTTTGTAACATGTTCATCCATCCGTCCGTCGGTCGAAATACGTCCAATGCTGGATATAGGCTTCCTACAATGATATCTAATGGTGTAAGTCTTGGACTTGCACTTGCATTTTCGCAAGACTCAAGATGAACATGACCAACTAAAAAGAATAGAAAATGTGGTTCTGTTTCAAAAAAAAACTTAACTTTGATGTATCTGCGAGATGCAATAGTCTAGCAGATGCAGTCATATCTTACTATATAATTAATCTAGTGATCTATGGACTTTCACACTTTAATGATTTCGACACATCACAGTGCTCCGCCACTCGCATGCATTATAAGGTCGTCCTACGCTACGGCTTTCGACTCTGCAATGCAAACTGTACCTACCAAATGTAAAGAAACCATTAAGTTTATTTGCTTCTCTTATTGCTTGCTCTTCTATGTGGACGAACGGACCGAACTGGTGGTTGTAGATTCTGACTATTCCTAAGTATTTTGTTGCGCTAATCAGGTTGTCAATACGTGCGTATTGTCAACACTACGAGTCATTAGCCGGTCACCAAGGGTATGTTCGTAATTCAAATTAATATTTATCTCCTATTGTGTTTCTTACCTGCTCACACTTCAGCCAGAATATAATAGTTTGTCCCGGCTTGCGCAACAGGCCTTCGCTCATTTTCTGCTCAGCTAAGATCTCGCTGTGACGTCGCCCACTCTTCAGCCATACTTCTATTGATCTGAAAAAAAACAAGAGTTGAGTAATATTGATATTGAAAATACTAACACACCCATCCGTCGTAAAGTCTCCAACTAAGTAACGATTATAATATGGCTATAATACAATAGGCTGGAGCGGATTCCAGTAACATCTACAATTACGAAAAAATACAAAATCTATATATAAAACATAGTCGTGTTAGTTACACCATTTATAACTCAACAATGGGAGGGCGATTGTGATCTTTGAATTTGAGAATTTATTAGAATAACTATAAAACATGGAAAATAAATAAATAAAGATAATTAATTTTCTCATTGTATAGTTCTGAGGCGGTACGAAGAACATTTTATAGTTCTGAGGCGGTACGAAGAACATTTTATAGTTCTGAGGCGGTACGAAGAACATTTTATAGTTCTGAGGCGGTACGAAGAACATTTTATAGTTCTCAGGCGGTACGAAGAACATTTTATAGTTCTGAGGCGGTACGAAGAACATTTTATAGTTCTGAGGCGGTACGAAGAACGCCGGGACTAGTTTCGATATTTGCCGTTCAGTCCAAACGTCAGAAAATTTTAAATGATAAATAAATAAATATCGCCAGACGAATGGCGATATTTGCCCGTACGGGACCATACTAAGCAACGCTTGTATTATTGGTACGGTACAATGGATTGCGAGCGATCCCAGAACTGATAGCAATGACGGAAAATTTAAGAAATTATCAGGCGGGCATCGAGCCCAGTACAGTCAGACGACTGACTTACGCAAACCACAAGACTAATCTGATCTAGTGATATAATGCAAAAATGATGATGCCTCGTTTACACACAGTCAAAACGTCATTATCATGGGTAAATCGGGGTGAATAGCTGCGCGGGCGCCTACGACACGGTATCATGTTAGGAGACAATCATTTGTGATGACTAACGAGCAGACACAAGTGTCAAAAATGGCCATTAGCGCGGGTTCTCACGAGCAGCAAGGGTGTCGAGGTGAGACGTAGTACCAACTATCGAGTTACCTAATCATTTCGTGTCGTCAGCGGCGCGGAAGGGTTAAATAAAAAAAGAATCAGGTGCGAGTCGGACTCCCGTGGTGAATGTTCCGTAGGTTGTCAAGTATTTTGGCTTTATTCGAAGAGGGTCTAATTTCGAGTTACAGCAAGTTAACGTTTTTATCTTCGATTTGCCGAATACAATCATAAGCTCTGTACGTCGAGTGCGAGATTATTCGATGGAGAATTGAATGTTTTAAATACCGGCCGCTAGAAGCGCTGTTCAATTCTTCATATAAAATGTCTTCATACGGTAGACTATAAAGTATACGGTTAACTTACGAGTAATCTCGCACTTGACGTACTGCACTATAAGTTTACTAACACTATATATATGCTACCGCTATACACAATGTACTTACTTTACTTTATGTTTATGCAGTATAGATATGATACTATCTCTACATACAACCAGTCTATGTATCATGTATGTACCGTTTAAATTGTGCGCCTTTTTAATCCGATATCGAAAAAAAAACAGAATCAGAATTACGGAATGCCGTTCCTATGGAGAAGAACGGGCAAGAAACACCATGGTTGGTCTTTTTAAAAAGATCCGTTACATTTTTGAGCAGTACATTGTAATCGGTATGTGAGAACAATGTAGGAACGGCTAGGCAGACTTTAGCAGCTGGTCAAAAAAGTACTAACTCTTTAAGTTTATCATAATTAATATGTTTAATTATCTTAAGCTCGTTTCGTATCGCTATGGACAAATCATTTACTAGTTTGTCACGAGTTGTTCTATAAGAATAATTGAACCTTTCTCTAAACATAAAGTCTCTCGTATTCTATAATCTATTTTACGGCACACCAAAACACGAGAAGAAATTAGTTCCTTTTTTATCCTCGGAGAAACCACATCCTTTAAATGCTTCATATCCCAACGTGTTGTGCCCCGTTCGGTTTCAGTCGAGTGACTTGAATGATAAGCTCGACGGTAAACACAACAAAGCGATTAGTTATCGTTCGATAATTGAAATCAATAAAGACAAAAAACACAGGTTTAAATGGACGGGTTTTTGTTTTCTTTTAATGCTGACGGCATTGTCAGTGATAAATTATTGTCGTGAACTATGTAATTGATACAATCGTTTATTTTTGTGGTAAATGTTGACACATTAAGCGGCTGATCTTAAACTCTTCATTATAATTTTAGTTTTTCCCATGGCATGGTTGTTTCAAAATGACAGAAGTAGCTACTAGCTGAAGCAGATAGCCAATCATGGCATACTCAAAAAAAAAAAAATATTAAAATTCAATATTATTTATCGTATTTTATTATTATAAAGTAACGGCTGGCGTTTTATTCAAATTCAAGCACTAAATTGTATAGAGCAGAACTAGAAATATCTTTCAAACGCAGCACTGGAAAAAATCCGAGCATGAATCTTTGTTCTCAGCATGAAGACATTAAGTTCGGCCTTCTATCGCCATAATGGCTACTTAAAAACTCATAAAAGTGAACTCTGTCGGCCCAACGAAGTACAGCGTCAATCTAGAGAGATCATGCTCTAAGATTGTACGTGGTCTTTAAAAACTAACTCTTGGAGGGCGGGAAGAAAGGAACCGCGGGCTTAACTGCACTTATGAGGCTTATCAGCCGTTCCACGGTGCGCCATAAAATCTGGAGAGCTTTGTCGTCGCGTCGCGTCGCGTTACTTCGTCGTTTAAAAAGAATAACAGCAAGACATTTGATATTTTGTTTTCAATAACTAAGTATTGAGTCTAAGCCTCTTACATGTTTGTAAACAGCTGAATTATATTTCAATTGAACACAGTGAAGAACCAGCCAATAAAAAACAAACAAAAAAAACTTTAGCTAGGTATTGTCAATTTGGATTTGAGATAAATTAGTTGCCAAATTTATAAACCTAATTATCTTGTGCCAGGAAAAGTCATTTTACAAACAACACTATAACAAAAACTGTAAGTACACTTAATATTGGAACGTGTTATAAAAGCAAAAGCATCGACATTCAATTCAGATCCTTGAAATATAATCTGTAAGATCAGAACTGCAGTCGTCAAAAAGTTTTGTTTTACGTTGACGATATACTTAAAGCTGTTTGCGATGATAAAAACCTGAATCCATAAGGGAAACTTCCAAATCTCCTTTTCATGGGGATTGCGATCGATTTTCAGCAACATACCCCGGCTTTTATCTCTGTAAAGCTCTGAACTTTTTCTTAAATCCCGCCGTTTGAGATGTTCTCGAAGTTTTCGTTATCCTTTAAAAACAAACTCGACGGTTTTTCCGCATACAAAGTAAAATACTGTCAAGTTATATGTTGCATTCATATTTAATAAAAAAAATAGTCATTCGAGTTTTTTTTAAATCTTATTTTTTATATATTTAGTCAGCATCATAATACGACTCATTTTTAAAAGTTCTGTCGAATTTAAGGAAGTAATGTAAGTAGGAATACACAGGAAGATACACATTTGCACGCGACCACAAATCAATAATCAACATTGAGAGCTTACTACAAAAACTAAGTGCTTAATAGACGAGTGTCCAGTCGCAGACAAGATAAAAAAAAACATAAGCAACAGGTGTTGGGCCGTTGCCCTCGCTTACATCATGGCGGGAAAAAATGGCGGCAAAAATGTCCGTGTTAAGTAAGATTCGGTCGTTGATTTTCCGTACTGACTGACCGTTTTTTGGCCTCTCATTGAGTTTTTAGACTAAATAATTCGTTAAAAAAATTGTCTACTCCACTAATATTAGACAGTTTGTTTGTTACATTGTTCTTTGTAATGTCATCATCATCATTATCATTAGTCTGTCTACGCTGAACGCAGACCACATCCAAGGCCTTTCCCATGTTATTATGACTAAATGAAATCGTTTAAGAAAAACATGGCCTTCTGTGCACTCAAGAATTTACCTACTTATGTGGGTACACGACTTTTTTAACAGTGCTGCTGGGTTGGTACAATTCTTTTTATTACCAAGATACATTATCTTAACTATAGCTGTATGATAAGTAAAATTCCTCTTTTTTATAGTTACTTGTGTAATTGTAGTATTTTTGTAAAACTCTATTTATCGATGGCTAGAGTTATACGAGTAGTTAGTGCGAACTTTACGATGTAATCGTACATTGAGTTTCATCGAATGCAGTTCGATTTTATAGCACAGGTACGAATAGAGGTGTAACAATGTTAACGTCCCAATACTCGGTAATCTGTCCAATAAACCTGTGACTATATTACTATTTTAATGCCTTAATCATTGATCTGAATGAGAATCAATGGCCTTAATAAAGATGTACATTCCAGGCAATAATTCTATGTACAGCAACTTCGGTTGGTGCATGGTCGGCAGTCCCCAACTGGACAAACGTTGTTGATGAGGACTCCTACTCCCAAGGACCTTCATCATTGAGGAGATCTGATAGGGCTGAATCTCCTTTCACATAATATTGTAGCTAGCTTTTGCACGCAGTTCCACCTGCGCAACCATTGCTTTAATTCAGTTACTCAACCTTCTCTTTAGGAGTCTAACCAGTCAGATATTTTTTCCTGCAATCCTCGGTTTGATAGACAAATTGATTATAATTCTAAAAACACCTGTTGTGGATTCGAACCTGTCCCAAAGTCTGTTAGTGACAGACCATTCACAGTTTCAACGATTGACTTCAAATCGTTATGAACATATGATTGCACAGCAGATGCAAAA
This sequence comes from Pheosia gnoma, assembly GCA_905404115.1. Lineage (NCBI taxonomy): Eukaryota > Metazoa > Arthropoda > Insecta > Lepidoptera > Notodontidae > Pheosia > Pheosia gnoma. The sequence continues at coordinate 8,201,422 of FR989905.1, forward strand.
GGATGAACGAATTTAATCCGTTTTGTCTCCCAAGAGTTCAAATTTGAATTACTGTACAAATAAGATCGTCGTTCACAGAGTGCAGTTACATTTCTCAAGTTCATTGTTACGATGTCCCACATTAATTAGTAACCCCTTTCGCCCTCAATGAGCTGGTGCAACGATGGCTGGCAATGGTCATTTATTAAACCAGGAAGCAGTTCGTTAGTGAGCGCGACCGATGACTTCATGTTTTTAGACTGATATAGATGTCTTTACAGTAGTCATTGTTAGTCATATTATGTGACAACTGGGGGCATTAAGATTATGACCCGGGCTTGTGGTATATTACTGAAGATGCCAAATCTCGGTCTGTGTATCTACTTAATAAAATACTACTATACAACTGTAACTTAAGTGCAAAAGCGTATTTATACGTATCTGAATCCAAAACTATTGTTTTAGAATTCATATATGTTTGTGTGAGAGTTCATCACTGAAAATTACAGGATCCATCTTACCGGGGTTTCCACTATCAGATAGCTTAGGGTAGCCTCATCACGCTGTGCCTATTAGAGGTCTTGCAGCGAAGTAAAATTTATGTTTGCGTAGTCGCGAGCATAAGTACGTTTGCTTTATAGATCACACCCTTCAGATTGTCACTGGGACAATATTAAGCTAATTGAAAAAAGAACATCGACCATAGAGCATGCTCATATCTGACCAAAAATTGAAAACTATTTATTTTTACTACGAGCAATGCAAGGTTGTGCAAAACATATCTAACTTAATTCGTATTCTCGTGCAGTATACACTATTAACCTTGCAACTTGGCCTCACAATATAGCCTTCATTGAACTTGAATTCGTACATCTCCTCAAGTCAACGACTCCATTTAAATCGAGTTACACTTTTTGTTTAAACCAGAAAAAAAACTTTATGATCTCATTAAATTCAATAACCATTAGCGTCGATTCATGTGTAAGGTATATGTGTAATGTATCAACATCGCGTTGATTAAAATGTTGTTGATGTTTTTTTTTATGGGACTAGGCCCGCCACACACTCCGACCACTGCTACTCCTGTAAGCCAGGATCTACAGTGGTGTCCAATGAAGACACCGAGGTTTGACCCTCGGCGAGTCCCGGGATTAAGTTAATTGGAACCCGCACGAAATTAATCGAAACATAAATAGGAGGAGTTGGAAGAAAATTATCCACTTCCCTCCATTGCAAAGCGGGAGACAAAAAGATCTGGTAGACAAATGTCCACAGAAGTAAGACTCTTACAGCTGGACTAATTCCAGGTGTAAGGCACCACGGAGAGTTTAAATACTAATTGGTCCTAAACTTGTTGATGTTTGTGATATAATGCAATTTGGACGTCAAATTACGTAAGTCTTAAATACTGTTCGCTAGAGGCGCTCTTCAATTTGCCATCCAATGTGTCCAAATACGTAAACTATAAACTATATAGTTAGCTTACGAATAATCTCGCACGACGTACTGTTGTTTAAAGTGTTAATGTCGAAACCGTTTAGGGACTCTGCACTTTGTAACAAAAAATCCAAATACTTTATTACACTCATTGTGTAATATGGTCATACTGTAAATATGGTCATAGGCATGCGATAAGTTTTATACGGATACTAATAACGTTATGTAAATCAATTGCTGATTTTTGAGAGTCTTTGTTTGTATTTGAGAAACGAGGCTAGCTGATCCGGGCTATAATTGTAAGCCCTTCATTTAAAGTATTTTAATGCATGCTATAAGAAGTTTCAATTTGATATATTTTATTTTTCAGCCTTCTCACAGATCTTTGTTTCAAAGCATCGCGACCTCTGCGTTACATTTATATCTCCATGCGTAACTTGTTCACACTAACTTGTGAATGATTGATTCAATGAACTTTGAGAAGCTAAGTGTACTTGGCAGGTCTAATAATGGTGAGGTCACTGCCGAACCGACGGAACTATGAGGTCTTGTTGCTGGGGCTGTGGATATTAAGCTGAAAATATTGTCTATATTGCCTGTATTTTTGTAAAGGAATTAAATGCAGTTTTCAATTTGTTATTATCTTCAGGTTCAATTCGTTGAGAGATACAAGAAAATTGTGCTTTTCTTGGAATTTGCCGTGCGTTCGAACTACAGATTTCTTCGTCGGAAGTTAGCAGGTTTTAACTTACAGGGTTTAAAGAGCTGTGAGGTGGTAATTTACAGACACGCCCCAAAAGAGTCTGGATTAGGGAGCATGTGTGGGGTTACTGCAGAAAGACTTACTATGCACATATGAATTATGTCAGAAGCGTGTCCGCTCTGGCTCCCATAGCCGGCTGTACGCACAGGAATGCGCGCGCGCACGTTCTAGACGGCTTTATTTGTTTCGTGTTGTTTAGTACGCCGAATTCCATGTCCCACTTGCGTTTAATGATAAAATATATAAGCACATGCACAGCAGTGATGCATTGTACTTTTGTACTGGAATCGTAATCGGTTTCGTGAAAAAAATGCAGAAAAAGGCCATATTATTTTCTGGTCTTTCTCAATCGTATTCTTTGCCAGATTCTCATACGTTACTTTAGTGAAATATTTAGATAAATTTAGGGTATATTTACAATTATGTAATGTCTTTTGACAGTTATGTTAATTTCGCCAGTCTGCCCGCGTGATGTAGTATGACCCTAATCCCACTCGCCTTGAGGAGTGTGCCCGGTATAATAGTAATAGACTCATCCCCTATAACATTGGGACCAAATATCATCGGCCAAATGTGGGTGGACTGCAGGCAGTGCATCTCTACTTTGACCTCCCCTTTGGGGATTACAAGTGTACCTGTTTTTTTTTAATTGAAGTAAACTTAATCGAGTGAAAGGATTTTCATTGAATTAACGGTGTTGGAATGCGGATCATGCACATTCACTCGAAGACATACTCAAATGTTCGTTTGTATGTCGGGTACCTTGAAATGCGATATATCTGAGAATATTTCCTTAACGATTATTTTATATATATGTATATATGTTTTTATTCATTTTGAGAAAATACTTTATTTATCATCAAACTCTTTTTTTAATAAGTGAGAAATATTACATAGATTAAAATAAAATAAAATGTAGGGATGAGAGTCTCCATCCAATTTCAGAATTTAAGACTATAAATACTCAACCCCACCAAAGGCTCAAGCTCGTGTAACGTTGCCTAGCCACGCATGTCTCTACTAATTAGCCAACTATAATTAGATTAATGTCAAACAATACAAAGAATTGCGTCTCATAGGTGGTGACAAAAAAGCGCGGTCAACGCCATCTGTAGCCTACCGTGTACCAAATTTAGGTAACTTTAAGACAAACGTGTTAGGGTATAAAATCGCGTATTATTTCGTGGTGTTTAAATGTCAACGTGACACACGTGGGTCTCGCATTGCGTAGTGGGGGATAATTGATGAGCTGTCAGTCTGTCAGGCACCTGACGGTTGGATCGTGATGATAGAACTCCAAGTAACCAGCTCTTGTTCTAAGTTTGTGAGAACGTAATTTTTTTTCCGTTGGTTTGTATAAGAATAAGTAATGATGGATTTTGTTTTAGTATTTTTAAGAATGACAAATGTACTACAAAGCTTGAGTGTTGATAGTAAAAACACCGTTAAGCATAACCAGCGAGTATAAGGTAAATCAATATAAACCTTATAATATAAAGGAATAGCGAGCAGAATAATATAACGCAATCTAAATAACTTCAGCGATCATAACGTGATGTTATTTAATATTTCCTAAAACGCGAGAAGAAACAATCAAGTTCATAATTTGAACCATCATATCCTATCATAGATTATACAAGGTGTAACTAAAACAGTGTAAGATATTATATGGTTAACGAGTTGGTCGGACCATCATTAATATCTATAAAATAAAAGTTTAAGTGGTGCTTGATTTTTTTTTAATAAAGTTCACCTACCTTATAGAGTTTTAGTTTTAAATGTCGACTGAAAATTTGATTTATTTCTTGGGGAATGTTATCTGTATTACCTACCGATGGCCGATTAGCCTTTACACAAAATTACTGTCTACAAGTGTCTCTACAAATCGTTATTTCAACTCCCAAATTTATAGACAGTTATAATGGATTATAATGGCATTATAAAGAACTTTTCAGAGGATAAAATGCGTTATCATAGCTATATAATCCATTATATCTTTCTATAAATTTGAGGGTTAATGTATAGTAATGACATAGGTCATTTATTAGGTTCACGAGTCATGATCGATCACATGAACTATTTACAGGTACTTATAATCATCTCTATAAGGACAGTAAAAAAGAAACACGATTTTTTTTAAAGTCAGACCAACGCAAGTCATAGACAATAGTTCAGAATAGTTTCGTAACTGTCATTTCAAAAGCTCGCGCCTTAAAACCTTTTTTGCGCGTAATTATCCTCATAGTGGAACACAACTCCGACATAACACAAACAAGGAATCCGGACGTGACGTCACACGGCAGACGGACATTCCCGATCAACCGCCACATTCTAATACGGCCATTATACGTCCTGTGTGTGTATGTGTATTTGCATATTAACCGACATTAAACATAATAATTGATTTGGCACTGCAAACATCGATCATGAAAAGTGAATGGTCGTGTACAAACCAACCGTGCTGCACCGTGAACTTGGCCCTGACCGTCGTCCCAGGCTATACCACCTCCGTGAAGACGGCAAGGGCCTAAGACTATACAAACATAAAAGGTTATTCCATTGTATATTCATCCATACACTTCGCTGTCCGTGTTTTCAAAGACACGGAGTGAGCCTGAAAAGTTACACAACAATGTTGTCAAATTTCTAAAAAAAAATTCCGACAGACAAATCTACAGACGAAATGATTTAATAACTAGAAACGCTCCCGACTTTGCACACGTGGACGCTAGGTTTCTGGCTATATATATAAAAAAACATTGTCAATGTTAATCTGATAGTTTGAGGACCCGATTAGCGGTGCTGGTAGTGACCCCGCTTTCTGTGCCGGACTGTGTGTGTGTGTGGGTCTCGGGTTCGAATCCTGGTAGGGACAAACTTGCTGTGATGAGCACGAATGTTTGTACCTGAGTCGTGGATGTGTAATATCTATATATGTATTATATGCTAGGTTCGCCCATTTTACGGTACCCATAATACAAGCGTTGCTTAATGTGGGAGTGTGGGACTGTATTGTTGGTGTGATCGTTAGGCAAAATTAAAAAAATAAAAATAAGCTATCGCCATGCCCAGGTTAATTGAAATCCGTTCAGTGGATTATGAGAGAACCCATCCATCTCTTGGATTTTCTCTCTGTTCACCCGAGTCAAAAACCATTAAATAACAAGATTCATCGAAAACCATCCAGTAGTTCCCCGTAATGCGCAGACAGCCAATCGAATTACCCAACCAAAAACCTATATGTACTTATAGATTCCTATCTTAGCTTACTATACAAAAGTATACCATTTGTATTAATCCCTCGTCCCGCATGTTACCATGAACGGATAATTAAAATTCAAATTTAATCTCTACGAGACAACGCATAACATGCCTAGACCGGTCGGCCATACACCTTTTTTTTACAAGTTTTTTTTATAGCGGCACCGCCAATCTAGACCATCAGCTTCGCATATTTTAATGGGCAATAGATCAAATGTTTAGACGTTTCGTTAAATGTACGAGTAGTCATAATTGCTAGCGACATGCTCGACTTTCGGACCGGCAAAAAATACTTTCTAAGTAGGCTTTTTTTTGGAAGGAGGAAAATGATATGTTATTCATAATATAATGTTGTTAGACAAGTTGAATATCAAATGTGACGTATGCAACAATAAAGGCGAATGACGTCAAATGGTTATCATCATAAGTCTTGTTGTATATTTAATGTGAGATATAGTTAAAAATGACTAGAGGCCAATTTCTATTAACTAACTGTTAACTGGGGCTGGTACAAAACACAAAAGAATGAATAAATTAAATGTCTTGTCGAAAAGTAAGAACCATAGAACAAAACATAAATAGAATGGCCTTCGCTTACCGAACTATTTCATAATACATATTACTATGTATGAGCATTTGATTTCTATTTTCGTATCCTAACTACAATAATAGGGTAAGGTGGCAGGTTTTAATGTCTTTTTCATACAAATACTCCGCTCTTTAGAAAGGCAGTGACTAATGAGTTATGTGGTTGAATTGATATTTGCAGTGAGTCGCACATTCGTTAGAAACTCGGGGCGTACTAACATGTCGTTTCTAGCTCATTTTTTGTTCTGTGATTAGAAATGAACATACCCAGTTGATTAGTCTTCAATAAAAAGCATTAAAAAGACATACATAAAAAAACAAAACATCACATAATACTACTTATGTTTTGATAACCTACGCCAATCTAGAAAAATCAATAAATTATCTAGACTCTAGGCGATAACTAGTACCATCAGATTGTATTAATAAATCAACATCTGTACATAAAACAGCATTATAAATAATGATTTCTAACGAACTAATCTTAGTTATTAATGAACTCAGCGGGGTAAGATCGTTTCACTATGATTGACACACTAATACAAAAAAAAAGATATAATATTTCAACAAAATTATATTTTGCCGTTCGATCGACGGATTATCGTGCTCTTACATCCTAAATGTATTTTATTACGACGCACTAAACTTCATATTCCCACAGTTCCGTGTTTGCACATGTGTAAATGTGTTTGTAATTAATAGTAATGATTATGTTAAGCGACCAATTGAGAGTGGTATATATAAATTATATATTTTATGTTAATTAATTAAAGCATGCGAGCCGTCCGTGTGGCCGGTTGTATTAAAAGATTTTGTCAACGAAATGAAATGTGCGTGTCCATTGCAACTATTGTTAGAGACGAATTATTGCCGTGGAGAATTATCGGATGAGAACGTACGACACAACATTTTGATAAAGGCATTGTAACGATATGTTAAGTATTTATCACTTCAAGCATGTTTCAATAGTTGCTATGATGGCATTAAAACTTCTAAATATGAATTTAGGAACTATGAAAATCTTCATACAATAATTGTAACTACGGAACGTAAAACTCACAAATTTGTTATATAAGGTGGAACAATACTATTATTGTTATGTTATGTTATTTTAATGTTACTTTTATAACCTACTGTGTAACTATGTACACAGTAGGTTATAAAAGTAACATTCCCAAAGAAGTTAATTTAATTATTAGAGATTTTAAAAATGACACCCTGCACTGAGCGCATGGCTGACCGCTAATGGTTCGCCTTGTTTTAAAAAATCTAACATAATTTATGCAATTATTTTATACATCAACGTGATCCATACAACTTATTGATTCATTTGTTAGAACATTACACTATTTCTGTTACACCTTATATATAATATAAACTGAAATAAAATAAAATGTAGCAGGAAAGCTTGTTGTCTGGAAGCCAAGACAAAATATGCGCTTATTAAGTTATTAAGCTCTATAGTACTGGAGATATTGTGATGATTAAGCGAGGGAATACCATATATATGTATACTAGCTGCGCCCCGCGTAGCTACCCGCGATTAAAAAGTATTTCCCTATGTCATTTTCTGACCCCTAAACTACCACTACCTATGCAAAAAATCATGTCGATCCCCTGCTAGGGGATATTATAATAGATTATGGGATATGATAGATTAAGGGACTGGGTTTCATTTTACCTGTTATTCTTATAGTTAAAACTTACGTATATTTTATATTGTAAGTATAAGTTACAATGACCGATAGAAAAATATTTAAACATTTAATATATATATATATATTATATAAAATATAACAACTCTAGATGTATATACGTGGCGTACTCATGCATATTATGACGATAACAACTTTTATAACTTTTTGAATCGTTATATCTCAGAAACGGTGGCTCGTAAGAAAAAAAGTATTGATACATTTTTTATAGATAATTTTATGATCTACAATTTTTGTCTGAGGTACTTTTATGATAAAACTTACCATTTTGCTGAAAATCGCGAAAAACTCATTTTTTTTACCTTTGACCTTGAATAAATTTTTTTCCTTACAGGGGAATGATGGGGTACTTCTAGACATTGTTTATAATTATGTTTTGAACAATTTCACAGAAATTCAGTGTTGGGACTTTATGTAACTTCGAATGTCTAAATTGACCGGACTATTAGTCATGAAATAAATACAAACAATCTGCTGTGTTACGGTTAAAAGACTTGGACATTATTTAATATGTGCAACTAGACTGCCCTTAAAAGGTTCGGTTTCACGAAAGTAAAGTAAATTTATTTCAGTTTAGACATTTGACATGGTAGGTTAAGTTGCGGTTCAAAACTAGGCGGGAGCCCGTGTCTTGGAAACCTGATAAGTTTGCTTTACAGTTAAGCACATTATTATATTGTTATATACAAAATAAAGCGTACGTATTAAATAAAGAAACGAAACAATAATGATACGGCACTTATCACACTTCACACTAATATTATAAATGTGAAAGTTTGGATGGGTGCATGTTTGTTACTCAATCACGCCAGAACGGCTGAACCGATTTGGACGAAATTTGGCACAGAGATAGATCATAGTTTGGAATAGCACATGGACTACTTTTTGTCCTGGTAAAAAGGATATACTTGTTAATCGCGGGTAACACCACGGGGCGCAGCTAGTATAAAATAAAGCGTACGCATTAAACAAAAAAACAAGACAAGAATGATACGGCATTTATTAATTTACATAATTTTAAATGAAATTGTTACTATGCAATAACTTTATTGACTATTTATGACTCCATTTTTCAGTTCGTATTCTCGTAAGACATTGCGCACTCGACAATTGGCGGAAGCATCACCACATGTGGATCCCAGCATGTGACAGTATAGCAGGTGGTCACCACACATACTCCTACATTCTATAATTGCCTATCAACCGAGCAGGCGACCAGTGGGTCTTTCGGTCCAAAATATACTTCGACCTATTCTAGGCATTATTTGTAACCTAGTTTGGTTAGATTTTATGTTCCTAGCGTGCTGAGTGTCAGCTGTTAACATTTAGAAACTGGAGTGAGTTTGTTTCTATGCGGATATTATTTATTTGATACTAGCTATCCCGGAAAACTTCGTACCGCCTAAGAATCAAATGTGTGACAAAAGGAATTATCTTTATCATATTTTTATTATGATTTTTCCCATGTTTAATAGTAATCCTTCTATTCGGGCTAGGACAAATTCAAAAAATCAAAGATCATAAAATTCTTGCCAGCCAGTTAAAAAGTAAATAAGTAGATAAGTAATATAAAGCAAAATATTTTTTTTAAAAAGAAAGAATAATTTATAATTCGGTTAAACATTCACTTGTTTCGAACATGGAACAAACTATAACCATCTAAGGTCGGCTTTTTGGCGGGAATTTCAACAGTGAAGTTGTTAATTTTGCTTTATTTTCCATATTTACTTTAATGTGTCTTTGTTAAATTATGTGTATAATATTAGTAAGATATTAAGCATTGTGAGTTGATTGATAAATATGCACAAGTGACCAAAATTAAAATGTAATAATTTAGCTTGACTTATGAAGTTCTCCCAAGATGTCCGGAAAATTTTCAGTTCATTCATTCATTTCATCGACATCACTTGTATCATCGGGGGTCCTTATAATTTTATAACAATTATCAAGTAATACTCGACACTGGCAAAAATCACTCTATTTTGTAGCCGTTTGCCAACCTTAAAAAAAAGAAGAAAAAGAAGAACTGTCTAGATAAACAAAACAAAGAGAATTGTTTCCATTTTTAAACGGCATAAAACCTACCAACATTTTGTACTAGAATGAAGCTACAACATGAACACGATAGAGACAATACGTTGAGCCAATGACCATTAGCATACCTCCATGCCTATTATTGATGACATGAGTGGATAGCCGTGAAATCGATGTAGCGGACGTAAAACTTTTATTGCACACGCTTTGTGGTGGGCCTCGCTGGAACTTTTATTTCAAGAGGATTCTTCGTCGGCTTATGAATGAGATTCCACAGACAATTTAGCCACAATTCTGCTGCGGATTTTTTTGACCTATACAAACAATACCGAGCTGATGACCTAAATAGCGCAGTTGGTAGTGCGTAGTAACCCTGCTTCCTGCGCTTAGGGTCCCGGGTTCGAACGGTATTGCCGGTACAAATAACGATCGCATAAAATGTTAATGAAAACAAAGTCGTAAAGAACCAATCACAAACAAGATAACTCTGACGAAAATAAGTTCTTGATTCCCTTCAGTCAATGCTTACCTTTTGAAATTTTGTTAACTCCAACAGACGAACAAACTTATTTCATCTGTATATAGACAGACAATCATTACATAATGAATGAAATATCGTGTATAATCGATTAATCGAATATAAAATCGATTTCTGACACGGAATCGATTTTATTGTTACCTCGAAAGTTTATTGATACTTTACTACTGAGGCGTATCGACATAGTTGGATCGGGCATCGGCGACAGTCAAAGGGACTGGTTTTAACGTTTCGAATACATACGATGCTTCTTTGTTTTACGAAAAAATACAAAATGGCAACAACAATAAAACATCATGTCGATGTACGAGTTCATTATTAAATTCCAATATCGACCTCATACGTTTATCTATGGGCTAAAGTAAACTTATATTCATGGTATTTTTTTCTTTTCTTGTTTACTTTTACTAGTCAGACGTTACAGATCCATATTGCTAGTTGATCATAGACTAGACGCCTAGATTTATTATCTATAGCTACTGATATTATTATGAGGTAATGTGTGTGTGAGTGTATGTGAGTTTGGATGTAGGTGGTATCACCAGAACTACTGATCCAATCCTATTAAATATTCTACTAATAGAAAGCTACAATATCGCTGAGGCTATAGGCCCGGCGATAGGCTGTTTCATCGGGTGCCGCGGGCAAAAGCTAGTTGTTATATAAATAAATTAAAAATATATTTAATGATGAGTTTAATGACTCACATTGAGCATCGCCATGCAAACGCGTGATGACTTATCTGCCGCCTAGATCTGGGGGCTTGCAGTTGACCTATCACGTATTGCTGTCACGCACCCTATCAATATACTACCGTTCCGATAATGATGTTCTGGTACTTTTGACTTCTTGATCGTTCATGTATCACAGCCAGGTAAGTATATAGCAGGGTGGGTTAGTTAGTAGGCTAGTTAAGTATTCAATCTTTCTGGTTGCCGGAACAAGGGATCAGGGCCCGGAGTCTGCTAACACAATCGATTCATAATCGAACAGCAACCGCATAGTAACTGTCACTTTTGACAGATATCCCATACAATATCTATCAAAGTGACAGTTACTATGCGGTTGCTGTTCGATTATGAATCGATTGTGTTAGCAGACTTGGGGCCCAGGATGAGTAGCACCGTCCGCTTGGATAGTCATTGTTATAGCGTATGGCTATCAAACTTTTATTAGTTAATTAGACGGTACCATTTTGTTGGACACCGAAAGATAATAGTGCTTTCGCGCGCACGACCTATCACGAACGCCTTGAGTTAGTTTCTTTTATACCGCACACAGTTCATGTTATCCTAGTACTTGAGGGTGTGTTTAACCGTTCTTCAGGTGCTTACCACTCTAAATACTGATAGGTAATAAATGATACCCCGATTAAGCGTTGAAAAATACATTATAGGCTACATTGTACGCGTGAAGGCCGCCCTGGCCGAGTGAGGTCTACGATCTTGAAAATTGTACTGACCTATCACGTATACCAGGCATTCTTTTTTACACCTGGCCACGACAGCTTCCAGTTTATGATATCTTGGTACCTCTTTACGTTTGTTTTATAGCTGATTATTCTTTAACACCACCCTTATATTTATTGTATGAGGGCGTAGAGTAGACTCGTACTCGTAGGTTACGAGTCTAGTCCACGCCCTCACTGAATTATTAGAATTCTAACCTTGGACCCCCCTTAGACCTCCTAAGAATGGAAGAAAGAAAACGATTATAACCTCGTTGGGGTCTTTTGGGATATTAGCTATCATGTGTTTGATTAATTCTTCCATAGTCTTTTCATAAAGTTACAAGCTGATCCCACAGAATAATCTTTTCTTAGAAAGCACCTAAACGCCTAGAGGTACTTGCGTGCCAATCTATACATATAAATAAAATTGGAGTGTCTGTTTGTAATATTAAAATAACCGCTTTTTACTAAATGCGTTTGGATGTATACACGGTACATATACCAAAACAACATTTTCTAAAATATTTGTCTGTCTGCCTGTCTGTTTGTTTCGGCTAATCTCTGAAATGGCTGGACCGATTTTGACGGGACTTTCACTGGCAGATAGCTGATGTAACCAGGAGTAACTTAGGCTACTTTTATTTTAGAAAAACTTTTTTTTTAAATACCACGCGGACGAAGTCGCGGGTAACAACTAGTGTTTTAAATAAATTGGCTACGAACCGCCAGCGGCTCCGGTGCATTTATATAAGGAGCTATAAAACTCAAAATAAAACTAGATAATGGTAGGTAGTTAACAATAAAATGCCAACTATAAATATGTCGGTTAATTTAAATCCTTGACTTTAACTACGGTTTCAGTTTGCAGACACGATAGAGGTGGATCCTAGCAGCAAGCGTATGATCGGTCATTGTTCCTCACGCATGCGGAAAGGTCAAAGATTAAGTTATCTTTACAGTAGCGCCAAAAGGTCAATTCATGAATAGTACCTAATTCGGAAATATGTGGCGAGGTAGTAAAAAAAGTAACGTTAGGTGATCATGTAATATATTTTCGAATTGACCGTCTGGACATAGTACGTATTCACTACAAGCTGTTACTCGCGACATCGTCCGCGTAGTATTTAACAAAAAAGTTTTTCTAAAATAAAAGTAGCCCAAGTTACTCCTTGTTACATCAGCTATCTGCCAGTGAAAGTCCCGTCAAAATCGATCCATCCATTTCAGAGATTAGCCGAAACGAACAGACACACAGACAGACAAATATTGTAAAAAAAAAATTTTTTGGTATATGTACCGTGTATACATCCAAATGCACTTAGTAAAAAGCGATTATTTTAATATTACAAACAGACACTCCAATTTTATTTATTTGTATGTATGTATAGATAGATGAACGAAGTACAGAGATCATAACAATCGCTCTGCAAATTTTTTCGCGTACTTAATCTATGTTAAGACAAGTCCTTTCACTTAACCCGCATGCAGTGTTCGATTTCAATTACCCCATGTACCTTGAAGGAAAACTTGGTGCGAACGAGACACACATATAATTGACGTCAAGCGTAAAAGAGATGCCGATACAAACAAATCGTAGGGCCGTAAAAACTCGCCATATGCCGTCGTTATGACAGATGGCTGCGACCGCAGAGTAGGCCCGCAAGTTCGTTTCCATTATATATATATCACTGTTTATTTTTGCACTATAATGTTTCACCTGAGTACGTTTGCAGGTCAACGAACCCTTAATCGGGTGGAGTGCGAATAAAATGAACCTTATTTTTAATGATCCCTTTATTGATTGATTTCTTATATTTATGCGAATACTACACATTGAAATAAGACATTTTATTAGGATTTTATCGCGTTTGTTTTATGACTTTACGTTCGACTCGACCGTTCGGCTGCTTTACAGCAACCATGGTCACGGGAGAACTGAGGTAGTTGACGTCCTAGTTTGTACTGTAGTTTGTACTGTCATAGTTTGTACTGTGTAAGCGGCCAAAGCGTCGGAAACTTAAAAACATAAAATAAACGCGATAAAATCCGAAAAAAATGTTTTATTTCGATCCTTTTATTTTTCATTTGCATTGTTGGTGTTAATATTCCTTCACCCGATTAAGCTTTAGAGGTTTTAATAAATCAGCTACGGTTAATAATAATAAGGTTAATAAATCAGCTACCTTACCATGGAACTATGAATGCGAGTGAAATCAGGACCTGAATTGGAACATTATGTAACTTGAATCAAGCGTGTTGATACAAAGATCAACTGAGCTCTTAATTTTGTATTAATAGTTCATGGTATACCCGCAGGTTTGGACTTATACTCGCGATTTTTTAGCTGCACATATACCTAGCTTTAGTCACTGTCAACAACAAAGTAATGGTCAAGGTGTAATGAGTTCTCTTGCATAGCTTTTAACGACTAAAAACATTTAAAAACAACCTGAGCGTCTTAGCACGAGCGAATATAGGAAGAGATAGCGCGCGAATTATATCCGCAAGTCCTTAAAAAATAGCAACAGTTAGAGTACTTAAAAGCGCTGAGATTAATGCGCCGGATTAATTAGTAATTATTTGTAAGAGAACTACAACATCAATAAAAGCGCTTGTCTATCGAAATTGTTAATTTATCGTAACCTACCAATTAAATAAAAAATCATATTAAAAAATCAGGATTTGTTACCGAGATCAGACCAAAAATGTATGAGAAACAAGTATTTGAGTATTAATTTATTTATTTTTTCTTTTTTTTATTATTCACGTTTCCACACTTATCAGTTTTATGACTATTAGTTCAAGTTTCATGGGTCCGAATATATGGCTTTTAGCTCACAAAAGATACCGCCATCTAGATCGATAAGCATCACAGAAGTGACACAGTAGGGTAAGTAGGAACTTCTAATGTAAAACTTCTAAACATGCTGTCACTTTCATACTTATTAATGAAATCTCTGGTGCGAGAGGGATGGAAAACGTTTCGTTATCGAAACGGTACGTAAAAAAGATTGTGCGGTACAGGTAGTCTCTTGAGACGAAAAACACTCAAGCGTCAGTTTTTATAATGACAACTTATTAAAAAAACCGTCATTCTATCGAGCCGGCGATCTTCACAGGAATGTTCTTATTTATCAAGTAGCTGATTTAAATTTCAATTAGGCAATTAATGATTATTTCCATGTTTTAATGTTATATTTCCACACCGCCTACTCTGTGCCATCATCATAATTATTGTGTAATCTGACTAATTAAAATTAAAGTTTATTTGAACTTGGAAAATGTTTTATGACGTCATAAAGTAGCGCAATTAAATTTGGTGCTGACGAACACTATCCCGATATGGTCTACTTATTTTATTTAAGTAGACCAAAGCGCGATTGATAGACTAAACTAATTTTAATTAGTAAGACTAAAGACGAAATCTTCATAACTAGTTTATGTATTTGGATTTTTTTGGATAGTTGGTCTGTTACCTTTGAATAAACTTCTATGGTCTGGTTCTGTTTGTGGTAAATAATTTATTGGACTCGAGTCAAACCCCACGTCAGAGGTCTGTAACACTGTTTCTGAAGAAAAGTAAATTAAAAAAATAATAAACCAGCCAAGGACTAGCCGTCTATCACAACAAATAACTGTATACTTGCTAAGTAAAACTAAATTATGGAAACTAAGAAAAAAAATACGAAAAAAAATGTATTTTTGTATTGTTTATTAAAAATTGTTCAAGTTACGCACATGACTATTTATTGTTGCATTAAAGTTCGTAACAAAACTATTTAAACGCAATAATAAGCAGTTAAAGGAGAGTCGTAAAGATATTAATCTTTACAAGTCGGACAATTGAATAATTTAGTTTTAATAGTTCCTTTTCTGTAGGGGCTGTTGACCTTAACAATATCAGTACAGTCGGTGCAAATAATACGTATATTTTTTCCCAGTGTGTATCTTGCCAAACAACTGGGTATATAACCTGAGACTTTTTGGGATTTTAATATTTACAAAAACAGCTTGTTGTGGGTAGACATTTCATTTTTAGTGTTTTATATTGTTGTTATTACTCGCAGACACATTTTTTTAAAATTTAAAACAACTGACAAGTCGAATTAAAAAACCTTTGTCTTGTCACAAGTTCGTCTTGCGTATTTTTTAGTTATAAAATTAAAATAACACGAGTAGTAGAGTATACGCAGTGTTTAGTTTATTAATAATTACAATCAAATTTATAATAATTAAATCTCAGAAGTTAACTAAGTAACTAATGTAACGACTACATTTGTTTTACAACATTAAACAATTCTATGAATATTTAACTTTTAAATAGCCACTAAATATTACACATCATTAAATTTTATTGATAACTGAAAAAACTTCTAGGAGTTAACGAAATAAACACTTTTTTCAAGTGCGTACGGGCATACATTATTTTGGCAGTGAGTGTACTGCGTATAGCCACAGAAACTATTATAAAAACCATTTTAAGAACTGCACGTATGGGTTTGTGGGATAATTAACTGACTTAATATGACTTAATTAGTCGTCCACGGTGAGTCGAATAGGAGAATAAACCCGCCATTATATGGGCTATATATTAATAAAGAGTGGTGTTTGTTTTATATGGTAATTGTATTATGGTAATGATTGCGTGATGGTTGCAGCATTCATGATTTTGGAATGCACTTATCATAAAGTTGTTTTCAGGTTCGTCTGTATGAACCCTTCGAATACAGAACCTTAACTCTGGTCTAATATTTCAAGGCTTTTGCTTGGCGCACCCATATAAAAATAAGTGTTACTTTAAGAACGTTTAGATGCCAAAAGTAACGATAACGACAGGTCAATACAGAAAAGCTCCATTTCTTAAAGGACTTTAAACTCAAAAGATACTATGCAAATGGTCTGTTTTACAAATGGTCCAATTCGCATATAATCCAAAAAAACATTTGCCGACCCAGGAATCAAACCTAGGTATTCAGGATCGGCCGGCAGGCCGCTCGATTGCGATCACATATTATGTACATGTAATTACTTACGTTTTATACAGCAATATTTTTTTTTAAATATATAGCCACGTGAATCGTGATATGATATCATCTGTGTAATGACGGTAACACAATATAACTAACGGGTCACAGTCGGCGGACATTAAAGAGAGGAGGTATCGTGTTCCGAGATCCCACTGTTCTATTCGATTCACTTTTTTGTGTAAGCGTATCGATTTCGTTTCCCATGACAACTTCACATAAGTATAAAACAATAATAATACTAGCACGTTTTTAATGTCCCCGTGTTGGGCACGGG
This sequence comes from Pheosia gnoma, assembly GCA_905404115.1. Lineage (NCBI taxonomy): Eukaryota > Metazoa > Arthropoda > Insecta > Lepidoptera > Notodontidae > Pheosia > Pheosia gnoma. The sequence continues at coordinate 8,218,488 of FR989905.1, forward strand.
CCTCCCTTCAATGCGAGGGGGAATAGGCCATAGTCTATACGCAGGCCTAGTGCGGATTGGCGGACTTTACACGTCTCTCGAGAGGTTCTCTGAGACATGCAGGTTTCGTTCACCGTTAAATATGAAATATGGCAAGTAAAAATATTGAGAAAAAAAAAGAAAAAAAAGAAAGAAAGAAATGTTTCAAAAATCGCTTCCGCTTCCGCAAACGCTCGTTTTCTACGCAAACCCGTTTGACCCAAATACTCGTCCACCGGACAGTAGAGTAGATACAGTTTTAAATATAGACGCACTAGTTCTAACCCACAGTTTCGTCTGCCTCACACAGTGAGGAGTAACGATAACATTTCACCAATTTATACTCGCTCACATATTCATATGCTATTGTACGAACATGCGTCAATATTGTTAAAGAAATTAAGAAATTAAAAACAAATATAATTGTCGATAAAATATGAGTAGGTATTGTAAGACAAGTCCAAACAGTTGCACCAGCATAGCACCATTTTTTAACTGACTTCTTTTTAAATATCTTCTATGTACGGCCCAATTACAGTTGGCCAATTATAGAAGGATCAAAAGTGATACAGATAGATAAATGATTCAGAGTTGTTGAATAACAAACAACCCAACAAGGATCACTACGACTATATTTTATCAGCAACTTAAACCGTTCACGACTACTCAAACGGTCCTCAAATTTTAAATGCTATTGTACACTGTGAGACGTCGTCGTTATCTTGCATTTTTTTCGTATCACGCATAAAAATTAAATAACCCTCAAACTTGAGTAACGTTGGATTATTTAAGCAAAGTTAACGAAGCGATAAGCCATCATGGTATATTTTGTAGATAAATGAATACGATGAAAAGATTATCTGTTACTTTATTTATTGACTGCTCACTCACACATACATACAGATGTTCACTAACGCTTATAAATACGTAGAGCTAAGAAGGGACGGCGTCCCTACGTGACTCGCCGCGGCTGCGCCACTACAAGCCGCAATATATCATTTTTAACAAAGCCACGCTGAAAGAAACACACAATGTTACGAAAACTATTTCAGAGCCAAATAAATAAAAAAAAAAACAAAAACCCGAATAAAAATACTGGCCAGACAAGCGCGTGAGGAAATACTGAAACTATAATGGTTCCTCGTTTAGCTACGGAACCCAATATACGAGTTAAAGTAACGAACATGTTTTTTTAAATAGGATAGTGTAAAAAAAATAGGATAGTGAGCACCCCTCGAATTAAGTTTGCAGATGTAAGCACTTGCACTGAGATACTGTCGCTATATTACACTGGACTGGGGCCCGAATGAACTCTTGAACAAAGCACTAAAAGCTCTGATTCCTGTGATTTATTCTCAGACCCCCCCAAAAAGGTCTTAATGGTGATATTGTATTATATTGCATATTCGACCCTAATTACAACCCAGGCTTCACAACTTTAGTCTATAACATCAAAGTATTCAAACAACTCGAAAGATAAATGATAAGTCTCACACAGTGTTACTTAATACCTACTAGTCCTTAAGATCCCTGAGCGTCTGCAAGACAAATGGTTAGTCGTATAAAGAATATAACATTAAAATCGACCCCCAAATGTCTTCAGTGATGCCTGTACATCAGCAGACGCGGCAGGCCTAGGCGTATCCTGGAAGGGCAGTGTAAGGGCGCCGGGGATCGCTCGGTGCGCGTGTACTCACGCCAGGCGAGACGTCCGACAAAGAACAATGATGTAGTTTAAGAAGCGACATTGTTTAGTGCATTTGTACCTAACATGAAACCGTCCGAAGCTAGTGCCATTGGCATTAAATGCACATTCCTGGTAAAACAGATAATGTGTGAGCAAAGTATACATAATATGTATTTTGTGACGTCACTCGTTGGCATCAGTGGGAGTCAGTTGGAATTTAGAAAGATAGTTATAATATGCAAGTAATTTAAGCAAATGCCAGGGATGAATAAGAAATCATAATAGAGACTCCACTATTTCATCCTTCATAATGAGTTTGTTGAAGAAAACTTCATGGTTGTTCGTTTCACACTAAATAACATACCTAGGAAGGAGGTGTTAAATCTCTAGTATTGTTTAGTTATTCTATGACAGAGGGCAAAGGGCGTCAGGGCTAGGGCGCAGACAGGGAGGCGTCTGTCCCTCGCCAAGTCGTTTACTATTCTAATCGAATGCTGAACTCTGTGGTACATATAGGAAACGAACATTGAATTAAAAGTTAAGGAAATATACTTCGGCTGCACACGTCGGTCTATGGATTAAATTATGATCCAAACTTGACTCAACAGCTTCGCATGTTTCAATCCCTCGCTATTAACATATTGTGAAACGTAAACGTAGTGTGAAAGAGTTTAAAATATCTGTAAATATAACCATAGTTAAAATGTCTGCGCCATTATTGTCAGCCATATTCTATATTTGAATTTACTATGTATACCAATTAAGTTGTTCACCTGGGAATAGATATTTTACACGTATTTAATTATTTTTCTAAAAGCTTTGTGTAATTAGACAAGAGGAACGTATTAAATCAAATCAAGAACACAACATTACTCCTAGAAATACTTCAAATTTGAATAATAAATTACACATCACGGCGGTGAAACTTCACACGAAAATGTTTTGCCGCGACATTTGATCCGATAAAAAGGAACAATTTCTTGTAACTTTTTTTACGATTTTCCTATGACTTTGGCGAGGGTCAACCTCTCCCCTTCTCAAAGTGCTTTAAGGGGCGTAGATGTGAAAACTTTGAGAACAATATCCGTAACGTAAAGCCGCATAATGAGCTGTTATTAGCCCTTATGCTATTAACACAAATGAGATAACGCAACAGGGAGCTTTATAGCGTACCTACGCATGAACATTTATTTAAATTGACTTTATAATATTGTCTTAATTAACGGTTATGATAACCAATTGTATTTCGACGACTCTGAATCCAAAATAAGTATTTTTAGAATTCTCGTATGCAGTCTGTTTTACAGTTGATTCATGCATCAATAAAAAAACTACTGGATCGATTTTAATGGAGCTTTCACTATTGGATATCTTATTGGTACATATCTAGGAAGAGTTGAACTATCTCGCAGTGACTATTGGGAGTCAAATAACAGATCGATTGAGGCGTGCGATGGCGCGGGAAAAGGTTAGTAGGGTATAAGAGGTTTTTTTAAATTTTATTATTGCCTGTTTTTATACTGTTTAGTTTACATATTGATTTCTTATATTTACGCGAATACTACACATTGAAATAAAACTATTTTTTAAGGATTTTATCGCGTTTATTTTTCGTTTTTACGTTCCCGACGTTTCGGCTGCTTTACAGCAACCATGGTCACGGGAGGACTGAGGTGGTTGACGTCCTGGTGTCATAGTTAGAAACGGGCTACCCTCATATTTAATTGTTGATTGTGGTCCGATCTACGCAGAAAGTGCTCACAGTATCTTGAGGTCTTGCAATGGTATGCTTGGTTTTCGATTTAATAATATTAATCACTGGATCCCAAGTCGGTGGTAGCACCCAGCCATCTTCCCTATTGAAATTAGGATGTTTTTTAATTTCAATGGCCTCGCGTATCATCCTTGGTCGGAATCGGTGTTCTTTTGCGAGGATCTGTGGCTTATCAAATCTGATATAATGGCGGGTGCGATCTTGTACATGTTCACAGATTGCAGACTTCGTGGAGCGCCGGTGTTTCACGTCAGCGATGTGTTCTTTTACGCGGGTTTTTATTGCTCTTTTAGTTTGTCCTATGTAGGAGAGCCCACAATCACAATCGAGTTTGTATACCCCTGCATCTTGTAGAGGAATGTGACACTTGACAGATGGTAAGAACTGACTAATCTTCTTCGGCGGCTTGAAAAAAGTTTTGATTGAAGCGCGCTTCAAGATGTAGCCAATTTTGTCTGTGACTCCTCTGATGTATGGTAGTACAGCAGGCAGACGCTCGACTGTGGCTGGTTTCACTCGGTCACTGTGACGGCGGCGCGGGATTCGGAGCTTGTTGTCATGCAGTACTTGCTTGACATGATGGAGCTCGGCAGCCAGATGTTGCTCGTCACAGATCCCTTTGGCTCTCTGAAACAAAGATTTACCCACGGTAGCTAACTGTGTTGGATGGTGGTGAGATTCACCGTTTAAGTACCTATCTGTATGGGTCTTTTTTTCTATACAGAGGGTAGCCCGTTTCTAACTATGACACCAGGACGTCAACCACCTCAGTCCTCCCGTGACCATGGTTGCTGTAAAGCAGCCGAAACGTCGGGAACGTAAAAACGAAAAATAAACGCGATAAAATCCTTAAAAAATAGTTTTATTTCACTGTTTAGTTTAGTTTAATACAATAATATTTTCAGTGTTTATGAAATTATTCACAAGGTTCATGAAAATACGTTCAAAGGTAATTATGTGGGAATTCAGCAATTTCAATTTTCAAGAACATAATAATTTTCATACCAAATATCCTTACCATTGATACTAGAATCTATCTAGAAATTCTATTAAAACTCGATATGAAAATCCATGTTGGTCGATTATTCGCATCAAGATGTCACCAGTATCGCAAGCAGGTCTTTTGAAGTTACCGCTGGCAAATTTATGCCGGGCGGTTATCTCCAAGTTTTTTTGTCATCTCAGTTTAAAAGTATTCAAGCGTTATTCAACAAAGTGAATGAAAAAAATATGTCTATACATTTTACAATTGTGTATTTTTTGTCAACACAAAATTGAGATATCGAAATTTTGACATTACATAATGATTATAAATGTGATCAGGAAGCGCATGTTTTAGGCTTAGTATACCTTATCTGAATCACTTGTATAATATGTTTTGAAATCGAATTCGAATTAAAATCGAGTGCCATTAGTATAAGGATTCATTCACACCAGACAACAAAGGCTAGTCTAGTTCATATCTTGTGTAGTGTTTCGAACCATTTGGCTACGTCCAAACCACCAGGTGAGACGAGGTTCAATGACCGTCTGTGGAGTGCTCCCCAAGAGGTACTTTTTACTCTTTCTATAATTTGAAATATGTGTAGTTCATCCGAAAGAGGTTTTGATTAAAAAGATCGCAATCTAAGAGTTCTGCGTGCTGTGTTCATTATTTTTTTGTTTGTTAAAGTTGTGGATGAAATGTTCACAGAAAATATTGACTATCCTTAACTATAACAAAATTCTACTTCTGTCCAATAGACTTCGCTAGTTTCTCACCACTTATAATTTTCAAATATTTTAAACAACTGATTATACGCATCATTTTCCCCTTGTTCCATGAACTAAGTTAGTTTTATTTGCCTAAAGCAATTTTTTCGCAAGAACGCTTGAGGTCACGTCATATACAGTGGCGTAGCTACCATAGGGCTAGGCGGGGCGGGGCAGTGCCCCGGGGCCCCTAAGCTCAAGCGGCTCCCCGGTCTGCAAGAACGACGTTCGAAAAACCAACATTGAGAATTATCTCCTGCGTTACGCATAATACTTAACTACTTTTGCTTTACTTTGCCCTGTAGTAGGCGATAAGGAGCTGATCATGAAGTAGTTCTGCACCTTTAAAGAATTAAGTTTATTTTAAATAGTGCCCCAATTTAGTTTTTGCACCGGGCCCTTGGTTATATATCTACGCCACTGTTCATATACGTAATAGTTCTTGCATTTCAAATCGTAGACTTGCCCACAGACAATAGTATTTTCTAGCATGCCGGTCAAAATACAACAGTCAAAATTCCTGTTATAAACTACGCAGCCGCAGCGGAGCGCGCGTCATAAATTAAGAAATAAAAAAAATCGTCGCGTCTAACATATTTAGCGTCGCCTCTAATCCGCAATAAATACGAGTTATAACCATTATTCGCGACGTGTCGTCACCGACCGCCGATTATCGTCAGATCCATTGCTTGCTCGCAAATGGCCATAGAAACGGCGAGAATGCGCTTAAGCTAAATAAGCTGCAGTTTGTCGGTAATCTATGAGTTTAATAGCCGACGATCGGGCTCAGGGGACGCAATTTTTTGTACTCATAGGTTTAGTTCTTGACTAATTTTATATCGCTCGAGCAAAAGCTATTCTATTAAATAATCCCCATGGTTTTAATTTATATTGTTGTTTAAAAACTAACGCGATACAAGTAGGTACTTAGTCGCAATTTTCATGGCCGATTTCTAACTTCTCGAAAATAACTTCACGCCATACGGATTAGGGGGCGGGCTACGTGAGCGCAACGAAAAACTCGGGGCAGCAATATCGCATAGAGATATTGCGTTACGCGTGAATCGAATTTTAACGAGTCGGAATTAATAGAATCGCTTTTTTCGACTTTGGATTTTCGTCCTTTTTTCGTCTTTTACCGGCTTATATGGGGGTGAACTGATGCATGGCGTCCTTTCAAATTCGATGTTCAAAATCCAATTACATATATTTATTAAAAGCTTAGCACAATACTCGTACAATGAAGATTCCGTGCATATTAATTAAAACGACTTTATTTATTTACTTAATCCATTAGAAATAACTTTTCGTCTAAAAAAAAATTACTGCCATTGTAAAAAGATTACAACTATTCGTTTGTTTTTGTGTAGGTACTACGAGTATATAACTTATACTGTTAAACGCTCAATACGGCAACTTATACTCTACTCCTAAAATTTATAGAAAGTAATAATGGATTATAAAGCTTTTATAATGCACGTTTCCTCTGCAAAGTTCGTTATAATGCCGTTATAATCCATTATAACTGTCTATAAATTTGAGGGTATATTTGTTTATCACACCATTAACGATGACATTACAAAGCATCTTTAGTATAAAAGTGCTTTGCAGCCATCCGTGGTAAGTTTTCGTCCATTTATACAATTCTAATTTGGGAATACATCAAATACTCTAAAATATATATCTCAATATTACTACTATACAAGGGAATCAAGGGCTCAATGTATGTCTATTTGTCGGGACTGGCCAAGGATCCCGAGGAGACAGGGTGAACGCACCCCTCGCACCCGTGAGGCGGTTCAGATGGATTTCGATTTTGGCAAAACTCATTTCTAAAAGGATCAAATAGGTTTTTCGACATGTATTTCTAGTATCTAATATTTCAAATTACACTGCATACGATATTGAGAAATAAGTTATAAAAAAAAATAAGAAATAACTCAAAGAGTAAGTACAGCAAAGTTCATAATACATAATGCAATATCAAAAACTAATAATACTACAAACTATTATTAAAACATATTGATGCAAGTGCACTAATATTATTCTATTACCATGATTGATTATATTGAATAAATAAATATCGCCATACGAACACACCAACTATACGGTCCCACTTTAAGCAACGCTTGTGTTATGGGTACCGTACAATGGACTCAGGGCGAACTCAGTATATAATACTTATATACATATTAAACGTCCATGACTCGGGTACAAACATTCGTGCTCAGCACACAAAGCTTGTGTCCCTACCAGGATTCGAACCCGGGACCCTCGGCGCAGAAAGCAGAGTCACTACCACTGCGCTAATCAGGCCGTCAAATAATAATATGCCACTGTTGGCCACGTGCCTTCCCATAATGCAGGGGGGGTGCAGACCATACTCTAACCGTTTTGAAGACTTCACAAGTCTTTAAGAACCGGTTACATTATCTCAGATATGCATGTTACCTCACGGTGTTTTCCTTCATCGTTTTTAGCAAGTAATAATCATGGTATACAATTGAAGGGTTGTAATTCTAAAGGGTCCAAGTGCCAAAAAAAAATCTATATTATTACAAAATTACGATCTATGTGCCAAGCCAAGCAACTTTTTGTTGTTAAAAAAAAATAGCACTTAGACCCTTTAGACTTTCAACCCTTCAATTAGATTCGCACATTAAATCCGATGTCAGATGCTCGAGTCAGGGCTTAGAATTGCAACCCTGGTTCTTTAAAGGTAAGCGTAAAAATAGAAATCAAGTAATTATTAGCAATCTTAATACAAGCTGAGCCTACCCTTGGCCTTATGGCCCCATTTGAATATACATTTCCTAGATATCAAGTTGTTTATTGTTTGATGTGTTAATACGTATTGACCAATGTGAGGTAGGATCATCATTCAGGTTTGTACATCTCCCACACTGTGCATATCTATTAACCTATTTCTGATGACAATAAAAATCCAAAAACAAACAGTGACAAGTCGCGAGGTCTTCCTGGTCTCTTTAAAAGGCGTTTTATAGGCGGCGAAGCGTACCCACGGCTGGGCGGGCCGCCCACGGCCGTGCGTCACGCGGGCTCCACTAAATACGGAGCTCATTGATGCCATTAATAATGCCTTAGACTACGGCGTGTAGTAAATGCAGTACAATAAAATATGTGCTGCTTCATTTGTATACTCTTATATTAATACTAGCTGCGCCCCGCGGTGTTACCCGCGATTAAAAAGTATGTCCTTTTCCTCTATGTCGCTTTCAGTAAACAATGTCGATCTTTTAAAAAAAAAAACTATCCCACGGGAACCATACATTTTACCGGGATAAAAAGTAGCCTATGAGCTATTCCAGACTATAATCCGCCTCTATGCCAAATTTCATCCAGATCCGTTCAGCCGTTCTGGCGTGATTGAGTAACAAACATCCATACATCCATCCAAACATTCACATTTATAATATTATATAGTGTGATTTCATAAACTGGACATACGAAGTCCTGTAAAAAAAATATTACCAGCCCTTTTTAATGTCCAGCTGTTGGACACGGGACTACCATCAATGCGAAGGGGGTTAGACCATAGTCCACCACGATGGCCCAGTGCGGGTTGGCGCACTTCACACGTCTTTCCAAGGGGAACATGGCATAGCATGATATAAGCATGGTTGAAAATGAGATTCGCACATGAAATCCAGAGATCCCAGAGGTGCAAGCTGGGGTTTGAACCTACGATCATGTTTACCAAGGCAAGCGTACCAACAACTTGGCTATCACACCCTTTTTGTAACGAAGTCGTGAATAACATTAAACTACCGCCGTCTTCCTCCATTTGCCGACATTATTTATCGAGGCGGGATACATTTCTGTGAATTTGTCAATTTCATCATCAAATCACGCGCGACCTACATACGAGATGATTTCAATTAGCAGTTAGCTAATAAAAGATTTTTCAACAGAAACGACGCAAAGTACATGTAACATCAGTCCAGTAATGCGTTTACAAAGCAAGGCTAGGCGGATCAAACGATATCCGTTGTATGTAGGTGGGCGGGCGGGTGGCTGGGTGGATCTCTGCGAAATTAAGGTGAGAATTAATCTTGTTCAATATTGTTACTTATTTATAGTAATAATATATATATTTTGACGAGCTGATTAGCTCAGTGGGTAGTGACCCTGCTTTCTGTGCTGCAGGTCCAGGGTTCGAAACATGGTTAGGGCCAAACTTTGTATGATTAGCAAGAATGTTTGTACCCGAGTCATGGATGTGTATTATCTGTATAAGTATTATATACAAGTTCGCTCTCAATCCATTGTACGGTACCTATAATACAAGCGTTGTTTTGTGTGGGACCGTGACAAAAAAATCCTAATACTAATAGTCTATATAGAAGTTTCACTTCAAAAAATATAGTGATGTTGAACTCAATGTGACCAGTGCCAAAAGGCGTTTGGCTCACCTTGGCTTGTTAGTTACACCATTTATAACTCAAGAACGGGGGGACCGGTTGTTATTATCTTTGTGTTTTGGATTTTTCTCCGCCCCGAATATCAGAATAACTATTAAAACATGGGAAAGATTCACTAATATAATTTGATTCTGAGGCGGTACGAAGTTCGCCGGGACAGCTAGTGTATAATATATGAATGTATAAAAAAATATAGATACCTATAATTAATTAACCCATTTACTGCTACTAAAATAATAATGTGGCTACAAATGGCTTAAACTGGTATGTATTTAAAAAATAACCACTAAATTATATACAGCTTAATGCAGAAAGAGTATACTAAACTTTAAACCTGCTGTTCTTTATCGCATTTGTAAATATTATTTCGAGTCAAAATGTTGATATAATACTTATTACAAATGCGCTTAAGAAGCACAGGTGCTGAGGATAGCATACCCTTTCTGAATCACCCTGTATATATTTACATAGCTACATGTAGCTTATTGAACTGCTTTAATATCAAATATTCGGTGACGCAATCGTACTTCCAATCGGAGTAAGAAAACTTGGTTATTGGAAATCAATACGCACTGGCGTATAAAATAGTATTTCTGTGTTCCTAATATCACAGAAAGGAATGGGGTAAGAGACGAAGGTTTTAAAGATCGTTCAGTAGCAAATAGTCTTCTACTGTCATCGTGCGAACTGCCAAGGAATGGAACACGCTACCGGCGTCTTTGTTCCCCGTTGACTTCAATCTGGGTGTTTTCAAGTCGCGCGTGAACAGGTACCTTCTAGGCAAGTATGCTCCATCGTAGATCTCATCGTCACTTACCATCAGGTGAGATCGAGATCAAATACTTGCCTATATTGTAATAAAAAAAAAGTCATGTAACACGTACGGATGGGTACAACAATGGGTTTTACCCGAAGCTAAATCTAAATAATTTAATTCACGAGCCGCGGTCATATTTTAATTTTATTGAATGAACTCTACTACGTACAGACAATGAAACTTGTACGTGATGCAAATGCTTATTTTTTTTCAAATAAAATAATACGTAGATACGTGTAGGCGTGAACATAAATCACCATAATGTTAATGCCGGGTACATAGTGTACTGAAATATTGTGATATCTGTGCCATTCATGAGCCTATTATAATGACACAATCATTGACAACTTCGCGGTTGAACTTCCCGCCATAGAGTCAAAATCATAATCTTTATCGGGGGAAAAATAGTAAACGACGAAGATATCATTAAAATGACAACCAATAGATGATCGACAAGTACGATCTGCGGATATGTGGTTTTTATTATATTGCCATAAATCAAGATTCTATGCGCTCTTATTTGAAACATTAAAATAATTACAATTTATCCAATGAATAATGACACTGCACGCAATAGAAGAAATAATGCGATATTATATGGCTAATACTGTAAAAAAAAAACATTTCTATGGAAGGAGTAGTCTTAAATACACTGTTTTTGTCTTTTTGTACTTGTATTAACGTAACTTGTACGCGTGCAAAATGTTATAGATGTCATGTTCGTTGCATGGACTATAGTGCTACTGCTAAAAGTTGAGAACACTACAGGCAATCTTAGTGACAATAGAAGAGAAAATCAAGCTAAGGCCTAATAGGGCAAAAGAAGAAGAATGTTTAAGGGGGAAGCTCAGGATCAGGGCGCGAAATTCAAAATGTCAATGGTTTTTATTTTTTTACGAAAAATTTGGACATCTTTACGATGTAATTTAGTGTTTTGCGATATTAAAATTCTGCATTGGATGTCTCAATGTATTAAGTTTGCTTAAAAAAGTACCTAATCCGATACAATACCATAAGGTTTGTAAAAACCGCTACTTTTACTAACTTTATGGTGTTGTATCGCTTTAGGATTTTTTTAAGCAAACTTAATATATGGAGACATCCAATGAAGAATGCTTATTTCGCAAAACACTAAATTACATCGTAAAGATGTCCAAATTTTTCGTAAAAAAATAAAAACCATTGACATTTTGAATTTCGCGCCCTGACCCTGAGCTTCCACCTTAAACCATCCTATATTTATTTAAAAAAAAAATTAATGTCGAACCGCCTCAACGCTTGTTACTTTGTGTACGTTTGTGCCGATTTTGTGTCTCATATATTTACCTCGCATGCGTAAACCGTCTTGCTCACACTTATTTCGGTCGCGTGTCAATGGCTAGGGAAATTCCACTTGACCCATTCACTGCGTTGCGTATACGCACTCCACAAACACAATAGAAACTTTAGCATACATTAATTGTTTTAACTAATAGAATGTGTAAAGTGCGTACTAATATAGTGAGTAGTACGTCGCACGTAACAATTAAAAAATGTTCTAAATTCCTATTAGCAGGTACTTTTACACCTCGTTCTCATAACAGGCATCAAACGCGCGATTACGGCTACTCATGACTTCCATATAAACTGTTTTAATTTATTTTTTTTTACTAACAAAAGCTAAAGATATGAGAATAGTGGAGTTAGAACGTGCGTTGAGCGCGTCGCATGTGAATGGGGTCTAAGAGCAGTTTGGAAACGTATTCGGAGCAATATATCGAGTGAAATTCATGGATGGCGGGTCAGATCAGTTGCGTCTCTAGCGTCTCTATCTACTACCGCCTTCCTACCTAGGCAAGTATGCTCCATCGTAGATCTCATCGTCACTTACCATCAGGTGTGATCGAGATCAAATACTTGCCTATAATGTAATAAAAAAAAAGAAAAGAAAAGAAATGATCAGTTTTGATGAAATCCCTAAAATATATAAATTTCTATGAAAACTAACATTTTTCCCTGAAAAAGATGACTTTTACTGCTCACATAAAGTTTTGAGTCCCATACTAAAGAAACGATTTTTGATTAAAGTTAATTTGTACGAAGAGTTATTTTATTTAAATGAATTAAGATTTCTCGATCCTGTAGTTTGTGTATGAAATAAAATAAATATAAAATCACGATCACAGACACAAGAGCGTTAATAGTTATGATTCCACGCAATACGTTTTGCGTTGAACCGGGAGCGATTGTGTGTTAGGGCTCTTAATCGTCACAACGAAAAATATTTTTATTAGGTGGACGCGTTATGGGTACGGTAACTACGAAATGGTTTGGCAGCAAACAATAATGTCTGTGTATATTTTAATTGTGTCAAGGTTTCGTTGATTTGTTACCATGGTAACAGATCTATGTGGATTAAGATTGAATTTATATATTCTTTTTGTTTTTTTTTTCTAAAATAATGTTAACACGTGTTTTTTTTCTAAGGGATTATAACTCACTATTATAATACTAGAAAAAGTAATAATGCAATGTTAACTTCGTCGTGGTTCTATCAACGAATACATAAAAAAACATTATCAAATATTATTTATCTAAAATTATAAGGGAATTAGATAAAAATGATACATAACGGATACGTCAGTGAAAGAATGTTACGAAGACTTTGGGACGGAAGTTCTTGGCTTTGGAAGAGCGGTCAAGTGATGATAAGATTACATTAACTTTAGAGTTAAAGTAGCTATGCCATGATAAATTATTCACGAGCCTTAATTGGAATTTTTACTTCACACTTTTAATTAACTTAAAAATATCAAAATCTCAAAGAAAACATTAGCTAGTCGATAAGAATCGCTCGTTTGAACACGACAGAAAAAATAATGCAACAAAATTCATTTCTATGACGTTTTTTGAAGATTAAAATCAAATACCTAACTATTTAATAAATATTAAACATCCATGACTCCCATGATACAACATACATTCATGCTCATCACACAAAGATTGTTCTTACCAGGATTCGAACCCGGCACGCTCGGCGTAGAAGGCAGCGTCACTACCAACTGAGCTAATTTGGTCGTCAGGTCGTACTCAAACGAATCATTAAAAAAATAATTTATTGTGGAATATTTTATTTGACCATATCTATAGTACTACTCATAAATATAATAATTATAAGAGGCGGCATGAAAAATATGAAAATTGAAAAAATAAGTAATGACCACAGAGTCATGTAGTATATTTACTCTTTATATTGTGTTAAAAGCTCGTAAAAATAAATTAACGCGTTGTCATCAAAGTATATAGCTTTTGTACATAGCTCCAACTGCGTCATTCCTAGGCTAGCGGCCTTGGTAACGCTTCCTACATTCATATCAGACTTCGTTTTCAGTATACGAATTTAATACTAAAGCCTGTCCCACACTGGTCGGCTCCGATCAGTCGACTTTTGTCACAATATACTAGTTTTATTTCCTCGATTTTTATGGTCCCGTGGTGCGAGTTTTGGAACTTGAAATATTTAGACATAGATTTAAAAGCAAGGTCGGATAGTAATTTTACCATTTTGTGGGCGCGACAACGAACATATACAGGTGTAAGGCGCATGGTAACGAAAGTTTTGGGTAAAGGTAATAATAAAATTATATAAATGATTTATGTTGATAATCATGGGTAACTAATACTGTGATTTTTGAGCTTAGAACTTAATACAATCGCTGCGCGTGATAACCGACTTGCGAATGATTAGGGCGCTTGAGCGTATCGTGTTTTAATTTATATTGCAGTGTTAAGTCTCAATTTACTAATTATGTTTTTTTTATTTAAAATCATGTTGAAATCGTAATAAGAATTACAATTTCATACTAAAATAAAAACTTACATCCTGTATATTTTCCAGCTCAGGTTTGATATCCAGCGCTACTAATTAATAATGTATGTTTTACGACACAGAACCGCTATTTTTCGGATAAAACTAAACTAACACAAAATCGGGTCAGCCAATAATTCCTGTCGCATTACCCACTATTGGCTGTCGTGTACGAGCCCTTGTAGTTACGCGATAAATTTTCACACTCTTCCTCAATTAGGTTATATATGTCGCGGCCATCTCGCCAACATATTGGAATGTCAAATACAAATACAATTGTGTAACACGTGATGTATATTTTAATTACATATACAAATAGTTATTTGTGTGATGAAAAAGCTACGATATATAAAAAAAAAATAAAGTATAATGCCAATTATCTTTGTGTGTGAAAGATTAAAACTTTGATTTTGTCTGGGGACACAATTAATTGCCTATTGCTATTTTAGAAAACTAAATAGAACTAGACCTTGATTTGTTGAATTATTTGATGGTGCTGTAGAGGACGCGAACAAAAACAACGTGATATATTTTGGGATTCATTGTATATTGGTGTAAATTGTGTATGGAGAGTATGAACTAGCCGCACATATATATATATATATATATATATATATATATATATATATATAAATGTAAATAACAAAGTCGTGTTAGTTACACCAGTTATAACTCATGAGTGGGCGGGCTGATTTTAATCATCTTTGATTTTTTGAATCTGTGTCCGCTCGCTGCGAATAGCAGAAAAACTATTAAATCATCAAAAAAATCACATTTGATTCTGAGGTACGAAATTCGCCGGGACAGCTAGTATTAAATAACATTGATTCAAATTCAACGCGAATCAATATCCAATGAGCGGTTGAAAATACAAACATTTGGTGTATATTTTTTATGACTATTAAAAATTTATACAGATTCTACAATTGATTTGACTGAAAAAAAAAAACATAATATAAATATTCAAACACATTTGTAAGTTTTCATTTTATTGTACAAAATTTCGGTTTTTATCATACATATCAATATTCTCACTACACATGATGATTAAAAATACGGTAAAGAAGCGCACGTTCGAGGCTTAGTATACCCTTTCTGAATCACCTGCATAAGTTAGATAAAAAAATAAACAGTATAAATTAAATTTTGGCCACGCCCGACGACTTTTTATGTTTTTTTTATTTTTTTTTTTATTACATTATAGGCAAGTATTTAATCTCGATCTCACCTGATGGTAAGTGACGATGAGATCTACGATGGAGCATACTTGCCTAGGTAGGAAGGCGGCAGTAGATCGAGACGCTACATTCACTAGGCACATGCAGCGCAACTGATCTGACCCGCCATCCATGAATGGCAACATCGAACATCATGCCGGAACACGGCTAGGCCGCTTGGCGATATGGCTTTGTTCAGTGGGTGGTGACTAACCACGGCCGAAGCCTACCACCAGTAGAGTTGTCACCTAGTTGGCACCACCCAGGGTCACGTGTAGGGTATCTCGAGGGTATTTAATTCTCCTACGGACGAAGGTGACTCGACCCCACCATGTTGTCAAAGCTTTGACCAAATTGTCTTAAAGAATATTTATTTTTGAGAGATATTAAGAGACACAATGTTAAATCCAGAAATAACACAATATTAAAGATTTCTTCGACAACAGCAACACAGGTATTACTTATTCTTTGAGCCCACGTATCAGCTGTTATATTTAGGTCAATGGGAGAGAATTCTTTCCGGAGCCGATTCGTTTTTATTGCGTTGTATAAAATATATTATCATTTTTTTTAATTTTGCGATTCTTCTAAGATAACTAGACATTTACGTATAGTATAGAAATGATTTACGGGTGTAACGGGTGCAGTAAAAATAGGAGAATCTAATTTTCACAAAGTTGTAAAATGAAACGCGTCATGTCTATGATTTGCATTTGTGCTCGTTTACCAAAATAGATAGCTTTCATAGCACAGAGTCACGAGTTCCAAACGTAGCTGGTGTTAAAAAAGTACTTACCTAGTACAGTATTTATCGCACTAATCACACTAATATTATAAATGTGAAAG
The DNA here is from genome assembly GCA_905404115.1 of Pheosia gnoma. Classification (NCBI taxonomy): domain Eukaryota; kingdom Metazoa; phylum Arthropoda; class Insecta; order Lepidoptera; family Notodontidae; genus Pheosia; species Pheosia gnoma. The sequence goes on from FR989905.1 coordinate 8,234,888, forward strand.
TTTGGATGGATGGATGTTTGTTACTCAATCACGTCAGAACGGCTGAACGGATCTGGATGAAATTTGGCACAGAGATAGATTATAGTCTGGAATAGCACGTAGGCTACTTTTTATCCCGGTAAAAAGGACATACTTTTTAATCGCGGGTAACACCGCGGGGCGCAGCTGGTGTTATATATTATGAGAATTAATACCCAAGATTAAATAAATCTAACAAATACGAAAACATAAATAAAGTAAAGTAAAGTTTATTTCAGCTTCACATGGTAGGTTAAGTTGCGGTTCCAAACTAGGCGGAAGCCTGTATCTTGAAAAACTTCATTACTTTGCTTTATAGTTACGCACATGATTATATTCTTATATAAAACATAAAGCGTACGTGTTAAATAAAGAAACAAGACCAGAATGAAATTAAAATAAAACATTACTGGTGGTAGGCTTCGGCCGTGGCTAGTCACCACCCACCGAACAAAGCCATGTCGCCAAGCGGCCTAGCCGTGTTCCGGCATGATGTTCGATGTTGCCTTTCATGGATGGCGGGTCAGATCAGCTGCGCTGCATGTGCCTAGTGAATGTAGCGTCTCGATCTACTGCCGCCTTCCTACCTAGGCAAGTATGCTCCATCGTAGATCTCATCGTCACTTACCATCAGGTGAGATCGAGATCAAATACTTGCCTATAATGTAATAAAAAAAAAACAATAATACACAACAAATAATACGCAATACACTCTATTATCCAACAATATTATAAAGCAAAACAAAAATATACAATGTTATTATATCTTGTTGAGAGCCGCTCGTGACCAAATGATTTCCGGGACGATATATCTTTCTATAATAACGAAAAGTTTTTCTTCTGTCTCCCTTTACTACTATGTTGATTGATGATCCGATGTGTAGCGATCACCGTTACCGGTGACAAAGCGTTTTATTAAATAACCATTTATAACGTTTTTTTAAGTTTATATCGAATAACGAATTGTTCTGTTTCTTAACGATCTTTCTTTGTCTTCTTTTTTTATGTTGGCAATTGGCTACAAAGTAGTGCCATTTTTACCAATGTCTAGTGAATATATCGTTATTATAAATAGTTTAAGCCTCCCCCTGATGATAATAATGATATTGATGATGATAAAATGTGTCCCCTACCCCAGTAAAACTGAGGATACTTTATTGAAAATTAACCGGACATCTTGGGAGAACTCGAAACGTCGAGCTATACTATTTTATTTTAATTTCCTTCACTCATGCACGTTTATAAACACACATTGGGTCATAACCAACGAATAGTACACATAAATTATCAAAGAAGCCCAATTTTCATAGAATAAAACTGAATTGTCAATTTCACTATTATCACATCGGGCGTGGTCGAACCATAGACTATTATTAGAGGGTCTCAAAAGAGCAAATTCAAACATGAAATTCGACTCTATTGTTACAAGCTTGCAATCGATAAAAGACAGAAAATTACACGATATACTCCTAATAAATTATGGCAGCCTTCGTCTAAAACTATACTTGAGGAAGCAACACTGTGATAATATATTATTTGACGCACGCAACTGAGTTACCGTAGCCATAATATTTTAATGTGTCCCACAATTTTTCTACGACGGCAAGTTGACATATTTTTTATTTTTTTAAACTCCGCGAAGGGCGGTAGACGACATATATTAATAGGAAACAATAAAGCAGATGAAGGGTACCTACTATATTTGAGAAGAGAGATTATGAGATGATTTCATAAGGCGGATTTGGGATTTGAGCGGCATATATTTTTTAAGAAAATCAAAATAATACTCTGCCCATTAATATAGGCTTAGTAGTTTTAACCATTCATTTAAAAAAAACTAACCTACGACGAATCGACAAACCTGCTTCTAGGCTGCCTGTTTAGTCTATACGCACTATTACGCATCTAAGCACCAAGTGCGGTGTGGCCAATTATTGTTCATACCGCACTATATTATATATAGGCCTACAAAAATGTGCCAAGGATTGACAGTATCTGTAACAATAGCTAGAATATTCTTAGCCCTGCTTGAAGCTAACAGATGCTTGCCGCATCACGCATTTAGAATTAAAAAAAAAAGTCTGGTTATCGATTGGCCAACGTGCCCGAAGTGGCGTTAACCCATCAACCTTGCGGTCCCTTCCTGTCCCCGAGTGAGTTGATTCTATTCCCGAGCCGTAGCGACTATATCGAACACATTTGCATACAACGACCAAAGTCTTTGTTTGGTTTTGTTTTAAATAGCTAGTGTGTGACCCGCGTGTTTGTTTGGACATTATTGGCATCAGGGCTAATATATCGCCAGAAAAACACACCAACTACATGGTCCCACACTAAGCAATGTTTGTTTTATAGGTACCTTGCAATGGACTGAGGGTGAACCAAGTAAATAAAACATAATGTATATATATATATTTGGGTACAAACATTCGTGCTCATCACACAAATTTTGTCTGTACCACGATTTGAACCCGGGACCCTCGCCACAGAAACCAGGGTCACCAACAACTGCGCTAATCAGGTTATCCTGAGATAAGTTCACATACATATATTAAGGGGTATACATAAATATATATTTATTAGAGACTAGCACCTAACTGGTATAAAGATCAGTTGATCTAAAATAAGTACCATTATTTTTAAGGACGGCAACATTTTTTATTCGACATAACACACACCTATTTCTATATACGTATTCAACGTCAGATAATTTGGACATTAATTCACCTAATATATTCAACTGCGGATTCTTGCTAAATCGTATCTAAGGTCGCGTCAAACTTTACATACTATATAAGGACGGGCCACGATATGAATGATAATACATGTGACGTCACAGCTTTGTTGCTAGGCACGTCCAGGAAAGCTGCGATCGTCATAAAATGGAGTAAGCGTACATCACTAGAGGAATATAAAAGTCTGTTGGGAAATAAGGAAGGTCATGGAATATTGATAGGCTGTTTTATGAAAATGTGTGTCGACATGTTCTTTTTATTCGTTGCCAATATATTTTGGCAATAGTAGGCGTGACTTAGCAATCGCGCTGTTGCTAGGTGCGGGGTGCAGGGTAGAGAGGTCCTTTCTCTTTGCTGCGCTAGGCGAGAAAGTTTGGGTTGCCAGGGACCAGTTTCTATCCATCGTTATGTTTAACATCATCGCGACTGTGATCTCCGAAAGGAGTAGGCCGAGATGACTGCAGCGCGCCCACATTTTGCGAATGACATTTTGATCCGAATGTCATAAGGGGCACAAAACCGGGCACACTTCCTTAGGGGAATCCGAATGGAGATACAACATATTGTCCACCATAGTGGCACTATACGGGTTGGCGAACTTCACACGGCTTTCGAAAGACTTGTGCTTTTCTCCACGATGTATGCCTTCATCGTACAGCAAGTGATAATTATTAATAAAAATGAGATTAGCACATGAAATGTTATCATCCCGAGCCCGAGCCATGGTTTGAGTTTCACACGAACGTTTGGCCATTATTTTAATGAGTAAAAATGTTGGTATAGGTAGGTTCAACACAGTTTACGTAACAAGTGTGCGTATGTGAATTGTAAAATAACTAAAATGTTAACATTAAACCGGAATATTTTGTTAGTGGACGCCTTAAATTCCCCTTATCATCGTCCAATGAGCGAAACAAATTAATGCGATTATACAATTATTTAATACTTAATTATTACGCAACCCAACTAACGCCAGCCGAAATTATCAGCTGAAACACGAACACAGGCGGCCATGAAATTTTCCACTCGTCTGGTCTTGAACTAGTGACGACGGGGCCGAGTATCGATAATGGCTGACGATAAAATTCGCGATACCCAGCGCCCTTAATTCATTGGCACAGAATGATAAATATTGGCCGAACTTTCTCGTTTAGTCTGTGCCAACAAAAAAAATAATTCTGAAATTTAAATTTCGAAATTATCTTTTTGTGGGTAGCCAGTGTTGTAAGGGTCAACATAATGAACCTATATATATATATAAAACAAAGTTGTGTTAGTTACATAATTTATAACTTAAGCACGGGTGGGCCGACTTTTATGATTTTTTGAATCTGTCTCACACAAAACACCACATTTGATTCTGAGGCGGTACGAAGTCAGCCAGTATAGCTAGTTAAGCAATAAAATCAATATGCAGATGTCATACTGTAACATGGACCTAGCTTCATATCTGTAATTAATTTCGTTATATAGACGATGTTGTCAATGTTTTAACAATACCAGCATGTCAAAGGATATCAAACTCTATCCGCAGCCCACGGATTTAATAACCATCAAAACCACAGATATATTAGAGGAGATATGTTATGAAAGCGGTGGGCTTGCGCTCACCTTATGCCAAAATTACGCTAACATAGAGTTTTCGCCGTCAGTCGACTGCAACTGCACGTCGGTATCGGAGCTCTAACTTTTTTTTTAAATGCCGTGTTATTCCGTGGTTGTGTGCTAAAATACTAGCAGCAAAGTGAACTACGCGAAAGATGGAATCTCATTTCACCAGCCAGTATTAAGTATTTTATTTATTTGTCTTTAAAATCATTAAAAACAACAAATCAAAAAATATTTAATGCCTTTATTATGTTATTTTAGTTTTCATGTAGCACAACGACTTTTTTATTTTTGTACAAAATACATGGCTCTTTAAGTACCACCTATGTTCGCTACTGAGTGAATGTACGAGGCAATGGATAGATCGTCTAACGATACTTTGAATAAACTGGTGCGTCGCGTGGTACGGCCGCTGTATACGGCGACGACGCAGCACGCACCGAAGAGACTTCGTATTGGTTGGTTTTAGCGAGTGGTGGGAAACAAAACGGAGACAGCGAGTTCCCATACATTTTGAATCGCACGGCATATCTCTCGTGATCTGTGATCAAAACTAATATGACTATGTTAAAATATATCAAGGATTGTTAAAAAAACCCTGGCATTGAGTTCTACATTAATACTATAGCTTTATATCTGTATAAATAAAAACTATCGCCAGACGAACATACTAACTATATGGTCCCTCACTAAGCAACGCTTGTATTATGGACACCATACAATGGACTAAGGGCGCACCCAGTATAAATTACTTATATAGATATTAAACATCCATGACTTGGGTACTAACTTTCGTATTCATTATACAGAGTTTGACCCTACCAGGACTCGAAACCGGGACCCTCGGCACAGAAAGCAGGGTCACTACCAACTGCGCTAATCAAGCTGTCAAACTATAAGGATACTAGCTGATTTTCGACATTTTTAATTACGTAACCCGAAAATTAAGACGTCATTTAATATGGCACAGTGGTAACATGCGCCCAGCCTTGAACTCTATATAGTATCTTAATCCGACCAATCGAACACAAGTTGAGCTCATTAATACGATGACATTTTTATACCGCGTCGCATAAGATTGTATTATTTGTAGACTTCCTTATTATATTTCTGGTTCTTTAATTGTAACTAACAAAATTTACCCACGAGGCATTTATAATCTAGCCTAGATCTATTATCGCAAGAATTATCCGCTAGTGATAATTACTTCATTTCATGAAATACTTATTAACTCTTCTATGACTCGAGAGTAGTCGGACTATAGTCCTGTGCGGGTCCCATAGCAGAATCACGTAATTTTGAATCTGAATAACTGCCTGCCCGCCGGTCGCCTCCTGCGTTGTATTGCTCGGTGTATCTTCAGGGTTTCGGGATGGGATTTATTTCTGGTAGTAATGAAACTGCCGAGCTGCTGACTCGTGTTTTAGGATCTCTATTCACTATATTAACTTTTTAATATCATAGACAAATACTAATTATCTATGGTCTAACACTGCTTATGCATAGACGCTAATGAAAATACAAAAGTAAGGATTACTATTCATTATCGGCAGCGCCATCTAGTGTTCGTTTAAATAATAATACCGAGAACACTAGATGGAGCTATCAGAATCAATATTAGTTATATACACAAAAAAATGGAATTGAATACATTTTATGCTTTGCGTAGATTTTTGTGCGACGTTCAACTTGTAAACTATTATGTGTGTTAAGGCTTTACCGTTCATATTGACAGTGCCTAATGTAGACGTAACATGACAACAAACGTATTAGAAATATCGATTACCATAACCATTAACCTATTGATATTAGACAAAATATTATATAAGGTGTAGCAATAATAGTCTTAAATATATTAACAGGGCCAACAGTACGTTAGAACGATAACATTTCCAACGAAATAAATCAGATTCTTAGACATTACAAAATGACTGCTGGCTCGCCCTGTTTAAAAAAAAAACTAATATTTACACAATTGTATCATACCTACATCATCACGTGAGCCATATAACTTACTGAATCACCTGTTAAAATATTTTAAACTATTTTTGTTAAGCCTTATATATGTTGCTGTATTTCGAAACACAGTATTGCTTGTAATTTCAAAAGTATTATATGCAATGTAAATAATGTTAAAAGCATATGCAATAAAAACAATTATTAGTTCCTTATTAGTAGTCGAACTGCGGCTACTTTGACTATAACCTCTTGTTATAATGGTAGCAAGCGTCGTCTACCAAACGACCCCAATTGTATTTTAAAAAAATCGAAACTTTTCGAAAATCATCGACATTTTTACAATCACATCCCTATTTCATATTACGTAGGCGCTGGAAGAGTAATGCGCTGGGCGTGTAATATGTCGTTTTAACTTTTAATAGCTTGTCACACCTTCTGTAACAGCCTGATAAAGTTCCGGTTATTGCCGACATGCACAATTTTTGTCTTTCAATTTAACCACCTAAATTTTAGCGCCATACATAAAAACAGCTCATTTGATACATAAAAACAGCTCATTCTACATGTTCTACACTGCATCGGCGAAATAACACAGACGGGTCTTGCGGATAAGAAATTGAAGCACAACAAATCAAGTCGATTTGAGTAGTGCGCGTGAATTACTACACATATCAGCTTGGTTTTCTATCTTCAATATGTTGTTCACACTCCGTTTGAATTAATTCTTCGTCTAAAGTTATACAATATCGATCACATATCCCAGCCAGATCAAATCAGATAATGGCAAAAATTACCGTCTAATGTTTGCCAACACTGAAAAAACTAATTAGTCGAACTATTGTTGGTTATTTCCAAAATAACTAAAATATTGTTAAAATCAACTGAACTTTGATTAAATTTACCAAACAAAGACAAACAAAACTTGGTTTATTAGTAGTAAAATAGTTGTGTAACTAGTAGTCAAAGTTTTGATAAACATGTTTTTCAGTGAAGCCACACTAGGCAAGTGAAAGAATATGGCTGAAAACATTTAGGGGCAGGAGAGACTCGCCTCGCACGTATTTTGCATTAGACCGGGCTCGATTCTGCTAATTTACAAAGGCTTCAGTCGAGTGTCGATATCGTGTGAATTTAATGATTTTAGACATTTGGTAGTCTATTAGTTTTTTAAGGCTAGCGGCTTTCTCCGACCAGCCATTCAACTGCCATAGAACTATTTCGTATTCTGTACTTCAGTCGTGTATCAATATAATTTAGTTAAGTCTACTTGTTATCTGACGATTCTAGCAGTCTTCTGACACTGAAATGAGACTTCATCAAGACGACATTAAAGTTTTAGCAGAATCGGGCCCCAGTAGAATCTATTTTATAATGTGTTTGTAAACACTATGTGACGTCAGAATTTCGATGTTGATTTTAACAATATTGTTTATTACCAACAAAAAAACCAAAGAGAATCACCTGTAAATTCATCAACCAGAATAAACTGACGTGGTCTGAGATCGTAGCGCCACGTACAAACGACACACTGACGTCAGCACTACGCAGTTAGCGTACGTATTTAGGTTTTATATAATATGCAAGGTAACGGAGTCGTAAAATATAATTGGTGCACTGTTATAATAATAATATCGCCAGACGAACACACCAACCATACGGTCCCACACTAAGTAACGTTTATATTATGAGTACCGTATAACGGACTGAGGGCGAACTCAGATATTAAACATCTATGACTCGGGTACCAACTTTCATGCTCATTACACAAAGTTTGTCCCTACACATCCACATCTGGGACCCTCGGCGCAGAAAGCAGGGTCACTACCAACTGCGCTAATCAGTTTGTACTAAGACAGTTGCTGAGAAAAAAGAATGGATAGAGTGTATACCTTTGTTATGCCCGGGATTGTGTGAACTTCAGTCTTTTTACTATCCCGTGGGATTTCTTTTATTTCCCGAGATAAAACGCATCCTATATGTTGACACAGGATATATCCTATCACCGTGTCGAGTTTTATCAGAATCTATGTAGTGGTTATTGCGGTTATGCGAAAGATAAAAAAACAAAAAAAATTGGCATTTGCATTTTATATAATTACAATTATCAAATGCCCTTCTAATTAGCATGACAATAAAATCAACTGAAAATAGGGATAGGTGTTTTTTTCTTTGCAAACAAACGTATACTATAACCTGTAAGTATAATATTTTAATTATTTTAAAAGTTAACGATATGGTTCACACATACCACTTATCAAGTTTGTTGCAGCAATACACGGACGCTAAGGTCACGGGCCAAGTTGAAGGAAAATCCGGCAAATAATATAATATGAGCGATACGGTCACGTTAACGAATTTTATACATAAATAAATATCGCCCGACGAACACACCAACTATACGGTCGCACACTAAGCAACGCTTATATTATGGGTACCGTACAATGGGCTGAGGGCTAACTCAGTATATAATACTTATATCATCTATATATTTAACAACCATGTCTCGGGTACAAACATTAGTGCTTATCACACAAAGAATGTTCCCTACCAGAATTCGAACCCGGAACCCTCGGCACAGCAAGCAGGGTCACTACCTACTGCGCTAATCAGGTCGTCGACATATGATCTACACGCATACATATGGCTTACATATGATCAAAGTTGGTTATTCCAGGTCGAAAACTATTTGTTTTCTTCAGAAAACTATTGAACACTGTTGCTGGTTGCCATGGTTGCTGTAAAGCAGCCGAAACGTCGGGAGCGTGAAAACAAAAAAAGAAAGGCGATAAAATCTGTAAGATTAGTTTTATTTAAATTAATTATTATTATTAGCTGCTGGGCTCAAGCCTTCCCTCTATGCAAGGGGGATTAAGGCCATAAGTCCACCAGGCTAGCCCAGTGAAGGTTGGCGGAACTTCAAACGGCTTTTAGATTCTATTTAGGAGCTCTTAGACATCTAGATTCTGGTTTCTAACCATGAATGGACATTGTCAAAAATACGTAAGTAGTTATATTTAAAAGCAATCCATGTCGATCACGAAAGTCCTTTGAGCATTTTTCGATATTCCCTATAGTTTTGGACTTGGCCATCCACGCCCACTTAAAAAAATCGTATATACTATTGTAACAAAAAAAGAGGTAATAATACTACAAAATGTTTGTTTACTCAAGCAAAGTACAGCGTTATAATAACAACGGTAAGATCCAATGTCGGTTGACCATAAATAATTAATTCCTAATTGGGGTATTCCCACGACAATTAAGAATGGAAAATAAAAACTAAGCTCACTAGCCCCCCACGTAACAATTTAAAACATTTAGGAGTAATATATTAACCAATATTAGTAGAGCTTCAAGCTCACACAAGCTTAGCGAGGAATGTATCCACTGGAGGGAGATGAAGGAGTCTCGTAACGCTGGTTTTTATTTGACTTGTGACTTCCGCAAAGTTGAATCCGATCCGAGGCGCGCGAGCATAAGTGACCATAATTTAATAAACAGCGATGGTATTAGAATTACTATAATTTAGTTACTCGTCTTTTTATATTCCGGAGACATAATAATATATTTGTCAAAAAGCAAGCAGTGATAGCCAAGTTGGCGAAACTTTTGAACTCTTTGTCTAGGACGATCTCTCCTCATATTGAGCCGCGGGCATTATTGCGTACCTGTTTACGTGTGCGTCAAAATACAAGAAACTGCGAGACACTTAAATGGGCTGTTGAAATAAGCGCGCCGTTTCCATTGCACGGCCAGCGGCCGGTATGGGACCAGATAATATTTTGTATGTTAGTATTGAATGTGTGGTGAGGAATGGATTGGGGAAAAGTGGGAAAGTAGCCCACAAGCTTATATGCCTGGATCACACGTGAAAGTACTCTCGGTCGAGTGCTCGGTAGGTATGAACCTTGTTTAATAGGCCGAAAGCACTGCCCCGCCATTTTAACGTATAATCCAGGCATTACCCGCGACACCGCCCCGTGCGACCATCGATTCTGTTCCACCGTTCGAATCCTCACGATAAACACAATAGTATTTGAAATACTTCCTACGTTTAAATTGACGAATAATAATAATGGCGATATTAGTTTCAATATGCGCCATGCTAGCCGGGATTGAAGACCATATTATTTTTAATTGTTTAGACGATCCTCAATTATGCAATTGTGTAAATAGTTTTAAACCGCTCTCTGCTGTGGTTGAAGCCCTCGTCTGTTTGTTATTAGCCGACACTGAAACTTGGGAGCCCGTAATAACGGTGAAGGAAAACATCGTGAGGAAACCTGCATGTCTGAGAGAACCCCTCGAAAGATGTGTGAAGTTCGCCAATCCGCACTGGGCCAGCGTGGTGGACTATGGCCTAATCCCCCCTCGCATTGAGGGGAGGCCCGTGCCCAGCAGTGGGACATTAAAAAAGGGCTGGAATTCTTATTATTATTATAATAACGATTTTTCAGGGTATATATAAACCACGGCAACAACGGCAGATTTTTTTATACGTTCACATGAATCTTACTACACCTCAGCTACTAGAATCTTTTATAACATCCTTCTGTAAAGGGTAGTGCGCATGCATACCTCAATAAGCGATTTACATGTGTTTTGTTCAGCTAACAATCTTTTTTTTTAATGGTTGCCAACAATCCAAATCAAAATAATCTATGCTATTAGATATGAACGCACGAGGCGAGGTGAAATCTTCTATTTACCAAATGAAAAAAAAACCGAATTGTCTCTATTGTAAGGTATCTACAACTTAAAAGGACCAGGAAAATTGTCGCAAAGAAGCAAATATCGTTTATCTGATTCATTCACAAGTAATCAGAGATAAAATATTTTCAATTCATATAAACCTTTGAGTACATTACTCATGAATCGTCAGAATAGTTAGAAAATGCTAAGCTACAACTTTACCATCCGTTCGGAATGCCGCTCCTATGGAGAAGAACTAATCTAAGCCATATATAAATACCAAAATAGATCCAAAAAAGAAAATGCTGTTGAAGTCGAGTTCCAATCCTATTGTAGAGCTAAGAAAAAAAAAAGGTAAAATTATCATTTGTAGGCCCACTAAAGAAAATAAATGATTTGACGTTGACTCTGACCACACGACTCATTAAAAAGAATAATACCGTTTGTCAAAACAATCGGATGTCGCGCATCCATCTCCCGACCAACCGTCTGCTGCTTTACCGAGCGTGTCCATCTGCATGAGCATAGACCCTTATATTACGAGACACAGATAAGAAATAGCTTCCCTTCGATGTTAACCTCTAATTAGGACCTATACTTTCTTATTAATTAAAAGTTATTATGTAAATTATATGGTTTTATACTCGAGCGGTTACTAACGGATGCTCTATGAATCTTTTTATGGTTCCATAGTTTGAAAGAGAAAATACAAAATCCAACGGACTTGCGACACTACAACTAGTTTTATAACTTGTAAACACATTGAAATAAAACTAATCTTAAGGATTTTATCGCGGTTTATTTTTAAATGATAAAATCCTTAACATTAGTTTTATTTCAATGTGTAGTATTCGCGTAAATATAAGAAATCAATATTGTAAAAACAGTTTTTTTTTTACAAATTTGTTGCACAAAAATATTTCGCTTAGTAGTTGCAATATATATTTTAAATAGGTACAATGGCTATATACTATACCATTAGCGAAATGTGGATGCACTGCACTGCACCTCTACCTAAGCCTTCGGGTAGTACATATGTTAGGATTTAGGTGAGGTATTTAGTAACATTTCAACATTTTTAAATACACTATCAAAAACAATCAGTCGTTTTTGGAGTCCACGACTTTTCATCGCCTGAATGTAAAAAAAAACATCGGCTGCGGAACCCTCACTACGCGAGCCGGAGTCGCACTTGGCCGGTTTTCTCAATTATGCATATTTATATTAATTAGACACAAAAGGCGAGCAGGTTTACCTTCTATTTATACAATTTACTACCGATCTGGATATTATATCGCGGTACAGTTAATGTGTTATCAAATTATAACTTAGATATCAACATGAATGATGGGTACTGTAAGTTTTTTTTTAAACCAAAACATACTAATAAAAGAGTGTTTAATGTTCTATAACGTATTTTGTTGTCTGTAAATGCATTCTAGATAACTATATGTAATATGCGACTTCGTTGTTGTTATGCTGGCCCCTAATTTGAGTTACGTTTGAGCATTTGGCGCTTAGTTTAACAAATTCCAATGAAAGGGTAATAACATTGTTTTTATATGTCATTAGGTCAAGTACAGTTATTGTTTCAGAAAACAATAAACCGAGCTTGGAGATAGAAGGGTGGGTTTAAACGACTGCCGTTTAGACGGTACGGGTATAGGGTTGTTCCCAACGGCTAATTAAATTAGTTACGAATAGTCTTGTCACTTTGACAGATGAGGTGACAGGAAGATTGGACGCAGGAAAGGAGTACCTACAACATAACCTATTCAATGGGAAAATGCCATTAGAGAAAAAAAAAACAAAATTATAAATAAATATTACGAGACCAACACACCAACGGACTTTTTGGCGGGAAGTTGAACCGTGAAGTTGTCAATTTTGTTTCATTTTCCAAAAAAATGTGTTTATTTGATAAATAATGTGTAATATTAGTGGGATATTAACTATTGTGTGTTCATAAACGTGCACGAGTGAAGGAAATTGTAATAAAATAGTATAACTTGACTTTTCAAGTTCTCCCAAGATGTACGGTAAATTTTCAGTAAAGTATCCACAGCTTTACGGATAGGGGCAGGGGATTCATTTCAACATCATCATCGTCATCAACATTATCATTATCATCAGGGGTACATAAAATTCAATAACAAATATCAAGAATTACTCGACACTGGCAAAATGGCACTATTTTGTAGCTTACCAACTTGCCAACCAAAAAAAAAGAAGAAGAACACCAACTGTAATCTCCCAAACTAAGCAACGCTTATATTACAGGTGTATACCACGGACAAGGGATGAAACCACTATATAATGACTTATACAGATAGAAAACATCAATGACTTAGGTACAAACATTGGTTAAATCATCATGCATTCCGCATTTAGTTGGTAAGTACTCATGTTATTTGATTTTTATAAGTACTTCTGTAATTGAAATAAAACATATTTTACAGATTTTATCGCTTTTATTTTATGTTTTACGGTCCCGACGTTTAACCGTTGCAAGACCTCAAGACACTGTGAGCACTTTCTGCGTAGATTGAACGGCGAACAACAACTAAATATGAGGGTACCCCGGTTCAAACTATGACACTAGGACGTCAACCACCTCAGTCCTCCCGTGACCATGGTCGCTGTAAAGCAGCCGAAACGTCGGTAACGTAAAAACATAAATTAAACGCGATAAAATCTGTAAAATAAGTTTTATTTCAATCTGTAGTATTCGCGTTGAAATAAGAAATCAATATACTTCTGTAATATTACGAAAATAAGTAGGTACTAATCTGATTATGTGAATATACATTATGTTATTTACAAAATATGGCCGTCGCTTATTTACTTAACTGAATAAATAAATTAGTTCCATTCTAACTTTTGTGGTTCGTCAACCCTGATCTAGACAATACAGTCCTGTTTGACTGTTCAAGGCAACCACAGATTACAATTATCTGATAGATAGGTACGTGCGTACTTTATCAAAGGATTACAGTACTACCCAAGTATGTACCTATCTTTATTTGGCCAATTTCGCAACAATTTCACACTTAGCAACAACTGATATTAAAAGCACACGTGAGCTATATCTATCCTCTTCAATAGTAAACATAATAGTGGTTCGTATGAAAGAGATAGCAAAACCGTTATTTATATGACGTCAACATATAAGATTACCAGTATGAACACGTGTGTGGTATCTATTGTGAAATTTCGCGAAGCTGCCCAGCTGGCGCCGTGGCTTAGTTGGTTAAAGCGCCTGTCTAGTAAACAGGAGATCGTGAGTTCGAATCTCGCCGGGGCCTGGGAATTGTTAATCTTTTTACTTTATTTTTACATTACGACTTATTATTTGTTACAATATTTTATATACTTTATTTTTAGATGTTTTATGTATATTTTAAAATTTATATATATTTTTGAAGTAAGTTTGTAGGAATGTTTAATAACGTCACTCGAATTATTTTTAAGAAATATGCCCTTATTTTCTGATACACTAATAATATAATAACACCTTCTTAAATTTTGATTTGATTTCATATATACATATACGTTGTTTAAAAAAATGTGAGATATATTTATAACAATAAAAATCAGGGTGCCTAACGATGAGCTTTATTATAAATATACGTTGTAGATATTAACAAGACTTATGTATATGTAACACCTACATATCCAGGTATCAGCCATTGACTGTATACTTCTCACAATCATATCAAACGAGCGAACAAATAAACCACAAAAAAACAATAAACATAAATAATAAAACTTTCTAATAATTAATTTGCTACCATTACGTCAGCTATCAACGAAACGCGACCGGAATAGCGAGGGGCGTGGGAGCGTCCAACATTAATTGCTATCACATTAAACAACTAGCTGACGAACAATGGGGTATTAGCATAATTTAACGAGTAGTAGAGTACGCGTCGAATCGTCGATACGCATCCAAAGTGCGCAACGGATTTCGACTGCATTTCTTGAATCGAAAAAAAAATACAACCGAAATGAGAACCTCCTCCTTTTTGAAGTCGGGTAAAAAGTAAAGCTCGTCCCGTATATACAACTACATAAATCTTATATAAGGTAACACTAATAGAAATAAATAAAAATGTAAAATATTTTAACAAGGCCAACAGTAGGTTATAAAGATATCATTCTCAAAGAAATAAATCAGATTTTTTAATTTAAAAACATATACCCCGTGCTGCACGCATGGTGAAACGCTACTGGTTCTCTTTGTTTAAAAAAAAACAAACATAATTCACACAATTGGTTTATACATTAACGTGATCCATATAACTTACTGATTCATCTGTTAACATATTTTACACAATTTTTGTTAAACCTTAAAGACATTGCTGTAGTTCGAAACTCTTACATATTGCTTGTAATTTAAAATGTTAAAAGTATAAGCAATAAAACAATTACCAGTTCCTTATTAGTAGTCGAACTGCGGTTACTTCGACTATAACTTCTGTTAACAAGCGTCGCCTACCAAATAAACCATTTTTTTTTGTTGTAAATCGAAACTTTTAAATTTACTGATTCATCTGTTAGAATATTTTACACTATTTCCGTTAAACCTATATGTAAAATAAAGTCGTGTTAGTTACAACATCTATAGCTCAAGCATCCAAGCATGTTCGCAGAAAAGCAGATATTAATACGCCGTGACATCAAAACTAGCTACTCAACGCTAAATAGTAATATTACCAAGAAAAGGCAACCGGTTGCCCGTGCAATTGTACGCGATGACTCAATCATCTCTATGGTATGCAAAATTGTTAGTGGAATGTGGGTTACCAACCATAAGAAAGCTCCCCTGAGATCATGCGGCTAGCAACTAAGCCAGCGAACGAAAGCTCGGCCGAATGGTTGGTTTGTATTTTAAATTAAACCGTTAATAAATTATTTGTTTTCATAGATCTGACATAATATTGTGGCACCTTCGAAACTATAATTATGGATAGTAATAAATCAATTGAAATTGTTATTAATTACCGTTCTCTGGTTATGACAGCATGATTACAAAATATAGTTAAGGGGAAAATGTATCATCCTATAGTCAAGCAAAAGTTCTTTCCATTAATATATCCCGTTTAATAAAAATAAAAAATAGTTTAACTAAAAGAAAACTAAGGGCTGAGTAGGCTAAGATGGATTTTCAGCACAGCGGGGCCCGACGCCATTTTAAATAAAATACTTTAAACTATGAAATGGGAAAACTGAAATCTGAATATGGCAACCCAAACAAACGTTCGCTGCTTAATTCACACAGATTAGGTCACGCAAGGTCGCGAGGTCCGTTCCCGGCCAGTTCATTACTAAATACCCATAAATACGCCGGTTATTGCGTGTCCAAGTATGGTGTAAGACGCCATCGGATGTCACATGTGTTTTAATAACTCATAATAGACAGACCATGGGCTTGTGACCGACTTGGATCATTATTCAAATTAACTGCATTTTTAAATTAAATGCACTAATTGGATAGATAATTGTTGGCATATGTTGATCAAATATTGATTACTAGCTTTTTCCAGCGGCTCCATCCGCGGTACCTCAATTAACTCACCTATAACCTATAAAAAGTAGCCTATGTGCTATTCCAGATTATAATCTATCTCTATGCCAAATTTCATCCAGTTCCGTTCAGCCGTTCTGGCGTGATTGAGTAACATACATATCCATCCAAATTCATAATATTAGTGGGACTATCGGTGCCCTTTCATTTTATTTGGATTATTCCAGGGCAACCCTTCATTTGAGATTTCACCGTGCCAAGTTTTTATTAAAATCCGTTCAGCGGTTCCACAGACAGCCGAAAATAATTTTGACCTTTTTTTTTTAATTGGGACTAGGCCCGCCACACACTCCCACCACTGCTACTCCTGTAAGCCAGGATCTACAGTGGTGTCCAATGAAGACACCGAGGTTTGACCCTCGGCGAGTCCCGGGATAAAGTTAACTGTCTTGGAACCCGCACGAAATTAATCGAAAGATAAATAGGAGGAGTTGGAAGAAAATTATCCACTTCCCTCCATTTGCAATGGACTATAACTCCTCCTATTTATCTTTCGATTAATTTCGTGTATATTCAGGGAATTAAAAATGATGTCTGCATTCATTATTATTGTCACATACATGATGCTGATATTTTTGTTTACATAAATATTTCCATGTATTTTTTTATTTATAAGGCGTAAGATTCCTGATTTTCAGGAAAAAAATGATGAATCCAACAAGTAGGCTACCTATATACAAACTAATCTGAATAGTTATTTTTTTATTTAATTTTCAATAATTTAAATGATAATTATAGTTTTATATTTTAATGAATGAGATTGTTTTTGTTATTGATAATAGACCAATAATCGGTATATATATAACGGTGCCTCACACTAAGGTTGTAGAACGTAAATGATATCGCAATATAAAAAAAAAACTGCAAAACGGAAAACAAACCGATTTCCATGTAAATTATTTCTTTTAACAATAATTTGTCCTACACCAACAATCTATAAGGCGAATACACACCACGCACTATCATACGTTATTTACATATCCCATATGTCTTTTATTCGACGGCTACCAAGGAACCGTGCAAAGGCTGCATACACCAGACGCCTGTGCTACACTAATAAAACACTCACGAACTGAAACGGAAACATAAAAAATATATATGCGTATACTCGGGGCCCATTGTCAAAAAGTTACTCCAAGGGCGCCCGCAGGGTTATCGACATTATGATGTACTTGTAATAAAACAGATAAATTCGAATTTAGAATCGTATCTTTTTTAAAATGAATCGAGTGTAGGGATGTTGCATAAAGTGATTTATTGTTTTTTTTTTGATGAACTAAACTCCGAGCTTCAGAGTCTCCGTTGTCAATTTAGCATATTTTGACAATCCTAACAGGCTGTCAGAAGTCTGAAAAAATACTAGTTGGGTCTCGGAGCACTCGCTCGACCGCATCTATTGCTCTATGTGAATATCGGTAATCAACCAAATCAGGTATAGACTGGAGGCCGACCTCAATACAAAAATACAAAATGGGAAAACGCTCGAAAGAAGATTGAAAATTAAGTGCCTAAACCTAATATGGCCTATACAAAAGGAAATCCTTACGTATTTTATGTGCTTCAATCATAAAAATATTTATAAACATGTTTGCCTTGTATACAGAGAAGCCTACTCGTTTATTACTATTTAGGCGATGCTTACTCTGTTGAATAAAAATAGCTTAAATAAAAAATGGCGCCTACATTATGTTTAGATACTCAGTATTTGGATTGTTTAATATAAACATCTATAATTCTGTTGGCAGATAAATTGCTTGGGAAATAGATCTTACGTTACATTACATTATGCACAATATGTAGGTATTTCAAAAACATTAATCTTAACAGTTGACAACCCTAAGGTGGCGCTATGAACCTGAAGGGCGACATCTGTCGGAAGTCGTCGTAAATAATTACCCTGCAAAGTTGTAGGCATCACAGGCTCGTTCATCGGTAGGTATCCAGATATTCAAGGTTATCGAGGAGTCCGGAAAGCTAACCAAAAAAATAGAAGTTACCAGGTATGGTACCAGGGGGGCCATATATTTAATGAATGTAGTAACCATCCTATTTAATGCAGGGTAGAACCCATATTCCAACCATTATCGGCGCGCAACTGAAAAATATTATATATAAGTAAAAAAACAAAACTAAATCTTAAAATTCACTAGGCAAAATTACTAACACCTGACAAGGTCGGCTTACATACTGGCTCAATGTTTATTAACCATTTTTTATCCCGGATAATGCAAAGATGCCTCGGTGATGGTGAATAAGGTAAATGCCATGCGTTCCAGTCGCGCGCACAGCAAGTATATTATAAATTACAAAGATAAAAAAAGCCTGAATTTTTTTTTCTCATGTATTTCGTCACATAGATAGAATATTTTTACGCGCTGTGAAACAGCACCATTTGACATTCTAATGACTCATTAAGATAACGTATATGATAATTACGACTATTATATATGGTTTCTTTAAGCACCTGAGTGCAAGTTGTTCTCAAGCTTCCGATAATTTACCATTGTTAAAATAGTCTAAATTAAACATGTAATCATTATTTTAATGTTTCTAGGAGTAATTATAATGACTTAATCATGTTTTCCTTTTAGTTGTTGAGGTTGACAATTGTTATGTTAATTTTAAATGAAAGCCATAAGCATTTAATATTGAAAAAGTAAAAAAAAACACGATCGAAGTTATCGCTTAGTATCGATATTCAACGTTAGATACTAGTTATCTACGAGATTTATGACAACCTGTGCACGGACTAGGATTCGTAGAAACGAACGAAGGCATGGAGAGAATCGGATGGGTGGTAATTTTTCATCACTGCCTTCAGAAAAAAAAAACAATTGTAATTTGGCAGTCGGAAAAATAAACCTTTCGATAATAATAATATATGACGGTTATCTAAATCAACTATGAATATCAAATCTAAGCCTACAAAAAGACCTTAGTCAAAATCGTTACATTACAAATTACAGTTTCCTTACGGTTAGTTAACCGTTAGGAAACTAATTTCCGTTTTATATTCATAAAATTTCGGATTTCCAAATTCCATCAAACGATTTTTCGTCGCGCTAATTTCCCTAATTGCCAACATATGCCCAAGCATATCCTGTATTTTACGATCTAGGAATGCAGTCGTTTAATCTCAAAAGCGAAAAAAAACTCCCATGTTGTGTCAAGCTGAAATATACTTAGTTCGTGTGCGATTAAGATCACATATTGCTTACAAAAAAGAATGAGGTCCAAAGTTTCATGAATGAACGTCTCGGTATCAATGACGGGCGGATGTGACGTCACACGATGGCAACGAGGCGCCGCGCGCCGCCAGTGCCAATGCGCGTACGCACCCCACGCATGTAAAATTTATAAACAGAGAATCAACTTAGATGTCATCGTAAATCGCATCCCAGTAAAACAAAATCTTTGTCGCAAAGAATAATGTCGCTAGAATAACAATAAGAACTGGTACTTAACGACTATGGTGATGATTTAGAAATAAAATTATCTAAAATTTTTTTTTAGGAAATTAATAAAAGTGGATACACTTTCTTTAAAAAAATCGAAAAGTAAACAAAATTGTTATTTCGACCGAGTAGAGAATTAAAATATACAGATTTTATATAAAATAAAATCCGTTGTTTTGTGAGCTATTCGAGTTCCAATTTGTTTGAGCTTGTCTTACTGCGATTTCTCCACTATGTTCGCCCGCGTCAAACTGTCAATAGTTTACCTACTTGTTTACGATTCTCATTGTTAGCGAATGCAGTTTTTTATTGCAGATATTCTCACACCCATGTATGAATCAGAATTTTAATATTCGTACGCTCCATTCAAGGAGAGGAGTGTATTAAACAAGTCACTCACTCGGTTCGGTCACTCACTCGGTAGGTATTGTAAACAAATTTGTTTGTGAAAAAAAAAATTGATTGCAATGGATTATCCAGCACAGAGGTCTTTATTATTTGGTTATTCTTTGCCGTCGTCTGGACAAAATGGCGAGCGTTTATTGCGCCACAATGTTCCTCCTCACCCAAAACTCACCGACGTGAAAACAAAGTCTATATCAAGAAGATGAGACGTTAAAATTATAGTATAACACTAGCTGTTACCCGCGACTTCGTCCGCGTGGTATTTAACAAAAAGCGGACGAAGTCGCGGGTAACAGCTAGTCTAAAATAAAAGTAGCCTAAGTTGCTCCTTGTTACATCAGCTATCTGCCAGTGAAAGTCCCGTCAAAATCGGTCTAGCCATTTCAGAGATTAGCCGGAACAGACAGACCGACAGAAGGACAAATATTGTAAAAAAAAATGTTTTGGTATATGTACCGTGTATACATCCAAATGCATTTAGTAAAAAGCGGTTAAATTTAATATTAAAAACAGACACTCAAATTTTATTTATTTGTATAGATATGTTACGCCAGGTATTCCTTTCCAATGATGGCATAAGACGATCAGTGCTGCCTTTGATTTACATCTTCAATACAATTAACACCGCTCATTGGTCGAAAATGGGCGATGACGTAGTCCTGGGCCAATCACGCGACCTAGCTGTCACGAACCCGGCGTTAAATATTTTTAACCATGGTTAAAGTTCAGGTGCCAGTTTACCAGTTAGTATGATTACTTTCCGAAAAGAAGCCTCATCATTTCTGGTTAATAAAGCAACCTGCGATCACGTAAAAACCTTTTTAAAAATCTATGAACATAATAACCGCCATTAAAGCAATAAATGGCCTCTCGTGTATCAAGAGGCTATAAAAATGCGTATCCGCATACATTAGCGAACACAATCAGCTGTTTCTATATCTGCGTTTGATCAACCACAGATTATCATAGAGATCATTGGACAAGATAGTATAAACATTTTATACCAATATATTATATGTCATCACGTTCTAAAATCAGACTTGGGGCAATAAAATCAAGGTCTGTCTGGCTAGACTGATTCATTTATACGCAATACAACCGGACAAAATAACCAAACGTTGTAAGACTATCATATAACTTCGCATTTTATGATATTATTACAAAAACATATAATTTTAATGAGACTCAAATTTTGTCGGTTGATAGATATAACTAACTTTTGAAATACTTTGAACGTACAGCTGTAGGTACGTAGCCATAAGAAATGTAGTTAAATATTTTTTGTATTTTCTTTGAAATTATTATTTAATTTTGAGATTAGTACTCTGAATTGTCCTACACTCATGGCGCTAAAATTATGTCACCTGCTTATGTAAAACAACAGAAAATTGTTTGGATATGACGCTCGGATATGTGTCATTCATATTTGCAGTCGCTTCATAGTAAACACTGTTTTTTTTTTAAATTATAAATTATGATAAGTTTTAATAATATATTTTCTTAAAAGTAAACCATCGAAAGAACAATCATGTGTAGTTTTAAATGCTGAACGTATTTATTAACAAAGGGTATATTTTTTTGCCAATTTGTGTACTATCTAAGCCCATAAGTACAACTTGTCTTTTGTGGGTGATTGATCATGTCGACTACGAACTAAAATATCATACAAGCATGGTAAGTGACACGAAATATATAAAAACTAAATGTAGTTATTACGTAGGACTAAAATAATAGTTCTACATATATTGCGATTATATTCTAGGCGCGAATTAAAAAAACATAATAAAAACCTAACAGTGTAACATACAATTAAAAATGATAATAATATCTAATATATAAATAAATTAAATTTAACTTTTTTAAAGAACGGAATATAGGGTAAGTCTTTATTAAGTAGTAAAAAACATAATTAGAAGTTAGTTTTTTTTTGTAAATATATTAGTAATTATAAAGGAAATTCGCATTTACATGTGGGTCCGTTTATTTTTCCAAACAAAACAAATCACTTTTTATAATGTATACACTAAAGAAAAAGCACAACATATAAAAGTGTTACCACTTATATAAAGAGTGCTTCGGAAAGAGTATAACTTTACGAAATAAAAAAAAACAATTCCCAAGAAAATTAAAATTATATTTTTTTTTAAATTGCCCTCGAAATTCTGACTTCACAAAATGATTACAAATGCGGTAAAGTATCGCAGGTTCAAATGGAAGTATGCCCTTTCTGAGTAGAGCTGTATATACCTACTTATATCTAACAGAATAGCCAAATAAAGAGAATTGAATACACTTCCTTATTGTAGGGATTGCGTCACTCTCTAACAACGTAGCGGTTGACGAATAGTTTGGCCTCCCTAAATTGTTAAAATTGCTTATCAAGTGTTTTGTGCTTAACAAGTGTGCTTAATATTGCTTAATCAAACTCGAGTATTTCGGTTCATACGCATCTGAGAAGTCCGTAGGCAAACAAAAGTACTTGTCGAGCATCACCGTGCTTAGCAAGCATGCTTGATTTTGCTTAAATTAAGGACATACACATTTTCGGGTACATAAAAATATTTTTCTTACCAATCGACCTCAAGTACTGTACCTGAGACTTTCCGGATTGGACTAGCATATGTGATCGTCTAGGGAGGTCTATAACATCACCCCTGTTTTACCCAGATTTAATCAAGACTGAAAAAACAGTGATGTGCCATTTATATGATGATGAATGATGATGAAGTCAAGATTTCATATCATTAAAAAGTTGCGGTATTATTAAGACCCGCGTTTCATTTTAAACCAGGAAGCACTCAACGATTTATTATTGCAAATCCATAAAATATAAATGCAAACATTAAGATAGAACACTTAAACAAATAAAACTAATATTTAAATACTAATAAAAATGGTACATGTAAATCGCATTTGACAGAAGCAAATCCATTATATAAATACATGCAATTTTATAAAGTAATAAAAAAAAAAAAAAATTGAATGTCATACAATTTGCGAAATACCAAGTCAATGAACTGCGAAGTCGATGTAGGAAGCCGAAAACGGGTTCAAGGTTGCTAGGGAGAAAAAAGCACGATATTATCTGTACAAACATGTATTTTTTGTAGCTGACAACTCTAAATGAAGAAGGAAACGGCTTTGTATTCTGGCAGACGCGCATTATTTATTATCGGCCCCCAAAATTGGCTCAGACATTACATAACGTTAGGGCAAACAGTCCCGAGAGCATAATCGAGGCTTCTTCGTTTATGTATTGCGATAAATATATATGTAAATGTCGCAAAAGAATTAACAAATCATCGGCTTGCCTCACTTTGCACCAATTCGCGGTGTGTTAACGAGATCGCTGAGTGCGTTTGCGCGCGTCGACGCATCAATATAAGTAAGCCTTATTTTTCTTTACTTTACGGATTTAACAGGACGTCAAAAAAAATAACATCAGAATTACGTAAACAGAATAAATATATGTAAAGACAACAAGATACTTATGTTAGTTAAGTAGTAGTATTCGCGTAAATATAAGAAATCTATATATGTTAGTTAACTTTTAAGCTTTATAATGTTTACCGAATGACGTTTATGATACGTACTGCGTGTGGCTGAGCGCGCCCGCGCCCCCCGACTAGACAAGTTGGCATAGTAACAATGCTACGTCACGTAATAAAATAAAGCATTTGGAAAATTCCGACCACTCGCTTACCATATCTATGCATAAAATAATACTATTAGGCCACGTACAGACTGGTGAAACGTTTGGACGCATCGCGCCACTCTCGGTATACCGAGACCTCGCAATACCGAGATCCCGAATGATTTCTGATCCTGTAACGAGCGGGATTACGTGTGCGGGACTTCGGAATTTGCGGAATTAGGGAGCAGCATAAAGTAGCACATTAACTCTAGTTATTCCATTGAAACTATACGTAATTTAAAAAGAAATTAAATTACTTGAATCGGGAGGTTCGATGGACAAGCATATAACATAAGACTATTCCGCCGAAACCAAACACACAACAGACACGTCCGAAAATTTCAGCCATAGTGGGCTTCATACTACTTTATTAGATTTGAATTTAAAGTTTTCCTTTAAAAATAATTTTTTGCTGATTTTTTTTATACCTACTAGGTTAGGCCAAAAAATGCCATTTTTGCTATTATTGAGTAGTTTCTTCATCGTCGTTGTAGATAAGTATCTCTGTTGATAATCATGATATCAATGACGATGATGATGATGAAATTTATCTTCTACCCGTATCAGTGAAGCTGTGGATACTTAATCGAAATGTTCCCAGATCACTCGGAAGAAGTTAATTGAAAATTCGAGTTATACCTACCTACAATTTAATTTACATTTCCTCCACTCGTGCACGCTTATGAACACACAATGGTTAATATCCTACAAATATTTCACATTATTTATTAAAGAAACACATTCGTTAAATAAAACAAATTGACAATTACACTGTTAAACTTCCCGCCAAAAAGTCCTTTTATTGTATTAAATCGTGCAACGAACTCACACACACACAGGCCGACTCCCACACGCAGCATTTATACATCAGCGGGATCTCGCGGGATCAAAACTCATCGTTCTCGCAAATTCCAAGACGGAGTTACGACGAACCTTCCACGGGTACCCGTTTCCGCCGGTCTCCCGGTAACACGCGAAGCAAGGAGTGCGACGTTCTCCTTTATTTGCCCAAAAAACTAACGATTGATGAACGGACCAAGACTTTTCTTGTTCTTGTGAAAATGTATGTCCAACACCAAGGCCACCTAATTTTGACAAGAAAAAAATATTAATAATTTTTAATAGAACCACGGTTTGATCAAGGTATAATGAAAATGCGAAACCATAGACGTCTATAGCCAAACTTGGGTGGCCAATATACGGACACATCCGATAGGCAACACGTGTAAGAGTAGCCTCACTTTAGAATTAGCATTATCCTCGAAACATCTTCGATGCGTGGACATATAAAAAATATTTCAATTCAATACAGAATGTTCGAGCGAATAAGTTTTTTTTAGAAAATACTTTATTTATTTACTAGGTACACCAACGTTAACTACACCAGAAACATAGATGAAGGCAGAACTGGCGCCAATTGCGTGATCATTTACTATTAATTAGGCATTGAACAATACTCGAAAATTCACTTTGATTTTTAAATTCCAAACGACGATATCGATTTACAATATATACTAGTTTTGTTTAATTGAGCTTTAATAAATGAAATTAATACGAATTAAATAAATATAGACCTATAGGGGTTATGGCCAATAAACCACGGTTGCATTGGCAAGCTGGTAAATGGTGATGGTCACTGGTAAATGTTGATTTCCTCACTGTAAAAACTTGTGAAACGAAAATTCCATAATATGCTGCTTCAAATTGAGATACAAAACTGACAACTAAATCTATCTTCATCACGAATACATAGTACCGGAACAGCAATGCAGTCAAAGCCTTATGCAGTTGCAGCGACCTCTTCAACCTCGCCACAAGCTACACTGATGGCGCTGCAGACGCATTGAGAACAATTGACAATTTCCCATACAATCCTAAAACGCGCTATGAGAGTTTTCGGAGCACGCAACATATATACAAGATCCCGACGATAACCGTCGGGGTATAGCGGCCGCCCCGCCAGGCATACCTCCCGCCTGGCTGGAAGATCTTCCCTTTTCCGCTAAACAGTCAAACCCTCAAGCAACCAAAGACCTGTGCAGTTAACGCTTCAAGCAACCATAACCCTATGCAGACAATACCTCGCACAAAACCGGACGCAAAATAAAACCTATCGAAATTCACACACCAACTATTATCCAGCACATATAGCAGCGTAATGACTTCCTCGTGGCGATATATAGCACACGTGGTCCACCGGTTCCGCAGATGGAGAAGCGCTAGTGCCCCAGGTCAGGGTCATGGTGCGTGGGAAGCGGCGCCATGAACTGACGTCATCAACATACAGACTAACGCCAGTGAGAATTGGGTTTTTATTTCCCCCCAATTCACAGAAGCTTACAAGGGTGTGCTTGCAGGGAAACGTAGCATATACATTGGTCCAATAATTATGGAAAACTTGGTTCAGAGTTACTAACTAACTTGCTAGGATTCCTTAGCGAAATATCAACTAATCTCAACCTAGCTAATAAAACGCAATAACGCGGAAACCATAAACCGTGCTTAAGCTACGACGTCCCAGGAAGAGGTCTTGATGTGCGTAATAATTTTCCATCTCGGTATGCGCGCGCGCCGCCAGTCTCGTTTGCCGAATGTATAATAATCACATGATAAATAATTCGGGGTTATCGTGGGGCCGTATTCGCTATACTAAATACTGTGACCATATTTCAGCTGATTAAATTATGGACGCGAAATTCGGCATGTTTGTGGATTCAAGAACAGGCTTAAACAAACTGACCCGGTAAACGAAATCTTTTTTACTTTTACACACATTATAACTAGCTCAACTGAACTCATTTATTTGTAACGCAATAAACTCATTAATTAACAAAAGATTATCTATTTGATATGAAAGTAACAAAAGAAGTTTATATCAAACACTGTCAACACTTGTAAAAACACTGCACCATTGGTACGACACACATACGAGACATACGACCAGTCCGCGAATTATCGCCCACACACATGGCTACTCTAGCACCGGGTAGTAGAACCAAGGTCAGGCTACGCACACATTCGCAATAATCTACTAAATCCTTGGTACCGGTCAGAGACCTGCGGAAGTCGTGACGGCTGGTGTAGATTGAGCCGCCGCCTTCAATACATTTCCCCGTCTATTGTACTATTTGGCGCTAGGGAGGGGGGGGCTTGTTAAATGGTTTATAAGTTTTATGTCATCATGCCACGCGGCCTTGAATTCCTGTATTTATGTTAACAGCGCGAACAAGTTTCGCTAAGTTGTTGCTGGGGGGAACTCAAACATTTTTTATCAGTTTAATTTGCCACTAGATATTATCTTATAGCCTTGGTGAGAGAAGGCTTGGGATTTGGCATGACCGTAGACTGGTGGTTCATTGATGTTTCCTTTTGTGTGTCAGCCGCTATTGAGGTCAGTGGTAACGACGACAATAGACACAAATATAGTGGAGATAAAAATCAAGAAAATCCGTTTTGTTTTAATACAGAAAAATTGGCCAGATATTCTACAAAATGTATAGCTAGAGGGGGCCATGAACTATCATTTTACCTCTGAAAAAAAGAAAACATGTTATGTTATTTTTTCAATTAAATATCGAAACAAAAAAATTGGGCATAAAATCATAACTTGATGGCAGACACAAAAACAAAATGAAAGTTTATGATCCCCCCTTTCCTCATCAAATCAGTTGATCCCTATGTGTCGTTTGATCCATACTTTAAGGGAAATTCTGTGCAACAAGACATACAAGAGGATTTATAACTACCAGGAAAATTATGAAAGAAAGACATTGATATATAATAGATCAATATAGGAAACATATTAAAAATCATTTTGATTTACAACTCTAGACTAAAAATAATATATGCACCCCTGCCAATACAAACGATGATCTATGTATATTTATATCTGCTTCTTCTATTTAATACAATTCTTAGCACTGACTGACTGACATACAACTCTCAGTCTAGACCAGTGGACCTCGATATTTGAAATTTGGAAGATATATTCCTTGAGTACCCTAGAGACTCAGGAGGGATTTTTGGGAATGTAACCCCTAAGTGGGTCAAAGTGTTTTATGAAGTTCTTTTAAATTACTGTTATAAAACTATAACTAAGCTGTATCTGTACATTGAAGAAATTAAATATATGTGTGCATTAGGATCTTTGTTGGAATTTTCGTGTGTCTTTTACTAAAGTATCACGGAAAACCTACTGGACTTCTTCGAACAGGGTTTTCACTATTAGATTACATATGAGCCGAATTAAAATGGGGACGGGAAGTGACATGTTATCACGCTAAGGCCATAGGGGGCCAAGCTGCAGAGCAAAATCGCTGGTTGCGTGGGCGGAATCGCGGGCACAAGCTAGTAACGATATGAAGTAGTGATGAAACGACAAATGCCCAGCGGACCAATGGAAGATACGGCAAGAACATGATTATTGGGCAACAGGAAATGTTGGTGAGTAAAGGTTGATGAGGTCGAACGAGATATCTTCATAAAACATTGAACATAGGAAGCCGACTATCTATAGCAATAAAAAGAGAATAAAATTGATTGTTCATTCAAGGCTGTTAAGCATTGAATTTGTATGAAAAAACTTGTATTTATTCCAGAAAGACGAGTTCCAGACGACCCGATTGTAATTCAGTTAGTAATGTAAATTACAATGGATTTGATTTAACTATTTCATACAATAAAAGTAATACATTGTCGAGTGTGAGTTTTCCCTCGATGCAAAAACTAAATCTGACGTCAGAATAGTCAAACAAATTCTCACAGTCTACCAAAAAAAATGAATAACCACAAAACATCCCACGACGTACCAATTCTCATAGACATGGCCATTTATAGCCGAGAAACAAGTTGTACATGTGATGATTTAATCGATCCTCACACCAATACACAGCTCCTTGCCAATTTGACCCCTTTTATCAGAGCACAAGGTCCAAGATAACGCAGACCAAATCAGCGGTCATGCGAGATTGTTGAATTTGACACACTGCCGCTGAACTGTGACAGTAGTAGATAAAATAGTTAGATTTCAATTTGAAAACGGAATTGCTGCCGAACGATCAAATGGTGGTACGCAATAAAGATGAAAATTAAACGGCAGAGCTATTCGTTTAAAATGGTAATATTATTGTTATTGATAGTTAGCTAACAAATTATCCGATGGATTCATTCATAAAAACTGGTCGCAGCTGTTTGTTGGCGTCTCCTACGTTGTTTTTGAATGAATGAAGTAGGTGAGTGATTTATTTTTAAATCGTTCAGTGATAGACCGGTAGGTAGTCTAACCAAAGAGCCGCATAAACAATTATGTCATACTTAAATTTGGTTATAAATCGGTGGAAAATTTTCGTGGACGCTTAATAAGCAGCAGTCGATATCTATGTTGATTATATTTAAATTTAACGATGATAATTAAACATTTATATGTAGTCCGATGGGTGTGTAAGCATCAAATAAATAAATTCTAATTTAACATGTATGATAACATGTTATTTTTTATTAATTCGATATTTTGATTGATCTTAAGGCATTGTAATTTGGTATAGTAATAAAAGCATGCACTATTTACCTTAAAACTTTCCTCTTATTGTTCGGATGTAGTCTAGCTGCCATAACTGGATCAATCGCTTTCAATTTAGCATGAATCTCTTCGTTCGTGAAGTTCATTTCATTGTCTACATCTTCTTTGAGCTGCTGTTTATTTATTTCAATAGTGTCTTCGTTTTCTGCAGTTGTAGTTTGTTCTGAATGTGAAGTTGTTGCTTCGACTGTATCTGCTGTAACTTTAGGATCGCCGTCGAACGCCTTTTTAGTTTTTTGGTCTTCATTAATTTCGTCGTAATCTCTTTTTCGTCTACTCTTATCCCATAAGAGAGACTCGTCGTCGTCCATGTCTTCGACAAGTATTTGGTAAACTATGGATTCAATATAATAATTAGTGCCGCCTACTATTATCGGTATTTTCTTGTTTTCTGTTAGATTGTCTATCTGTAGGTAAAGGTCAGGAAACAGTATTAAGATATTACATCCAACTATTCATTAACAACAATGTATGTGTAAAGTTTTGATCATTTGAAAATAAATACCTAGAGATATATTATTTTTGAATCTTCTTTTCTATAGGAGGCATAAATCAAGTTTAGTTAAATTTAACAACTTTACAACCGCAAGCTGTGTCCCGCCTCATTCTATTACCGTTCGATTGATTAACTATAAACAACTGTTAACTGCCGTATCCACGGTGAAACTCAATTACGACTCGTGGCAATGGAATGGCTATGGCATAATGAACGTCACTTGTGATGGTTTTTGTATAAGAAAACTATCAA
The DNA here is from genome assembly GCA_905404115.1 of Pheosia gnoma. Lineage (NCBI taxonomy): Eukaryota > Metazoa > Arthropoda > Insecta > Lepidoptera > Notodontidae > Pheosia > Pheosia gnoma. Next base: position 8,265,367 of record FR989905.1, read on the forward strand.
AATTGCAAATTACGAGGCACAATGGCTATAACCAAATGACAATGCTATTAGCCATCTTGAGGTATCGGTTAACGGTAAGTATATTACATACGGTATATTTTTTCTTAATTTACGGAAGTGGTAAACACATATGGCGGATTTGTAACCAGAGACCATTCGATACGGTTGGGATATATAATACTATACGAATGAATAACTCAATAATAATAATTGGATGGAGGAGTGAATGACAAATCTTCGTCATTTTGCGTTTGTTGCAGACTATATTAAATAAAACGCCACCAATTGTTATGCAAATAATCCGCAATAGTTCCCGCTGAAAATCGTTTTAATTTGCTAGGTTACAAACAATTGTCATTGTTATATAAAAAAAACATTTTAACAAAATATACCGTCTTCAAAAAACTAAAAAGCAAAAAATTTTCAAATCTTGAAATCTACCTTGTCTAACTGAATCAAATATTTAACGAATGTGAAGTCGGTGCCAAACAAACAACTGAGTCGAGTATTGCCGGTCCGCGCCATAACTTACAAACTTACAAATTGTTCCGCGCATTTCGTTACTAAGTATACTTTTATTATTCTTCGTCGTCGGTTGTTAATTTGGCACCGATTCCTTTGTTTCAACTCGATTAAAAATAGTTCAATGCGTTTTTCATACAGTTCTCCCAAGTCTATGGTTCACTTTTACTTACGTTTAAAAAAAATGCGAAAAGACAATATGTCCATGTAGTTGCACCTGTAATTTTATAAATTGTTTATAAATGGTTGAATTAAAACATTTGTAGGTCGGATTCCTAATTTAACCCCCGAATTTATAGACGTTTTATAACTTTATCAAACGTCATATAGTACTGAGCAAAGCAAAACTCTTGTGCGCAGTACTACGTATATGAAGTTTGATAATGTTATAAAACATCTATACATTTGGGGGTAAGTGTTTCTTAACTATTAGCGGACTGAGTAAATCGGAATATTGGGCGAATGGCGGTTTGTTTATCACATCCGTAAAGTAAAGTAATATATACCGTACACACAATAAGTTAAGACCCATAGCGTGCTTTCAATCGATCTAATGCTCTCGCAATTTTATAAGCACATAAAATTATGCTTCATGCTAAACAATAACAAAACCTACCAAATTTCGCATATAAAACACAAAATCGGCAAAGAATGCATAAGTCATCAAGATTGATCCATAATTTAGAGTGAAGATAAGCTTCAATAGCCAGACAGACGCGCTAAGGGTTTTTATGGTGAGTAATAACGAGTCGGTGTGCCAAATGTGTGTCTGTAAGTAAGCTACTTTGGTCGACTAAGCTGATTATGCGGTGAACGTCCGTAACGCGAATGGAGGCAAACCTTTCAAATACTTGTCAAAGGTGGCCGCCACGATTACGGTTTATTTGATTAACGTAAATTGGACGCGTCACGTCGTATCTTGTGTAATGAGGAACGGGGAAATGTGGACCTTGTTGACTTAGATCTAATTAGACCTGAAAATCTGAACGAAGTCTGGACCATTGAATGAAATTAAGCGATAATGTTTGCTAACATAATATACCTATAAAATAGGAAACATCTTTCATTGAATTGTATTTCCAATATTGTACTATACGAGATACTTGATGCGGTGACACTTAAGTCTCAGAATGGGACCTGTAGTTGTACGGTACCCATAATACAAGCGTTGATTAGTGTGGGACCGTATAGTTGGTGTATTCGTCTGGCGATATTATTATTATTATTTGGGTGCAGCTTTTACGAATATATTGCGGTAAGTTTTTATTTCAATCATTAATACAAAAAAATATATCAATTTGAAGACGCGGGCAACAGCTAGTTCCGAATAAGTCAGATATTTGTAAATGTTTGAACAAATGCTCAAATGTGTATAGTTGTCGATGATCATATTAAAATTCCATTTTGTGCAAACTGCGCCATACTGTGTCTCTTGTACACATGTTCTTCACCAATTTAGCATTATTCTGTGGTAGGTGCGAGGAGATTCAATACTCAAACCTTTTGTATTTTAACGTGACGTCTTTGACCTTCTAATAATTATATACTTTTGTCGAGTGTTTGCACGAACAATGGCTACAATTTTATATTAACTGTCCTCAAATTCTTATAAATCTATGGACCAATCAGTTATTAGTTCCCGAAGGTGTAAGCCGAGGTGCACTGCAGTCCACCTACAATTCGCCAATGGTATTTGTTCCATTTGGTCCCAATGTAATAGGGTGCGAGCCTATTGCCATTATACCTGGCACAATTTCTTTCAATACCAGCGGCTTTTAGTCCATAGTCCACCACGCCAGCCCAGTGAGGGATGAGGAATTTCACAAGGCTATGATGTGATCTAGTGTTATAATTTTTATGTGAACTCAAAGAGGATGATAGGTTATGTATATTGACGACCTGATTAGCTCAGTTGGTAGTGACCCTCCTCTCTGCTCTGAGGGTCCAGGGTTCGAATCCTAGTAGGGACAAGATTCGTGTGATGAGCCCGAATGTTTTTACCCGTCTAATGGATGTTTAAGTATAAACCGGGATCACCTCCAGTCCATTGTACGGTACCCATAATACAAGAATTGTTCAATTTGGGATCTTAAGTTGGTATGTTCGTCTGGCAATATCATAATATATTATATTCAAGGTATCGTTAAACAATGGTAGAAAGTAGGAACATTACACAAAAGGATACTATCTTCAGTGCTCGATTGCGAAAGTCTACCACGGTAAACATCTGATGCGGCTCCAGGATGTCCAGCAGATGGTGAGGCGCCATCTCGCGCTCACTGCGAGTAGCCTTCGCCGTCACTATGTCGAGACCTCGGTAGATCTGGAATAAATTACACCCATGAGTTCTTGAGTACGATATTCCGGCCTACATAAACTAAGTTTGTGATAGAGTATTATTGTATGGAATATATTATATTTGTTACTAGCTGTCCCGGCGAACTACCGCCACAGAATCAAATTATCTTAGTGATTTTTCCCAAGTATTTATGGTTATTCTGCCATTCGGGACGGAGACAAATACTAAAAAAGTCATAGATCATTAAAAGCAGCCCGCTCGTTCTTGGCTTATAAATGGTGTAACTAACAAGACTTCGTTTTACATATACATATATATGTAATAAGCACAAGTAGTGTGACATAATTTTCGAAATGTATATATACATATACCATACATAATAATACAGATTAGCTTAATAATATTTGACAAGTAGTAACCATTACGTTGTTAGCAGGTTCTCGTAAATAAAGCACAATTCTTATTATGCACTTTAAAAACCTGCCACCGTGGACCATTATTCGATCATGGACCAAGTAAATACAATTCAAATAAGTGATTATTCAATTTTTCAGAAAAAAGTTCTAAAATTAGTGTAGATTAATATATATTTTAACTCACACCAGCTGGGGTCGAAATGTTCAATTCTTGCACACACATCATGTGACAATTATGCAAATGGAAGTAAGACCTTAAGGTGCTCATGTTATAATGGAAGGAGGGCGACATAGATCTGAATAATCCTTCTGACACCTTTCACTGTTCGCTACGTACGTGGCTCAGATTAAAATAGATCTTGGATATTTATTAAAACGCTTTCTGTTTAAATCTTCACTACCAAAGGGTCCAGGAACCCTGTTGTGTCATCGTGTCCGTCAATCCGTCCACCTGTCAGAGGCGTCTAATTTCGAAACAAGATCAGATAGCCAATTGAAATTCTAATAATATTTCTTTGACCGCAAGACTGACTACGATTTTCGGTCCGATTATACGTACTATCACACAAAAAAGTAGTTACTTTCATTTAACGCCTACAAACGTTGAGCAGTGATAGCCAAGTTGGTAGAACGCTTGCCTCGGTAACGATCGCAGGTTCAAACCCTGGCTCGCAGCTCTGGGATTTCTGGATTTCATGTGCGAATCTCATTTTCAACGAAGATTATCACTAGCTAAACGGTGAAGGAAAACATCGCGAGGAAACCGGCATGTCTGAGAGAGCCTCTCGAAAGATGTGTGAAGTCCGCCAAGCCGCACTGGGCCAGCGTGGTGGACTATGGCCTAAGCCCCCTCGCAGGCCCGTGCCCAGCAGCAGGACATTAAAAAAGGCTGGTATTATTATAACGTCTACAAACGTATTTGCTCTAGGAATCATAGCTTTTTATAAATGCCCGAATGAAGTCCGAAATCCAACCAATATTGCTGCATTGTTTATGTTTCCAACTTTGTAAGCAATGTTGACTTGCACCCAACCAACCTTTGAATTCAGTGATTACCGGTGACCCGATAAAAAAAAATAAGCAACATTTATCGCAAGCCTTAGCACTACTCACGCCACAAATTAATATCTTGTACCGCGGGTACCTATCGAAAAAATAAAACCTGCCCACCTTCGTCAGGATTTAGTCATGATCATGAGGAAACATTCGTATATTATTTAATACCATCAGTTGTCCTGCCGTGCAACTTGCTCCCTTATAGTCATAGTATGATGATATGTGGTCATGTTATGTTTAACTATAAGGTGATTCAATTGTGAAAATCCTGCTGAAATTAATGTAGTTGTTTTTATACAATGCTCGAAGAAATCTACCGGGAGCTTTCCAAACGTCTGGTGGAGACATCTGGAGACCAGAACGCTGGCACATATTTTGGCCAACACATCAGCATTGCCATTCAACGTGGCAATGCTGCCAGCGTTCTGGGCACCCTGCCGGCCAATGGTGGTGGGGATTTGGAAAGCTGAGTGCATTCTGAAACATGCCTAATTTTATTTTTTTATCTTAATTTATTTTAATTTTTATCTTAATTTATTTTAATTTTTATCTTAATTTATTTTAATTTTTATCTTAATTTAATCGAAGAAATAGACGAAACAAGATTTCTAAATAAGTCGACGGCTAATTGTTGACGGACTTTTTTTTATATCTACCTACAATGTACAGACACATTGCAGTCACAGTTTTATAATAGTAGTAGTTGCCACGGCAACTTGGTACCGCCTCAAAACCAAATGAATTATCTATATTATTACTTTTGTTGTGAATTATTTCCATGTTTTATTAGTTATTCGGGGCGGAGATGGTTTGAAAAGAGATCATGAAAATCGGCCCACCCGTTCTTGAATTATAAATGGTGTAACTAACAAGACTTAGTTTTATACATATATATATATACATTTAGATAAACAGTATATATATTATTACGTAATTTTATTACAGACAGTGGTGACACGCAGTCGGTGTTATGATAATAAGCTTTTGTGATAAAAAAATGCGATATTAAATGGATTCAAATTTCGAGGCTACGGAATTTTTTCGGCCGATTGAGGAGACATATTTTAATATCGTTGGTAGATATTCCGTTTAAAATCAATGAAATAAATAATTATTTATGGTTAAATCATAATGTTTTTTTTTAATTTGTGTCCTTCGAGCATCATGTAATAACAACCGAGTCGATTATCGATTGAGTGCATTAATGATTCCTCGAAATTCGCCAAAACGCTGGTCATTCGATAAGTGCCTACCTACTTAACATATCAAAATGTCCGAATTGAAAGTCAAATTTTATCTCATTTGCGCAATTGGAACAGATAAACGACATGATCTAAGGAGTAAAAATTAACAGAAACAAAATGATTGTGTCAATGAGGTTATCGGATGCTGTGACACAGAATAATATTAATAGCTGTGTTACCCAACGAGCGCGCCCTTCCGACTTCTCATTCCATTCACAAGATCAAAGTCACATCGGAGTTATCAATTTAAATTGCGTAAGATTTACAAAGGAAAGTAAAAATTGTATAATTTGTGAAATAGTGTATTTATAGTTGACAACTTCTGATAGACGTGTTTATGTACAAGGATTATGAATACCTTATTGTTGGAGTTCAAGGGCTGAAAATTCGTTAATAGCCGCTGTCATGGCAATGCAGCAGTAGGTAGGTAGGTACCTCTAATTTATCTCAACAAGGTGGAATTCGGTGGTGCAATAATACGATCCAATATGTTTAAAAATATACTTATTACTTGAATTACATAAGAATATATTAGTACTTATAAAATATTAAGAAATAAATATTAAGGAAGTAAAGAAAATACAATTTACAGAAACTAAAAATTAAAGCCACAGCCAAATACTTAAACACAACCTAGATTTGAGGGGATGCCTCAACCGATTGTATAGAACTTAAATATTTAAGAATTCGGCCATTTGCCCGCCTGTGTGACATGGTATCTACGAAGAATCACACTACATTGCTTGCGTCTCAAACGCATGTAGGTACCGATTTCACCTCCGAGTTTCAAAGTTACTTCTATATATCTATCAGCTGAAAGACGTCCACTGCTGGACATAGGCCTCCCCCAATGATTTCCACACAACACAGTCCTCCGCCACTCGCATCCACCGGCTTCCTGCTGCGCTTGTGATATCATCGGTCCACCTTGTGGGGGGCCGTCTTACACTACGTCTTCCGGTTCGTGGTCGCTATTCTAGAGCCTTTCTGCCCCAACGGCCATCGGTTCTGCGAGCTATGTGCCCTAACCCACTGCCACTTCCACTTTGAAATTCTTTGAGCTATGTCGGTTACTTTAGTTCGTCCACGGATCTCCTCATTTTTTATTCTATCGCGTAGCCAAACCCAGAGCATAAGTCTCTCCATTGCGCGTTGAGCGACCTTGAGCCATCTTATGAGGCCCATAGTAAGCGACCACGTCTCGGTACCATATGTCATCAAAGATACTTCATTCTATACAAAATTGTTTAGGTCAGAGGTCACGCTGTTTCAGATAGCAACGTGCACCCAGTCCTACCACAATAGGTTATGGATGCAGATTTCAAGGTGAACGCCGGCGATTGCATCATTCTCTGCATACATCAGCACCGCCAACTTATCTGTTCAGGTGTCTAAAATTGGAACTAGAGTTATGATAAGGAAAATGTCGCTCTTTTTTTTAAATGTTGTAAGACAGTGGCGACTAATTCACATGAATATGGTGGGAACGACACTGGACGTCGAGGAAGTGTCACAATGTCATCTCCGATTTTAATGTGCCCACATAATTATGTTAATTTATTTATGAAAATATTCTCAATGGATTCTAGTCTGCTGTATTAATTATTTGAAACATTTAAAGGCGAGACTCATGTGCACCAAATTGGTTTCGAATAATTTATTCGGACGGATGAAGGTTTGGAGCGGGTGGGTTAACGGTTGTATTTTCTTTTGAGGTTCAATTACGGAATGATTTTGTAGCGATTTTATTTCAACAAACATGATTCGAAGTATCATTATCACTAGCTCACAGTGCTGAGGTGAGTCCAGCACGTCAAGTGCGAGCTAACTGTATACTTTATAGTCTACCGTATTTAGACATTTTGTATGGAAAATTGAAAAGCGCCTCTGGCGGACGGTATTTAAAACTTTCAATTCTCCATACAAAATGTCTCAATACGGTGGACTATAAGTATACGGTTAGTTTAGGAATCATCTCGAATAAAAACACGCCTTCTTCGGTTACATGAAAAGCATTTTGATCGATTATTTATCAATTAAACTTCGGTGTACATTTAGCAATTATGCCTTCACCTTTGAGGCAGCCTCGATGGAAATTTCTAGTTAGTCTAGAAGGACACCGTCATCATGCCATATTAATAATCCATACGTCGGAATTAAAAAAAAAACCGAATTAGCTCAATCAATGACCGGTTCCATCGTTAACATATTAATATAATTGGTTGACATGTCACCTCTATTGATATTATTCGTCTTCTTAGCGTTTATCAGGGCCCCAAGTCTGCTAACGCAATCAATTCATAATCGAACAGCAACCGCATAGTAACCGTCACTTTTCACAGATATTGTAGTTCGATTAGGAATCGATTGTGTTAGCAGAATTGGGACCCTGGTCGGTCCCAGTCTACTAATAGTGTTAGAATTACTAGCAACAAGCACTTCTTTAAAAAAATGCTTTCTATTGCCATTGTAAATCGATAAATACCTAAATGAATCTCGGATAAAGCCTACGAACTTTATAATTCGTGCATAAGCTCCCTGAGATTATAGATGGTCGTCAAAAAAGGACTTTTCAATTCGCTCTTTATAGTTGTGTGAATGAATTGTATTGAGATGCTCCAACCATGCCCCAACAAAAATGTCAGAATAACTACGAGCATAATTTTATCGTAATTTAAAACATTCAACCGGTCTTTACTTGGATACATAATTGTAATATAGCTGCAGGTTGCAGACACAGATATTATTATCAGTTTACACATATTTTAAATAATTTATGTGTATAACAATCAGTTGCTATGTATACCGTTACGCGACAAGTTACAAGCGGATGGATGTTTAAATTATCTTCACCTTAAATACAGATATTGCAAAAACGTTTTATCATATCTAATTTATTAATAAAAGGTACCTAGCACTTTGTGCTTTGTCATTTCAACGTTAAGTTAAATCCTGAATCCATGATTTCATAATGCCGTGTTTTTTTTAAACAGAAAAAAAACGTGGTTTAATTGATATGATTTAATTTGATTATGATATTTATTTATATTCTTGAATACTCGTCCATCCAACCCTGTCGACGATACACTCATCGAGCCCTATCGAATGAATCCAAGCTCGATGGGTCTACGAGTAATATAGCCGGGTTCCTGTGGCGACCTTCCTGCTCTATCATCAGGTCCTGGTCACGTGATGTGTGAACCAACTACTCATTCAGACCAATTCAATGAGCCCAAACACTCTACATCTGCTGTAAGTTTTCAAGGAGTTATTTAGTCTACAGACTGCTATGATTGCAGCATTAGGATGAGGTTTTGATATTATTACAGTGTCATCAAATTTATAAATACACCACGACGCGCGTCGGGGGTTAAAAACGCTTCAGCGCATGCCACACGCCGTCTCGCTGCGCTAAAAGCGCCACGCGTACGTAGCATAACGATATAAAAATTGGCGAGATAAGTAAAATGTGAATGAAGGCCGAGTTTGCTATCGCAACTATGTATGTAGATGTGCACGAAACGTATACCTACTTAGTACCAAATATGTGCGGTGTCGATATAATTGAATATAATTATTATATTGCCGATAAACGGATGCGCATACACATCGCGTGATGTGTGAATGTTGCGTCTTATATTATGCTACTTTTAACTGCGCCTACGCAATGCAAAGGGGTGTTACAAGTTTCGCCCGTCACTACACAAAAATAGAAATTGGGAAAAGGGTGGGCAGAAGACACCTTTAATACTGTTCAAAGTATGTGATAAAAATGGTAAATTGAAATATTTTGCAACTCTAAACAGTTAATAAGTGTTAAATAATTTTATTTAAAAATACGACGGCGGGAGACACTAGGTTGAAAATGTCTTCTTATTTATTTCATTCCTCTGATTCCCGCTTCACCATCTTACACCGAACGAGATTCCCTTTACGCTGTATGTGGTGGAAAAACCTTTTCCTCGGTATTATTTTACCTCTCTTTCCTTCTGCGATTGACTTGATGAGTGTGACGTGACGTATATTACAACTCCAATCATCTTTTCTATATATTCTTTATGGACGCTTATTGCATCACAGCCATGATTCTTTAATATGTAGTGTCCGCCTGCATTTCCCACGTTAGCGCATAATAGTGATGAATTAGAAACGATCACGCGAATCTCTAACACATCGGTAACTAAGCGATACGCGAACTATAAAAAAAAATCGCCAGAGAACACACCTACTATACGGTCCCACAACGCAACGCTTGTATTATGGGCACCGTACAATGGACTGGGGCGAACCCAGTATATATTACTTATATAGATATTAAATTATTTAAAAAATATTTGGCGTCTTATGAGCATATAATGGACTTAATCCCACTAATATTATACATGTGAAAGTTTGGATGGATGTTTGTTACTCAATCACGTCGGAACGGCTGAACGGATCTTGATGAAATTTGACACAGAGATAGATTCTATTCTGGAATAGCACATAGGCTACTTTTTATCCCGGTAAAATGTATGGCTCCCGTGGGATAGATTTGTTTTTTAATTTTTCATAGAGCAAAGGATCGATATGATTTACAGAAAAGGACATAAAAGTAAACGACATACTTTTTAATCGCAGGTAACACCGCGGGGCGCAGTTAGTGATACATATATTTACGAGTCTGCTAACACTATTATAATTACAACTTTTGACAGCTTTTCCATACTAAAACTGTCAAATGTGAGAATTGGGATGGCATCGTTACTCCATTGCGAGCTAATTGCATTGTTACACTTACAACTGGCGTCCTACCACTGTGTATTAATTATGGTACCACTAACACCACTATATGGTCGGCACCACTGTATATTTCGACAGTGGTTTTAGCCAGTTAGGAGACCAACACGTGTATGCGATCAATGTACCTTTTCTATGACATAGTACCTATTTGATATCATAGCCCACACTATAAACACCCACCGTGCGAATCACAATAGACGATAATAATTCATAGACTAATTGATTCATATAAAGGGTCGTATACACATTTTCGGAAACAACTTTATGTGTAACAAATACAAAATAAAACATCATTTGTTAAATTTATATTCTTCATCTTAGAAAAAGATACCACCTGAGGTATTTTGTCAGTGTCAAGAACTATTTCTTTCGACTCAAAGAACTATTTTTAAATAATGCTACGAGCATTTTTAGGTTGGGCCTAAAGGAAGGGGAAACCCTATCAGTGAAGTAAACAAGATTGCCCTTAAGAACTTTTTCCTCAAAAGTATATTTTTTAAATTAATTTTAATAATAAATTCCTTTAAAGCGTGCAACACTGTCATAGAATCAAAATGGCGTTACCTACAATCTGAAACAATATTAAATAGTCGGTCATGGGCACGTGATAACAAGTATGAGTAAAATTCATTTTTTATAGAAAATGTATATAACTACGATTTACATTGTTCTTATACCATAATCTATGGAAAAACAAAAATGTGTGTATTTGTTGGTATTAAGTGTGTACAACCGTATTAAATGGTTCGCGTTCACGTGGAGCGAGATAGGATTGACCTTTCACGATATACGCACGCAGATATCATGCGATAAGCGCCTACCTCAATACGATAGGAGACAACATATTGATTTTAAATCATACGGTACACAGACTCAATAGTAGGTAGTATATTTTTCCTTCTATCGCTGGCTAAACTTCCTGGATTGTCTCCATACCCTTTCATTCATATTAATTTATTGCAAAACATCGCAAAAAATTCCCAGTCTGAACAAATGAAGCTCGTTTTTCGCTTGAAGAAAGACCCTTATCCCCAAAACACAAAATGTGTATCAATAAACTACTATAAGCAAATCATCATTCCAACGTACTAGGTCCTTAGACGAAGAAATAATATTATTTCTTCGTCTGAGACTAGGACAACCCAACATTTCATTAATCTTAATACCTACTCGATATTATCATAATCGATACACAGAAGACAAGTCAATTACCATCACCTCGCATTACCAACCTTTATTATACTTAATCGAGTTGAATAATCGTTATCGATAAAATCGATACGAATCTCGTTCGGTGTTCTCACGTACCTTATTTGCATCGGTGGCGGGTCGCGTGGGCCGATGACGTCATGGCGCAGATATGAATGGGAATCGCCTACGCTCCGAGCGGCTGCCCTACTATCATGTTTTAGTATAGACCTATAGTACGTTACATATAGTAGATAGTAAATGCCCCCGCATAATCGCCCGCGAGTATCCTCTGCAAACTTAAAAATGTGAATGGGCGTTTTGGTCTATGGGCGGCCAGGGTCATATTATGAAAGGGCTTTATTTAAAGCCGTTCCTTTATTTTAAGGCTTGTAAGTATTCGTAATAAATATATGACAAATACGTAGAAGTTGGCGACGCAACTTTGTAATATTATATTAATATCTTCGTTTATATCTGCAAGCGACGTTAAGTTATATTATCGCCTTCTGGATTACACGAGTTATCTCAAATTCTTAGAACTGTTCACAATGTTTTTAAGATCTCCGTTTTACCTCGTCCGAACCCTTTTCCTTGTGCCTCATAAAATTATAGCAACTTAACAAAAGATTTTAACGAAGTTACATTTCAAGTGACCGGCCGGCAAGTCTTGTATCGACAAATTTGGTTATAATTTACAACTTGTTTTATGCCATAAACTCTAATAACGTCGTCGAGATGTACGTTTAATTGAATTGAAAATATATTTCAATTCTTCATTTAGCATTAAGAATGGCTCTGAGTATATCTACGATACGAGAAGGTTCTAATCGAATCTATGTTGATACTTTTTGAAAATAATGATGACGATGATCTGTAAAGATCGGGTAAAGATGTTTTACCTCACGGCATAACTGCAACTTCTTTGCTCACCATTTACTTATTTTGTGTCAAATAGGTACTTACCTAGGATATTTATATCAAGTATTTTTATATGTAAGTATATGTTTGTTGTAAGTTAATCTAGAAAGTATTTGTAAGCATGTATCTATTATTAAGTACACCCCCGTCGTAAACATCTCTGTAAAATCCTCTCCATCCAAAGGTTGCCTGGCAGAGATCGCTTTTAGTGATAAGGCCGCCCATTGTGACACTCGCTGTATAAGTTAAGTAGGTTTGTGTAATTTTGTATTAATTTTATGTGGTGAAACAATAAAGAGTTATCTATCTATCTATCTATGACGATATTGCAGATGACTCGCCTAGTCTAGTTGTTTGAGCTTAGCTTCAAGCACAGCGGTTGCTGATTGAACCCATCTGGGTACTCGTTTCTCAATAAGCCCAGATGCGTACCCATGCTCCAGGCAAGCTTTTTTTTTTTAATGGGACTAGGCCCGCCACACACTCCCACCACTGCTACTCCTGTAAGCCAGGATCTACAAGCAAGCTTAGTTTCCGACTGTAAAATTGGTGTTTAACTCATTTATTTTTCATAGCAAAGATACAGAAGAAATCGGGTATCCCTACCATCTGCTCCTACTTTAAACTAAAATAACCTAAATATAATACACGTAGGTACATTAACTAAAATTTAGTCATCATCGCCATTCATAAAAAGCTGCGTTAGGTAGCGCTTTTAGTGTTAAAGCTTACAGCGGAAAATCGTAATTGTTACAAGTTTATAATAAGTTTATATCGCGGTTAGTTGCAGTATATTTAATAATGATACTTGTAGGACGAATTAGCAGTACACACTGCTGGGCATAGCTCCCTTTGTATCATTTAACATTGCAAATTCATACTTAGTTCACTATGGTTGTAATGTTGACCACCGAGACTATACCACATACTAATATCTACTTATATAATAATAAAACTGTAAGCCCTTATTCGCACCCACTGTAGTGCCATTTCTAAAAGAAAAATTGTATATTTAAATAAAACTAATTTTACGGATTTTATCGCGTTTATTTTTTGTTTTTTATTTGTGCACGCTCCGCCTATTATTATATCCTCGGGCTTACATCAATATTAGACAGAGACAAAACTCTGCCCTATAGGACTACTGGCGTGGGCGGACGGCGTGTGGGTGATTCGGGACTTTCACCACCAAAACTATGGACTTCATCATTCCTTATCGCGATATTGCCGTGCGGGCGGACGTTTGATTCATAGTAGAGTAAGGCCGATAGTTTATAGTTTATAGTATGAGAACACTAAGAATTGCATTTGTTGATGTGATTTAATTAAAAAATTAGAGTATAAAATATTAGAGTGGATTTAATCAAAATGTCAAATTAAAATACAAATTTAATATATCTAACATATACCCTTACCGTATGTGAGATATATTAAATTTGCTAGTTCGATAAAAAGACATACCTTTTTTTTAATCGTTGACTTGTTGTCAGCCCTTGGCTTATTAACGAATCACTTTCAGGAGGATACTTCTAACCTAAAACAAATCCCAGATTTTATTATATATTTAAAATTTAAAGGAGCCGAGTTCAAAGTTTACCCTCCCGTGCACTGATGGTGCCCTTTTATACGTCGTTATCGCATCGTGACGTCATGCTGTGTCATCACATTAATGCCCTCATCCGAAAATATTTCAACACGAAGAAGAATAGGAACCAGTGTATGCAGTGAAAATTTCAAAACGGGTAGCAGACATTAACATTTTATTCATAATAATATTACGCAGAAAGCAGTGATAGCCAAGTCGGTAGAACGCTTGCCTCGGTAACGAGGATTGCAGGTTTAAACCCCGGCTGGCACCTCTGGGATTTCTGGATTTCATGTGCGAATCTCATCTTCAACCATGATTATCACTTGCTAAACGGTGAAGGAAAATATCGTGAGGAAACATGCATGTCTGAGAGAGCCCCTGGAAAGATGTGTGAAGTCCACCAATCCGCACTGGGCCAGCGTGGTGGACTATGGCCTAATCCCCCTCGCATTGAGGTGAGGCCCGTGCCCAGCAGTGGGACATTAAAAAGGGCTGGTATTATTATAATATTACGCATAGGAAGGTAAATTAACTTCTGATACTGTAATTGCATGTTCTCATGATCGTCATTTTAGTCGTTAAGGTACTCAAGCTGAATAATATACTTCTGGTTGGCATGAGTACACTTACATTTGACCTCAAATACTTTGGTACCTAATACCACACTTTGCATTCCGTTGCCTGCTGAGCCAACTGTTCATATCAAATTTCATAAAGATTGCAATTATGAAATACCTTTTAGCCTATAAAATTAGTATCTTAATCATCGTTATTGTAAAGCCTAATATAAATGAGGAAATTTTTGACGTTTTAAAATGTTTAATTGAATCACTAATGATTTCTTATATTTACGCGAATACTACATATTGAAATAAAACTAATTTTACAGATTTTATCGCGTGTATATTATGTTTAGGAGGAATTTAGGAAAATAATCATTTAGACCATTTTTGTAGAGAATTTTAAGATCTACAACTTTGGTCTGAGATTTTTTTTTTATAAAACCTACCGTTTTTTGAGAAAAATCCAAAAAACCTAAAATTTTGACCTTTTACCCCGAATAACTTTTGTAGCACACATGGGATCGATGGGGATTTTTAAAACTTTATTTGTAATGGTAAACCCTAGCTAGCTCTCCACCAAAATTTGGCTCTCCGGGAATTTTTGTTATTTGACCACTATTTTTATGTCTAAATTGACCGGACTATTTACAAACTACGAGATAAATACACGTAAATTTAAATTCCAGTTTCGTCTTGAATTGATTACTTTATCACTAAATCTAGCTTCATTATCCATTTCCTCCATACCTTTCCTACTCTGCCTACCCTCAATGAGTCCTTTGACATTTTTATACATTGACAATTTTTATTTTCAACAACGATCAAAAGATTTTTTGTCTGAATATACGAAACAGAGTAAAAATCTATATTTAGGTAGCTTTTATACAGCGCTATATTTCCGTTATAAATTTATTCGACTAAATCCTACGCGTAGCACTGGCATATTAAAAAAGTATTTCCCTTTGCCGTCACAACAAACCTTTAGCCGCAACGATAATAAATCAAATATTATAATCCCAAAGACGCCGACGCGGACGTAAACACAGTACCGGGTGCCCCAGTGAACGGGCCCCGCCAGCAGCGATCTCGTGAATACCTGCGGTGTCGCTCGGACCCCAGTAATTCACAAAGGTAGGTCAGGGTACATCGCAAAAACGGAACAAAGAGACGCCAACCAGTCCTCTTGACCTCCAGACGGCGGCCATTTTGCGTGTTTTGAGGTGAGCGCTCACGTATCTCGTGCGTTCCTATTATTTGGGTCTAATTTTGTGTGGCTCAAATTTTCGTAACCAATCGCGTAGCGCGCTAGCGTTTTCAAAGTATTAAGGTCTAATTAAGTCATAAGGGTGTGTACTGACTAAAAGAGTAGCCTTGCGAGGCTACCTCTGCTCATTCAGTCAATCGAAGTTCATCAGAGGCAAACGGTGGCACTGCCTCGCTCAACCACTCTCATCGGCCATTTGCCTTGTTGTTAGATCAACTGCCTGAATAGCCTAGTAATTAGAGGAGACACCCTCTTAACCGTCAGTTTTCGGGTTCGATCCCACCCTGGCCATTAGACTGTAGACGTGTGCCCACTCTTAGTGCAAGCTATGGATCTGTTGGCGGAGCTTACGGGATTACCATTAATTAATTCGAGCTCGGATCATAATGGAGGCTGCCACGCGCATCGTATGCCCGAACCAGGAGGCTGCGACGTCAATAATACGATGCTAAATATAACAAAGCCCTACACATAAGTGTTGATTTACTAAAGATCGGTCACAAGACACAAATTGTTTAATATTTTTGGAATACTTAAGCACCTCCTAAACTGGATCGCATCACGCAATTGTGCCACCGGCTGGCATAACACTGGCATGCTTGCTTGTAATCAACCTTTTAGGTATTGACGATTAATAACAGCACTTAATCTGAAAACTCCGGCACTGAGCTGTATCTACCACACATTAGAATAATCAGGTAAACGTTTATAATTTATATCCAAAATATGTAATTTTTTCGACCACCATCATACTATAGTGTGTAACTACGTACACATTAAGTACGTATTGTAATTATAGTACACCATTTGACTGGACGATTATCTACAAATTCTGTAAAATAAAAATATTGCAACTTGATAGCTGTTGAAACATTGCAGTGAAAGGTGGTGGAACATTACATTGAAAGCTCTAGACAGGAACGAATTTAAATTCCAACTATGGGCGCGGCTTATTACACGAAACAAACATAAAACGCTTAGTGCTTACCCAAGCTATTCCTAGAAGTGTTCACACGTTACATTGGCATTAATTCAAGGATTTAACTATTATTATTTGTATAAATATGTGCTCACAATGAGTTCTAGGAGGAAAAGACAAAACTATAGGAAAATATTCGTACATACCTACTTTAGTTAAATAAAGTTTTGCCTCCATGTATAAAATAAGCATTCACGTACCTATTCAATTGTATTCTATAAATAATTCTCAATGTATTCTAGTTGAAATAAAACTAATTTAAGGATTTTATCGCGTTTATATTATGTTTTTTACGTTTCTCCCCTCCTCCGGTGACCATGGTTGCTGTGAAGCAGCCGAAACGTCGGGAACGTAAAAAACATAATACAAACGCGATAAAATCCTTAAATAAGTTTAATTTCAATGTGTAGTATTCGTGTAAATATAAGAAATCAATATGTATTCTAGTTGTTTAAAATGTCATACTACGTAATAGCCAAATTTCTAACGCCTGTTCAAATGTAAGATGAATTGGAGATGTAAGTGTTGTTTGTTATCTAAACAAACAAGGGCCTTAGCATACATTTGGATCGTATGCAAATAGAGTTCAAGTGTTTCCATACATTTGCCAGTAAAGCTACGCGTTGCCGCTAGGGGCGCTACTATGAATGAACGGAAAGATTCGATGGAATGCTGTCAAAACTCGTTCCAAACCATGTATTAAGCAGTAATCTACTTTCTATGAAAGCGTGTCTATTTCAATAACATTAGTATGCTTACTAGTGGCAGTGTCGGCGACTTCATATTCCTGGACTTTTACGCCTTACACCTTTTGGTTTTACGAATTTTTGTTTAGTTAGATGTTCAACTTATTTTACGATATCGACATGTTCCAATAAAATCCACAAAGTGTTTGACATTCAGTTTTTTGGCTACCCCGGGTTCGCTCCTCAACTTTCCGGGACACAAATTGCTATAGATATTAAGTAGCTTTTCTATACTCTTTTTAATTTATATTAGTTTGTAAATATTTAAGTTAAATTCTTTGTAATTATTGTATATAATAAACCTCAATTGATTATCTTTAGATCAAATAACGTTATAAACAATCACAATACTAAGATTGGAATATAGTGTCCCCTACGATTGCATTTTTTTTCTCCAAAATATTCAACGTGCAGACACGAACAAGTAAATCTCGTTTTATGTATAACAAGATGCAATCACGTAAATTCAAATGGTCACGCATAATAATATATTAATGTGCGTAAATAAATGTGATAAAATGTGCCGTTCCGTGCTAATTTTACTTTTATTTCAGCCTATAGCAGTTGCCAGGGGGCGTATTAGGAACTCTTATTTCAAGGAAACACGATTGCCAGCCTTAATAAACACGAGAGCTCTGCATCATGTTTACGACATATGTTTATAAATTGTGATGATTGACACTCGTAGTATTTTGTCTGTCTGTATGTAATTTTGACTGACCACGGTTTGAAATAAGATAATTATTATTCGGATATGTATCAGACACATAAAATATGAAATTGCCATGCATGCATTGCAAAATATGGAATTAACAGTTCATAATACGCCCCCCGTTCTATGCAAGCAATGCCCGCCACTTTGTACTAGTGTATATCAATGCTATGCTCATCTCGCGGCAACCCGTTCATTTTCCAAGATGCTAAATATATCCGGGATTTATACACTTTCGCCATGCCTACAGCCATTGCAATATATTCATTTCATATAATGAACTAGCTGATTCCCTGCAACAGCATGCCCGTCGAGTGAAATATATAAAAGAAATCCGCGTGCCAAATGCCAAGCCGTTATTAGAGCCGTAGCTCACAGGAACACCATAGTGATATCTACAGCAGTATCGCAAAACAAGCTATGAAATGTAAGGTGAACACTGAACCGAATACTCTTCTATTGGCTGGAAATAGTGGAGGCGACGGCGTCCTAGCATCCCGATGAGATATAGCCCTTCGGACTTATCGAAGATATTGTGATCAGCGAGTCAGTGGGCTTCACTGTTATACACACACACACACACACACACACATATACAGCCATTTTATGTATATATATATATGAAATTAAAATGGAAAAATTACGGAATTCCAGCAATATGATATGCATTGGCAGACACCGCAGTATTGGATTACACTTAACAGTAACGAAGGAATATTAATAAAACCGTTATGATATACTTGTGACTAATTATTGTGCTATTTCCATGGGACTTTGTGCTTAATGTGCTGAACGACTGAGTAGAATTTGCAGGTATATAATATATACATATACAAATAATGTACCCATTCTTCCAAATCCGCCCCCGGTAGGTATCTTAAGTATGATCATTTTTATCTCGCACTTATAACAAGGAAAACTGAGTAAGTAAGGTGGTCATTAATTATTACTTAAATAAGTTAATAATCAAAGTTATCTATGAAATGATAATGTTTATATTTTTAGACGTACGAAAATCTACAGAAAAGTAAATTGTAATCCATTGTCCTGAACATACTCGTAAACATAAAATTTCACGGTGTTCCTTTTATTTATGATGCTATGCTACTTAGCGGTAATAAATCTTTATAATTGACCCTTTCGATCTGCATGACACAGAATGCTTTTTTTCCTCATATATAAATAAAACCTTTGCAGTAATATTTACTTTTTAAAAATAAAATATGTCTCCATGAAGCAAATTATCCTATCTAGTACTTTCCCTCCGTGCCGCACATACTGTGTATTAATTAATATTAATGACTCGGTCTCCTTGGGAGTTATTGTATATATTTTCTTGTATATATTTTTTTTCCTCCTAAGACCGCACGTGAAAATTGTCTTATATTAAAATTTTCTTTTGTAATTGTATCACTCCTGCTTTCTCATCCCGGCGTTTGGCGAGCTGCGGCCACCGCTTGCGGTGAACTTTAATTATTATTCTTATATACCTTTTTTTTTTTTTTGATTTTTTTTACAAGGGGAAATGCGTTACGCATCCCCTCTCGCCCGGGGGGACGAGAGGGGTATGTGGGACTCCCCGGCAGAGTGCCGGTATACCCACTAAAACCCCTTGGTCCGCCATCTTTGAGGCATATCGTGACATTAGTTTAATTAATATGCACAATAATTAAGCGATAGATATATACACGCATTCGGATCGATTCCTCGAACGCGACAAGTTTAAGTAAACGCCATTATGTTTATAATGATATGGTATCAAAGCTTTTGACGTTCAGGTTTTTTCCCAACGATAAAGCCGGAAGGTTGCGGTTCGATAATGTTATTTCGGTTAAAAAGCTGAAACAAATCGCAAGATAAAACAACGTCCCATTAACGCCTAATTGGTTGTTTTTCATATAACACTTCATTAAAATTATTTTATCCGTCTTACGTAAGCGTAAGCATTGCTAGGGCTGTGTAGTCGAGTACTTTGTGAGGAAAACTAAACTTGCCTTCGAACAAGTGGAACAAGTAAGGATCATCACCAAGTGCTCTTTCAATAAATACCAAACTAATCTACTATTCAACAACATTTCTTCTTCTCTTTTTAAATCGGTGAAAAAGATATGTCTATACTTTTGGTCTAGTCTATACTACTAATGGGTACAAAATTAGGGTGATCTATGACCTAAATGGTACTACAAAATTGAGCATATTTTAGAAGAAAATAAACGACCTCTCTAACTCCTACAAAAATATATAACTACATCTGTCTTGTTGATAACAGTAAACACAATATAAATGCAGTCGTAATTTGAACATGATTTCGTTATTTTATATTCTCTAACTCTAATAACACTGACCCAATAACTAATCAGCCTCAAAATGTCGCCCTCACTGGCATCCGGATGTATTCCAGCGTCTCGAATGTACAAAAAAAAACTCACGACACAAAAATATTTGCGCATCTGGCACATAAACAATATTAGCTACAAAATACAGTGTACCAACATGTGGTCCGGTGGCGAAAAGTGGAACTAGGAAAATGTCATTGATTCTGACAGTATTGTAAAGACAGTAGCGACATCGTCACCAACATAAAAGCTGGTGGAAAAGTACGTAAAGCACGGTGTTGAATATTAACTGGTTGAAATGAAAACAAGACGTGAATGCAGATGGGCCAATGACCTATACTGTTGAGTAACGAATGTGTATGTATTCTCCGCGAGTCTCGGGTAAACGAGTCCGAATTTTTTGAATTCCGAACAAACTGGTTAGTATTTTGGCTTTGAGCACTAAAAAAGTAATATGAACAAGCTCGACGCCGATTATAGCAAGTGATTCCGTGGATACGAATGTTTGATCATTGTCTGAGCATGTTATTTTTTTTGTGTAATGCAAACTAAAGAGATAATTCAGCAAACGATTCTTATTCGTCGAATCGAATATCTTGGAATCGAATCGTTAGGCGGCAAATCGAATGAAGAGCATTATAAGTAATATGAATTCTGCTACAGAGAAACTCTAATATGGTTTTAAAATTTTCGTTACAGTGCTCTAATGCAGCGAGATTCGCAGATCAAGAACCGGAATGTACTAATGGTACTAATGGGTATGAAATAATCGGACGCTCGCTAAACGGTCAACCTTGCTGTAGGTTGAAAGCAATCTGACTTAATGCGATTATAGATTGCAAGCAATAACAAATGTACATTAGGTAGATACCTACTGTTAGTTTATAGTATAAACGACTTCTACATTTGGACGGTTAACTTTCACTCTATAAGTCTATGTATTCTTTATCGTTTTAAATTGACGACGAGGAAATTTGATTTTTTGAATATGGAATAAAAAATAATGTCCATTATTTAAGGAAATTAGTATAATAACTACTGAATTACATTTTTTTAAGGTTCTTAGGATTCAAGCCCGGGACCAAGTACAGGTACAGGAGGCAGGGTCACTAACAACGGTACTAATCAGGTCGTCAATATGTGCATGACTAATATTCCAAATGAGAAGCGGTAATTCAGATTTTTTTTATTTCATTCATTTCAATTTATTTCCAGCCAGCAATGAGATAAAGAATTTTGTTTTAAAAAAAGCCTATAGAAATATTGTTATCATTTGACGCAAACCCACACAGCAATCTTTAGGTATGTACATAATACACATTGTTAATACAAATACATTTTAAAGGGAAAAGTTTCAATTTCACAATGCATTGTTTACTTTACAAAATGGCGGCTAATTATTGGCTATTCGTCACTTTACAACGGCCACAACGGATTTTGAAATATTACTTTGCTTAGCGAGTGTTTCGTGTCTTGTTACCTATTGTATTTGGCGGTGTGTGACTGACTAGCGCTTTCTATTGATGAGTTATGGTTGAAGTTTTACCGCGTGGCATGGAAAGCACGTTAGTTATGCACATTATAATGTCAAACTTGTAATTTGATGTTCTTAGCTTTGCAAATAACTTGGTCATATTTCCCCCAAGATGTATTTTTTAACCGTTACTGCTATTATTATCTACTTAACTAAGTATCCACTACTTTACTGATAGGGTTACGGGGCCTGCTTAGGCCTGCAACTGAATGCTAGAAAAATGTATTATTCACACTATAGAAATAGATAAGCGACCTTATGACGGTAATTAAAAGTTATTTTTGGTATGTTGGTATATCGTCATATTTATTTGAATTGTATATTCATTGGCGTTTCATTTCTTATCTACAACACTCTTACATAACTCAGAGTAAAGAATTATAGGCAGAAAAAAACAGATAAAAGTAAGATATTGTTATTCAAAATGGCGGCCTCGGCCTTGGAGTGCATTTTATTCTCGATGAGTATTTCTAGGCTATTGGGTGCACAGCTAGGATCTATCTAGATCGGATAAGGGTTATATTTGCGTAACTTCAACAGCCAGACGCACATTATGCATAAGTACCTTTTCTTATTCCAATTCTGTTATCGCAATCGCATCATAATCAAGTGGCAATAGCATAGTCAATGACACTTGACAGTTTTTCTCTACTCATCAGGGTCCGGTAACCTGGTAAGCCTATGAACGGGTTTTGATTGGCTTTTTGAACGACTTAACAGCTGTCATATTTGACATATGGTTACCGATTTACTTTGTTTACCTTTTGAAAGGGTTTCAGTTAAGTTGAATGCAACACCCGATAAACCCGTACGAAAGGGTTACCCGTATATCACACACCCATGTCTTTCATCGACAAACTTCGTAATTTCGATACAAACCTAAGAAACGCCTTTATAGAAAACCAAGAAAGTTACGTTATTAAGTCAGTCAATTAATGGGTAACTACAATTTCAAGGAATCCCGAAGTATGAGGTACTACTTGAACGACTGCGGCTCCTTGAAGTACTAGTACGGGCCGGGCCCTGCTACTAATACAATCGACTGTAAATGGTTTTTATCTGCCAACACAATCGACTCATAATGGAATGGCATTGGCATCGTCGTTGTTACTATTCGTACTTTTCACACCCCGTTTTCAGAAAAAAATAAGGCAATACCGCTTTCAAATCTCAGATTCGGTAACAAAACTTAAACTCAAACTGAGAAGTTTAGGTCGCGTTCTGACTCGGTGTTGAAGTAAAGAAAACGATAGACAATTAATATTTGTAAGTATTCTACTTCAACTTTCTTAGTATTTCTACTTTCAGCTCAAGCTTTACAATCATAATAAACGACCCCTTGTTACCACCTATAATATTATTTTTAGAACATGTATTTACCGCCAGCCACTAAACTAAACGTAAATTCCATATTCGATAACTAATAAAAACAACTTATTATTAAGAACTAATATAAACACGCCTGCTGGTCGTTCGAAATGACCTATAAAAACCGTTATCCTGCACCTGATAACCGACTAAATCGAATTACTCTTGAATCTAATTAAATTCCTGAGATCTTTGGCATTGCAAATTAACAGGGTTCTCTTTACAGAACTCATTTGGCAATTTAAATCGAAAGGTAAACATACCTATAGATTTGAATTTAAATTTAGAATAAGGACATTTTAATTTGGTGGGGTTGTTCATGGGTGCGTTCGCCTAGTGACGTCCAAAGTCGCATTCCTTTAGACGAGGAAAATGACTGCAGCGAATTCTCGGAACGAAACGCACCGTTGATACAAACATTGACAATTTAAACAGATTCTGTGAAACATAGTTAACATTCGATTTTAGTTCTATTCTCCCTTTGAATAGAAACTTTATAAAAGTTTTTAAGCGCACGTTAAAGTTTGTTAAGTCTGTGCTTTACGCGGGAAAACATCGCTCTGACATCGATGAGTCAACATTCGAATCTTTATTTTGGTCGCATTCGTGACTTGCTTTTAAATTGTTTAGATTTTTGCATCGACATCGGTTGGTCTCAAAGTTAGCTTGTTTTGATTGAAATGACACAGAGGGTGCCGGCACGCCGGCGCTCTGTAATGCCAACCACACCGAGAATTTATATTCAATTGCTTACCTTTAAAGAATGACTCTAATAGTTTTACTTTCAAACGTAAGCATACGGGCCGATAACTCAAAATAAAGCTTTATGTTGATGTTCTTTTTAAAATGATTGCACATTATTTTGTGTGTGACTTTGCAGCATGCATATATCCAATAGGATCATGGATCTCCTATTCATCCTATCCTCCTCCTATACATCCTTTACAGTGTTCCGCATAGAGAGGTTAACTCTCGCGTCGATAGACTACATAGAGAACTTCATCTTCTTTCCAGTCGATGGCTCAAAAAATCCGCCCTGAAGTTTCTGGCCATGTATTTTACCACCCCTATGGCCCTGTCGGAGCCATTTATGAAATCCTCCCGTGTGCAACTAGTAGATAGAGCTCTAGTAATCTAGATAAATCGTTCAAATTCGAAAAGTAAGGCACTAAACTAACAACTATCATTTCAGAAATATTTTATCCTCCTGCATAGTCAAAAGATCTTTTGCAGAAATCTGATCTTCGCTTACTATTGCAAAACCTCATTCAATCATAGGTTGGTAGTGAATAATTTGTTCCTTTAGTCCTTTATGGGTCCTTCCTTCCGTTGCCGGCAAGCTCTTCCGTCCTCTACTACGCGGACCACACGCCATTGGTCCCTTAGGAATAAATATTCTAATACTAAAGGTCTATTTAAATTTGTAAGCATAGTCAGTCCACGTTAGCTCAAGCTTGGCTTAAACCACTAGCTCAGAAGAATTATAGACGTACTTAACATTTGCGAGCATTCGATTTGGGAGCAAAAAAAAGAGAGATTGAGAGCAACTGTTGTAAACTGCTAACAAATGTTCTAGCAGCCCCCTAAACTTTTTTTATGAATTTTACGTAACTTTGAATCCCAAATAGCCAGTGACCTATTTTTTTCCGTGAAGTTCTTTGAATGTACATACAGTTATTGTTTCCCACCTTATAGGCTTCCCACTAGTGGCTGGTGAAGATAGCTGCATTAGCCATCACACATCAGCTACCAACGCTAGGCTGGAGGGTGATAAAGATATTGACAAGAAGCGAACAGTGAGGCTTTTAACTTGATGTGGTCAACTCTCACAACTTTGACGTCATCTTCTTACAGGTTCTAATCACCCGTATTGTTTGAAGTACATACCTGTTTTTATTTAGTGCTAAGATACCGATCTATCGATTCTCCGAAAGCGTAGATCATGTGGATTCGCGAAACTTTTGTTCACGAGTTCTGCCGTGCCGATTGCTAGTTAAGTAGTTACATAACACGACTTATTTTCCTGTTTGTTGAATATTTAAGGAAATAATTATTTTCGTTTCTTGTTAAAAGGGGAAAACCATAACCCGTATGTAATTATAGAAAAAAAAATACAGTTTTATAAGCACCAGTAAGTAACATGTAAGTATGTTAGATCGGCAAAATAATGATTTTTGAAAATTGTAAATAACAAGTAGGTACCCAAGTTGATTCGTTAATCAATGATTTTTATGTACGCGAATACTACATATTGAAATAAAATAATTTTTATCATTGAAATAAAACTAATTTTACGGATTTTATCGCGTTTATTTTATGTTTTTTACGTTCCCGACGTAAAACTAAAAAAACGACGATGAACGACGTAAAATTAGTTTTATTTCAATGTGTAGTATTCGCGTAAATATAAGAAATCAATATGATTTTTATCGTTAAACAACGTATGTTATTAATGTAAATGGAATGATTTACAATATGGAGCAAACTCTATTCGTTCACTCGTCCGACGATCGATTGGGACGATCGAAAAAGAGCAAAAATTGCAAACACCCAAACCTGTTCTGAACGAAAAACAGTGACTGCAAGTTTTTACAACACCATAGCTGTAGGTCGTTCAACTCATGAAAGGTTATGGGAAGAATGTCCGGTGGCCAGCTCGGCCGGAAACTGACGGTGCGCACCTCAAAGGTCAAATTTTGCTTGTGCTATTTTTATAAGCCGTAACGAAAGAGATAAGCTGACTGATCTGAATTTCTTTTTTTTTTAGTTACGTAAAAACTACCTTACGCTATAAACGTATTGGAATTATACAGTTATACAGTATTTTAATAAAAAAACATTTTAGATCAGGAGGCAAAGTTCTTAATTAACTTAGAGTCCAAAAACTTATCGGCAACGAAAGATTAGTTAGAAAAGGACGTCGCGAAATTAAAACCTTGAATATGACGTCACACCTGCAAATCTACACCAGACATACACAGTACACCACAAACACAAATCATTTGCGTAAAATTTCACTTATGTATTACTAAATAGTATGCAAATGGTGACCACTATCACGGCAGCGCCACCAGGCATGCTGGCAGGAACGGCAAAATATGTTGATTTAGCATAATTTGCCGCATTGTTATTAGCTAGGAGTGTGGGCGCGGATTTCCCCGGTACCGCAATATGCAAAGCGCTTGCACTCTTATCAGGAAACCGTAGTGTAGTATTGACGTAAGCTATCTGTCGCCGACCCGGATGGTGAGGTTCCACTTGACGAGTTGGCAGTGCGTAACCTAAAGTTCTACCTGAAAACTAGATAAGACATCATAGTAGGTATGACCACTCCATCACTACAGACTGTTAAAAAAAACAGATAGCCAGCAGGTAAGCGCAGTTCTTGCCCCGCTACAATGTTATATACCTACGTAGTTACATTGTATCGCAGCAGCTAAAGTAATACAGTATTAACATAACAAGTGTAGCGACCTCTTCAATCTCGCCACAAGATACACGGATGGCGCTGCAGACTGGACATTCAGAACAATTGACAATCTTCCATACAATCCTGAAACGCGCTATGAGAGTTTTCGAGCCCGTAACATATATACAATATCCCGACAATAACCGTGAGGGCATAGCGGCCGCCCCGCCAGCCATACCACCCGCCTGGCTGGAAGATCTTCCCTTTTCCGCTAAACATGAGTATAAAAGCTCAGAGACGGGAGCTCTGAAAAATATATGTACTTTACAATGAATAAAGTGGTATTGCTTTGTAGTGCCATTATAAAATGATCAAAACTTGTATAAAGAATACTGCTCATGGAACTATGGACCCTGTACCAAGCTGTATATATATCAATCTTGTTTCTTCCGATATGATTTAAAAAAAAATCCGGGCTCTGAAGTTATTTAAAATAACTTGCACAAACAGTGTAAGTGCAACAGTGCAGTGATAGCCAAGTTAGTAGAAATATTGCCTCGGTTGTGAACTTGGACCTCTGGAATTCTTAGATTTTATGTGCGAATCTCATGTTCAACCATGATAATTACTTGCTAAGCGGTGAAGGAAAACATCGTGAGGAAACTGGCATATCTGAGAGAACCCTTCGTAAAACGCAAGGAGTCCGCCAACCCACACTGGGCCAGTGTTGTGGAAAATGGCTTAATCCCCCTCGCATTGATGGGAGGCCTGTGCCCAACAGTGGGACATTAATAAGGTTGGTATTATTGAAAAATGTGTCAAGCTATAGAAATAAGGTAAGCTAATTTAAATTCCAAAATGTTGTGGTTAGAGTACAAATTCATTTGATTAAAGTGCTAAGGTTGGTTATTTGTAGTGTCTCAACGTTGAGATCGGGACGGCCCACAGGGCATTATGTAAGAACGTCAAAAGATGCGGTAAAGATACAAAACGAACGTCTCATTATTTTTATCGTTTCGGATATTTTAAGCGATAAAAATACATTAGTCGTGGCTCACAGGTCATTTAGAATCAATCGATATTATAAGTTATTGATTATGTATATTTTAGAAGCGAAGTTTAGATTTATACTTACATTAGAAAAGGCAATTCTATCGGGCATGACACGCTATAAAATATATAAGTTAGTAACAGCAGGTTGCTGTTATAGCGATCTCTCAGTCTTGTATCGTTTGCATAGATACGATAAGATACAGAATAGTGCAGTGATATGACTTGAGTAACGTAACTTTTACACAACATAATAATAATATATATAAATAAAAAATCAGAGTTATTATTATAAAAAAACTTCAGCTTCGCTTCATCAGATTATAGTTTCTATGGGTAAATATACGGTAGTTAATCTCAAATTGGAAAAACAAACCCAATAAAGTCGAAAATTCGACTCATCACGTTTAGAATACCTACAATTTACGTTTGAAATACAATTTGATTTCTCGACATTTAACTTGCTAAAAATATCGACATATATGTTGTAACATCACTACAACAGACTCATCTCATCCCCTGCACGTACCGTAGGGGTACTAACAATTTATAATGAAAATCATAACATTATATTCTATGTTAGATGTGAATTACTCGGGATACAAGCAAAATAATTTTATTAAAATCGAATCAACCGTTTATTTGGTTCATCGTTTCGTGATTTTCTTTCGTTAGCAACGTAACGCGTGCAGATTTTGTAAGCTAAGGATAATTTGTTTTAGAGATTTTGTGAAGCTGATAGTTAGTGTGGCATACAACAAAAGTAATAACGACAAGGAAAATTAAACTCTCAGACCCCCTCCGTAGATCTGATTTCCATCAAAAAAACACGCTTACTACACACATCGGCTTGGTCTATGTACTTAAATATGGTTTTCGCGACACTCCGTCAATAATTATTTCTTCATCTATGGTTAGGGAAAAGAAATAACATATTTATCGCAACACAAACATCGGCGTAGCTTGTAAATCACCGTGCGCCTAAGGCCTCAGCCTCGAATTTAGCGGGCAGCGGGGCGGCGGCGGCGGCAGCGCGGGAGCGGCAGGATCTTATGCGTAAAATCAAATGGACCGGTTCTCGAAAACAGCGGCGCGGCAGCGGCGCGGGGCGAACAACGAGCGCCGCTCCCGCGCCGCCCGCCGCCGCCGCCCCGCTGCCCGCTAAATTCGAGACTGAGGCCTTACTCCGGATGTGTCGTAATTGCCACGTCGCCGTAACGTTGGCTGCGCTGTCTGTCATATCACCTGACAACTGGGTCACAGTGTCAAGAGAAACTATGACTTTTTATCAGCAATGCATTAAATCTAGTTTATGATTAACCGTAGCCATATAAACATGGCTATGTGCTACTCACCGTCGATTATATTAATAGACCACGGTATTTAAATTGTCACTGTGCCTTGCTCGTGTCAGATCCAGACCATCTATAGGCTTCAGGGCTATATATAAAGAAGAAGTAGGCCTAAGTTTACGAATACAATTGACTGCCAAGCTATGCCACGTATTTATATGTGTAATCTGTAAACGTGGCAATTACGCTGCTAATTGCAATAAGTCGATTGCAAACATGGTGCCCAGGCCTTTCAAAGCCGCTAGCAATTAACAGCACGGAAAAAAGCACGGAGTTTGCCTATGAATTTCTAAGAATGTTAGACAAAAATAAATGACTACACGAAATGTACCAGTAAAATAAAACTTATATTACAGCAAATGGGGTCACGCGAGGACTGTCCTCCAGTGACCACGGTAGCTGTAAAGCAGCCAAAACGTCGGGAAAGTATAAAACATAAAATAAACGCGATAACATCTGTAAAATAAGTTTTATTTCAATGTGTAGTATTCGCGTAAATATAAGAAATCTATACGTACCAGTGATGTAAACCGAATATGTCATTATAATCGGATAGTACCTGCGTAGTTAGTTAGTCCCTACAGATAGTTCTAGGGCTACATCTTACCTCATCATCTCCAGCAACAAAGCATTACTGTACATTTCGTCCAATTATGACCGTAACTACGTACATACTGGTCTGTTATAGAGAAACAGAACGAGGAAATAAAGCTCCCATCTGATATAGTTTATCACAAACAAAAGATAAATCTATAAAAAGGTGCACGCAGTTTATACGTAACATTTTAATAGTAAATAACACGGACAATAAAACGGCCGTGTGTAGTTCAACAGTTTGTTTTGGGTATCGTTAACTGCAGTTAAACTTGCGGTGTAAACAATTAGATGTTTGCTTCGCCTTCGTTGTAGGTGGCCCGCACAGGCGAAGCTTATAGGCGATCGCGCGATGGACGACGCAGAAAAAATTACCAAGAAATTTAGAATGCGTGTTCTACAATTTTCTTTATATCATAAAGAGAAAAAACATAATATATCTGTTCTACAACATATACTATCTGTCCAGATATATAAAGGGATTATGAATTGCGGCTTATATAGCCTGTACAGTCAGCAAACTACGGTATAGACCAGGGATTCCCAAAGTGGTCGATATCGAACCCTTGGGGTCGATATCGGATTCCCAGGGGTCGATATTAACGAAAACTGATTTTGGATGTCGCCGAGCCCTAAAAATCGACCATTATTAATTAACACAAGATCTTATTTGAAACTTTCAAGATACTGTATAAGTTGTGTTACGTGTACCAACTTGTTATTAGAATGACTAACTGACTGAATGACTTTAGTAGGAAGTATCATTGTTGTACTATTAAAAAACTCAACAAGTCGATAAGCGGGCACAAGTTCGTACAAGATGAAATTATTATTTTGTATCAATAGGAAAAAAAATAGAGATAGGATTTTCAAAGTAATTTAAGTAAGGTATCAGTTCATTTTGGAAAAGGGGTCTCTTGCCCAAAATTGTTTGGGAATCCCTGGTAGCAGTACAGGCTTTTTTAAACAAATATCTATGATTACGTCATTTACAAAAATATAATCAAAACGGAGATGTGACTAAAAGATTTGTCACTTGTTACAGATGTAGGTAAACATATGATGAATTGTATAGTATATCTACTTTAAAATATGTAACTGACTTCCGAATTCCCAGCCATATGACGTCCGTCTCGGTTCTAAATTTGAATTTTAAAGAGACATTTCTCATGCGTACGCGCAGAATAGTAATCAACTTGGGTCTTAACTAAATGAATCATTTGATTACTAATATGGGCACAGGATTTCATGGAATTCTTTTATTTGTATATGGTGCACACATAATATCGTATACTCACTATATAGCCACGATGGTCTTACTACAGTCTCCGAGTGCTTTTCACATCGAATCTAATTTTGTTGGTCATATGTGTACCTTTTTCAGATTTACAAACGCTTTGGTCGGAAGTAGCCGGTAATGATGGCACGCACTGTAATCAAACAATTCGGATCCTTATACATTGTGCGGTTGTTCTGAAAAGAATCACGTAAAAGGTACTTTAGCCAAGAGCGCCAACATCACGCCTACCCACGCAGTTTCATGAATAGCCAAAGTACAAAAGGTGCCTTTACCCTAAACACGAATGACGTAACGAGAATCTAGAACAAACTACCCACCCCAGAGTGATATGAAATTCTAAGTTATTATTAGTTAATTTAGCAATCAGCTTGTACTTTTTACGAAAACTAGTTAAGATATAACACACCAACTATACCGTCCCACACTAAACCACGCTTGTATTATGAGTACCGTCCAATGGATTGAGGGCGAACTCAGTATATAATACTTATATAGATATAAAACATCCATAACTCGGGTACAAACATTCGTGCTAATCACACAAAGTCTGTCCCTACCAGAATTCGAACCCGTGACCCGCAACACAGAAAGCAGGGCAGGGCAGGGAAAGCACTACCCACTGAGCTAATCAGGTGTCGTCAAACGTCGAGCGAAAAATCTAGAACAAATTACGCACCCCAGAGACTTGAAATTCTAAGTAAGTCATAATTTGTTAACTTAGCAACTTGAACTTTTTTACGAAAACGAGTTAAGATATGCTCTGGCGAAGCCGCTCAATCTTATAAGCAATACCCGGTTATTGATCGGTACCACTAATAATTGAGGTATTTGTCTAGTAAGATCCCCAAGTTGCCTAATCATGATATTCCTATTTCCATTGCCAAATATCCCATGTATATCTCAAGTAAATAGCTGCATGACTCGGCTCGTTTTGAGTAGATACAGAATATATTACGTTCGGCTCGCAACTTATTTTCATACTAAACTTATCCAGCATCAGCTACGCTGTTACCAACTCATTGAACAACATCGATCTGAGCATGCGCTACATATATAATCGCGATCCGCCAAAACATGTTATTAGAAATTTTTATAAACAACTCCCA
This sequence comes from Pheosia gnoma, assembly GCA_905404115.1. Lineage (NCBI taxonomy): Eukaryota > Metazoa > Arthropoda > Insecta > Lepidoptera > Notodontidae > Pheosia > Pheosia gnoma. Next base: position 8,297,696 of record FR989905.1, read on the forward strand.
GTGAATCAGGTTACGATCGATATAGTTAGTTTGTAGACTTTTATAGTAATAATATCGTCTGCCGTACACAACAACTGTACGGTTCCAAACCAAGCAATGGGCACCGTACCATGAAATGGGGGCGATCTCGGTACACGATTCTTGAATCGATATTAAACAACCTTGACCTTTCACCAGTGCTAACAGAGAGAAAGATTCTATTCAAACTTTTACCCAAGACACCGCGATAAGAAAAGTTTTCGCGAATCACCGCCGAACCTGTCAACAATACAATTTGAGCAAAAACTTTGGCCACCATTCCGGAAATATCTACTTGACTCGGAACCCCTTAAAATCGTATTTATGTTATTGACGTTTCCAGAATCAACCCGCATGCTGCAGCCGACAACTCCACGTGTATTATTTTTAGGATATTCTACTACTTACAATGTTGCATGCACACCGCTCGATAAGCGTACAATTAAGGCGACTTCTTTCAACCGGGCCTCGGACCCACCTCGCTCGCTCGTTAGCCAGTTGTACCCGCTATCTGTTTCTATCTTTGGTCCTGTTCACGTGTACTGTTACTGCGACGGCATGTCAGGTCTGGGGGTGTACTACGAACTCTCATCATCATCTCTCATCATTTCCTGGCTATTCATTTATCGGCCTCAAAATATGTTATCTGTATCATTGAAATAAAACTTATTTTACAGATTTATCGCGTTCATTTTATGTTCCCGACGTTTCGGCTGCTTTACAGCCACCATGGTCACGGGAGGACTGAGGTGTTTCACGTTCTTGTGTCCTGGCTTGAACTGGTGTACCCTCATATTTAGTTGATGCTGGCGTATCTATAAAATATGTTTTATTTCAATGTGTAGTATTCGCATTAATGTAAGAACTCATCATTTGTATCATATAAAAGTAATAAGTTCTCGCTAGATAAAACTTTGTCCCAGTCTGTAATTGTAATTTCGAACGTCAACGTCAGGCAGTTCACATACTGCTTGGAAACAAAAGTTCATAGTATGCCCCTCGGTAGCTATAGAATATGGAACGGTTTACTATTGTTCGGTTGGCCAAACTGTCTGATGCTCTAAGGAGCATACTGAAGCAATAATATGAACATACCTTTTTGGAAAACATTTTATTTTTTAAATTTTGCACGTGTGCTACGCGGAAAAATAAACCTCGGGTAAACATGACAAAGTTGATTTTGAGGCTAAATTTTGAACAAAAAAAATAAGATTTCGTCTCAAATCGAATCGAAGAAGTATATAGGATCGACCAACAAGCAATTTTGTTTTTAAATAACACCGGTAGTTGTCCAAGACGGAAATTCAAAAATTATAATGTTTTGTTTGCTAATGAAAATTATGATGGGCTGGAAAATTATGAACAGCTTTTTGAAATTCTCCATCGCTATTATTTATTTATATTCCTATTTATTTATACTGAAAAGAACATTTGTAACCGTTGACACATTTAACTTCATACAATAACCAAAAGAATATTTCCCACGGCTTCCATTGGAACAAGGCGAGTGTCAGATAAACCGCAATGAAAGGATGGGGAAAGGCCGATGCTGAACTAAAATTGCAAAGCAAATTGTAACTGATAGGTTATCTCGAGCGTAACATTGAAAAGCAATTAACCTCTGCGCTCCGATACACGCTTGACCGATATATTTCGGCAAATCAAATGAGGGGTTGCCAATGTTGCCATGTTTTTTTTTATTTTTTTTATTGCAATATAGGCAAGAATTTGATCTCGATCTCACCTGATGGTAAGTGACGATGAGATCTACGATGTAGCATACTTGCCTAGAAGGTACCTGTTCACTCTCGACCATGTGCGAGGTTTGAATATGTTCACCAAGTATACGCCAACTTAAAGGCATTTTTAAAATTTGATATTGTAAGGTTTGGCTTAATTGTTATCTTCAAATTGAACAATTACAATCACAGGAATAAAAAATCTCCGAGAGCACAACAGAACCTAAGAGCTTTAGAGAGAACGCAAGTAGAGTAGCTTACCTCTGTCGACAACTGCGACCATTTATTTCATCAACAGTATGGTAAAGGCTTAATGAAAAAAAAACTAACAAACGAAGCAAATACCCGGCAACACTCGGCTCAAACCGAACGCCACCGGCGGCCGGCCGTCCGTCGGAGATGTCTTTGTAACGACGTGCGGTCCGATAACATTGTTGACTGCGCTTTTTCTATCGCACCACGTGTAAAGCATAACGGTCCGGATCAGAATGTGATACGTATCTCAGTTAGAACAATGAGCAATGAGACTTCAACTCTGGGGACACAGAGTAGATGGATCGCAGAGGTTTGTAATCCAAACCAAAATATAGAGGTATAACACAAGTATTGATTACTCTTTATGCGTAGTTATTTAAGCAATGAAATTACAAAAAGGCTTATATTTAAATAAATAAAAAAAAATGTTGCCCAATGTTATATTTTCAGAAATACAGTCCTATTTCAATTTTTTTTCATAAACTCATGAAATGCATTTTGAATATTTTTGCATTTTGTTTGCTGCATACACCATGGGTGCTCTGGGAAATAAACATGTTTAAAGAAAGGAAGACATTTATGCACTTAACTTTTGCGTTTAGTCACAAAAAAATACCAATTCAATTAGTGCTAATAATGTTCCCAAGCCTCGGCACAGTCATAAAAACATCGGCAGGTCGCGTGTTTAGGTCCACATTCATCAGAGCTCCCACTTTAATATGCACACGCAGATATGTCCTCTTGAAAAATTCAAAGCTCACTGTCCCACGCGTCTGACCGGCGCGGGCGGGCCATGAAGTGAGACGGACAGACAAACACTATTTATGACATCATCATTAAATATCCTGTATACTCCATATTGCAGATAATTGAGTATTAGTAGTGGATAATCAAACAAATCGAACAAACACCTAACAGAGCAAATTGCGAAAAAATCATTTTCGAAAATTTGTTAAGTCGGGAATCGAACCAGCAACCACCTGGTACAGTGAGCCCAGTGACCTACACTTAAACCACAAGACCAAGTTGTATTCAACTTATATTTGCATTGCATTACATACGTATTTCTGAAGTTAAAATTAAAGCTTCCCGAAAAAAAACAGTGAGTATGTTATGAGCAAATCGATATCGATTTGTCGTACGTCGTTACGAGTAGCTTGTAGTGTAAGAGTTACCCCTTTTACAACTTTGTTAAACGTCATTTTTTTTTTAAATTACATTATAGGCAAGTATTTGATCTCGATCTCACCTGATGGTAAGTGACGATGAGATCTACGATGGAGCATACTTGCCTAGGTAGGACGGCGGCAGTAGATCGAGACGCTACATTCACTAGGCACATGCAGCGCAACTGATCTGACCCGCCATCCATGAATGGCAACACCGAACATCATGCCGGAACACGGCTAGGCCGCTTGGCGACATGGCTTTGTTCAGTGGGCGGTGACTAGCCACGGCCGAAGCCTACCACCAGTAGAGTTGTCACCTGGTTGGCACCACCCAGGGTCACGTGTAGGGTATCTCGAGGGTACTTAATTCTCCTACGGATAAGAATTTTGCTGTGTGCAGTACTATATGACTCAATAAATTGGGAGGTTAGTTTACTACGAGAAACTGTTTTCTATTAAAATTAGCTGAGCTGTTATCAGCTAGCTATCAGTTACTGCAAAGCGGACTAAAGAGCAGTTTCACAATGCAAATTCGCAGACAGCGAATCTCGTGGCCCGCACCTAATGGCTGGCGTTAACAACTCTTTATGCAAATATCTGCATTAATAACAGATATGTAGGCGATTCTTTGTCGTGATCCGTGCGGCCATTTTATTGAAACGGCGTTCGTGTTTTCAAATATTTATGAATCTAACGCTGACTTTTGATGGCTGATTAACTCTATATTTTAATTAGTTGGATAATGGTAAGTTTGACGTGTCATACAACACGTGAACATTATATTAGATTAGATTATAACCTGACTTAAAGTTTGTTGATAAAATGCTAGCGACCCGGGGGTCCCAGGTTCAAATTCCGACAGGGACAACCTTTGTGTGATAAGCACGAAAGACAATATAAGGATTTCTACGCAGATTTCTCCCCCTCACCTCCATTGCACGGTACCGATAATGCAAGCGTCTGCCGATATTATTATTTTTATAACAAACCCTTTAAATAGCTTAACACCCCCAGCTATTTAGTGGTAAAACACTATTCCATCGTGTTAGCACTACGACCTATAATATAATATAATATAGGAAAACATGTCTCGTGTATTTTCGGTCGTAATTAATTCCTACCCACGATTCCGCCAAAATCGAACAATCTTATATCACCCGGATACAAAAAACCTCACACATTCCAATTAAAAGATATGCGTAGGTCAGTTACCAATTATCTGTGTTTTTTTATATAGTTCACTCGCGTATTTCACCTCAACTATCATGAATTGATACATCACGCCAACTCGTGATAGCACTCGTCAAGCCATAATTTTTGTTGTACTTTGTCTTGTTATCTATATCTATACATCTATACATATAAATAAAATTGGAGTGTCTGTTTGTAATATTAAAATAACCGCTTTTTACTAAGTGCATTTGGATGTATACACGTTACCTATACCGAAACAACATTTTTTACAATTTTTGTGTGTCTGTCTGTCTGTCCGTCTGTCTGTCTGTCTGTCTGTCTGTCTGTCTGTTTGTTCCGGCTAATCTCTGAAATGGCTGGACCGATTTTGACGGGACTTTCACTGGCAGATAGCTGATGTAACAAGGAGTAACTTAGGCTACTTTTATTTTAGAAAAAAAAATAGGATCTCACGAAAAAAAATTAAAACCAATGTTGCAGCGCAGCGCCTGATTAATTTTTATAACAACAACCTGCAATGCCGCGGGCTCAGAATGGGCGAGCAGGCTGTTGTCAACGGTTGGCTTTGTTAAATACCACGCGGACGAAGTCGCGGGCAACAGCTAGTACTTATATATAAGTCTGATTGTCTATAATTGACTGCATACTACGCTTTCTTCAAGACGCAGAGGATTTCAATAGACCCCTGTCTTAGTACAAGTTTTGATCATACCAAATACCGGTCGAGGGATAATTTTATTCCATACATTTGACAGGAGCCCTATCGTAAACATGTTGCTTTACTGGTGAATGCATGGAAACATGCGAACCATTCAATTCGAACAGTATAATAGCACCGTAGGTAGTGCCCGCAGATGCTATCACCTCTGAATCCGAGCTTGACCTGTGCACTATCTGTGAGAAATGAGAGTAGATCCGGTTGGCAACGATTTCGCTGCTACAATGTTGCCTAGGGTTCCGTTCCAAATTTTATACGGTTCACTTTTTACATTAAAACTTGTATATACATAGATTTTTACCATCATGAATTTGGGAGAAATTTGTAATTAGATTACCAGCAATTCTGAAGGCCTAGGGGCCATGGGGCATCTTTGCGGGGTTCACTTGGCGAAGGCTCCAAGAAGGTTGACTTTGTGTCGTTTGTCATTGATTTTGTTGCGTATTGTTAAGTGTGTATCTATTTGAAAAAATACTAATAAAGTTATTAAGTCGTTACTAATAAACTTATGGGTAAATATTTTCCAAAAGTAAATCCCACTAAAATTATAAATGTGAAAGTTTGGATGGATGGATGGATGTTTGTTACTCAATCACGCCAGAACGGCTGAACGGATCTGTATGCAATTTGGCATAGAGATAGATTATAGTCTTTTTATCCCGGTAAAATGAATTATAGGTACCGTAAAATTGACTTAGGGCGAAGCAATTATGTATATTAAACATCCATGACTCGGATACAAGCATTCATGATCATCACACAAAGTTTGTCACTACCAGGACTCGAACCCGCGACCCACGGCACAGAAATCAAGGTCACTAAAAAAATTTGGCTGTAAGCAACCGCGGTACCATGCCTAGTCCTTACTCCCTTCCTTAAATGGTACAAAATATTAAATCAAAACAATCCTAACTATGTAGGCATATTAATCTAACCTTTCCGTACTTAATGTCATACGGAACCGTTCCCAATAAATACGTCTCAATTATTTTTTTCTCGATACGATAGGAACATGCATATCGCCGATTGACCACCGACAGACAGGGTCGGACTAAAGACATTTTTTGCGGCATCGCCGAATAAAATTAATTAATATGCGCGATGAGATAATAGAGGGAGATAGGAATGGTTACCGACCTCGGGTACCCACACCTCATTGCACCATACGAGTAATTGCCATATTTTGTTATGTAGTTTAAAAATAATCTATCTATACTAATATTATAAATGTGAAAGTTTGGATGGATGGATAGATGGATGGATGGATGTTTGTTACTCAATCACGCCAGAACTGCTGAACGGATTTGGATGAAATTTGGCACAGAGATAGATTATAATCTGGAATAGCACATAGGCTAGGCTTTTTATCTGGCTTTTTTTATTATGTTTTTTAAATATACTGAGTAGAGAATGTACCGCTTCTTTTTGGGGACAAGTTTTTACCTACTCCAGCAGGTTGAGGTATAAAGACCTCAGCGTTGTATGAACTAGCTTAAACGGATAACGCACAGGGCCCCTAGTCTCAGTTCTGAACGTATTCAAATATCGATATAGAGATGAGATGTTTTCATATATTTGTACATAATGGTGCACATTTTTGCAGCGATGTTGTTGTGTGTGATTAGTATCTATGACAAAATTCGATCACTCGAATTGTATTTTATGTTTTCAAAACTAGTACTAAGTACTAATCCTTGCTCGATACGTAAAGGTAATCGTAAAAGTAATCTTAGCATGTTGTATTGTATAGAATATTGAATTCATATATTTACGCGAATACTACACATTGAAATAAAACTAATTTTACGGATTTTATCGCGTTTATTTTATGTTTTTACGTTCCCGACGTTTCGGCTGCTTTACAGCAACCATGGATGGTCACGGGAGGACTGATGTTTAAGGCGTCCAAGTGTCATAGTTTAAACTGGGGTACCCTCATATTTAGTATGTATAAAATAATTCTATTAAAAGTTAGTTTATTTGCATGATTTAGGTAATATCGAAAACTAGAAATGATATCCGAAGTAGAAAAAAGTTACCAGCTGATTTATTTTGGACTCTATAATCATTTTAGAAAGAGCTGCAAGATAAACACATTTACCCACTTTCAACACACGCAATAGGTTAAAAATACACATAAAAAACGAGTTTAATGACCGTGTAATTAATTATTATTACCCGACGATGGAATATTTTGGTATCGCGAATGCTGTTTTTTTTTATACGCTCACGTCTCGAGACCGTCGAAAAAAACTCATTTCAATATGGCGTACGAGACAAACGAGTCTCTAAAACGAGCGACAGGTATGTAAATAATGTAGTTTCATCATAAATTGTTCGATAAATAGTCTTAGTTTTGTATTCAAGGGCATGTTTGAAGGATGATCCTTCATTTGGCATAATTATTTCCCGCTTAATGTCATCGGCTGTCTGTGCTGTGAAGGCCACCGTCTTCGTGGCTCGAAGTGCGGAGTTCCGCCTGATGACTGATGTGTGACTGTGTCGTTTATGTAATATATTTAATAATATGAGGTGCTACAATAACATTATAGTATACACTAAGACGGTCATCCATCGGTAGGTCATACAAGTAGTATTCCCAAAGAGAAATCAAATTATTTCAAACTAGCTGTCCTGGCGAACTTCGTACCGCCTCAGAATTAAATGTATGAGAAAATAAATTATCTTTATAATAATTATTTTTTGTGATTATTTAATAGTTATTCTACTATTAGGAGCGGAGACAAATTCAAAATGAACACGACTTTGTTTTATATTATACATTGTAAAATAACACCACATACCTAGGTACTAAGTTCAAAGTGTAACATTACTGTTTTGCTTTCTCTTTAAAGAATCAAAAACCATTCACACATTTTTTATAAATACACGTGATCTACATGACCTACTCGCTAGCCCCTTAAATATTTTACACAATTGTTGTAACACCTTTTACACAGGGTGTAAGGGACATGGTAACGAAAACTTTGGGTAAAGGTTTCACTTAATACCTATATAAAATTATAGAGATAATTTATGTCAAAAATCATGGGTTACAAATGTTGTAATTTTGAGCGCGCAATGTATTGTAAATACGCAATCACAACAAAACGCTCCACGCGATACCCGATTCGCGCCAGTGACGAGTGCGCTTGAGGGTATCGATTTTTTATTTACATTACAGTTTTAGTTGGAAATTAGTAATTATAGTTTATGAATTTAAAATCACGTTGAGATAGACTTATATTATGATAAAATTAATTTAAAAAAAAATGCGTAAATTCATGAAATGATTGACGGAAAATTTCAACTTCTCGGGGTCCAGTATTATGAGCTGAATCCATAATATCAGATTTTGTTAAGTTAAGTCACTTACACTCTGTATAAAGCTCCACAAAACACAGTAAGACACTCATAGCAAACAAATAAACTTATGGATATAAATATTGATGATAAAAAAACATTGAAAATTTTAATGATATTATATCTACGAATATATAAACTATTTGATTAAATAAATTATCTTAAACACACTTACTAGTTATGACATGATCGTAGACGCTAATTACTGAGAGTGACATCCTTAACAATGCCATTTTGTCGTTTTAACCTTTAGTCTTTATATATGAAGTCTAGCTGTCCCGGCGAACGTCGTACCGCCTCATTATCAAATGTATGAGAAAATGAATTTATTGGTATTTTATGAAAAATTTAAACAAATCTATCCCACGGGAACCATACATTTTACCGGGATAAAAAGTAGCCTATGTGCTATTCCAGACTATAATCTACCTCTGTGCTAAATTTCATCCAGATCCGTTCAGCCGTTCTGGCGTGAAAGATTACTCTTTCACGTCATCCATCCAAACTTTCACATTTATAATATTAGTATAGTATTACATTACATCTGACGTGATTTTGGCTCCATGACAGAGTATGCCGTTTAAAGAAAATACGAACAAAATTACCCAGTGGCTTTACGATACATTTTGCAGTTGAATATTGATTTGTAGTGGTTTGTAAATAATATAAAATTTTCTATAAATCAAAAATAGATCAGCCGACCGTACTATATGCGCATAAGGGCCGTTTATTTATATCATGATTTACAAGTTGAGCATACGGTCTAAAAAAATTGGTCAGACTATTATGACCGATTATTGGTCACGAAATGACCCATTATTAATTAGGTAGAGTAGCAAAGACTCCGTGGAGGAAAGATCAATTCAATTGTTTTCCTTGATCGTGAACATTACAGTACACATATGTCACATGACCGATTTAGTGGGTCATCTCGTGACCGATAATCGGTCATACAAATCACTATAACACGCAAAGAAATCTCGAAGCTAACATATGATAGACAAATCAACGTCAATATCTATGTAAGTAAAATAAGTATCTGGACAACAACTCTTCAAATGCCAGTCAAAACTTTGATGAACACCTTCATTGCAACCACTCAATCTATGCCCAAAAAAAGGCATAAAAAACAAACAAAGCTGATCCCACGGCCATAAAACTGACAGACGTAATAACATATTCCCATATAATTGTTCAATCGATATTGACAATACTGTGATGTAATGACTCGTACAGACCAAGCGGAGGCAGCGTGGTCAAGGCTAATGAGTTACGTCACTATGAGCACTACTCAAAACCACCTTAAAGGAGCATCCTCGTAGCGAGCATTCGAATACGAACGTTTGAGCAGTGAGTATGTTCAACTGAGCCTTTAAAAGTTCGAGCTCCTTTGTTAACAAAGTTGCATAGACTACTCAAAAAAAAGCTCACATAACTAATGATAGCTTACGAAAAAAAAATGTTCCAACGAAGTGAAACCTCGTTGTCTAATAAGTACTTTATAAAAAAAATATTCTATGAAATTCACTGTGTGTTGATTGGCGTGACATGGCAAGGCGCATAGTATAGATATCATATAGTTACACACGTTGTTTGCGCTCGCCGATACGTTCATACTATTACGTTTGTTATTGAGCACTCGTCCGCGTTGTCTGTACATTACGTAAGTAGCCGGCAAAGCAATGCCAAGGCCCGAGTCGTTGACCGACGTCGGGCGGCTAATTGCAGTCGCCATATTTGCTATGGACAATTCCGGACAACGCTTTGTATGGATTTGTTTGAGATTTGATGTATGTTATTCATTTGAGGCGATGTGAGTTACTAGTTCGGATATCTCACACTATTTATCATTTGTATTTATAAAATTAACTAGTGTTTGCCTGCGGCGCCGCCGCTCGTTTTATTTTTGGACTGAAGTCCCGTGAACTGTTTTTCATTTGGGTTCCCACTTACTATGTGTCTGCTGTCATCTATCTGCCTAGCAGTTCTGTTTAACACTAATATATAAATTAACCAACATTTTGCAACTGATAGAAGTAAAACAATTTGAAACTAACATTTTCTGATTCCTTGACTAAGGCAGCTTCTGAATAGTTCTTCTCTAGAAGCGCAATCTGCAGGTGTTTTCAATGTATCTTAGAAGTTAAAATCACATAGAGGCCACAGAAATTAAAAATATAATGTGTGAGCATTGTAGCCTAAAGGGTCCCATTAGAACGTTCGGATTGCGCTTGAGAAAACTTACTAAAATGCTACTGCAATAAGTCGAAACCGGATAATTCCGGTTTCTACGCAAGGAATATCCATCCGAGTCCGCCGAGCGTGGCCGCCTGATCGTTAATCCGTCTTAATCAGTCACCTCCACGGCTGCGGGCGTTTACTCGGATGTACTTTCATTATGTAATCGTGTGCATCGGCAATCTGACATCGCGGGGAAATATATCCCTTGAGAGTTTTTAAACGCCGCGTTTGTTATTTGTTATAACCCCGCAAAGTGTATATTAAAAAAAAAACCGAACCCACAGAGGGTCCCGGAAGTGGATCAAGGTTGCAAACCTTGAAGGTTGAAAACCCCAACACTTCCGGGACCCGGCAACGAGCTATTTACATGGGACCTATGTTGATATCCCAAAAAATCAACTTCCAATAGGTACCAACTATTAATTTATGTCAAAAAAATGCTGATATACAAACCTAAATACATACGTGGATTTATATTCCTTTTTATTAAAATAACATAAATAAACTGGAAATTACGCAATCTGAAACTGTAAATGCGACACATCGGCCCCTAAACGGGCGTCAGCCCTTCACCTCAACGACCGACAACAGATACTCTGACCCTACTTTTTGTCCACGATAAGATTTCATTGAAGTTTGTACTTTTATAGGCTGTAAAATTTTATCGGCGTTTAGTCAAATAGTTTTTTTTTTGTACAGGTAGACTATAGTAACGTATAGAGTAGGTATGTGTATACGACTGGGACATTTGCATTCATAGATAGGGCTTATGCCCATGTAGTTCAAAATGTTTACATAGAAATGAGAATGCTTGTCCGAAGAGGACTTCAGGTCAGGTTCAGGTATTTTAAATCATTCGGAATCGACATCGGAAACAGATTTGAAACTTTCTGATGTTGATGTCGCTCCCAACGAGCATTCTGATGGAAAAAAAATGAAAAAACGATTTGGTATTGTCATCACGATACATCGAAGCTAATCAAATTTGGAAATTTTAATAGCGATTGCGGTAATCAAGTTCGGAAGTTTTTGATTCCGTTTCCGATATCCAGATATTAAAATCGGAGTTCTTATTAAACAGCCGCCAGAATTCTAACAAAGCAGCTATCTAATTGTTAGATGTAAAGAATAAAAATAATCTACAATATGTCTTAGCATATCAATTATCAAAAGAAAGTTACCCAATTAAAAATGTAGAACTACTTTTTCGAGTCATCAAATATAATTGCCGTCAAACATCCCGTGTGCTTTACAATAACACATGCAAGGGTCAAAATCCTTTGTCAATCGACGCCTTAATTGGTTGAATTACATCGTATTATTCCGTCGATGATGTCTATAGGTAAACATACGGATCAATGTCAAGGAATCATGCCTTAAATAAGCTGACGTGTGACGCGATGTACATGCGTTTAGTGGGGAGTTCCAATGCAGAATTTCGAAAAAGAAAATCGAGTGAACGGCAATATTAATAGAATGAAGGATGATAGGTTTTTAATAATAAAACGATTCGGCATTTAAAATTAAAAAGGAGTTAATTACTTTGAACGTGCGTGATTGAAGATTTAGTACGTTTTAATTATTTATTTCGTTGATTCCGCATGAAAATATGTTTAGCGACTAATAGCCAGAGAACCTCAATTTCTTTTGTCAACGAATTAAAGAAAAATCATACACCTTGTTTATAGAAGTATTAATCAATTGACAATAGCTTTGCTAAACTTTGCAATACTATTTTAAACGAGCAAAAAACTAATATACATAGGAGATATAGCGTAAAAATTATCGCTCGTTTTTAATTGCTTCCACTTTAAAATTACGTTTTCATAGAACCAAGGGACCAATTTCGAGGAGCGTCCGCCACCTGTCCGACATTTTGCCAATATTTCTTATTTATTCATCGGTGGTTACTCGTCAAACCGGCTCTCGATTCTAAAAGTCTAAAATTAAAACGTGCCAAACAATCAGAATAGTATAGGGATGCCACTTACTTAATAAAAGATTTAAAATTGAAGGAAGGTAACGAATGTCTAGCAATACATTTGTTAAAGAAAAGAGAACTCCTTAAAATAGGACGACGACGACCTGATTAGCGCAGTGGGTAGTTACCCCGCTTTTTGTGGTGCGGGTCCCGGGTTCGAATCTGACTAGGGACAAAATTTGTGTGATCAGCACGAATGTTTGTACCCGAGTCATGGATGTTCAATATCTATATAAGTATTATATACTGAGTTCGCCCTCAGTCCATTGTACAGTCAACATAATACAAGCGCTGCTTAGTGTGGGACCGTATAGTTGGGTGTGTTCGTCTGGTGATATTTATATTTGTTTATAGCTGTCATACTTAATAGTTTCCAATTTATTTGGAGTAGCAAGAAACAGCAGCAAGAAATGGCGAGAACTAATCCAATGCCTCGTAGCAGATGCTTCAACTTGGTTGTATCAAAGGGGGACAGAGCTAAGACAAAAATACCCAGCTGCGGTAAGTCTTATTTTCACCCTCCGTCGGGCAGCAAGAGACTTTAGTCGGAGCAACTGCTAGGACGTACGTACACGGACATTTTATGTAAACACGACAACCCTACACTGGAAACAACTTTTCATTTCAGTTGTCCCCGTTTCTGTCGCACGCATTATGCTAATAGTATTACTGCTTCCGGCCGGCGGGGCGGGGAATCCTATTTGGGTTCTGCACAATGTTTTGTTTGCAATCTCCTCGTACGTACCTGTTTTGTTTGAGATGTCGAATCGTCACGTCAGTGTGCGGGAATTAAGACAGAAGCAATGTTAAGTGGAATCCTTCAACTTACCACAGAAACATATGGAAATGTAATCTAGCGCATTCTAAGGGCGAGACATTCTCAATACATAAACAAAATTAAATAGTACAAGGAATGCTGAAGGCCGCAGTACACAACGCACATGTCGTGAACCACTGAATTAAGGGAACGGGGAAGAAGAAACTATAATTTCGTGTAAATTTCAAATTTCTTCATTAGCTCACAGTCCACTATTGAATCCACAGATATATGAGAGGAGATATGTTATGAAAGCGGTGGGCTTGCGCACACATTTGGCCATAATTAGGCTAACATAGAGTTTTCGCCGTCAGTCGACTGCAACTGCACGTCGGTATCGGAGCTCTAGCTTTTTTTTTAAATGCCGTGTTATTCCGTGGTTGTGTGCAAAAATACTAGCAGCAAAGGGAACTACGCGAACGATGGAATCTCATTTCACTAGCCAGTATTAAGTATTTTATTTATTCGTCTTTAAAATCATTAAAAACAACAAATCAAAAAATATTTGATGCCTTTATTATGTTCTTTTAGTTTTTATGTAGCACAACGACTTTTTAATGTTTGTACAAAATACATGGCTCTTTAAGTACCACCTATGTTCGCTACTGAGTGAATGTGCGGCGCAATGGACAGATCGTCTAACGATACTTTGAATAAACTGGTGCGTCGCGTGGTACGGCCGCTGTATACGGCGACGACGCAGCACGCACCGAAGAGACTTCGTATTGGTTGGTTTTATGTAATTGCATGTGTTTTGCGGCGAGTGGTGGGGAACAAAACGGAGACAGCGAGTTCCCATACATTTTGAACCGCACGGCATATATCTCGTGATCTGTGATTGAATCCGAAAGAAAGAAAAGTTATCTATGTCCCATATACTCTCAGATGATGTATGTAAGCTACAAAAAACAATCAAGGACTTCCTGCAATGGTGCAGGTTTGAAAATTCTACGTCTAGATTTTGTTTAAGTCTATGGCTTTAATATAACACTTTTTAGAATCTAAATCTATACGCATAGCCGGTTTTAATAAGCAATGATACGAGATTACCATCTTGTCGGATACAATTACCGATTATCTACAGAACTTTAGCGATTATACATAAGTAAATCACAACAGAAATTCAAATAACATCCAACCAAATAAATTGATACTCTGTATAAATTCGTGGTATCGATAATATATCAAGATTTGATGACTTATCTTTATTTCATATACATATTTATGATGTAGGTGACATTAAAAAAAATGATATTATATTTTTATGTGAATTGTTTTACGTCAAAGCGTACAGATCATAGTGCACCGACAACTGGATTCAGCATCATTTAGATATAATTGGCCTAAATGTCACCACCGCAAACGGCCAACGAAAACTTGATACATCCAGATGGAACCGCAGCTGTATTAAAACATGCAAATAGATATGCAATGTAAATGCACTTTGCTTCATTTTTAGAGGTGTGATCACAAGATGCAGAAAGGGTCACAAAATCCTTGTTAAATAAACAGCGTTTTCTTCTAACTTCTCCCACAATAGTTAGGCCGAATGGCTCTTGTCTTGCTTCTTGATGAATCTTGATTCCGACAATAATCGGTCTTACCACAATGGAGTTTTAAACGCAGTTTGATCTCGTGGTTAGCTAAACAATGACAAAAGGCCAAAACCATGTAAAACTAACATTAAAACTATGGAGTTTACACCTGAATAATTTTGTAGTTATCATGGTTTTGTAGTATGCAATTGTATAAATGCATGCTCAACAAATGTGTATCTTTTTGTGGTAAGACCAAATATGTTTAAGAAATAAATTCAATTCGTCATAGCAGAACCACACCTTAACAACATTAAAGGAGTCCGCCGAAAAAAGCTAGCGCTAAACGTACGCACGACTATTTGGAGGCAATTAAATTTAATTCACCCGCATAATCGTGATCGCAGTTAAATAGTGTAGTGCGTGTGGCAACACACACTAAAATTAAATACGTATTTTTATATCTGGCAAGTTATAGATGTTATTGCCATCATCTGCATTATTAACTGCTGGCTCTTAGCTGTATGGTTCTTCCTTGTTATTAGTAAATCTGTGTCGTTTTAAAATTGTTCCTCTGATCATTGTCTAATCCCTTTCAATGTAACAATATAGTAATAATTGTTATATATGCTTTATTGCAATTACTTACGGTCTCTATTGATATTCAATTGCCGTGACGATAACCAAAATTTTAATTAAAGTTCAGTCATTCAGTGGGATCCGAAAATGTACACTATTTTCGGATCCCACTGATAACGGCATTAAAATAAAATCGGAATCCAGCTAAAAATAATATCCACCAACATGAAAATAATTAATATCTAGTAATAATAGCAGTTTTTCATTTCAAAGGAAATTCGTTCTTAATGCAGTAGTTCTTACTAAATAATTAGCCTACAAAAAAAAAACTTGCTCAATACGTCATTTTAGAAATATTTTTATCTGATTTATAGGAACAATAGAAAAAAAGGGAAATATCATCCTAAACGAAATTGCAAACAAATAGATTTAGGGTAGTCCCGCCACCTGTAACGACAATAAAAAGCGCGGCAAAACATTGATATACAAACGTCAAACTTGCAATACGATTGGAATTCAGGTTTGCCCGCGACTATTTTATATTCAGTCCTGTTCGCAATATGCGGATTCTTGAGGGGTGAAGAAAATTCCGCTTTGTTCGGGGTGCGCTCTTGAACACAATTCGATATTTGGAATCGATACTTAATCGGATCTCAGCACCAACCATAGTAAGCAACAATATTGCGACAATAAAATGACTATAAAACATGCGTTTGTTAACTTTTTTTAAATCGTCAAACGAATACCAAGGTTACAAGGTCCCACACTAAGCAATCTTCGTGTTATGAGCACCGTACATTGGGGGCGAACCCAGAATATAACACTTATATACTGGGATAGATATTAGACATCTATGGCTAGTATTTTCGGGTCCATCACAAAAGGTTTGTCCCTACTACCCGGCTCAGAAAGCCAGGTCACAACCATTAGCGCTAATTAGGCCGTCAAAGTATTAACTCAAGAACCAGATTTGATTTTATTGGATTCACAAACATATTCGATACATACATACACATGTTGGATATACGTCTAGTTATTAAAATTCAACACAGGTGTCTCTAATATACAAAAATCAACCTTAACCCGATTTCCAGCCTGTGAAGGCCTCAAAACGTGGAACAACATCAGTGTTGCCAACCCCAAGAAACTAAAAAACAGCAGCTCACCAATAAAAAAACAGGAGAAAACAGTAGGTAAAGTAAAAAAGGGCAGATTTCATAATTTCCTGATATAATTAAAACAATCACCTACTTTTATTAGTTACCAGGACTCACATACATTGTTATATTATAATATTGATCACAACATATAAAAAAAAAACAAAATCAAAGTAAAATTATTGTCCACTTTCATCCTCTATTGGCTCATCTTCAGTATTTTCAGACTCATTTTCCTTATTAAAATCATACATATTTTTGTTAAATTTCTTCATTTGCCTTTCTGTGGCTTAAAATGAGTAGCACTAGGTTATTTCGGATTTAGTGTGCAATAAGTCGATATTCTGTTGCGTAATTTAGTTTTCATATTATTTATAGCTGAAAATAATATGTGGTAATATGTGGTATACAAAAGTTTCTTCACCAATTCACACAATGTGGGAAATCCCTTGAATCTCGACAAGAGTAGATACTGCCGTCTAGTGTCATTGCGTTTTATTACATAGTGGTTATCAAAAAATATTTTCATAGTGTAGGTATAATATAACGCTCATTGAAAAACAGTAAAAAATAGGAATGAAACAGAAAACAGGGGGATAAATGTGAAAACTGCAAATCTA
This sequence comes from Pheosia gnoma, assembly GCA_905404115.1. Classification (NCBI taxonomy): domain Eukaryota; kingdom Metazoa; phylum Arthropoda; class Insecta; order Lepidoptera; family Notodontidae; genus Pheosia; species Pheosia gnoma. The sequence goes on from FR989905.1 coordinate 8,315,082, forward strand.
CTGTTAAAACAGTAGGGTTGGTAACACTGAACAACATACAAATTTAATGCCGATGTCTTCAACGCGTATCTGAACTAACTACGTATGTTTTTTTTTGCGCACAGGTAGGTCGTTGGCCGAACAAATATACGTATAAGCAATAAGTAAGTACTAATAATATAATAAAAAAAAAGAACTGACCAAACGATTGTCGGCCTTCAATTCGGATAGATCGTTCACCTGACTATCGCAAATGAATCTGACTCGATTATAACTGCCTTGTACGCGTGACGGTTGCGAAATGAGTGCGGGTCTTCTAGGAACGCCATTTGCGAGATTTGTAAGTACGACTGACGATCGAGTTTTTTGCGAGTTCCGATTGAACGGTGATTAGTCACCTAGTAGTGGTTGTTTACAAATAAATTAAAAAGCATCGGTGCCCCCGCGGCGACTCCCAGGATGCGGTGGACGTAGCGTACTTTAGAACGCTGTTTTTTCTGGTGTCAAGTCATGATTGTGGTACAACATTATGGCATTGCTCGAATTCAACAGCGAAGGCTACATAACAGTTCGTCGGTCTTCAGTGAAACCAACAATAAAACCTATTTCAGAAGCTGAGACTAGTGTGGGGTGTGAAGTGACGCAGGTCACGCACATAGGTGAAGTATGCGTAGTTAACGCTAAATAAATTACTTCGACGACTCACTGTAATGTTAAATACAATATCAGGCTCATAGTTTTAAAACTCTGGCGCACATTTATCAAAACAATTGATAGTCGTGCTCCTTTAGTTTCAACGGTCAAAGATCCCTTAGCAGGAACCCCTAATTCATCGCCATTGAGAGAGCATGCTTTTACTGTCACTCTTAACTTTGTAATCTATCTGTCATTACCCAACGTGAAAATCCCACACGAATCTGTACAAATAAATTCGTTGGCAGTCACCAAAGCATATTTTAGAAAGACATTTCCTTGTAGCCCTGCTTGTTTGAACATTTATGATGATGACGTATCAAGTGAGAAAGTTTATTACTATAACACTCACGATATTCTTCCGCCATTGCTTAATGTAACTACAGTCACGCGTTTCATTAATGAGTCTACAATCTCTAAGCTAACGGACATTGCTGCCTTCTTGAACGAAGAACCATCACCAAGTCGCGGGGCTAGTTCCACTAATAAATAAATTCGTCTTAGCATATTTCAGGACCAGCTCGCTCTCGAAGATGAAAGCCTTAGTACATTTTCACGCAGCGGCTATGGATAGATGCTCCCCCTTTTATCCTTTGACATAAAAACATCCGAAATGTCTCTCCCCTTGTTATTCAGCGCCCCGAGGGAGCCGAGAGCGGTACAGAGAGCTACATAATTAAACATTACGTGCAGACAATGCACAAATAATTGAAATATTAACGTACCGGATGAAAGTTCATATTTGATGTGGGGGGAAGGGATTGAAATACCATCGGTTGGAGAACAAACTCGGTGGGCGATTAAGAGGAGAAAATACCAGTTTGGGTGATGAATGGGATACTGTCAGCAGACAGTATATATCGTAAAATGCTGCCATTACTCGAGGAGTAAAGATTCATAATTCCGTTCTACAGACTGGGATACAACCGGATATATATTGACGACTAGTTAATACATTTATAAAAAAAAACTGTTTTTATTTTCTGAAATGGTCTGACAGGGGTCCATTGAATATTAGTGCTTGGTAACAAAACAAAAAATTGGTATAATGGTCTGCTAGCCAGGAAAAACGAAATGAAAAAGAGGAATGTAAAAGCTTTATCCAGCCGCATGCGTGGCGTGCAGCTTGATAAACCTACCAATAGTAGCGCCATGTTACCTTTGCAAACAAATGAGGTTAGAAGGTCAGAGTTGTCGCCTGCACAGATCGTAGATTTCCAGGGCGAAATGTAGGTCTATACCAATATAATATTCAATGACAACACCAGTTTTCCTTGATGTAGGCAGAGGTGCACTGAAGTGTGCGCACATTTTGCTGTTGCTTTGGTCCTTCCTAATATAAGAGGCACGCTTCCAATCAATTCAAAATGGACTCGTAAACCGCCATCCCAATGCGGGTAAACGTACTTTTTCATGTTCAAAAAGACTCCGTATCAAATTTCATTCAAATCAGTTAAGCTATTATCGCGCTGGCTGGGTGCTACCACCGACTTGGGATCCAGTAATTAATATGATTAAATCGAAAACCAAGCGTACCATTGCAAGAGCTCAAGATAATGTGAGCACTTTCTGCGTAGATTGGACCACAAGCAACAATTAAATATGAGGGTACCCTGTTTCTAACTATGACACCAGGACGTCAACCACCTCAGTCCTCCCGTGACCATGGTTGCTGTGAAGCAGCCGAAACATCGGGAACGTAAAAAAACATAAAATAAACGCGATAAAATCCGTAAAATTAGTTTCATTTCCACATACGAATAGTAACATCCTCCTCGATAGATCACACAGGGGCGTAAATAAACAATATTGACACGCCTAATATCCTAGTAAAACCACATTTGCGGTATAATTTATAATAGGTAGGTATCACATTAGACGACACCAAATACCTCCATTACAATGTTTTATACAATTTCCCCTTTAGCTTACACATTATTAAAATACCCAACATTTATCTTGAGTTTGACTTTAGCAGCTAATAAGAATTGCCTCAATGCCGTAAGAAATAAGGTTCCATTTCCATTGAGCAATGATCTATGATTTTTCCACATGGGAAATTTCTCTTTATGCCTCATATTATAAGGGTTACTTTGGTTGGGAGTTCGGTTGCGTATGCAAGCACATTTTATCACGTGCGTGGGCATGAAGCGCGAACTGTATAATTGATTTTCTTTTGATAAAAAATCATAGTAAACTAGCGTTAACTATTTTATTATAATATAGTTAGTTTATAATTTCATAACTATGAAAGGTTAATAATATCGCTATACCATATTAAGCTAATTAGCTTCTTGATATTAAATTGTGTGCTATAGAAAAATACCTCTTTATTTATTTTTTACATGTGCTAACTTTAGCACGACGCAGGTCCTAATTATTAGCGAGCCACACATAAATCCAAATTGTTCGAACTATTTGACAAACGAGGTAGTCAATTTATAATTTATTAATTTTGTCTATATTTGATAGTTTCCAGACTAACAGCGCAGCCTTGCGATGTCTCGCGAGGCTGCCTTGTTGGTCTCGAAATGATCAACAGCATATGCCCCAACCGGTCCGCTGGAGCATATCTAACGGGCGCGCTGACAACAAGGTAGGTAAATGACATGTAGACGCTTGGATGAGGCGGTTCCTCGCTGTTAGTCCTCGCGCGAAAAGCTCCCGAGCCTGCCCCATGAGGCCGCGCGGTCAGTCTGAATAAGGCTATAGGGAAACATAATAAATTGACTGCCCCGATTCCGCTATTGATTTTTCAGTGAGACACTGTACCTTGCTGACAGGTGCCATTCATATTTTCTCCATTATGATTTACAAACCGCCAACGGTAGAAACTGTTGATATATGTCACGTCAAGAACGCTAAGGTCATTGTTAAGCTGATCGAAACAATGTTGGCTGCCTACATTACGACATACCTACACATTCCCTAACAATGAAGGAAGGCTGTTTGTGTTAATGACCCGAGTAAATACAATACGAACATGCGTGCGCGCACTTTTCAATAAAGAAAATTGCGCAAAACCGGTTGGTGATACCTACGATACATAATATGGATTTTTTTACCGAACCGAATATTGAACATTATTCAGTTCAGCACTCACCGAACCGAATATTCGGCCGAATTACTCAGTTCAATTTACGCTCAGTTTCCATGTTGCCTTTTTACGCTGTGTGTAGACAACTAGGTGTTATTTTTTAGTTTTAGTACGAGCCAGGGTTTGAACCTGCAATCCTCGTTACCGAGGCAAGCGTTCTACCAACTTGGCTATCACTGCTCTTACAACATATTATACCAATACAATTTGCAAAAAAATGCAAACTTGGTTCCACTTTGCAAGTGGCAACGTTACGTCTGAACTTCAAAACAAGTCTGTGCAGGAAAGTCAATATAGGTATTCAATTACTTACTCTACAAATTAAATAAAAATATTAAATACGGGTTAGATAAATATTAAGTTCTGTTACGTTGGTCCAATTGTTTGCCGTCTCTACCCGCAGGTGTGAAAATAGCCAGGTATAGTGTGCGAGCGAGAGGTGAATAGAGGCGATGGCGACGGCATTTTGTAATACCATTCTTTATCCGGATGGGTAGTTTCAGTTTCAGTGCCCAAATTAGAACTATAAGTGTTACCTACCTTTTTTTACAAACTTATTATAAAACGATTTTTTTATTATTATAATGCTTAGCACAGCACTATGGCTACATATGCCAAAAGCTGCCAGTTTCAGAACGTTTGCCTGTCTAAAAGCACATCACTCGGATCCTCATAAATGGGCAGAAATAGTCTATATCTTGGCATGGTGATATCTATCGTGCCTAATTTCCTCGAAAGGATCCTTCTTTTCAGAAACCCTTGTTTCTAAGAGATAACTCGCAGTAAACTAAATAACAAAGAAACGATACCGAAAAAGAAAGTATAAAAATAACCGCCTCTGATTACATTTTCTTACCAAAAAGAAAGTTACAATTTCGAAAGTTATATCATACTGAAAAGAAAAAGTTACATGAAGCAATACAGTTCTCGACCGTTTAGAATGATGCCTGTGTAATTGTGTTATGCACGCCCCATTTGATACTAATTCGATCAGGCGCCCCACTCCGTACGTGTAGGACTGAACGAGTGGGTCATAACTGGAATACCTCTTTGTGTCTTTCACTACACATTGGTTATGCGTCAATTTGTGTCAGTTTCATAAAAAAAAAATTTCTACCTATACATTGCGGCTACATAGACAGGTCTCTTCAGCGAGCGAATGTAAAAATAAATAAACATAAATATCGCCAGACGAACACACCAACTGTGCGATTCCAACCTAAGCAACGCTTGTATATATTGATTTCTTATATTTACGCGAAAACACTAAAACTAATCTTAAGCCGCCATTATATGAGATTTGATAAACTACAGATCCTCACAAAAGAACACCGATTCCGACCAAGGATGATACTTGAGGGCATTTAAATTACAAGACAGCCTAATACGTCGTTGTATCTGGTCGTGCCCGCTACCGCGAAAGCACCCGCGCACGCCGCCGCGTGCTCACTATGGCCCCCGGCTATGGCTTCGGAGTGCGGTAACACATCCCCGAAATCCCCCACTTACCGCTCACACGTACTTTCAGAAACTTTTAAGTAACAGTCAATTGTGACTTCAAGTCTTGGAAGAAACGTCTTGCTTGATGTTACCCATCCATTAAAAGTTCTTGGTTTCTTTGAATTGTTAAATGATAAATATTTAAACAAAAGTTCATAAAAACAATGGATCTTTCAATGGACCCTTTTAAAAAGAGCAGCCATGGAGTTTCTTGCCATTTCTTCTCCATAGGAACGGCATTCCGAACGGGTGGTAATGTTGTAGCTTAACATTTTGTAACTATTTTGCCGATTCATAAGTACTGTACTTAATGGTTTACATGAATAAAAAATACTTTGATTCTTATACAACATCACGCCTGTAATTCCGAAAGAGGAGCACGGTTTATTGCACCCACATCTCCAAACCCAGATTTCACGGTCTTTTCGAAGGACTAGCAGCTATGAGAGCTATGTTTGTCTTCGCCGAACAAAAAATTACAACCTTAATTGAAAATGATTAGTGCTTAAAGCTCGAAAATCCCAGCGGTGCGAGACAGGGTTTGAACGTGCACACCTTATTTCCTATGCGAACGTACATTGATTGTACCGGGAATGAGCACACCTCAAAACTACAGAACGCGGTAACTATGCCGAGATATTTAAATATGAATATATGTGAATGGCATTAAAATATACATTTTTCAAATTCATGATTGTGAAAAAGCTAATTATATTTTTTTCATGTTCGTTATTTTTTTTGCGGAGGCTTACTATGGAATAATTGTATACTTAATGTGTAGTATGGGAGTCAACGCCCGCGCATTAGTATCTGTACCTAAAAAAATTAACATACGGTAATGATGAATAATAACTTCATATTATTGAAGGTGTCAAGATGTTTGTTCGCTTAATTTCGTTTTGGATCGTCCAATTTGTCACAATAGGAGGATTGCGAAGGTATCGCATAATACTAAATTAGTACGACGTAACCGCTCCCTATATAAGCAGTGATAGCCAAGTTGGTAGAACGCTTGCCTCGGTAACGAGGATCGCAGGCTCACCTCTGCTATTTCTGGATTTCATGGGCGAATCTCATTTTCAACTTGCTAAACGGTGAAGGAAAACATCGCGAGGAAACCTGCATGTCTGAGAGAACCCCTCAAAAGACATGTGAAATCCGCCAACCCGCACTGGGCCAACGTGGTGGACTATGGCCTAAGCCCCCTCACATTGATGGGAGGACCATGCCCAACAGTGGGACATTAAAAGGGCTGGTATTATTATTATTATATTATAACCGTTCCCTGCCTTACTGAGGCCAACACCATAAAAAAATAATCTCAATTCCATATTCTCTGATGTCTAGTTAATTACGTGCGTGTCTACAATGTAGCCACATTATAGGCATCAATTCCCCATTAGGTAGTTTCACTCGTTTCTATAAAATTAACAAATGCAATTTGGTCTGTCTACGAGGATTGCACAATCAGCCGCTATCGCAACTTCCGTGGTATACACAGCGACCTTAATTGCCACAATTCACCTATATTTTTATTGATGCGCGCTTAAGCCTTTAAACATTTGCAAAAAAAATCCCCTACTGTTACGGTGACCGATTCTAATTTGCGAACGCGCAATTAAAAACATACTCTATTTAATCAATGTTTAGACTGAATTCTGTACGTGGGTTGCTCTGGCTAAAACACATTACTTTTTATACCGGGAAAAAATAATATGTTCGAGTTTAGAATATTATCGTGGGGCCCCTCTTCGTGGTGGGTATGAATGTACCTTATTTCCAGGGTGTTAAGGGTGGATATATTTAATCGTAAACATACAGAGCTTGTTCGGCGGCTGGGGTCAATATTGCGGTCGGTAAACGGAAGGGTTCAGGCGGAGGTTCCGTAGGGTGCACTTATAATATTGTAAAATACATGTTTTCTGCATCATTTAATGTAGAGCAGTTGAATTTTCGATGAAAATAGGGGAGCGTTTTAAACTGGCGGCGCCTCCATTTTGTACCTGGAAAATATCAGTAGTTTATTATTACGTGAAATCTATAACTATACTATTACACAACTTTAACTGGGCTGTGACTGTAAGATTGAGATATTGCAAAAAAAAATGCAATAGGTTAGCCAGACACCTCTGATTCCAAAACAAATGTTTTAGAATTTCAGTCAGTTTGTCTGTTTGTTCAGTGAAGCATCATTGATAAACTATTGTACCGATATCAACGGGTTTTTTTGTATTGTTTTATTATTATTTATATACATTATATGATAATATAAATATGCTGCAACCATTGGCGATCGAACAGCATAATCATAGTTGCGCGGGCGGAGCCGAGGGCAAAGGCTAATGTCTTATATAACAGTTTGTTTTGGACTTTGTCTACCGTGTACCTACAAATTAAATACTACTTTACCTATTCCAAAGTCCAAGCAAGCGGTCGATGGCATTTACCCGATTAATATACTTAACACATAATATTTCAAACGCCTCATTAATTGCAAAAATAAAACAACTTAGTAATAAACAATCGACCGCCTGATCACGCGAAAACATTTGATACCCCAATGATTGTGCAACTAACGCGCATTGCTATTGCGAGTTTCGCAATCAGACAAACGAACTCGCGATTGACGCGATGATACCATTGCAATCAATAGACCAAAAAACAACAAAAGACGTAGATGCTTCGAAAACAACATAATATTGCCTAAATTTAAACAGAAGATACCTACAACGAAAAGTTTCGTTGCACACAAAGTACTCGTATAATAAGTTGGTCGGTACTAAACAAAATGTACAAAACCAGCTAATATCAGATGTAATGGTGACCTTAAACACCTTACTGCAAGGTATTATGAGGAAAACAAAATACAAGGTTATCGTATCCATCAAATAACTATACTTACAAACAATGGAAACACTTTCAAACAAGGAACCGAAACCGAGAGACCAGTCGCGAACCAACTCGAGCACCTGAAAAGCGACCTTGAATTAAAAAAAAAACCGTCGGCACGTCACGCCGGCTTTTATAAAACTGCTATGGCGTCGTAAACGAACGTTTTGGCCTTGTCAGGTCGTTGGCATAACCTAGGCCTTGACGTCATAACAGATTATACGCTAGGCAACAGGGCGCGGTCGGAGCGAAAAATTCGAGGTTAATAGTACTAATCGCGTGATGTTGGTAAGCCTATATAGGCCTGACAAAAATAGTGTATACTATTTTAAAGAGTAGGTCGTATGTATAGAGGGTCTGACAATAATAGTGTATATTTTTTATAGCAAGTAGGTACCGGTCATACCGATAACATTTACGGACAAAATAAACGTTTTTTTTAACTTCCTAACAAAAACCTTTTCCTATATAATCTCTAATCTTCTCGCTAAGCTCTTTCCCATTCGTTTATTGTATCGCCTAACCAATTAGCCTGATATGCCGTGCCATGAAAAAATAATTCCCAGATATTGTATGGTGTCCCGAGCACTGCCAACTCCATGTCATCATCATCAGCTGAATGACGGCCACTTCTGAACATAGACATTCCCATAGGACGGCATAACGGACGGTTGGTAGCAGTCTGCATCCAACGGCTTCTTGCAACTTTGACCAGATCGTCTATCCATCTATTGGGGGCCAGTTATATGTAGATTGTAATCCTTTTTTGGTTTGGGACAATCCTGACCCGATTAGAAATACCCAATTTCCACCAGACTTAGATCTATTTATCTATCTATCAGCCGAAAGACGTGCACTGCTCGACATAGGCCTTCCCCAATGATTTCCACACATCGCGGTCCTCCGCCACTCGCATCCACCGTCTACCTGCGACGCGTGTGATATCATCGGTCCACCTTGTGGGAGGCCGTCCTACACTACGTCTTCCGGTTCGTGGTCGCCATTCTAGAACCTTTCTGCACCAGCGGCCATCGGTTCTGCGAGCTATGTGCCCTGCCCACTGCCACTTCAACTTTGAAATTCTTTCAGCTATGTCGATTACCTAAATTCGTCTACGGATCTCTTCATTTCTGACTTAGATAGGTGAATTTCTATACGAGATAGGTTGTAAATCATCGTATAGTCGCAATTGGGGCAGTTGTGCTCATTACCGGTGTCAAGTCGCGTCAGATAACAGCCTAGGTAGGCTAGGTAACGAGGCGTGTCTGGGGCAACACTCGGAGGACAGTCTGTAAATAATCAGATGATCGATGGTAGGTATATAATCAAGACAGTATTGTATCATGTTACTTATATGGATAAGGAATTTTTATCACAGCTTCGAGAGCTACTTCACCAGCAAAATGTTATTTATACATTAATTAAATCTGGCAAATTAAAAATAGCAGATTCTGCCATTTTTGTATTTTTTTCCCTGTCTTTCTGTTTTCCGCGAAATACTCAAAAAATAGTATGGTCAGATTTAAATGAAATTTGGCACAATATAATTCTTTCTCAGGGCAGGCACTTATTATAAAATGGAAGGCGTCCTAGGATTGAATCCCCACGGCATAAATTGGTAGCACTAAGTTACAGAGATAAACACAATAAGAGTTTACCAATTTGAATAATAAAACGTACCTATGCAAACTATGGCAATACACAAAGTTGTCAATATATTAAAGCTTACGCAATGTCAATGTTACGTCAGTATGTCAAATAACATACCGGACTCGCTTCAGCCTTGCGCGAACACAGCAATAAGGGATACGATAATCAAACATTAACGTGGCCACATATATATAGAAGACATGAATATATAATATAGAAGGCATGAACATGTGTGCCAACAATCCTTGACCCGAGCTTAACGCTGTCTATTGGTTCTAAAGCCATTGTCAAATTACATAATGTCCTATCGTCACAAGTATTTTAACAGCCTTCGTCCCAAAGGACGTGTACGGTTCCACGTGACGTGCTATAGGGAGGCCCCATTGTCCCCCTATTAATTTTTAGGTACATTTTATACTTGTTGCCCAAGGGACGAGCGTTGAAGCGCCCAACCCGTATAATTATTTGACTTGTGATTAAGTCTAATTGAGTCGAAATGAAGTATGAGTTAAAAACATACTTCAATTACGACTTTGGAAGCTATATATAATGGAGGATATTAACTAAAAAAGACCGTTAAAAAAATATAATTTATAGACATCGATTAAAAACATTTTTTCAACGCTGTGTAGTTATTAATTGTTTAGACTCATATGTATCCTCATACATACACATAATGGGTAAATTTGTGAGATTTTAACATAGATATAGTAGGTAGGCACCGGATTTACTTATCCAATTTGCAAATTGCAAATTATTTCACGAATAGGAAGCTACAGTATCCCTATAGTGCTATAGGTTATGTTTATCCTATCACCTATCAAATATTTATCAATAGACCAGCTAACCTGACATACGTTATCCTGTCCAAATCTCTCAAAAAAACCGTAGATTCGTAGATCAGGTGATTACCCCCTGCATCTATAGAGGATATCAGGATGTTTATTAAAATTTAAATCGGTTTATCGAGTCAAATCTTGTAATCATCACAACATTTTTTTAAACCCATTATATCCCTTTTTCCCTTCTTGCCTGTCCGCAATCGCCCACAGAATCTCAATTCCCGCCAAAACATTAAAAATTATATGCCAGCAAGAAAAAAAATGTGATCGAAAAAAAAAATTTATGTCACAGATATCCTCTAACTTTCGTATTTCAGTAGAATCAATAATCATACATATAGATACAATAATATTCATATATCTTTATAGCAACAAATCTTACACATCGAAACTAACAAACTTTACCACTTCATAATATTAGTAAAAAGATAAGAGTTAAAGTTAAAATCTCCACATCAATTGGCTTCTCAAAATTCATGGTGAAAAATGAATGAACAGAACACTATTGTGTCTTTTTAAAATGTACCTTACAAAGACCGCTACAAAGACCGCTTTTCACTGATGTAATCACGTATTTGGAGCTATTGTAATTTTAAATTCTATCGATTATTAATTCACACAAACTGGCCTTATTAACAAAAACTAAATGTTATTTCGCAGTAAAATTAAAAATAGATCGATTTCCTTGTTGTTAATAATGATTCACGATATAACATATTATTATTTTTGTCGGTGACAATCATTTATGTGATCGAAAATCCAATCTGTTGATACAACTTGTCAACTAATCGCCGATGTCCAATGATGTTCGTGTGGCTGATGAAATATTGTGATCTGTTTTCGCAATAATATGCACAAATATTTAACAGAGGACGCACGAGCTTGTATATTAAATTTATTGATTTTAAACTTGTACTGAAAATGTTACTAATAATTAATTAGTAAAACAACGATGAAGCTCAAGTCTGCTTCCGCGATGCAATATATGTCATCTGAGAAGACGCGAACAAATTGTTTAAATTACGACCCTATTCTCGTTCTTTTTTAAACTTACGGCTTAAATAAAGATAATATTTAAGTTACTTACAACTAAACATTTGAGAACATCAATAAAACAAAAGCGAAATTTGCGAAAAAAGAATGTTGCTTAATACTCTGTTAAGTTAGATAAGAGGCCGACTCTTGTAAACAACTGATCTAATGTCACCGCAAAACAGGCAAACGCTGACTACATAACTGTAACCCCACCAGCTGAAACGTAACCGAAACACCCACACTGACACACCACCATAATTTGTTTACAAGTCCCATGCGAGGCAGCGATGACCCATCAAGGCCGCCGTGTCACGGGCCAACCACCACAATGGCGGGTCAGGGAAGTCAAACAAATTCACTTTCATACACAAATACCTACGATGTCGTAACAAACTGCGGAGCTCAAGTTTAAAAAGCATAAACGCTCGGCCGCGGGCCTTTTATGGCGTTTGCGAACGATTTTAGAATTCGGAATCGTTCAGGAAAGTTACAGCGAAAGTGATGTCAGATGTTTGTGGGTTATGGAGAAACATTTGCATGTGGCCACGTTCGAAATGTATGCTGGTGACACAAAAGCGATAGTGATTGGTAACTAAGAAGTGCGAGAGAAACGAACCGACTCGATGCTATAGCATGGGCGCAGCTACGGTGGGGCAGTGTGGAGCCCCATCCTAGTTCATAGTCAAACGAAAAATATAAGTCTATATCAATACTGATTAACAAAATGTCACATGAGAGCAGTGACATAAAAGGGAAAGAGCAACTATCTATTGGTGGCATATTATTTGACGATAAAAAAATAAGTTTAAATTAATGTTCCTTTGCTATGTAAACCAAACCATATCTAGCGAATAAATAAATTTCATTTCATTTGCTCCCTGAAGCAAACTCTTCAGGGAACAAATCCAGTTGGAATTCATAGGTAAATACTATCTTCATAGGCAAAGTTATTAGAAAATTACAACTGACGACCTGATTAGCTCAGTTGGTAGTGATCCTGCCTTCTATGCTGAGGGCCCTGGGTTCGAATCCTGGCAGGGGCAAACTTTTGAACGGTACCAATACAAGCGTTGCTTAGTGTGGGACCGTATACTTGGTGTGTTCGTCTGGCGATATTTATTTTTTACTAGCTGTTGCCCGCGACTTCGTCCGCGTGGTATTTAACAAAGATAACCGTTGACAACAGCCTGCTCGCGTGTTCTGAGCCCGCGGGACGCTTTGCAGGTTGTTGCTATCAAACTTAATCATGCGCTGCGCTGCAACATTGGTTTTAATTTTTTTTCGTGAGATCCTATTTTTTTTTCTAAATAAAAGTAGCCTAAGTTACTCCTTGTTACATCAGCTATCTGCCAGTGAAAGTCCCGTCAAAATCAGTCCAGCCATTTCAGAGATTAGCCGGAACAAACAGACAGACAGACAGACAAAAATTGTAAAAAATGTTGTTTTGGTATAGGTAACGTGTATACATCCAAATGCACTTAGTAAAAAGCGGTTATTTTAATATTACAAACAGACACTCCAATTTTATTTATATGTATAGATTTAACTAAAATTTCATCATTACTTTAGACTAATCCGATGACATAACACAGACTCTCCCAGGAACACATGCCTGGAAAACATATTCTCATACATATATATTCAAGTAATACATCAAATGCGTCATTGTGTTTACACAAAACAAGTTACCTAATTAGTTAGGGCTTGCGTTTTCATCATTTGCCCTTAAACTTTCAGCGCGAAAACACGTACATAATACTCCGCGTTTCGTAACTATAAATACATTTAACAACAGTTTAAAAACAAACACATAATGAAAACACTTTTTACACGTGTCAACACAGACGGATCTCACAATGTCTTCATCCTTTCACGGGAGCAAAAACTCGATAGATCAATAAAATAGTTGTCGTCGACTGGTATAAGGAAAAACTCACAAAATACTGTAGCTTTGAAGTCAAGAAACAAAAAAACAAAGAGACAGACAAGACCCGAAGATACAGGTGACTAGTAAACAAAGACAATTCGATTGTTTTTATATGTAAAACAATGCAGTACTTACTTAAAAATCATAAAAAAATATTAATCAAGCTTCATCTATTTACGTAGAAGACGGGCAAACAACGGGTTGTATTGTTACGTAATCATTCTGAAAAGACATGCCACTTGATGAGAATGCCTTTACTGATATGTATAATTGAAATATAAAGAAATATGTGGAATAGAAGATCAACCAAATTCCCGTGGCATGGTCTTAATGGTTTTAAACAAGTATGTGTACTCAATTAATTATTTATGACCAGGAATAGTTTAATGCTATTATTATTAATAGTTTATTGTTTATTGTTTATTGCACTTCACACGATGTAACAAGCCGCATCTTATCATCGTATAAAAATTGAAAAATGACTTCAGAAAGCTCGAAGCTATTGACGTCGTAGTAAGTTTGCTATAAAGCGTTCAGTCAGAGAGTTAAATAAAGTAGACTTAGTCAAAACTTTTACAGCTCAAATTAGTATAATTAACCAGTTCGTCTAGACACGGTACAGACGCACACAATGGCGTTAATTACGTTGGTACACTTACTAAAGTTAACTAAACTAATGTATTGCTACCGTTTTGCTGATGATGTGAGTAAGACAGCAATACTTTCAGGAAGAAATAGTCGTAGTACAACAACAAACAAAAATACTGTTTAACATGCAGAATTTTCAATAAGAATTGCAACGAAAAAGTCTACTTATTTTTGTTGTTCAAAAACTAATAATATACTTACCCCCGAATAACTTTATCAAACGTCATATTATAGTACTGCGCACAAGAGTTTTGCTTCGCCCAGTACTATATGACGTTTGATGAAGTTATAAAACGTCTATAAATTCGGGGGCTAAAATTTGTAACTACGATGGTCCATCAAAACGTCAATTTGATTGGAAGAAAAATGTTGGATGCGGAACCCTAACAAAAAAATACCCTAACAAAATCAAGGGGAAAAAGCTTATTGTTTCGTAAAATATTATTCTTCATGGGTATCCCATGAAAAATATAAACTTGCGGCTACAGTTTATTGCTTCTGTTAACTGTCTAATATCACATGTGGTGCTTACCTTCAAGTAGCTGTTAGTGTTACACTTACATAAGCCTTCAATAGGCATGATGACTGATTTTGAAAAACTGTTCTATAATATTCTAAGGTATCTACTATTTCCAAAAAAATATATTATTCCGGCAGGAAACTAATTTTAATTAGATAAAAACGCTATTTAAATTGTAATTTTAAAATTCGCTCCAAAACGATCGCCGGTGTCATGGCGTCTGCTTGTGACGTCACTATTATGCAAACTGACCGTAAACACAACAAATCAGTAATTTACGTATATAAATATTGTAAGAGTATGAAGTTTATCTTATTACTCTTTGCTTATAATGTTGCGGTTGCTTAGCAACAGGTTTTATATTGTTTGTGTCAAAAATGGTAAATCCTTGTTCCATGTTTTGAGAACACAAAACTATGTAATTGATCGATAGAAATCACGAAATATTTTATAAACGCAGGTAAAAACAATTACTAAGTGCAGAGATCGTCGAAGTTCGTACGAAACTTAGCGATGTTTACAATGTGTACATGCTCGTGACGTAGTTCACTCTGATTGGTGTTCAACTTATCATGGCGGACTGCTGAATTTTGTAGTTTTATTTTATTAAATAAATTATCAATCTCGCCCAAAATCTGTAAATAAATATTTTTTCCAGAACCTATTAATCCTATCTCATTAGATAAACACATTATTTTAGTGATTCTTAGTTACTGTCATCATGCCTATTGTATATAAGTTTTAAAATATAGTGTAAAATATTGAAGGGTTTCACAAGTAGGTGATAACGATCACGTTTATGTATAAAATAAATGCGTATACAGTGTTTGATTTTTCTGTGACAAAGCAAGCCAGTACAGTTCAATCGCGCACTTAGTATGTAGTGTGATTTCTGAAATTTCAAATAATTTGATTACTTTTTCGAGAATGCGACCTTTATAGCCTACCGATAGACCCCTTAAAATATTTAACACTATTATTGTTAAGCCTTATATAAGTATCTATGTTGTATTGTTGTTAACAATTGTTGGTGAACCAAAATAAATACTTAAATATAAAAATAAAATAGCGAGTAAAACTACAGCATAGCATAATTATGACTGAAAAAAAAAACAAATATTACACAATATAATTACCTCTCAGAAATGATAACCACACACAATACATGACTTACATTAAATTTATGATCCACAAAACTTGCACAAAAAACTATGCATAATACAATTTTCAAAACGTAAATGAAGGTAATAAAGTGCTTCTGACAATCTATATATACTCGTATATATAGATATATTAAACAAAGTAGTATTAGATACACACAATCAAGAACGGGTGGGCCGATTTTTATGATCATTGGTTTTTTAATTTGTCCCTGCACCGAATAGCAGAATAACTATTAAAATATGGGAAAAAGTCACAAAAAATCAACATTTTCTCATACATTTGAGCTGATTCTGCGGCAGTAAGAAGTTTGCCGGGACAGGTAGTATAAAATAAATACTTTTATATTCTCACGACAAACTGCAATGCATGTCTTATTTTAATTATAGATATATAAGTTCAAATAGGATAACGGTGCCAATGTAAATGAAATCAATGAGTTTTAGTAGTTGTAAAATTAATTGCGATTTTTTATATATACCTACCCTCAAGTAATTAACTAAACAAACGTCGTCTCGTGGGTACGTGACTAATTGTTTTATAGCTCATTCATAACTTCATTAGATTCCACCAGTTTAGTCGTGAGAAAGAAAACATTAATAAATATAAATAATAATTATTTATTAGCCTTTTTAGGGACCTAAAGAGCGGCGAGTCGCCACCTGCCAATAGTAATTAGATAAAAGCTGAATATGGCAGGTGTCCGCAACCATACCAATAGTCCTATCTCATTTCCATCCAAACCTCAATCAATAGTTCCTCCGCCTGCTGAGGTCAATTCGCTGTTTATACTATCATTTTCAGCAGTTGACCCTAGCATGTTTCTTACATAACATTAAAATTCTCAAAAAGGGCCTCTACGTGTTGGACCCATGTCCCCGCGCAAGCCTTCTAAAGATCCGGGTATAGCTCGTGTGATGAGAGACAAATATTATTTTCATTTCAAGCATAGTCGGCTACATACCTAACTAAGTACTAACCTAACTAAGTTTCAGTCAGCCCAAAATAAGCATTACCCTACTCTATAGAATAACATTAAATGTACCAACACAATAAACAAACTACAAAAAATGTAAACTAAAGTATAGTATTTTCAATCTCAGAACCACTTTTATCTATAACAGCACTTTTTCCGTTTCTGTTCTCTTCGCAAGTTTTCAGAATTGTAGCACTAATTCCATAACGGTCCTAAATACGTACTCTGATATCAGCTTTATTGACGTCTTATTGTGTTCTGCTCCAGAGCAAGGACTACCCTCTTATACTCCGAACCGAGTTCTCAGGCTATATCCGGCTAAGTGGGCACCCGCAAAGACGGCCAAATAAATTCTAGAACATCATCTAGGTATCCTTCGAAAAAACCGGATCGCCAAATCAAAAGAATTGCGCTAAGGAGATCATTGGCTCGAGGTACGAGCGCGTCGTAGTAATGTAATCTAATAGTCAGACGGCCTCGCTGGGTCACCGGCACGTGATGTCACGTCGCTACACACTAACATGCGAAAAATTCCGCCAAGCGACGGCTGCTTTCGGGGGCCTGGTTATGGTAAAAGAATAATACAGTAAGTTATCTTCATTGAAACGCTCAAATCGCACGCTCCCATGCACGCTGTTACGTACGCCATGCGTTAACCACCATGTTCTTCTAGTGGCGATCCAAAAATCATATTAGTATGATTTTGATAATCTGTCAAATCTCGTATTCGACTGTCGATCTGTACCTAGTCCTGCTATACAGTCACATGAGGCTGACTAAACAGAAGCCATGTGTACTACAATAACATTCTGTCAACACGGCCGTTTACTGTGCCTTTGCTATTCAATTCTGTGTCAACTGCATTATCAGATTTGGAAACAAGCTCGCGTGAGTGCTTACCAATTCGAGCAGTTTTAGGGTATGTTACATTGGTAACTTACTGCTTAGTTAATGTACTGTGGCCTTGCTGTGTCGCAGTCACCTTTATGTATCTCCGTGTTTAGTTGAGACGATCCGCCCGCGTACAGTTTTTGTAGTATTTTACTTTGTGTGATGGTGGACATTGTATTGTATGTATCTTTCTCTTTCGACAGTGCTTTAGTAGAACCGAAATACTTAGCTCTCTCATTGTTATGTTAGTTTATATACTGAATTGACGTTCAAAGCATCGCACAGGTTTTTTTTTATAATAAACAAGGGTTAGGTAGAGGTTCACTGCAGTGTACCCACAATTCAGGTATTTGATCCCAGTGACTTAGGGACCGAGACTATTGCTATTAAACCGGACACACTCCTCGTCAATATGAGGAGGATTAAGCCATAGTCCAAGCTAGCCCTGTGCGGTGTGAGTAACTTCACACACACAGTTTCACGGCTAAATCCTTATTAGTTCCAGAATCGTTTGATAGTACTAACTCTAACTTCACACAAACTAGATATAAGTATACATCGGAGTTAATTATGTCTTAATTAATTTAAATAATAACTGTCGATAGCGTTCTTAATTAATTGAATGCTGTTACCATCGACGGCGATTAGAAATGGCCGCCTTCGCCAAATATATCGTCGATTAATCAAACTCGTCGACGAATTTGGCTGGCTAATTATGATAATCCATCATGAGCGTTACACTGACGACCTTATATTGTATAACATGTGATTAAGGTTTCTATTGTTTGAAAAACTCGTTCAATGTAAATCATTTCTATTGCGTATATAGCTGGCATACGTGACAATACTATCTGTCACCTTAAATAAAATAAATTAAAAATTTTAATTACCACGGTACGTACTTACAGGCTTCCGTGTGCAACGCTCTGGGAATTGGGTTGTTTCGTTCAATCTTTGTCCCCTTTTGTGGAACATTATTATAAACAGCCAATTGTTTCTCACAAAATTCGTTTATTTTTCATTATATGTACTTAATTAAATGCTTATCATAATTACAAAATATCACACAGAATAAGTTAATATAAAATTTAAAATGTATATTCTCACGAACAGCTATTTAGAGAACAAACTTCTTGTAATGCATTGCTAATAATATTGTGAAGAAAAAATGAATGGGAAAATATGAGTAGCTAGTTATTCTGTGGGTATGTAGTTATTTATTTTCAGGATTCAGGTGTACCTAACGTGATTAAAAAGTGAGATCTAACGAAAGCGATTTATATTTTTCAAGTTCTCTATTGGGCGGTACCTTAACCATTACAAATTCTTCCCGTAATACTCCGATCAAATTGGGTAAGTGCCCTGCCCTGGCACCCTGCCTGGTGCCCTGTGTAAATTATACAATGAAAAATATTGACATTATATCAGTAATGTAGGTACCCATGCGCCGCGTTGTGTTTATCACAGTTTGAACTATTAAGTTTGGAGGTCGGTGATTCAAGGTGATCCCGCGTTGCGCAAACAAATAAAACTAATACGGTTTCAGTACATCCATTGTTTTGTATTGAAATTAATCCGGCCATCTTCAATGCTCGTAACAAAGGACTCGTAACGAAGGAGATTTTACTTACAGATGATGCCCACGCCTCACGAAATGTAATGGAATGTTCAACCATATTTTTTTAAGACAACATTAAAATGTCGTTGTTATTAATTAACATTTCCCGTTGAACGAGCCTAGTCAGGTTTCTCTTCATGTTTTTGTTAAAGGCTTTTATTAATTATTAATTAATTATATTAATTAATATTAATTTATTTATTTAAACCAAAACGTGACATCATTAGGCACCTTAATAAGTATGTTATAAGATAGAATGACAACCCGAATAGCGCAGTTGGTAGTGAAACTGCTTTCTGTCCCGAGCCTGGTGCGGATACTGGTAAGGGTAAACTTTGTGTGATGAGCAAGATTTTTTTGTACCCGAGTCATGGTTGTTTAATATCTATATAATAATTGTTATATACTGGGATCGCCCCCAGTCAATTGTACGGTACGCGTAATACAAGCGTTGCTTAGATTGAGACCGTACAAGTAGGTAGTCTGGCGATGATATTACAATTATTATTTCACCTATTTTTTTAGAGAAAACAAAAATTTTGGAAAATAAATCTAAATTGACGGTATCCCATTTTAAAATGTCCGTCAAGAACTTCATTAAATTATTTCATGTAACTACGTCATAGATACTAATGTGACCATCTCAGACGGCAACACAACCATTCCGATTGCTAATAATTATGGGACATTTAGAACGTAACCAACCTATCGGGAGTCCTCTAGTCTATCGCATTATACTCGAAAATGTTTAACCTCAACCTCAACCTAACCAAATCATTATGTGAAGTCAGAATTATATGTCAAATTAGAAAAAAATGCTCTTCTCAAATTCTGTAGGCAACTTTTTTTTAATCATTTATGGCTTTTAGTGTATAGCTTTAACTTTTAGTGCGTAGTAGCGAAAGTTTCAGGCATAGTATACCCTTTCCAAATAACGCTGTATATTCTCATTTGTCACCCACCGCTCGCAGCTCAACCGTTCGCAAGTTTTAGCGAACAGACGATAAAATATCGAATGGCGATTCTAAAGCTAGTGTGAGTCGTGGAGTCAAGACGCAGACGCCCCCGATACTCCGCTATGTGATTCGTTGTTAACATTTAAAATAGAACATTCCATCAGCAACATGTACCACGGTGTTAACAACCTGTCTCGGCTGCTTAGGTCTACGTATGACTATATAATTAGCACTAGACGGTCACCGGTGTCTACCTTTTACTGCGATTTGGCTAATGGCAGCGGCGACGGTTTTTCCAGGTATTAAAAGATGGCACGCTTTAAATTTAGTTGGAGCAGCAACACACCGGCCGAGACGAAGGAAATTACCATTTTGGATTTCGTGATTCATTTATTATTCTAGACCAGGGGTTCCCAAACTTATTTTGTCTACTGCCCACTTTGAGAATAAATTATTTTTAGCGCCCCCATTTTTTCACCCACTTAAAAACCACTATAGCTTCAAATTAAATTAATTATTCTAAGCCTCTACACAACGCCCCCATTTTTTTTCTGGGTCTCTTACCCTTTAGGCCTGCAGCGCCCACAAGGGGGCGTTATCGCCCACTTTGGGAAAGGCTGCTCTAGACTATACTCCTCCCGCGGCTTCATCACGAAACACAGCCTATAAAACTCGGGGATAATGTCGCAGTGCAAACATTTTTATAATCGGATCAGTAAATCCAGAGAATACCCGCTACATCCAAACTGTGTCGATATAAGTACTGTTACACCGTCTATGGTTCAGACTAAATGCTGTGTTTACGAAGTCCGCTTTCAATTCATATAATTGGTTCACATTACACAAAGCATTAAATTTTACGAGCTATTCATGTCTATTTATGTAAAAGCTCTATCTATTAATAGACATAAAACGAACCTAACAAAGCGAATTCCTTCGCTCGCTTTTTCGGCAAGGACATGTCTGGCACAAATCTGTGTTTTCCACTCTTGGCCACCGTACAATGTAGAGGTACAAAATAATACGTAGTTGCACCGTTTATTTACGATGAAGAAATGTATAATTTATTTTATTCAGGTATAACAGCTACGACCATTAGATTTTTTAAATGCATATATAAACGTGCCTGAACTAAAATTTATAATAGTGCTTTTGTAATTTTGGCTGACATAAATATTTTATTGAATTAATTACATATCAATATTGAATTAGAAAATAAACAGAAATATGGACGATTAACTTAACGGTGATTTAACACTATCAACATCGATCGATCGAATGTTTTTTATATATAATCTGATCGGAGTCTGGTAAATCCAATAACAGAATATAATTTACAGAAAATATATAAGTATACGAGCATGTATAATAAATATTTTCTTCTTAATGCAATTAACCTAACAATATGTGAACCGGCATTTATCATCCAACAATTCGATCGTATCAACTTAAATATATGTATATAATTTTTAGTTACTCAATCAATCAATCAATTATAATCATTCTAAGCACACGAACTTTTTAATAAAAGCGTAGACTTTTAAATTATGGTGAATGGTCGAGTATTCCACGCAACACCGACGTACGATCCGCACCTCCGAATTGGAATATGATACAGAAATTTGCGGCAGCTGCCGATTCACAATTGTGCAGAGGAGCGAGCATCATTACCATATAGAACCACCAGCAAATAGTTTAGCCACGATACGACATGTTGAACACACACTCTCCAGGCTGTTACATTTCATTAAAACGATTGCCCGAGTGCATTGTACAGTTGGTCAAGTGAATCACGAGACAACCAGTTGAGCATGGGCGTATTAGAAATGATGTCATAATGTAATACTCTGCATGCGTCAATAGAATGGAACGATGGCCTGCCGGCTCATTGCGCGATCTTGCCATGCGAAAAATTCGACGCAGAATTCGGGGACCACATTAAAATTATCTGAAGTTCAAGATAAAACAGCAAGCTCAAAAGTGCCATTGCTATAATTACACGGATTGTAATGATGAATAAATTATGTAAATATCTATAAGTAGGCACGTATATAAATCATAAACTAATATCTTTACGAAATTATAAAATAAATCTTACTAATTGATAAAAAAAAACTGGCATGTTTTGTACTGGCTTCACTTAATTATATTTTATAGCGGAAAATTAGACAGGGTATATAATTTATTGTGCCATCCTTGACTCCTTCTTCGGCTACCGGCTTTGGTTGACCACCACACGCACATTCCAAGCAAATCAGTGGACATCATTCATCATATTGTGATTTAGCCAACCACACTTTTACTGCTGTAAGCAAGGAGCAACAGGGGAATTAAAATTAAATCAAAGAAAATCATTCGAGGAGTTGGGGTTTAACATGGCTTGCAAACGTACCGAGCAGGCACTTGACAGACATGATAGCGAAAATATTAAAAAACAAAAAATTAAGAAAGCATTACATAACCAAAGCGGAAACAGCCCGTCCAAAAGGCCAATTAAAATGGCACGCTTAATGAATAGAATTTAAAAACACCAAGAAAAACGCCGCCGCTCCGAGGCCGAGACACGGCCATACTCATTCACAAAAAGCCCAAGTACCTTCGAAGGTTAACATCTACCTGTTCAAGTACAGTGGTCACGTGTGTCTATCGGCCTACCTACACGATTTCCAAACATACTATTCGCTTCGCACCTATTTATATCTATAGTTTACAGGTGTGAAAAAACAATGGCGCGCCACTTACATTGTCAGTATTATCACAGTGTTGAATGTTTCGCAAGAATCACCCTACTACGAATTGTGATTCTGTTATCCGGATTATGGTTCCAGTATCGTGAACCACGACGATGATGTGAAGAGCGCTAATGGCTTGAAAATAAAACATTATTTATAAATCCGATGCGTGATTCCGGTCCTATTAACTGATGGGAGGATCAGAATCACTTAGCTTCCAGAACCATAGAATGCTTCCAATTGATAAATAAACGTCGATAAGTAGGTAAAATAGAAATAATTGAGGTATTAAATAATAACTTAACGCGCTAATCCTTGGATAGCATCGATGATACGGTCAATAATCAACATTGAAAAGTACTAGGATATCATACAATAGAAAGAGATAAGCGGGTAAATACAATTAAGTTCCTAGAAGGAGAATTTCATGAGAAAAATAATGCCATTTGCTCAACATTAACTGACTTATATTATGATTGTATCCGCCGCTAGATGCTGTGAACACTGTCTGCTCCTATTACATGCATCCTAGTACATTTTCTGTCTGAGTTGATTGTATCAACATTATAATTATTGGATATCGCCCATCTCAAGTCACCTAATCTGGTAAATAATATACATTTTAATAACTACAAAAGAGCAGCTAGACTGTTTACCACTTGAAAACGGATCATAAGTCATAACACAAAACATCCAAAATAGAATAGATTATTTAATATGTACCAAATACTACCCAATATGACGGTGTTGAGGATACAGATTGGGCATATACGTCTTACGTTTACATGTAAAATACAAGGGAATTTCGCATATCTTCCTTGGACTGTATAGAATTAGCGATAAATCGAAAGGGTGACGTTATTCATCATGTTAATCGAAACATCTAATTTCATATTTTGAAAATATTCACGTGGAAATATTCAGAACACTGCAGAACAACCGCAGCGTACAATTGAAAATAATTTATAAGATCCAAAGTATTTAATCTAGAGCTAAGATAGTCTAGGACACGTCAAAGGACTCAGCACAAATGGTCAGATAGTTCTCCATTAGGCAGGTCTATGGAGGCACCGCGGGGTGGCGGGAAATACCGCGCCGCTGGCCTTGGCTGAGACGTCGAACTCTCAACGGAATGCAAACACGACCGACGCCGCCATGCCGAAAATTCTGCGTATGTAGCCAATTCACAGATGCTACGTCGCTTGTGCGCGATATAATATCGATTATTTTGGCTAAAACGATTAACACTTGCCTTATTTAAGACGTTATTTAACCTTGGAGACGTTTCACGATAATTTACAACTGTAACAGTTCAAACATTTAATTGCTCCGCTCGTATCGTCTGGTTTTCTACGTACGCACAGAAAAAAAAATTGTTTACACCGATATCGTCGGTCGTCATATTAACGATTTATTAAAGAAACACTTGGTTTTACATCTAAAATGGCTACAGTATTTTATATATTACCTACTTAAATTAATTAACATCAATAAATTTCATGTAAGTTTGATCAGCTGTAACACACAAGGGTATATGTCTCATGGCCATTTAAAAATACCACTTTCTATATTGACCCACATACAGTGGTGTCGTTAATTGCTTCAATTGGAACGTCCATAGACTTATTAGCGCGCAACCCTTCCCAATCGGTTTTCGCTTCGCGCCCTAATTATGTGAGGTAAGGTACAGAGTAACACAAAAGTAATCGCACATAATAATTTTTATTTTATCGGCTTGTCATTTCTGAAGAAGGCTTTTCAGGCAGAAGACTGTGTGCTTAGCAGAACCTCCTTACGTAATCGTATCGGCATCGAAAAAGCAAGCCGTCTCTGTCGTTTTTATTTATGAAATCTGTGGTGCCGAGTGCTTAGGCCTCAGATGGAAAATGGTACAGTGTATTCATACCTCCTAATCAGATTTGGAATCATACTTGTTTGTCATCCAAAAATTACATCAACGTACTAGGTACTATTTCAATTTAACCCACCGCACAAAAGAAATAAAGCTAGGTTGCCCAGTTACAATATTTTCCATAAATATGTCGACTACCATAAACTATGTTTTTAACTCTGACAAGTTCCGTGGGGAGAACAAAATTCGTGCAGCTGATGATAATCCAAGGATTTGGCGTACGGACTTTAATTAAAAATAAAATTATTTGTGGCAAAAAAATATGCTGCACCGAATATATTTTCACTTTGAATTACTCATGACAATAAATAATACGTACTAATAGTAATACTTAAACTTAATACGTACTCTTGACATAATACGGCTATACACACTAAACGAAAAAAAATACAATACTTAAATAGTTGTTTTTTGGACAGTTCATTCATAGACAATTAAAAATCTTAGTTGCGGTAAAAATATCTAAAATTCATACTAACGTGACCGCAAACACGAGGCATAAATAAAGAGCGTATACATTTTGACGATTATTATATAATATAGTAAGAAATTTCAAAGTAATACCCTTGAAGGAAATACGAATATACGTTTAACCAATTATGTTTCTTTAGTTTCGTTAGACAAACAGTTGTAAGAGTATTTCAGAACATGTGTGTTTGAAATATCCAAATTTTATAGCAATCGATTGACTAACAACAGAAATGAAAAGGTTCGCCACCTCAAAGTCGACTTTAGCTTGCAAGAGTTCAAGAACCGTAATGCCAACATTCCAGTGCAAGATACAGTACTGCCAACATAAAAAATGCTACGCATTTTGAAGCGTTTACTATAGTATTTATGGCATTAGGATTTTGCTTACTCCATCCTGTCAATTATAAAGTATTTTAAAAATCGACACTGGCAGAAATGGATCTAGACTAAAACCATGAAATAAGATTTAATCATCAGAGACAAAGAGAATATAATTATGTACTACGTTTATATAAAAATATAAATGGCAGGCCCAACAATGTTTTTAGAAACAAAATTAAACATCCTTGATTTGAACTTTGCTGTCAAATAGTTAAACATAATTTTCTGTTCATCACATAACATCATCATCATCATGATCATAACAGTCTGTTCCGTGACATAATTTGAAAAGGTCACATTCGCTCGCGAACGTTGAATGTATCAATGCTAGAACTGACGAACCTTTACATTCCGCTACAGTACTTAAAATTAGCGCTCAAGTACATAAAAGTACACAGAAGTAACATGATCCCGCTAATGTGACAATGTTAGACGTAAATTGGGAAAAGTTATCTGTAACATGTTTAACCAGTGCCTCGCAAAGCGTATTGTCCCCATACAATACCAAATGTGAAAGTCAGTACGGAACCACGTAGCTAATAGGAGTAGTCGGGACAGGAACCGACGAACATTTGACTTACGTCACAAACGCCCGCTGCAAAATTGGATGGTCTTGGACAATACAATTGGGAAAACATTATGAATCTGAACCGGCACATATGATGAGGCACACAGGTGGATTCTACTGGGGAACTCGCGGGAGCAGCGTAGGTCCTGACCAAATTTGCATAGCCTCAAAGTCGTCTCAGGCAATACCGCCTCCATGGTCATGGTAGTCACTAAATGGCTGTTTGAATCATCTTGCTTAGATAATACAAGCCAATAGCAATTGGAAAACATTTAACGTAACAATCCTCAAACGTAGGGCATGCCGTCAATCATATCCTCATTAGCTGCAACAGTATATTCCAAGAATCTAATATTTAAATATCGAAACAGGAAAACCCTTTGTACTGTGGTGTAACACATACGAGTTATACTGTGGAAGCTATTTAATTATTTATGCTTTGCATAATACTGTTAACCAACAGCTGGGAATAGCCTCTTCTCTTTCACACTATTCGTTCCAGTATCGTGGTAGTCTAGCCCAACATGTACCAGCCACCTCCCTGATGTTAATTAATAAAGTTAATAAAAAAAACTAGATAAACAATTTCGATCATTTAAAGGTATTGTATAACGTTTTCGTTTATCTAATAACTTAGGATATACTATAACGTGACGAACTCTCCAACAGAATCAAGTTATATAACTCAGTTCAAGTCAAAGAGCTATATCGCGAGGAACAAACTCCTCACATACGAACGCCCAAAATGATGACGTGTGTAAGTTTTACGATCTTTTTCTAGATTCATCACGGATTTTATTAGACATTGTTAGCAAACGGATTTTTTTTGAAGATTTTGTCGGCGAACCTGTATGGAATGTGCGATGTCTGGATATTCTGCATTCATGTTAGGTATGTTCTCATTTCATGTTCTTGTTTTTAGGTTTAGGTTTTTAGGTAAATATTCGTTTCTATAGGCTCGGACTCCGTTTTTATGCCTGCCATTTCGCTGTACCGCGCACTTATGACGGCGGGATAGAGGCAAGACACTCATAAAGATTAAAGACGCAACTAATTTGTCGGGTGCGCTGGAAAGATTAGCAATAACTTAACAAGTTTATAAGCAAATGATGCTTGAAATTACAATGGGGGAGTAAGAATGAGGACGACATATCTCTAAGGGAGTTTTAACATTATGAATGTACGTATGATTTCTTTCATAGATTTATTTATACTACATATCGATGCATGGAAATCACAACAATATAACTTCCTACATTAATCTAAATAAATAAAGATGAAATGATGTTCGTTAGAAAGCGCAGCACTTGAGAACGGCTAGACCGAATTGGCTATTTTTATTAGTTTTAGTTCGTAATAAATCCGAATCAGGTTTGTAGAGGAAGAAAAATATGTCTAGAAAATTTGAAAATTCGCGTAACACTGAAAGTGCCTTTTTGTATAGGATTTGGACGGACGGCCTGTCCGTCCAAATGGTACATACTGGTTTTGTGTCAGAACAGAAACAAAAGCAAAAACAATTGCAGTGACTTCGTAGTGCCATTTCCAAAAATGTCGTTGTTTTTAGCCGGACTTTACGGCAACTAACACGTTTTATTTTAATGTTATTAAATAGTCTTCAATATTTTTTTAATTTGAATAAGTATTCCTAATTTCTTAGATATTAACGTTTATGTAGTGAACCGGATTCATTGCTCTCAAGTGTAGATGCAGCATCAGAGGTTAGCACATTCATACTCGAGTGCGTACAAATATTATTCCATCCCACTTAAAACCACATCTATCATCTACCGATATGATTTACCGCTGCCATTTGATTGTCTTTCAAAGTCCTCTCCGCATAATGAATTCCGCCCAAAGCGATCTAGTTAGCTACACCTGTCCACAAATCAAAATCTTTTTTATTACCAACGTATCATTAGTCTAGAACACGAGGATACTGACCGCAGAATGAATCATACCGCGCGATTGTTGTATCAACTCTTTTTTTTTTCTTAAGTTTTTTTTTGGGCATCGTGTCTATGAAGAGTGGTAACTGGCCACCTAATTGCTGAAGCTTACATCTAAAGTAACTCGTTAGGAAGAAGGTAAAATATTATTGAAGCGATGCAAAGCAAAAGTGTACGGTTTGAAGCATGTGGTTCAAATGATAAAAAACTTTTTAACAAAATAAAAACCGTCTTCAAAAAACTAAAAAGCAAAAAATAATCTAATCTTGAAATCTACCTTGTCTAACCACATCAAATATTTAACTAATCTGAAGTCGGTGCCAAACTAACAACTGAGTCGAGTATTGCCGGTCTGCGCCAAAGACTATACCTACAAATTGGTCCGCGCATCTCGTTACTGAGTATACTTTTGTTATTCTTCGTCGGTTGTTTATTTGGCACCGACTTCAGATTAGTTAAATATTTGATGTGGTTAGACAAGGTAGATTTCAAGATTAGATTATTTTTTGCTTTTTAGTTTTTTGAAGACGGTTTTTATTTTGTTAAAAAGTTTTTTATTTTAAACTTTTTAGTGGATATATTTACTATTCTTTGTCACTAAAAAGATTTGTAAATCAATCTTTTTACTGGATAATAGGTATACCAATAATCGAGATTATCTTGGCGCAACCCGTGAAATACGTATCACTGACAAGTTCCGCTGGCCATTTGTGGCCTTCTTCATCACTTCCACTTCAGCAAATGATACTTTCTGAATGCAAATGCTTGACTTCTTGATGAAAATACCAAAATTGCTATCGGTATGCCTATAAAATTTGAGGAGTTCTCTCAATTCCTCATGGATCCCATCATCAGAACATTTTTTTGAAAAAAATGGGACCAATCTGTAAACATATCCTTTCATATAAAAAAATAATTTTCCAAATCGGTTCATAAATGACGGAGATATGAGGTAACAAACATAAAAAAAAAAAATAAAAAAAAATAAAAAAAAAAAAATACAACCGAATTGAGAACCTCCTCCTTTTTTTTGAAGTCGGTTAAAAACATCTTGAAATTCGCGATGTCATTTTCCAGGTCGGTTATGTAAGAAAAGACCAGGATTGAAATACAGGTTTATTAAAAAATCAAAGATATTAATCTTATTAAGCCAAATCAAATGAACCCAATCTCAAAAGGGTTTCCTTGTTTAAGAGTTGGGTTCTTATGATTAGCTTTTCCCTCCATCAACTGACCGGCTAGACCGGCTATACTATACCAGGACATTGCCTTGTCATTGGGACTAGACTTGGGTGCAAAATTTCATTGGATGCTATTAGTTGTATTCAACAATCAATAGTATTGGTCCCATTATTTTTTTATTTATTGAGGCCAAAAAGAACTTAACTATGAATAGTCAGAACACCACTACCGCCACCTGTTTGAAATCTTAGTTCCTATAAAATCCCAATTCCAGATACTTAATTATAGTAGTAATAAACTATAAATAAAAAAGGTCACTGATTATGTTAGAGGTAGCTCATTGGCCAGGCTAGAAAATCCCCGGATAGGAAAAAATGCTTAGTGCCACTGAAGAGAGCTAGCCAGAATCTCAGTAGTTGTTCTTTTATTTAAAAAATGAGATTATTATAGGTCAGCAAAACCAATGTCATGTGAGCAAGCAGAACCATTGCCATATGATATGATATGATTATAGGCAAAGACATTAATTCAATAAAAATCTTTAAATATTCAACACAGACCAGATTAAATATTAAGCCCCCGGCATGGCAATATTAGTGAGAAACCTTCTTAAATATGTTAACAGAAGGTATAAGACCACCATCACTCCTGTATTCCCTGAAAGAGTATGCAGAGGTGCACTGCAGAGTACCTTCATTTCGCCAATGGTATTCTATTCAATATAGTAGGGGGTGGGCATATTGCCATTATACCAGGCACACACATCCTGAATGCTGGGGTAATTATGACTATAGCCCATCAGACTTGCCATGTACAGGTTGGCGAACTTTGCATGGCTGTCTTCACAAATGGAGGTTTCTCCACATTTCTTCGATTCTTATCTTCAGAGATGTATACAAAATGAATTTCGTACATAAAATCTGAAAATCGCAGAGGTGCCAGCCAGTGTTTGAACCTGCAATCCATGTCTCCAAAACGAGCGTACGTCGAAGTTGGCTCTTAGTACTCAAGGAGTGTGTTTTTTAAAATGAAAACAAATCGCTGATTTATAGGTTAGAATGTACTACCTTTGAAATTATCCAAATATATTGTAAACCTGTGAAATTTTTCAGGACAGTGCGATCATACCAGGTCATCTACTACATTTTTACCTATTAAAAACATTTACACTGTTATTTCTATGATGAAAAATGGAATAAAAACAACCGATACTTTTGAGGTTAGAATTTGTCAAAGTTTACCAACTTACCTGCATAGAATCAGCACTGATAACTTCCGTGCCGAACTTCTGAGCTAATTCCACACTTAACTTGGTCTTTCCTGTACCAGTTGCACCTAAAATTATCACCATGGGAATTTTTGAAGAAATCACTGTACGGAGAGCCATTGCACAAACCAATCGCGCGAACTTCACTATTGTTTTGACTATTGACATTTATTTTGAAGTTTTCAGAGAGATGTGATCGGCAACAGAATTACTCATAAAGCCAAAGAATTTAGTAAAATATAATTTATATCTTGATTTCCTTATTGACTACTAATGGCGAGGCTTGGGATAGGCCTAGATATATCCAGAGTGTGGACTGGTAGGAAGTTCTTATACCAAGTAGGTAGACAAGTCATTTGCGGTACTAACCTACCTGCTGCTGTGCTATGATGGGCCAGGGCGAACTCAAAATAATGATAATTTCGATGAGCTACCTATACATGAGACCAAGCCACTGTGTGAAAGCATTATCATAATAGGTAAGTTTAATGCTGTCCAACGCTGCTGTTTTCAGTCTTTAACCCTTTCGCTCTGCAATCCAGTTTATGCAAGCCCTTTCAACAGGTCATAAGTCATTTCTCCATCTGACAGCAGAGCGCCCCACAACGTATGCTTACATAGTGATGGTCTTGCGAACTCGCCTACTGCGGCGGCTGCCTTCGGGAAAAGTAATCAGCCAATTGCTAGCTAAGCATACTTATCCTTTCAGATATGTCGAATACTCTGATCACAAAAAAAAACACCATCGCTTCTGCCCCGAAGGTGTAAATCGAATTGCACTGCAATGCACCCATATTTCGGCGATCGAATTTGGTTCTAACGATATAAGGTCAGAGCCTATTGCCATAATATCGGTCGTATTCATTCTCAATAAGGGAGGCATTAGGGCCAGTCCGAGATGTTAGCTGTGTGGGTTGGTGAATAGAAAAATATTTTATATAAATGCTAAGGATAGCACTCAGTGTCCTTGAATTTGTGGACGAGTTTAACCTTGAATATTTATATTTCGACTCTGTATAAAGCCTCTTACTTAGGTAGTAGGTAATACGTAGGTAGTCCGCCAACCCGCACTGGGCCAGCGTGGTGGACTATGGCTTAATCTCCCTCGCATTGAGGGGAGGCCCGTGCCCAGCAGTGGGACATTAAAAAAAGGGCTGATATTATTATAATACTTAGGTAGATTTTTTAATATGTAGGTAGATAGAACATTTGGTACAATGATAGTTGAAGGCAGGAATGTGTATGCTGGTATAGCCTGTACAATACTTACTTGAGTATAATATTCATATGTGTGTGGGATTATATAGGTACTAAGTAGCCGGTTGTATGATAATCATTTTCTAAATCGCCAACATAGGTCAATGATTCAGATTTGCTAGTGTAAAATATCTACTAAAATATGTGTATAAATTAAAATGTGGAGCGTGTTATAGGAATAATGAGATTTTTCGTACGGGGGGTTTGAATAAATGAAAATTCGAATCTTTATTTTTTTTTTGTCGGACCAGATAGGGCTTTGGGAACCTTAACCCAAACGTACCACACAGGTACAATCACAGAATCTATACTATACAATATAATGATTTTATTTATTCCAAAATTACAGCGAATAAGTATAAAAATCACAATAATTAGCCAACTGTTCCCAAGCTCTGTCCGAGTCCGACGTAAGCGTTTATTATTATGTATAATCAATACAATACAATGTATTATTCAAATTGCGTACACATAAAGGAACAAAACCAAAAAATCTGCTATCTCTGTGTTATAATAGTATCCAAAAAATCAGCAATATAAGTACCATTGTCCTTAGATATAAGAGCGCCGCTTCAAAGATTGCAGAGGGCAATATTAATATTAGGCGGAATCTATGTTGCGCCCTGCACTCTGTGTAGCGGCGCGCGCGCACCGCCGCCCTCGCCGCCCGCCCTACCCCAGCAAACACCGACCAATCGCACAATCAAAAATAATTACATCCCCGATTGGTCCCGCGACTGGCGGCGGTTGGATGTTCGATACACACGTACGGATACTATACAAAGAATAAAAGGAAATCTTTTATCTATAACATGACTTAAAAATTTATAACCCGACCTTATCTATGTACAATTCAAGTTCAACCTAATTTTATTCGCATATATAAATCCTTTTCCATTTTGGCAGTGGTGGAAATGTGCCTTGTCACAATATATGGTAATATGTGCAATACTTAACACTTTAACTCTTATAACCTGATTCTGTCTACCGATTTATAAAGCTGTCATTCCTTACCAATAAAAGTTTAACTACTGACTTTTTCTTATGTGAGAATCTAATCGAATCTGATCAAGCAACCGATTATTTTGGATAACAAAAAAAAACATTATTATCTTTATTTATTTATGTCAAGGTATGATAACAAAAAATTAAATGCAGGTACAACATTCGAGAATTCGTAACTCTCCAGTAAAGAAAACTAAACAATTACTAGAAAAAAAAACTCGTTAGTAAAAAAGATGATATTAAAACTATGATCTATGCTATGACAACTGTACAATTAACACCTAGTGGAAGATAAGATAAACATCTTGAATATCGATAACTTTTCGTGTACCCTACTTAGAACAGCGCTAAATTCTAATTGTAGACATTCTTCACAAAAAAATATGTCTTGCAACTAATTCGAGTATAAACCTAATTATCTATATAATGTACATAGCAAGGCACATTCCTCACACAATTAAAGCCTACACACTCACAAATGGGGGCCATGTGCTTGATAAAACATCAACGTCAGTATCCAACCCAATCAGTACAATAAAAATGCATTGCGCTGTCGTCGTCCAAAAAGTGCAAAAACACGAAGACCGGCAGCGGTAAATTTTCACCTTATTTTTGCAACTTTTTGGCATTTTTATTATTCTGGTAAGGTTAATTAAATTCAATTAACACATAACTATTGCGAGTACTTCACTAACTTACCTGCTTTAATAAAATACATATTATGTAATAAAGAAAAATGCAAAATTTACTATTAGTAGGTACTATGAGGAACTATGTCTTGGTTATTTTTTCGTGTCGGTCCATTTTCAGACCGTCGTGTAGTTGACAGGCTTTGTTGTTATCAAAATATACACAATCTAACATTATAGTTATGTTATGCATCAAACGCGGCCTTTAACTGAGATTTTACATTTCAACATCAAACTGTATTTAGAATCTGTTAAATTTATAAATCATAGGTAATGTAAATTGTATCCGTTTTATTTCCAACGATCCAATAAATTAATATCGTAACATACTAAGCGACTTAATTACGAACATTATAAGATGACTGTAAAAATGAATACGTGC
Organism: Pheosia gnoma; assembly: GCA_905404115.1. Classification (NCBI taxonomy): domain Eukaryota; kingdom Metazoa; phylum Arthropoda; class Insecta; order Lepidoptera; family Notodontidae; genus Pheosia; species Pheosia gnoma. The sequence continues at coordinate 8,349,259 of FR989905.1, forward strand.
ACGTGTCGGTTCCAACTATCATGCGCTTGCGACGATTAGGACGAGCTCACATTTACAGAGGTCCCTTACAGGAGCGTTCAGAGAAATCAAAACTGTTCAATGTACACTAACAAATTTAAGATTTAGTTTGCAAATTCATAAGATCCGTGCACATAAACTCATTAAAGATGTTATATAGAATAACTAATCAGTTTACTTCTCGGTTAAGGAGAATCGATAGTACAAAAATATAACGCGACTTCGATGTTGCAATCAATACTAAACATATGAGAACAGACCTGAAAAAGCGCGTTTCTAGATTGATTCAATCGCAACCGAAAGTAGGTACCAGATGGGTGCCATTCAAAAGCGCATGTTAATCGAAAGTCAGAAATAGATAAGTATATGAAAAAATATGATAATTAGTCATTTACGATGTAATTAAACAATTTATATAAAACATGTACCTATGTGAACTTCTTTTTATGTAAACTATGATCGCTTTAAAATAGTCCAAAATTAAACGATTCTTAAATTATCCATAAAACAATGATACCGCGATAATTGGGTCTAAATTATAAAAAAAAATATTAAAATGTGTTAAAATTTACAAAATAACAAAACACTAAGGAAACCGTAAGCGTGCTACCCTAAAATGCAATTTACTTAACGTTATCGGTTAAAATAATTGATATCACTTCACTACCCCCACCCAGCTTGCGCAGGTTGAGGGTCAAAATATAAAATTCCTACGGCCGGTATTAATAAATTAACCTCAACTCTGAGATCGGACTGGAGTGCGCTTGAGCTATCATTTTCTACTAGAATGACGACACTAAGTTCACTCTCAGAGTTGACATAGATTTATACGAGCCTTTGAATCGGGCCGAAAACATATATAGTGGCCATGTGTCTCCAAAAGTGCTCCCGAAGCGATTGCGTACCTCAGACACTAAGCAACTGAAGACTACCTCACTCTCATAATTATTTACAGCAATCTCGTGCTCAAAATAAAACGCAAATACTTAACTATTCATGGAAGGTCCAGTAAAAAATCTTTATATCAACGTCTCGAAACAATATTTTAACAAATGTCATATCATTTTCGATCTTTCAACACGGAGTAAATCTGAATATGTGCTATGTCAACTATGTATATGTACTTTAATGAAATATACAAAAAAAATATTGAAGAATAACCAGTCTAGTAGTTCACAAGGCAGTCTGTAACTATTAAGATATTTTACTGAAGACCTAGGATTCGTTTAACAACAGCTTTATGGCTCACTTTGGCACTGCAAACTATCGTTTGAGCAAAACAAACCGGCGGGCGGCGGTTATAGTTTCACAATTACATTACAGTCGAGACAATGCCAGAAGCAGAGTAAGCCGTAAAAGCTGACTTTCATTGAAATATAACAAACTTTCCGATAACCCAATCGACTGAATAGATCGAAACGGCATCGGACGTACGTGTTCAGCTGTTCAATTCGCCGCCGCGTCAAGAAAGTAAACGGTTCGAACGCTCATTAAGTGTTCAACAGCGACTTACATAATAAAGTTACCAGTCCGTAAGTGTCAGGTCGAGTAGACTCCTGAGTTCCTCAGTCGGAACAAATCTATTACCAGTCAGGTAGTGCGGTTAGCTCAGTACGAGCGGTAACGCGCCGAAAGCGTCGTGCGCAGCTTTTTCAACTTGGCCACGAGCTGATTTTGTTTCTTCCTTAACTTCTCCCTCTCGAGGTCCTCCTGGCTGAGCTTTCTGCAAAGGGCGGCCGCCTCTCTCAATATGACTACTTTGGGCGCGCGCTCCTTGTCTCTCGTTGCCGGGATTTGCTTTTTGAGCTCATCGAAGAGATTTTTGAGGCCAATGCGTCGCAATCTCTCCATGTCGTTGTGTATTGAGCGACGTTCAATTTCAGGGGATTCAGCCTCGGAGTCGGTGTCAGTGTTGGAGCGGCGGCCGCGGCGGCCCGGTCCGCGGGTCCGTCTCCGCGAGGCGGACGCTATGCTGGGCGGTGGTACCAACCGTTTCCTGGCGGCAGGTCTGGGCGAGCGCGGGATGATGGTCGTCTCCACGGTCCGATGTATGTGCTGGCGCTCCTGCGGCGACGGCGTGCGGGGCATCGCGTCCGTGCACATCTGCGCCTGGGCGACGGGTAGTGGCTGCTGCGTGCCCAATGATACGACGTCGATTTCCTCCTCTGCAACAACGGAAAGCTCAATTTAGTATGGCAATTACATAGAATTACTGGAGTATCGTCATGTAACGCCGTCCGACCCGCATTTACTGTTCCATCGTTCGCATGCTTTCATTCATATCGTTAATTACGCTCGCATAACCATAAAAGGCGGGCGTCGATTGTCGTAGCGCCTATGATCTATATACTCGGTAGTTAGATTTAGTGGGGGATGGATGCGACTGCAGTGGTCAGGTGCGCGCGGGAGCGAGGGGCGGGGAGGGGAGTACAGCGCGGGGAGGGCGTCGACCCCGCCGTACTACCGCAGCGTCTGCCGCCATCGATCCAGACGCCTGACGTCACGGCGCGCCATTCGCGCCAAAACGAGAGCGCGTGCGCCAAGCGATGCCGCAGCGTCCGCACTCAATGGAGTCCGGATTACCGTGCGGTGGACACGCTTTCCGGCCTCCGCCGCTCCGATTTAACAAAGTATCGATCGTATATAACTGTCACGCGAGAGAAGCGCGATAAGGCCGACTCACACGTACCGAGCTGACATGCCGACCAACACGGTTCATGAAGCAAGCTAGAATCTACGTCTACGTCGGAATCGCTCGATATTTCTAATGTGAGAGACGTACGGGGTTGTGTGGCGTCAAAAGTGACTGCCTCAACACGGGCGTCTCTCTGATATAATCTTCCTGCTTTTTCTAGTCCCGCAGCCACATGGCATGCGACACCCAAATGAGCAGGTTAGGGTATTCACCTCGTTTATCGCGAACACAGCTGAATGAATGTTTTTATTGTAACGCGACTAGGGCTGCGGAAACGGCCTGAATTCCGGTCAGTATTGCGGTTCACCGATACGGGGTGCTGAGAGTGCATTGTCGACTTCTATGAATGAGTTATAAGTGCGGGCGTCGGTTTCGCGATCAGATTGCATTCAATTGCGAGTGTAGTGGTGGGTTCGAGTCGTGTTTACGCTATAGGCAATGTTTCGTGGAATCCGTTACTAGCACTATCCGGTTACGCCAACAAATAATTATGTCAGCGGTTCATTGTAATTAAAGGTCACCACCCACCGGCTTGGCGCTTGATCGTGTCGCTTGCAGCGCTATTCACGCACCCAACATGGACGAAAGTTTTCGTTTACATCTAAAGTGGTTAAACACTAGAAATAGAAACAAATTACGTAGGCTGCCGGCCGATTCAATTACGTAACGAATCAAGTCAGGGACACGGCTAAATCGGTGTTCTAAATTGTGAGATTAGTGCGAAAAAAAATTCGCTCCGGACACATTTATCGGAGAACGCGACGATAAATTTATTCGCGAACGCGATCTTTTTACTACGTTTCCGCATAGTTACGTGGCGATCTCTTGCGCGTCGATCTAATTCGAGGTTCGGCGCCTGTCGTCAAACACGGTTCGCTAACGTCTAAATCTAGGCATGGATAGGATTGCTGGCGCTATATCGAGCCACATAAGACACACCCAGACATTTTGCAGGCGATAATTTACACATGTGACCAACATCAGATACAGGTTTTTATGTTGGTATTATTTCCGAACTAATTGGACAATATTTCTACGTAGCGTGACGTTCTCGTAAGCTTTTCGATGACTATGCAACCGCGTTAGGAGATCGTGATTACAGCTTACTAGCCGCGGTAAAAGCATCTGCTTTACTTTGTAACCGATACTGAAATAACACAAGGGTGACAGGCTAAATAGACAGAACATGAGTGTATCACGTAGGCGTGTATTGTGCTGGGGTAAACTTTCGGGCGATTTTCTCCGTGGCGCCACCGCGATTAACGGTGGTCCGGGAGAGTATTCGTTTCAGGTCTGTGTGTAAGCGATACGGGCGGTATTGTCGCGGCGCGCCGCCTGGATCCGGTCTAGTGCATATCTATTATATCTCCATCACTCGAGACGCGATTCTCAGATCCGCTGCCGTTCCAATTTTGTACCACAGATAATCTGCTTTTTATTATCCGCACGACCGGTATCGGCGTGATTTCATAAAATTATCTTTAATTTATACTGGCTGGTGTTTAATTTGCAGTTTTCGAAATCGAATAGTGCAGTAGGATACTCCACTATTCGATTTCGAAAACTACCAAAGTATACAAGATACTGTCAGTATCTTCAAATTCCATCGTAAATAATAAACGAGCATCGCTAGCTGTTACATTCTAAGACAAGATTAGTCATAACTTCTAGGAGGTACGGCTAAGTCTTACCGTGAGAAATACAATGAGTCATCAATGTCTTAACCGCCTAACTTATTAATCTTCGGCGATCTTTGTAAAATTACGAAACACTACAGTGTTTCTCTCGTAAATCGCTCCTCGAGAATTTCTTTCATATCTGTTTGCGCGGTGATTTCCGAAACGACGCATCCCGTTGTAAGTATTAAAGTTATGTGTATAAGTTACTATCAATAACAACGCGTATGGTGAGAATTACTTAAATTTGTAAATCAAAATAAAATTGTTGACAAGAAACTGTCAGTTTACGACAATATTGAAATCTGATTGAGATGAAGCACTTTAGTAGATGCATTAAGAGTCGGACAGGATGCAGTCATTATCAACGCTCCACGCACTGATCTCAGTCAGAATCGGGACGCGATGAGAATCGGATTTTGAGAAAGTTGTGTTGGTCGGTCGGAGGCGGGCCGCAGGTGTCCAAATAAACAAGTTAGACGTTTTGAAATGAAATTTAATGGGCTTTGGTGTCGTCAAGTGTGACCTGGTGAAGCGGGGGCCGAACTCACGCTTCGCTGGCCAGCGCGCCGAGGCCAAGTTCACTGGCATTTGAGCGCGATAATTAAAAAATTATCGTGACGCGCGAGGCGCACGCCATCCTATACAGCAGGCTCGCGGTGCTAACGTAATTAAAAACAATCTTTCCGACACGAAGGAGATTTATGCTATAGGTAAACTTTTCATAAATTTTCACAAAATGTAACCTGATAAAAGTATTATTGCATACTAACATTGAATAGTAATTTATAAACTAAGGAGTATGAACAATCAAGCGTAAAATCACGCGATATTGAGACTACCTTATCTTGTATTGCTCATAATTAAAAGTATATTTGGAACGTAAGCCGTATGATTAAGGTGATAGTAGGGTAGGCAGGAACACTTAATATAATCGGAACGTCATCGAAAAAAATGCTGTCACTGTCATATGAAATCTGTAGTGTAAACGGTACTAGAGACGCTAACGTCATCGAAGCGCTACTGAAAAAGATTGTGCTAGGTCACTAGGTACAGAATGGTTTAACATTTTAATGCTGACTGAACTTTGAACAGTAGCGGCCGAGTCGTAAAAGTTAATCTAAAGATTTTTTTTTTCGTATTTTAAGACTGCTTCAATGTAAGATAATGCTGGTACCTATTCAAAAATAGAAAAATGTAAATAAAACAAACATTTATTATTCGCATGTTAGGTAGATGTTAGTTAATTTATGGTACCGAATAAACTTGGGATTTCGTATGATTTGAGGTACCTAGTATAAATTGGGAATTGATTATAAAGGTAGGTATTGCCACGTACGTACCACTACAGATTGGTACGGTACCAACCAGTAGTGTCAAGTGCCCACATACCAGTTATATACAATTAAGGTGCGGTCTGTCAGAAATATCGAAAAGGTAGTTATCGCTAAGCGGGTAATGAATATTGATCGGTACGTACCTGTCTGTACTGTACGTATGCTGGTACGCGTACGTAACATGAGGTGCAGATATAGGTTCTATTACTGTAACATTGCGTAACCCAGAAAAGTCGGTCATCGGGCTTATTTGTAACTACTTGAGAAACATCAGCTAAAACAGACCGACCATCAATAATTTATCGTACCGACCGAGCAACCATCGCTGGGCGGCCTTGGGGCCGTGCTCGCAGCTACGGAAGTTCACGGGCAACACACGCTTACGTTAGTGGACGGAATATTTTTTTTATTACCCATTAATGAGACATACCTACGCCTTTTTAGTCGCCAATACTAACACAAATTTAAGTTTCGAGGGGCCGGCCCGATCGTGTTTATTGAAAAGATTAAATTGCTCTTGTCATTTATCACATCTATTAACACGTCTTTAAATCATTCGAACGTCGGTAATTCGATCTTTAGCGTTTTATACCAAACTTGCTATTTACAGGTTAGTATTCTGGATAAGGCGAACGAGACAAGTAATGACTAGAGAACTAACTACATAATAAAAAAAAGTGAGCACCTGCCTACGATCCCAGACGGACGGACACACAAACAGTCGACAGACAAGCTTCAAACTTATAAAACTCCTTTTGCGTCGGGGGTCATAAATCTTAACCTACACGAAACTACGACGTTAGAAGGAGTAAAGATGACACTTCCTGGGTCTTTAGCATTCAAATGGGCAGTTATTACGTCAGTGTATTAGTTTGTGTCGCTAGCGCCTACCACGCCCATTCGGCGACCAAGAAACCGGATCGCGTACTAGACGTGTTTGTAGACTCACACAGAAATTCCGCGTTTCGATACGAGAGCCGCGGAACTCACATTACATAAACGGTACCGTTCACTGATATTGCTATAACATCATCATGATAATGTTTAATTAAGTACAGTTGTCAACGTGTAAATTATGGCATTAGTCCTCTTTCAGTAACCCGATGTTTTGTTCAACCATTATGAACGCGTTACTTGTCACCACGCCGAATTTGGCGAAGCTCCCAATACAAATCTACAATTATTGTGCGCTATTGACACGTTAATATTTTAGGAATTACGTATTTAAATGATAATATTTTAAAATCACGTGTTAATCGGAGTCAGTCACGTGGTGAGTTATCTTAAATATTTTTGGGGTCGCAACTCGCATCTGACAGATAACACGAGTTTGTTTGTGGTTTGTGCCGCGTTGTCGCCGGGCGCGCGCGGTCCGTGTGAGTCGACCACGAGTCGGCACAGAATTTATAATAGAACAAGTGCCCCAGTGTAAATATTCAAAACGAATCATACTACTCATATACATTCGCGGTTTTCGAGATCAAACAGTTATATTAAAAAGTTATCTTGTTGCGGTGTTGGTTTATCAGTCGTCAGCGTGGCTTTAGGTTTTTTCGTGATAAGACAATACAAATTTATGTTAGGGTGTCACGTTGTAATAGTACTATTGTTATCGGCATTGATAAAACGAAGGTCGCACGGAGGCCAAGATGGCGGGCGCACATACATAACGCTCGGCATTACGGGCGAGCGTATCAACACATTCATACTGATTGTTTAAATATCTAAGTGCATATTCTGAGGTGATAAGGCTCAAGGTCGATTCCACTACGTACGTACCTACATCATTCTGATACATGTACAGGTGAAATAATTTTATTTATCGATAGCGATACGTGCCATTTAATCCGATTCTTTTCGTTACACTGCCCTACTGGCCTAGTGCGGTGAAACGTAGTATCGTAGCGAAGCGAATTGTTTATTTTTAAAGTTTATTTTTTTACATAATCGACTATTGTCATCTCGATTAAAAACAATCCTATAGGCTACCTATCTAAATAATTTTGAATATGTATAGTTGAATACGTCAATACTGTTTGACTAAATTACAAACATTAAAATTAATTATGCATTTACTCGACTGAGTACAGACTAGCTGTCACTGCGGTTGATTTAACATTGCTAAGAAACATAAATCATATAAGTAAGTAAGTCAGTACGAGACTGGGTATGTAAGTACAGCTTATCGAGATCAAATGTGGGCCAGACCCGGTTGGTTACGAGCGGCGCGAGGCTAGGTTAGCGGACTAATATCGACTAAACCACCGGCCACAGTATTTAGGCCAGCATAGTGTAAAGTCAACTATCACTTATTAAACTCGACTATATGAACGTTCTAAGAAAATTCGAATTAACTTTTATCTGAATTAGTAGATATTTCATAAAGATATACTAATTTTAAAATGATGACTTGGCATACTAGTGTGAGCGTAGTCCCGGGTTCGATTCACGCATGGGCAAATTTTGGTAATCATTTCGTATTTTCCGCCATTACTTCCAGTAGAAGACTAGTGATTATAGGTACCTATCTGGAATTAGTTAAACGTCCTTATGTAGTGATGGCAACGCATTCCATGATTTGAAACCGTGGCTCGGTTGTGGATAGTTACATACAACGCAAGTAAAGAACGCTAACGTAGGTAAATTTTATATTAATACAATATACTGAATATTAGCTAGCTAGCTACTTTACTTACTATATATAAACCGCGCAAATTGCTTTACTACGGGCGTTCGCCTTTTGAATTAATGCGCTTGGCAACACGATATTACTAATACGAGACTGCGACGCAACGCCATAATTTTAAACATAAATTTAGCATTAACTTTTTATAAAATTTAAAAAATTACCGACAACTATGCTCCAATTCTGAATAATAAACTTGTTTTCGATAACTTTGGTAACTAGTCGATCTTTACGTCACTAGTTGATTTGACTTGAAAAAAATATTGGCTTCCAATTGTAATTGTAGTGATGTCCACCGAGTAGATAGGTGCCTACCTCATCGTCATTCTCGAATTAAAATCCTAGTGTTATTAAAAAGTCGCAGAGTAAAACGACCGTTACTTCGAGACATAAAAGCACAATGGATACATACCTACTTATTATGCTAAAAAATCAGTCGGCATCTCAGAAACTAAAACTAATGCGCAGCCTTGGCTCACTGATTGATACTAAAATGTTTAGGGCGACCGAACAAACCGGATCTTTGTGCCCTAAATTGCCTTTTATGGGAACTTGCAATTCACAGCTAAACCACTGCCCTAGTTAACTACATTTGAGTAAACGTTATAAATCAAGCGAGACTATGCAACCCGTCAAGATAACAACTTCAGGTCAAAAACATCTAGGTCTATTTAAACTCTGCTATCTCGACAGTATGATATAGTAAGTATAGATAGATATATCGATAATACACAATAATACTTTAACATCACCAAAATCTACAAATATTTACATTCTCCAAATGTTTACAATTTCAATATTTTTTATTAGGTAGGTACCTATTACCAACATGTTCGATATATCAAAAGATGTCCGTTTGATACAACCGATAGGGTATCTATTGTTCTTAAAAAAAATTACTAAATTGGTACAAGTTTTCAATGTAAAATATGGCGCGAAAATATACCTACTGAAGTGACAAATACGGCCGCCCGTACGATTTGCTGCGTATAGTAACGGAGTGATACGGCCGCGCGTGCGTTGTAAATTTTTCGCGCCACAATCGCTAGAGATGTGACGCGGCCATCGTTTTTAATCGACTTATTGTAAAACTTTTTGAAGTTTTACAATTTCTTTTTTTTCATGATAACAGCAATTAGCTTGATGCTTTTGTAGTTATTATCAGATTAAATCATTTGCGGATAGATGTTCAATCTCGATTATAGATAGGTACGCTGTCTATCAAATTGTCATCCAGGCAAGCTAGACATCGAAGTACCGCGTTCCAAACCGGTCCGTCGAGCCAACCGAGCTCAACTTCAATGAGATTCCATTTCATTCCGCTGCATTCTTAGTCAAGTAACGGACTGTGGCGGCGGTGGCCCGGTGAGATTGCCGAGCCCGCGTTGACTGGGTGCTCTCTCATTGCATTTCAATTGTAATTTTATTGACTCAGTCCTAACGATTCTTTTCACATTTGTGAATTATAAAAGCTTCGCAAGATGCATACCTACTAACAAAAATCTGCCCCTTAACACGTTTCTTAAGATGTTATTAACAAAATATCTTAAGTTATGTAGGTACAATAAAAGATATAGTTTACTTGAATACAATACCGTCTGGTATCTCTGGTATTGGTGGTCATACTATTTTTTTTTAATAAATGTTATTTACATTTCACATGAAATGTCCAAAGACCAACCCTTCCAGGAATATTGCATTCATTTTAGTAATCTATGAAAAAAAAATTCGAAGTTTTGTTGAAGACCTGTCCTAACCTAGTATAATGAATCATTATAAAATTTAATATTTATAAAATTGACTGGTTGCATTCATCAGTTTAATGGGAATAAGAGGATGTTAACCCGGCGTCTGACGGCGGGAAACGTCAATCGCAATCGGAGGATGCATCAAGGTCGGGACGTCTCGGTCGACGTACTTTTGACCTTAGTTCCGTGAGCCCGTCTAAGCTCGTGCGTGTCACGCATCGGGACCTCACTAACTACACATACAACTTTATTTTGTGCTCTAATTAAACGCACCAATCCCGTGAGATTGAAGTCTGTTACGCAATCTGACATTACGAAAGGTTGAGACGTTCAAGGTCGCAATGGGTTCGCCCATTTCAGTTCCGGAAGAGCAGAATCGCGGGTGCGTCTAGACGCGGCGGGGTACGCGGGTTGACGGTCGATATGCGCAGTTTCCCGCGCTCCCAATTCAGCGCCTGCGTCCTCATGATATCCCGGTCGACCTAACTTGCCAAATATTTAAATAAAGAGATATCCAGCGACTTCGCAACAACAATTGAAGTATGTTCTGTCCAGTTAAAAATTACCTAATACCAGATCATGAATTTATTACTAGCTAGCAACCTGGCATTCGTCTATCTAATAGCGTAGTCTATATCGAACCAGAAATACCTACTAGTAAACACGCAGTCAAGTAATAAATATATATACAGGAAAATGAAAGTAAAATACCTATAAACTCGTAAATTCATAGGTAATTAAGGTCACCGATCGGCTTCGGTTACTATACTCGTACCAACGGATTCCCAATAAATAATGCCAGAGGCCCTAGTATCGTCCATTTGAAATTCAAATCGCCGCAACAATAGTACACGAAGATATTTGTATCAGTTTGAAATGTTATTCTAAAACATTACGAACAGACTATTTAGCACTGATAAATATCAGAGTAAAAAAAAATGTTTTCGAACAATATAACCGTAAGAAAATCTTGTTACTGACCTGATTCGCATGAGTCAGAGGGTGTCTGCACGCCGAGGTAGTCGAAGTGTCGCCTGGCCAATGTGTACGAGTGATCGGCAGCGACCGCGGCAGAGTCCCTCAACAGGCGAAGGGCTGTACCGGCGACATCAACAGTATGGCGGAACTGTGGTGGTTCGTCGCCATCGACAGACGGTGGTGTTTCAGGTCTAGAAGGCGACATGTCTCTTCGCAGTAGACTTTGGCCCGGTGTAGTCGGTGTTGTTATCGGATCAGACGGGACGAATGTGTTGCCAGGATGCACTGAATCGACGCATGAGCCTGCCCACATACAATCGTGGTGTACTATGTTTTCTTTGTGTGGTTCTTCTGGTGGTATTCTCCAGTCTTCATCACTGTCTTGCAAGGAGTCTGAATAACTCGCTGGCGGCACTAAATCGAGCCTATCTGCCTCATACTGAACTTGAGTCCAGAATTCAGAGGTTTGGGTCAACCTTAGCGAATCCTCGTCCAGGGCTTCCCACATGTCGAACTGGACGAACGAGTCGAACGGAGGCGACATTTTTTCTTCTATATACTTATGACTATCTAGTTTTAAAGCTAAGACGAACTCGTCGATATCACAGGGCCCTCTTATCACAAATGCGCGCGATGGGTTCAACGCACGCAGTCTGTAACAATAAAAACATATTTTATTGAATTATATCCTTGAGTGTCTTAAGAATTAATTGTTAAGAGCTTATTATGCTGTGTGGAATTCTACCAATTAATTAGGGAGAAGTGGTAAACACATAGGTACACCACAAAACCACCTAACTATGCGTGCACACTCGTGCTAAATAACATTATGTCTGTCCACACATCTATGGCATGGCAATGCCCGTATAAGGCTTTGACTGAGGGGTCGGTACCTACCTACGCCTTGAAGGCCGGTTCAAGCCCATTTGTCTATGTATTGTTATCATAATTATTCATAAAAAAATAAAATATGGTTTGCTTCAGACATTTTCGGGAAATATTTTGAAGTCCCAAAAGATTCAAAATTAATTTTATTTTAATTGAAGTACGTAAATATCTATATTATTAAAAGATAGGATTAGGATACCTACATTATTTTATAATTATACCTAAAAGTAATCTTTTTAATTCCAAATTGCACAATCCACAAAATATTGTTCTTGCACTGTTATAAAAATTCACAATTGTTTTATAAAATAAAAAAATTAACTATTCAGATATATATTAAAACCGTATGTTTATCGTATTCTTATTTACAAACAATCTCGATAGGACACGGCACAGCACAACACTACCGATCGCCGATGCCGAGGTAGTGTCTACCTCGGTGCCCGAAACTAAACTGAAGCCGGGATGCGAATCCGAGCATTTTTAAAGACTACAATGGCCTTGGGCCTTATCCCACTTTTGGAGTAATAATAATTAGTCAGTGTCCTGGAACCACCCCCGCGACTCTTTTTATATTGCTTGTCTACCTGAACAAGAATGGGCCCATCACTAATCAGCCCCGGTTTCTGCGTGCGTCAGGTAAAGATTTCCGACCCGTGAAACTGTTTTTGTTTACAAGCGTAGAATATGGCGCGAAATGAGTGTTTCTGTTTACTAATACTAATGCCATTCAGCGATTTATTTTCTCACTGGTAGATACCTACTTAGGTATATGCCTCGAACGCAGTGTGTAAAACAAACACAGCATTTAAAAAAATATAAATAAAATAGTTTGGAAGCTTTTTTTTATTTATACCATAAATAAAGAAGAAATAGGTAGGGTAAGCCATCATCACTAACAAACATGTCCGAATTCTGACATAGAAAAGAAATACAGTTCAGTTGAGGGTAGATGCTTTCAAATAATCATTTCAAGGAGTATAAGTAATTTATATACCTATCCGGATTTTTGTAGGTTAAATAATTATTTAATTAGATGACCATATGTAGGTACTTACTAGGAGTTTGGAAACATTATTTATCGGACTGAGCAAGTAATGATCTAATGAAGCTTCTACCAGTGTTAGGTGCTAAAGGACGCATACCCACTAACCTACTTTTATTTTTAAGCTTTTTTAATTGCGAAGTATGGATAACACAAAAATAAAAAGTTAGATATTCTCAATCGAAAATGCATGTTTTGGTTAGTTTCCTTGGTGCACGATTTCGATACCTACGTAGGTAGGTACATAATAGGCGAATTCATCGAAAAAAAAAGCTACCGGCATGTCAACTTATCAACATACACTTCGCGAAATAATTTAATTACACCACATTATTTCATTAATATCAATGTCGGTACAAATCGAATCGATTTTAACAATATTACAAACAATTGCACAACACTGGCCGAAAAAGAATACCAAATTATACATTTTTCTTTTACAAGCAGAGATATCAGACTACAGGCAATAAAACATAATTTCTTAATTATTTTGAAAATGTGTTTGAATTTAACATAAGCAAAATAAGGTCAGACAATTCTTTTAAGTAAAATAAAAACGTATATATTGGGCCTAACCTTATCGGTGAGGAATTCGAGCACTACTGATTCGCAGAAAGATTCTAAGTGTCTAGCAGACAACGCCCCGCGCGCGGTATTATAGTAAGTACCTACCCACACAACGATTGGATATTTTATTGAACACTTTTTTCTATTAGTAAAAACATATTCGGTACCTAGAATCGTTTGATCGCACACTCACCAAAAAGTTTTGTGCAAAACGCAATCCGGCCGCAGCCGGTGTATTACACAATTTTACACAAGATTCTTCAGAATCTTCGACAAAGTTTTTTCCGTACACACTGCGTAACACTCACTGAGAATATGCGATCGGTTATACAGTGTAAATTATTAAATATGATACTTCTTCCGAAACCTCCGATTGAGTTAGTCAAACACTGAAACATTATTCGGGAGCCGGCCGGTTCTAAGGAGAGCGCGCGTGCGATTCGAAGGGCGCCGTGGACACGACTAGCTAGCTAGATGGTAGTAGATGAACGAACGAACCGCGCCGTGAGTAGCGACTAGCGGTCGCCGGCTCCGCGTCGAGTTCGCGCCGGGCGGTGCTCCCCCCGGCCGGCCCCGCCACCGCCCGCGTCCCGGCTAATTTGATGTCATTCACGAAATTCACTGAAAATACGGCCTCTGTTTGTGCGATTATTGCTTTCACGTATGTAAAACCTGCTGAAGAGTTAATTAATTAAGTGTAGCGGCATTAAAACAGCGAATTTCTGGAGAATTTTGTGGAATGGCGTACGTCTCGAGGGGCCGGGGGCAGGAGGGGGGGGGCTGGGCGCTCGAAGAAGGAAATCAGCGCAGCGGCATTCAAAGAATACGAAAGTAGGGATGTGTTGGTAGATGCGTCAAAGTGTGTGTGCTCAGCGCGTCGCGTTGAATATCGAGGAGGCGAAGCACCCGCTCGGGCTAGATGCAATGTACGGTTGGTTGGTTGTAAGTATATATACCTTCGTATAGCCGCATCATCACACTCGGGCGGCGGACCCGCTGCTGGGCGACCGTGCGTCGCTTTGTTTTTAGCAGCTGCAAATATCGGAGCCAGTCGGTCGACATTCCTCAGTCGGCGGATTATGGCGCGAAGCAGAAATACCTGAGCGATTCAGATGAATTGCTGTGTATTATTTATTGGGCATCTACGCAGCTAACAATACCTAAGCTTTTGTACGGTTCAACAGAGAAATGACCTGTTTGTTTTCGCTGCAGTGTAGGTATTTACCTAGGTAGGTAATACATCATTTGTTTTTGATCATGCATATCTATGTAAATACTAGGTCCCTGTTAAGTAGGGTTACTAGGGATGCGCCGAGTATCCGGCATACCTACTCGACAAAATTGTATATGTTCGGTATTCGGCCGAACATTCGATTGATATGCCGAATGTTAATCGAACTTTTATAAAAAATTGAAGAAATAGTTTAATTTAATGTGTTGTGTCGTAAATTGTACCGTATATAATTCGGCCGAATATTCAGATCAGTAAGTGCTGAACCGAATAATTTTCGGTAGGTAGGTATTTGATTCGGATTAAAAATCCATATTCGGCGCATCTCTAGTAGATGCGTGCCAAACTAAATGCCTACTTACCCACTTATATTATGTAAATATAAAGGAGAATGCATAAGTGGTAGGAATCAATAAATAGGTTCATAGTTGATAAATGATTATAAAATAAGTTCATATCTTTCGCGATTGTCCCATATTATTGAGCCCATACAACTTAAGTTTACTTGTTTTTGGTAGGTAGTTAAGTACAGACGGAGTGACGCGAGCAATATTGAAGCTCTAATAACCAATCCGATTCGAGTGTAGCTACTACACAAATCAGCTTGGCTTTTGTGCTTTAATATGTTGTTCATGACACTCCGACTATATTATTTCTTCACCTGAGAGGCATGGTAGATATTTGTGTAATTATTGTTACTACCTACGTAGTTTTTTGCTACTACCTACCTACCTATCTTGCCATTTACTTACTTAAATAAAATTAAGATACACCTGAACACACTGATTACGTTGCTTCATTGAGTGCAAATATCGGTAAACTGTTATTGGTATAGGTACCTACTACATAGCAACAGATACCGAAGCGGCAACGTAGTTCCTAGGTAGGTAGGTTACTAATAGGTAAGTACCTATTTGCGCGTTTGGTATTGAAAAAGGTCAACAAGACTAAAAATTAGGGTTCCGTGTGACCAACAAGGGTTGAAAACAGTATTGTTAGCATACGCGAGGGACGTACCTATAGGTAGGTAATCCCGCGTTAAACAACCCCACGTTCCCGCCACAAGGTTCGTTGACCCCGCATGCCGCGCTGCATTCCTGTGCAAATAAAAATCCGCATCGACTGCGATTCCTATGAGTAATAAAAGTCCTCTTTCTCTTTCATTTATGAATTACGCCATAAAATGCGGTGGGATTTTAATTTCGTTCGATTTTATTTTACAACCATTTCCCAGACTTTTTGGCGGGACGTTGAACCGTGAAGTTGTCAATATTATTTTATTTTCTAAAAAATGTGTTTTGTCTGAAAAATAATGTGTAATATTAGTGGGATATTAACCATTGAGTGTTCATAAACGTGCACAAGTGAAGGAAAATGAAATGAAATTGTATAACTTGACTTTTCATGTTCTCCAAAGATGTCCGGTAAGTTTTCAGTAAAGTATCCACAGCATTACTGATAGGGGTAGGGGATTCATTTCATCATCATCATCGTCATCAACATTATGATCAGGTGTACTTATAATTCAATAACAATTATCAAGATTTACTCGACACTGGCAAAAATGACACTATTTTATAGCCAATTGCCAACTTAAAAAAAGAAGAAGAAGAACTATATCCCGATCGGCGTATCCATTTATCAACGAGAAATTACACTACTAGATAACCTATTAACCGCATAGGTAGGTAGTTAATTTGAGAGTGGGGGAACCGTTTAATTTAACCTACTAAACTATTGATAAGTGTTATTTTTTAATCTCAATATAGGTAGACTTACAGTTAAAATTCGCGGTTATTATTCTCGTACCTACCATTATCGTGGCTTACTTATTTTTGTAAATATGAAGTAGGTAAGTTTTTCTATTCTCTTTTTTATTTATATTTGTGTTATACATATTGTGTAAATCAATTCCTACAATTAAATTACTTATGATCATAGACTTAATACTTCTAAATGCTAATCTAAGTTGGATACATATAAAACAAAGTCAATAACAGGTGAGCCGAATTAAATCATCTTTGATTTTTTGACTGAATAAGTATTAAAACATGGGAAAGGTTCACTAAAATAATAAATATAAAGATAATTAATTGATTCTGAGGCGGCACGAAGCTCGCCGGCACAGCTAGGTATCATATAAATATGACATAGAATATTAAAATATAACCTAACTCGGAAATTGTTTTATAAATAAGTATTATGTTTCTTCTTAATATTGGGTATTTGTATCCACATTACACAAAATGTGATTTCTTTCACCGTTAGAAAAAAAAATGATAACAGGCTTGCCCCAAAAACTACAACCCTTTCTTCAACAACCCTTCAATTAATTTCATATTCATTCATCCCTATTTCGTAAAAAAAAATAGATAAGCAGGAAGTAAAGAACACGTACTTCCGAATGTAAGCTAGATAGGGCTGACACACAATGCTTTTTACCGATTTCCTCGTCGACGCGACTGACACTCGATTCTGTGCTCTACGATATTGACAACAAATGCTAGCGGTTTATACCTATATCGCGTTTAAAAAAGGGGTAACCTAAAAAGCCGATATTGTAATCCGGACCTCAGTCAAACTCATTTGGCTCACTCTAGGGTTGGCGACTGTCACGTTTTTACGACATGTCACTTCATTATTTTGACAAGTAAAACGGCTAGGGCGACGTGTGCGGCAGGTATGACGCAACGTTTTATTAAGTTCGTACAAGTTATTTGTCGAATAAATTAGGGCTGTTAATTACGCGTGTCGTTATCACTACCTACTAAATATTTGTTTTTTAATCGGAATATTTTAAAACCGAATTCATGATTTATAATTAATTAGTAAAGGTGCGCTGAATGACGATGATGGATTCCTAACCCGGACCGAATACCGAACATTATTTGGTTCAGCGGTTATCAAACCGAATATTCGGACGAATTATTCGGTTCAATTTACGCGCGCGCGTCGGGACGCACACTGTAACGCGTCGCAACGCTTACTATATGGCGTCGTGTCGATCACTATTCGGCGTTTTGACGCTTACTATAAGGCGTCGCGACGCTACCTATAAGGCGTTACGACGCTCATAATGAGGAGTCGCGACGCTCACTATAAGGCATCGAGACCCTCGTTATTAGGTGTCACGACGCTTGTTATAAAGCACCGCGACGCTTATTATGAAACACCGAACCGTTCACTATTACTGAGGTAAGAAGCGCCTCATAGTAAGCGCTGCGAGAACTTCTGTGTGTGCTAGTGTTAGTTTTATTTAAAAAAAACACTATGTATGGGTTTAAGTGAATTAATTATTTGGAACTTTAATGTTGATTAATAACATGATTAAACAATATTATGAGGACTTTAGTTCGGTTAATATTCGACGCATCAACTGATTATTCGATCGAAAACCGAACATAAAAAACTATGACGAATAAAGAATCATTACCGAATATTCGACGCATCCCTATTAATGCTTGAGAATGAAAGAGACATTCGATTATGGCTAAGGCTTTTGCTCTAATTAATGTAGCTGACATAATTTTAAGGACGTAAAAACATTCTTAATAAATTAAATGTCAATAGGGCTTATCTATTTTTTATTCAATACACCCATCTGGCTTTTGTAGATTGAATATTTTGGGAAAAATATAGTTGGAGACAACACATTATCTTCGATACAGGGCATTTTCGAACCGAAGTAGCGCGAACAACTAGTTTAGAACGTTCAAAATATTTATATTTTCTTTTTTGTGGACTGTCATCCCTAATACAATATCTGTCATACAATACAGCGCACGCCGCGCACAGGGTGGTAACTGACTATTTGTAACAACAGGACGAGAGATTATCCTCATTATGCGTTAGAAAGTATGTTTAATCCCTTTTTTATCCTGCGAGACATTATTTTTGGCACATTGACATAATGGACCTCGGGCAAGGAGTCCCTTTAGTTTAGTTGCAGATTATGAGAAAAACAATTTTGTAGGGTTATTGAAAAAACAATTTTATAGGGTTATATTCCCAATTATACATTTAACAAATAAAAATGATTAAAAGACATAAAGTTTAATACCCAACCATTATACAACTAAGTATAAGATTGTTTTAATTATTAAGTTATTGTGCAGTTTTTTTGTTGTTATACATATAGATAAAACAGGTTTTATATTGACACTATTCAAGTGTCGCGACTGTATTACTGGTGGTAGGCTTCGGCCGTGGTTAGTCACCACCCACTGAACAAAGCCATGTCGCCAAGCGGCCTAGCCGTGTTCCGGCATGATGTTCGGTGTTGCCATTCATGGATGGCGGGTCAGATCAGTTGCGCTGCATGTGCCTAGTGAATGTAGCGTCTCGATCTACTGCCGCCTTCCTACCTAGGCAAGTATGCTCCATCGTAGATCTCATCGTCACTTAACATGAGGTGAGATCGAGATCAAATACTTGCCTATAATGTAATAAAAAAAAAAAAAACTTGTTTATTGGTAGAACATTCCTCATTTGTCCTACTCAAGGATACAGGATTAAAGTAAGTAGGTACCTAAGTATATTATGTAGTTATCCATGTTATTCAGTTCTTGATAAAACAAATTATGTATATGAAATGTACCCACTCCCCAAGCTAATTTGCTACCTAGGTCCATGTTTTACAACATGCAAATCTGATCTTACATGATTTTCCACCAAGTCATTTCACCAACAAATAAGCACAGTAAAGTTATTGTTGAATTGTTGAACCAATATCTCTGTCAACCCTTCAATATCGAGGGCTCCCAAGAATACACCTTGCGGTCGTTCCCACGATCGCGTTGTGACAGGATAGATATCTTAAATTACAAATATCGGTTGCTTTAAGGTCGTCGCACCTGCGATTCATATGTAGTTTGAGTAAATCCAAAAAAAAAACCGTAACAAATACCCGTTGTTATAGGTAGGTAGGTAAGTACTTACATAATTTTTGATTGCAAGGGTTCTTCCGCAGGTAATTGTCAACACTTGTACGCGCCCTTTAGTATTAGAAAACAATTTGTCCAGGTGATTAATTATCCGACAATGAAACAAATGAAATCATCGGGTATAGGTTTATTTTATACAAAAGTTCAAATCGTGATAAAGTTGATTCTTTCAATGTATATTATAATGCCTGTGGAAGGATTCTGAATTTATTTTGTCTGTGGCCCAATATTGACGCACTATTAAACAAAATCCCATACACCCTCATGTGCATGTACAAGGTACACAGGTTTCTGTACCAACATTACATACACATTTTGATTCATAGGGGAGACTCACTAGAAATTTTGTAACATAATTAATACTATAGGAATATCTAAGCACACGTCATTTGTTTAATAAGTGCATATCAACAGACATGGATATAATGAAATAATTTATGACAAATAAAACATTGCAACAATGTTAAATATATATAATAAAACGGGTAAAGCTTTCTATGAACGAAATCGTTACCTACATAGACAATTACGGTTTAACTTTTAAAGTCTTTTGTCTCGGGATTCTCTGAATAATAAACAATAGATCCCAGACTTGTACCCCGCTTGGCTGTACCTACATCTTGTTTTTTTTTTAATTACTTGTAATAAAAACTGTACATATTATTTGTTATCTATCTGCGAAATAATAAAAGTGGATAACAAAACGCGGCTGGGGAAAAAATGTGTTGATTGTGCTCGTGCTACATAGACCCATGCGGATACATAGGGGATAAACAAACACCCTGTTTTGTGGGAAGTAAAATATCGCACCATATGTAGAATCAGAATCAGAATATTTTTTGTTCATGTAAACCATTAAGTACAGTACTTGTGAATCGTCAAAATAGTTTCTAAATGTAAAGCTACAACTTAACCACCCGTTCGGAGTGCCATTCCTATAGAGAAGAAGGCAAGAAACTCCACGGTTGCTCTTTTTTAAAAGGTATTTTACTTTTTGAGCAGTACATTGTTATGGGTATGTGAGGACAATGTAGGAACCGCTAGGAAGACTTTAGCATATGTAGATAACGTATTCCTGTAATATCATGATATTATTACATATCAGTTCCAGTACATTTGACAAATCAGTCACTAGCTACGAACAAGGAATTCGCGCGACCTTGGTCCTGCGCCGGCCGCCCGCCAGCCCGCCGGTGTAACCTTGGCGAGCCGCCCTTATCAACGACAACGCCCCACTAGGCTTTTATATTGACCGCACTATACCCAAAAACATTTGGCTAATACCCTTAACAAACCGGGAATAATTTTGGCCAATGAGTGTTAGTTACTTCTCAATCAGATATCAGATTTAACCTCATTGACAGGCCGTCATTTCAATTAAATTATCGGCTACATTGTATGTATATTATTAGGGACATTTCATTGTGTCTGAGATGAGCGATTCAGCGTAGTCGATCCAGGCTGTAATTGTAAACTACCACCATGCCAAGTTTCATGAAAAGCCGTCGAGCAGTTTCCCGTGATGGGCTAAATAGATAGACCAACAATGTAATAACTCGGCTAAGGTATCGTAAATTAAATCCGCTACGTTTACTTTTACGCAACAAGTCACAGACAAATTACATTCCGAGTAAGTGAAGTAAAATAAGGAATATCAAAAAAAAAAAAGTTTGGTCCTTTTTAAAACTCGTCATATGTAACGAAATATCGAAGTCACAGCCAGACTATATACTGCTGGGTGTGACGTCATTCCCAATACATTTACACATAAATGCTGAACAAATATACCTACAACGGCTACTTTTACACATATATCGGTTATTTTAACAAGCAATCGAATTCCTGTGAAGTTCGCTTATCTGATACCAATAGGTAAATGATATTTGCTAACCTTTTATGTTGATTTATAAATCGATGACTTGCTGCAGATATAACACCACATGACTTTACTTACATACGAAATCCAACAAGTTAAATTATTTTAAATCTCACAAAATTAATTTACAAGCAGTAAAATAATTTTGGGTCAGCTCTGGGCCAGAGACAACAAGCAACGACTACACACTTCGGGAGGGTGTCGAGCTCTAGACCGGAGACAACGCAACAACAACAGCAATAATCCGAAAAGCGTCGAAAATATTTTAAAAAGTACCCATGTATAAAACGTCGGATTACCTAAGGTATTTTGAGGGGGTTGCACCCCCTATCTACGGCCTGGGGTATGAGCCGGGGTTTCAACCTAGGTCAAAACCTTGTTTCCGAACCAAACATTTCGAAAACACCCGAGGTATGAGCCGGGGTTTGAATCTGCACAACTTGTTTGACAACCGAGCGTGTCATAAACCTGGCTATCACTCTTTTAACCTTTCAGCATTTCAGTCGTTAGCCAAGTGCGATTCGAATAACTTGACTTACTCGCACAATATCGATAAGGAGCTACATACAATATTTGCTCGAGCCGGAAACCGTGGGTGCGGCCAATATACATGGCCCAGGCACCACATAGGTAAGTGAGTACACCACAGATTAAATAAAATTTATTGCTATCACTAAATACACGCTACTAAACAGATAACGAAACGGTAAGTTTAGTTCGTTTAACTTTTAAGAGATCCCTGGAGGTTGTCTAAATATTGAAGCGTCCTTACATAGCACATCATCGTGAATCTATGCTGCAGATAGAGGATGTGATATACATAATAATATAATAATTCCAGCCCTTTTTTATTTTAATGTCCCACTGCTGGGCACGGGCCTCCCCTCAAGCCGAGGGGGGATTAGGCCATAGACCACCACGCTGGCCCAGTGCGGGTTGGTGGACTACACACATCTTTCGAGGAGTTCTCTCAGACATGCAGGTTTCCTCACGATGTTTTCCTTCACCGTTTAGCAAGTGATAATCATGGTTGAAATGAGATTCGCACATGAAATCCCAGAGGTGCGAGCCGGGGTTTGAATCTGCAATCCTCGTTACCGAGGCAAGCGTTCTACCAGCTTGGCTATCACTGCTGCTGTGATATACATATGATAATTATATCTAGGATTCATATATTGGGTCCTAGATATAACTCTCATAGATATACTTCATGATAATGTAACTTGCCTTATAGTCTTTTTACCTGTCTCCGGCAAAGTCAAAAGTAAGGGCTATGATTTTATCAATATATGTGTGTATGTTTGTATTTATGTAGGTATTTATAAAACTCAGTGCACCTACAATTCGATCGATCGATGCTATTTTAGTACCAATGTAACTTTTACACATTTATCTATACATATAAATAAAATTGGAGTGTCTGTTTGTAATATTAAAATAACCGCTTTTTACTAAGTGCATTTGGATGTATACACGTTACCTATACCGAAACAACATTGTTTTAAATTTTTGTCTTTCTGTCTGTCTGTCTGTCTGTCTGTTTGTTCCGGCTAATCTCTGAAATGGCTGGACCGATTTTGACGGGACTTTCACTGGCAGATAGCTGATGTAACAAGGAGTAACTTAGGCTACTTTTATTTTAGAAAAAAAATAGGATCTCACGAAAAAAAATTAAAACCAATGTTGCAGCGCAGCGCGTGATTAAGTTTGATAGCAACAACCTGCAATGCGTTCCGCGGGCTCAGAATGGGCGAGCAGGCTGTTGTCAACGGTTGTCTTTGTTAAATACCACGCGGACGAAGTCGCGGGCAACAGCTAGTTTTATATATTAACGTGAACAGTGTAACCTAGTCGATAACCACTCAAAATATTTTAAACTATGTTTGTTACAACTTACATGCGGAACCCCACTTTATCAGTAGCACTTTATAGATTTCTAATAGGCACCGACTTCATGTGCCCTTATAGATTAGTTCTGACGTCACAATGATTTATTTTCATATCTGTATTCTTACATTCTCCTATGAACTATGAAGTGGCGTCAGTATCCAATGTTTAGATACTAAACTTGTAGGGATAAAGATACTTTAATAGATAAATCTAGGGACTGGACTCGAGTGAGTGCCTCGTAAGTCTAATGATCGCAATCGTGGCCTGCTAAATATAAGCCTCAGGGTTTGATTTTTGGACCGTACATTGTGTGTCTGGGTGTACGCAGACCGAACGCGCAGCCGTTTGCTATCGCTGGGAGTGAAATATTTAAAAGGTTTTGAAATATCTACATACTTACATGGTTTCTTTAGCACCTTCGTACCTACCTGTCTTAATATTTGACTTATTTTGATACAGGCATTATCATTACACTATCTATTGAAGTATTTCTTTGAAGACCTTCCTACAATCATTTAATTTCATACACTCGTATGATTAAATGCAATTTTAGTTTTTTACTGACTGGCTTAGATTATAAAAATTACCAACAAAATTTCCTTTATTTGTATGTTAAATAATAACTCATACTAATTGACACTTACTTACAAAGCTACAACTTATAAAAGTAATTGAACTATTTTCTCCTGTTAGTGATGCCATATCGTTTCTGAGAAATAAAGAAATTTACACCCTACGTTCTATGCAGTTAGGTGCATATGAAATGATATCCGGATAGTCATATAAAAGTTCGATACAATTTGAAATTATCACTCGGTATCGTCACACCGCCGGCCCAATTAGGAAATCATCGTTATCGGTAACATGTTATCGATAAAATAATACTTACTCGTAATTTATAAGTAATTAGGTTAAATAAGATAAAGCGATGCCCGAGACATAAGCTGCGATAAACTATTCAAAGAAATTCGCCATTTTTTTCATGACGTAGGCACTCAAACACTTTTGCACAACTTATTTCTATTGGCAAGGACAGTTTTTAATGTCTTTTTTACTGAAATAAAACAAATTCTACGGATTTTATCGCGTTTGTTTTATCTTTACACTTGGTCCTGCGACTATGGTTGCTGTAAAGCAGCGAAACATCGGCAACCTAAAAGCATAAAATCCGTAAATTAGTTTTTTTTCAATGTGAAGTATTCGCGTGAATATAAGAAAATAAGGCTTTTTATATTGTTTTAGGTCTTGGCCAACCACACACTCCTACCATAGCTACTCCCGTAGGCCAGTATCCACAGCGGTGTCTTGAAATTCGCTCGTATTCTTCTTTCGATGGATTACGTTGAGGGTTAACCCTCAACGTAATCCATCGAAAGAAGAATACGAGCGTTGGAAAGCAAAGTGTACATATTTAATTTTTATAACATTAATCGTTTTGTTGTCCAGACCTAGGCCAGGGATTTTTAAACTATTTTGGGCAAGAGACCCCTATTCCAAAATGAACTGATACCTCAGACCCCCATAGCCAAATTACTTTAAAAATCCTATCTCTTGTTTTTTTTCCTATCGATACAAAATAATTACAAAATAATAATTTCATCTTGTACGTACTTGTGCACGCTTATTGAGTTTTTTAAGAGTACAACAATGATAGTTCCTCTTAAAATAATAGTCATTTTTATAACAAGTTGGTACACGTATACAAACTTGTACAGTATCTTGAAAGTAAAAATAATAAAATAATCCGCGATAAAATCCTTAAGATTAGTTTTATTTCAATGTGTAGTATTCGCGTAAATTCAAGAAATCAATATAAAACTAATAACTTGTGTTAATTAATAGGGGTTGATTTTTAAACCTCGTCGAAACCCAGAATCAGTTATTGTCTATGTCGACCCCTGGGAAACCCATATCGACCCCAAGGGCTCGTTATCGACCACATTGGGAATCCCTGGGCTAAACGAACGCCGCTCGGCTCCTATACAAAGGCAATCGCGGAAATAAAACGTGATTATAAACAAAGCTGATAATTAATAGAGTGACGTGGTTCAGAAGCGATACTTGGTTTACGACCATACAAATAGTGTGTTTGTCTGGCGATATTTATTCCACTTAAAAAGTTGTGTATTCTACACAGACGTTCAACACAAGCGAAATCTATGGGAGAAATTTAACGGACCTTTTTTCATTAAGTCCATATTGCTACACTTATCCGTTATCATAATACATCTTAGCTGAACAATGTAGGTTTGTTAATTTATCATCAAGAATAAGACAGGTGTAGACGCGTACATAGAACTTAACGCAATATTGTTTTTATTACATATAACAAAGTGTTGCCTAAATACGGATTCTTTGTTGGTTTTGTAGATGCCAGAATGTAATAAATATTTGCGTAGTGTCGTTGCACTGTGTATGTCCACTTGTGTACACCGAGGTCATAGATGAAGCAAATCTGTATAGAGGGCTTATGAAGGGAATCAACAATGAACCCCGAATTTATAGACATTTTATAACTTAACACAACGTCATATACGGAAGACAAAACCCTTGTGCGCAGTACTATATGACGTCCAACACGTCTTTAAATTTGGGGGAAGTATTCATGGTCGTTATAGTATGCACTTTGAAATGATAACAACTAAGATTTTTAACATAGCAAAGACGGCGTGGATTGTTGAGAACGTTTTCGCATGGACAAGTAAAACCAGACAAAGCATTTTGTTTGACATGATAACCGCGATAGTGTTTATAACACACGTGCGCGATGTGACGTTATACAATTTAAGTATCGATAGTGGCATTAAAATAAAAATAATCGATTAGCAACCAGAGGAATAACCTGTCATCAACGAAAATATATTGGAATTTCCAAATCCGTTATCGTCGTTATCGCATTAGGCCGACATTATATTTATTTAAAAATAAAAATATTGAGGTGTTTAAATGACATATCACCATCGAGAGACTCCACTCAGATTCAATATTTCTAAGGTTATTGCTCCATTTAACGTCAATATGTTTAGGTTGGTACGTAGTCCGTTTTGTTTACTTTTTATGCCATTCTTTTATTCTATTCATTGCCAGTCATTCAACAAGATTTCCTATTGACTATAGAGCCTCTAGTCTTTGCCTATAGCCCACATATTGACTTCTGGTGTAACTGTTCAGCTGCGGAACGCCCAATGCACGTCTTTATTAGTCTATTTTGTTGACGCAGATGCACAGACTTGCCGCTGTAACTGGGCTATGTTCATTTATGATTGTTTCCGCATGTATACAATGTTCATATTGTCTTGTGCTATGGAACTTCTGATCGGCGGACTTGGTGCTATATTGTTTCTAATAATAATAATATCCTTCTGACCGAATTTCGGTCACGGCGGCCAATCTCAAAAAAGACTATAGCCAACTGCGCAGTGCGCGTGCAACGTGCATGTCTGCTGTAAATTCTAAATGTATTCAAAAACATTTCGTTGATCGTACGCTTTTCCGTACATTTATTGGCCACACGATAATGCCTAGATGACTTTTGCTTTCATAGGCAGGCACTTACAAATTGTAGATTCCGGTAGAAAAACATTTTTTTTGATACTGTGGTTTACCTATAAACTACAATTGCTTGATTCGGTGTTTCAATCTAAACGGGTAGGTTTGCTGTTCTTTTTTTTTTCCTTTAACTTAACTTGTGGTGCCTGCTTAGAATAGCAGCACTCCATTTCTTCCCGTGGATGTCGTGCAAGGCGACTAACTGACTAAGCCGGCGGACGGGCAGCAGCGTCCTCCAGTGTGAAACCATTCAACATACTGCGATAACCAAGACGTTGTTGCCAGGCGCGGTGACTATGGCAAGCTCCCCAACAATTAAATCATTGTGGGAGGCCCATCTCCAGCTGTGGACGTCTTTCGGCAGATGGATGGAAACCATTTTTGGAGCACTTCTTTTAGGTGTGGCATAATACCTGTGATAGAAGGCTCCGCTCTTTAAAACAAAGGTTGGTAGGCGTACCACCTGTTCATTGGTAAATTATATGTAGGATTACACGCGGAAACAATTACTAATAATAATACCGCCATCTAGTCGAACACATCAACCATCGCCACACTAAGCAACGCTTGTATGATGGCTACCGTATGATGGACTGAGGGCGAACTCAGTATATAATCTATATACTTATATAGATATTAAACAACTATGACTCGGATACATGTATGCTCAACACACAAAGCTTGTCCCGACCAGGATTCGAACCCGGGACCCTCAGCGCGCTTTTTATGTCGTCTTTCCTTTCTACCCTTTTTATTTCAATCGCGCTGACGTGAGCATAGATGTAAAGACCTTATTGGCCTAAATAGGCATGAAGGCATCCTTAAATATATACATAGAAATCCATCCAGCAATGGTCCGCGGAAGTGCCAACAGGCGTGGACGCAATAGAGGCGAAATCTTACATAATGAAAAAGCTCCCGCTCGGGTCGGCTTTATGCGCCCGTCCATCAATTATTTAGCTCATCTATTCCCGTCCTCATCTGCACCGATCGATTCTGGAGTCCGATCTGGTGCTGCGGCTGTGCTTTTGGCCTATCGTCTCGTGAATATTTGAAACAATTCAAAATAATTTGGTCATTTATAAAATTTTCGGCTATAACAGGCCGCCTATGCTCATTTGGTCATCTCCTTGGTGATCACGTTTTTGTCTAAGATCAATGTGTTAAAAAAGGTGTTACTTTTTTAAAAGTAAACTAACCAATTTTTTTTTCAGCAGGCTCACTTAGTATGTGATATTATTTTTAAATTTTTAATACCATGTTTTCCTTTTTTGGAATGAGATATTTTCCTCATAAAATATTTTACATTGTTACACCAAAATGTTGTTTTAGAATATTTTAGTTTTCATATAAATAACCCGTATCAAAAAGCACTTTGTCGCTCATTTTTTATCACGCTATCCCTTTCACACTGACCAGCATAGGCGGCCTCTTAAGGTTTTTCCACGGTTTTACTGATTGTAGAATTAGAGGCAATTTGTTCGTTTATTAAACTTACACATTATAGTATAAATAAGAATAGTACAGTACAATACAGATGATTTTCAAGAAAATGCAAGCGAATGAATATGACTTTAGGAAGAATTCAGTCTATTTATTTTTAAATCACACAGAGTGCTTCCGCGCGTTGCGAAATCCTCATAAAAACGATAATATATTTTTCATTTTCTATTTGCATCTTTTTTTCATTTAAAAATGAATAGGACATATCTCACCATGCAATTCTGGCATAATATACCTATAAACACTAGCTTTTTCCCGCGACAATATATAGAGATTTTGCTCTGTTGCTCGACCGCCAACGGCCATAGAGCGATGAAACGCAGCATATAATAATCAGGGATAGTGCAATTTTCTATCACTGAAATAATTTTCAGGATCGGGTCAGTGGTTTCGGGAATAACGTCGTACAAACAAACACACTTACAAATTTACCTTTTTATAATATTAGTACAGATTGACTAGTGTATTTTTATAATATTAGTACAGATTGACTAGTGTATTTCTGTTGGCGACAAATACAAAATTTCTTTGATTTCCTCGCGACAGCCGTGGGCGTGGACTCCGTGCCAACTAGGCCATAATGTCTCCTACACGAGCTACCAAAAAACGTATCGGATCGCCATACGCCTAATCCATTGCCCAATTAGTATCCGCCGGTTAATTTAGGTCAGTTTAGAATCGTCAATGGACGCGCAAAGTTGAGATGTTGCGGTCGTATTTTTTCGCTGGGCATTATCTAAATATAGACGTATCTATTGTTTTGTCTGTTACGAATTGTGCAACCGGTCGTTAAATGTTTCCTATTTTATGAAAATAGGCCGGTCGGCGGAGCTGATTGTTTCGTAAGAAAGGGATGGATGTGTTTTGACAGTGCAGACAAACGATTGTGACGTGAACATGAACTAATGTTTTACAGTTTTAAAATGCATTATGATGAATCATAGGTGAGACATATTCCGGGATATTAGCTATATTTCTAAGAGGTTCAGGGTTCGTTCCTTACCTTGCTTCGATTTTTTTATAAATAATTTCATGATCTAATCCTCGAACTAGGCATTAAACTGACCTCCAGAGTAACGTGTTCATAGCAAATTACCTACTAGTTTAAAAACAAAACCAAATAACTAACTACTGCTTTTCAGTAACCCGTCCGTCCTCCCGTAGCTGTGGTTGCTAAAAATCAGCCGAAACGTCGGGACCGTAAAAACAAAAAAAATTAACGCGATAAAATTCGCAAAAAATAATTTTATTTTAAGGCTTATGTGCTTTTAGTCTATCTACTTTCAACCAAGACACAAGTTAGTTATCCGCTCTAACCCTAAATCTCACTTGGATAAGATTCAGTTTTAAATGTAGTTACAAGGTGGTCCGGTCTTCAGTGTCTATGCTTTAAGTTATATTTCTCAATAAATAACCCCTTTAATGACTATGTCAATCCCCGTGACTTACGGCGCTCGTGTACGTTGATGCAACGTCCATTAAGTGTATGACGGCGCGAATATAAATCTGACTAGTACCGTACTTAATGTTCCGAAGGGATGCTCGTGATGTTTCAATATTGCCGCTTCGCGTGCGCGCGCGCATTGCACTTAGGTAAAGGTGAGTTTATACTGGATACTAGGTGGTGGTTGGTGGTGGGTGTGGGTGGACACTCTAGATACTCTAGATCGCGTGGTGTAGCGGTCTAAGTGATGGCCTCAGCTTGTGAAATACAATTAAATTATACAGTACAATTATGTGTTTTTATATAATAATAAATAATAGTCCCCACAAGGTGGACTGATGACATCACACGCGTCGCAGGAAGCCGGTGGATGCGAGTGGCGGAGGACCGTGTTGTGTGGAAGTCGTTGGGGGAGGCCTATGTCCAGCAGTGGACGTCTATCGGCTGATTGATTGATTGATTGATATAATAATGGAGAAACAATTTCCGAAATTCTAAAATTTCGAAACTAGATATTACCAAAATACAGACGTTTAAAGTTTACAATAAAACAACTGAAAGCAAAATAAAAAATACGACTATTTTTTTTTATTATCTTACACACAATTTTAAATATTTTAAAGACTTTATCAGTCTGTATTATTAATTTAAGATGTTAGATCATTAGGATTTCCTAGATTTTAAATACTAGATTCGGGCCTTTTCATTATTGACTCTGGTCTGGGTGTGATCGGAATCACCTCCAGTCTAATGTATGATATCCATGATGCGAGCAAACCTTAGTATGGCACCATACAATACTATTGCCCTTATCTGGTAATATTTAATACTTTACTTCCACAATATAAGTATAAGATAGATAGATAACTCTTTATTGCACACCGATTTCATTAACATTTAAGGTGTAACAAAAAAGTGTAAAATATTTTAACAGTTGAATCAGTAAGTTATATGGATCACGTTGATGTATGAAATTATTGTGTGAATGTCTTTTGTATTTTTTTTAATCAAGGCGAACCTGTAGCGTTAGCCGTGCCGTGCGCTCAGAAAAGGGTGAAATTTTTTAAATGTCTAATAATTTGATTAAGTACATTGGGAATGTTATCTTTATAACCTACTGTGAGCACTTTCTGCGTAGATCGGACCACGAGCAACAATCAAATATGAGGGTACCCCGTTTCAAACTATGACACCAGGACGTCAACCACCTCAGTCCTCCCGTGACCATGGTTGCTGTAAAGCAGCCGAAACGTCAGGAACGTAAAAAAACAAAAAATAAACGCGATAGAATCCGTAAAATTAGTTTTATTTAAATGTGTAGTATTCGCGTAAATATAAGAAATCAATATTTATAACCTACTGTTGGGCCTGTTAAAATATTTTACACTACTATTGTTACACCTTATATTTTATTTTTCTTGTTTTGTTAACATAATTTGCGAACAAATAGGGAATATTTTTATAAAATTTAAAACTATAAGTTCAGAAACCGGTCGCCGCTTTCATAATTAACATTATAGACCAGTCCTTACGTAGCATAAGCGGCGCCAACGTCGAAAAACCAACGAGCCAACAAACAGCTCGGAAACGTGGAAGTTATCATTAAACGTATTAATACACCGTGACCAGGCTTTAATTAAGATTATGGCAGCAGATACAAGGGGGAATTATATACACGGCCAAGCGTTTGTCTACTGACGTTTGTCTACAGACTATAGACCGTGGCGTTCACCATTGCGAAGAAAGAGTAGTCACCATTCCGATTCTGAATGTTGGGCACTATTCAGTTATCTGTGGTTACAGTTCAGCCAACGAATTAAGCTACCTTTGATATCCATTTGCTAGTTCAGTATTATTAGTTATTTTCGTGAGCTCATTGAGCGAATTGAATTCGCTCAATGAGCTCACGAAAATTTGGAAGGATCGCAGGATTACGAAAAACACAAAAGTACGTCTGATGTACTGCTTGATCTTTCCCATTTTCCTATACGGAGCTGAAACGTGGACATTAAGACTTCAAGACCGAAGAAAAATTGACGCCTTGGAAATGTGGTGCTGGCGACGTCTCCTGAGAATAAGCAGGACTGCACATCGCACCAACGTCTCCATATTGAAAGAGCTTAGAGTCAAGCAAAGGCTTTCGTCGATTGTACAATTACGAATCCTTACATTTTTTGGACACATCACCCGAAAAAATAATTCCATGGAACGTCTGGTGATCCAAGGCCGAATAGAAGGCAAACGGTCACGCGGTCGGTCTCCAACAAGATGGGTTGAATCAATAAAATCTGTTACAAATTGTCCCATAGTAGAATGTTCCCCAAATGCCCTACATCGAGATACGTGGAGAAAAATAGCAAGAGCAGCGTCCATGTCCGAACAGTGCAACCCATTACCACGACCACTCTGACAAGTTTCAATTAGCTTATTACTAAAAAGGTCGTAGGTATATTATTTAATACTGGCTGTCACATTTTTCCCAATTTTCCAGACAACCTGACTAGGACTATAACGAACATTTTAAAATTAGCCAAATCCGTTCAGCCGTTCTTAAGTAATACGCCAACGAACCATACCAACCCGATACCAACCCAATACCAACCCAATACCAACGAACATCATTTGAGTTTATATTATAAAGATTAAATACTTTATTAGGCATTGAAATTGAGACCCAGCGATAAGCCATTGAATTTCGTAGAAAAAATACGTGACCTATGTCTCCGGATTTAATGTTATCTTTTCGGTTCATTGGCAAAAACTACAATTTCGTATTGATAATAATGAATATGGGTTTTGCTGTATCGCAATACAGAATAGTAACACGATATGCATGAGTTAGCAAAATAATATGACTATCTAATAGTATCTAACAAATACGCACTAAAAAAACACAATAAAGGCAAAAAAAACCAAACATATTTTACGTAAATATTAATAATTATAATATCAATATACATATTTGACATAATTAATATAGGTAATACAGAAGTCTTATCCGGAGAAATGTAACAACAATCCCAGGGATTAAAAAAAAAACTTACAAAAATAAATTCGTGTCCGAAGCGAGTACAGCTTAGCAAGTCACATGGTTAGTACTTACGTTAAAGTTTTGAAACTTTATATTATCAATCTCGCGCCAACCAACACGCGTGCAGTGAGTGTGTATCAACACACATGATAATTTGGGGATCTAAACAATAGATTAGTTACTGTCAAAAGATAAGGTCATCCAGGGCAATAGCGTCGTGGGTATTTTACAAGTCTTTCTGTATTTAGACATTTATTCCGTCGATAAACGTGATTAGAACGACCGACTCGATAAGCTCTTAAAATATTTTACACAATATTATAATTCCTTAAATATGTATTTATCTATACATATTATTCTTTAATATGACGAAGTTAAACGCTGTAAGTCCTGAAAGTAATGTCGTTTGTTGTGTTTGGTCCATATCTTTTTAGGGATTTGAAAAGAAATTACATAGGAATGATTTTAGTCACGTGCAATGATACACATATTTATTTTGGGAGTAGGTCAGAAAGCCACATTATCATTGAAGGTAGATAGCTTTCGCCAGTCTCACTTGCACGTTTATCGCGTATTTATTTATCATATCAATGCACATTGATAGGATACGTATTAAGTAAGATAAACAACGATGATGAACCATTGAGTTGGTGAACGACTCGAAATATTTGCGAATGTTGTGAATTTTGAGTTACTCCCAGATTATTGTATCCTAAAATAACTTAAGATCCCCTTATTGTTTCTTATATTTACGCGAATACTACACGTTGAAATAAAATTAATCTAACGGATTTGATCGCGTTTATTATACGTTTTTTACGTTCCCGACGTTTCGGCTGCATAACAGCAACCATGGTGACGGGAGGACTGAGGTGGTTGACGTCCTAGTGTCATAGTTTGTACCGGGGTACCCTCATATTTAGTTGTTGATAGCGGTCCGATCTACGCAGAAAGTGCTCACAGTGTCTTGCGGTCTTGCAATGGTGCGCTTGGTTTTATTAGCGCCATTATAGCAGATTTGATCGGCCACAGATCCTCGCAAAAGAACAGCGATTCCGACAAAGGATGATACGGGAGGCTATTGAAATTAAGTAGCATACGCAGAATAGCATTACTAGGCTTCAATTGGAAGATTGAAGCCCTAATTTGAGAATTTGAGACACATTAATAGTTCATGGAAAGCCTCTGGTTCATAAAACTTTAAGATGATTTCAAATAAGTCTTTAACAGCAAGCTACATCAGAAAATATCACTATGCGAGATACCACAACATACAATATGGTCGATGTTCTACAAACGCTCATTAAAAATTATGTAAGTAATTATTCACAATTATATTTATAGCGAACGGAATGGAAAATTTTCACCATTGAACGGCATAGGTTCAGGTATTATAACAAAGGAATTAATGATATACTCACTGTCAAATCACAGTTTGTACAAGTGCGCCCGCGCACCTGCTGATATTCATCGTACAACCAATATTTGTTAATGTAGTGTCACCAGCCGTACCGATGTCTCTGGACACGCGATGTTGACCTTACATTACCTCACCTTTAAAGAGCTTTTAACCCTCAAAACAACTCCGAATAAATTTGACTCCCATTTTTATTTCTAGCGTCGTACATACATATGTAACCATTTTAGACGGTTGCTTTTTAAATACGATCGATGCCATTGGACAGTTGGTTTTAGTTAAGAAAGATTAATATTAGAATAAAAAAAAATGTGTAGCTATTTCTATTACTTAGGAAGTCCTGTTTTACGCACTCGACGAATGGTGACCTGAAAGAGGCGCCTGTAGCTCGAGTTTATTGAAGATAAAATAAAGGTGACACGGTTATATTGTCGCTATGGAAGCGCGATGGACTGTGTGCATAGTAAATGTATGTGTATCATGGTTAATATCGGCATGGCGCGCAGGCATTTTAACAGCGGTACGTCAAGTGCGAGATTATTCGTAAGCTAACCGTATACTTGGGGTCGAGTCACCTTCGTCCGTAGGAGAATTAAATACCCTCGAGATACCCTACACGTGCCCCTGGGTGGTGCCAACTAGGTGACATCTCTACTGGTGGTAGGCTTCGGCCGTGGTTAGTCACCACCCACTGAACAAAGCCATGTCGCCAAGCGGCCTAGCCGTGTTCCGGCATGATGTTCGGTGTTGCCATTCATGGATGGCGGGTCAGATCAGTTGCGCTGCATGTGCCTAGTGAATGTAGCGTCGCGATCTACTGCCGCCTTCCTACCTAGGCAAGTATGCTCCATCGTAGATCTCATCGTCACTTACCATCAGGTGAGATCGAGATCAAATACTTGCCTATAATGTAATAAAAAAAAAAAATCTTTATAGTCTACCGTATTTAGACATTTTTTATGGAGAATTGAAAGTTTTAAATACCGTCCGCTAGAGGCGCTTTTCAATTCTCCATACAAAATGTCTAAATACGGTAGACTATAAAGTATACGGTTAGCTCGCAATTGACGTGCTGTTGTTGTTAATAGAAGCGTAAATGACAGAGCTTATGAATTACAACACCGTAAACAAGTACCAAGTAACTGAATAGTTTAGTGATTAACAAAACTATGTAATAAACAATGCAGATTATCATCACATATAATTCTATTAATTTTGGGTGTACTGCGGTGTAACTGGTCGCAGTATCACTCTACCATCGTCTTGCATACTTTTCAAGCTAGGGCGTGCATTTTTCCTGGATGTGAAACCGGATCAGTATTAAATTAATTTTAATAAACAAGATAACCCAATTAGATTTCATATACAATCAACCATTATCTACGAATGTTATACAGGCCTATTGAGTGTAACTCTTCAGTCTTGTTATATGACATTTTCCAAATTCCTCAAGAGACCTTTAGCCTGAGACAAGAATCTATCGGCCTATCTAAATACGTGTAACCATAGTTACCCGTGTTGCATTCTCAAAGCTGAGTTTGTTGACACAATGCGCGTGCGTCGGCGGAAATGCATGATGCACGTGGAATACGCACTGCGCAGACGCTGTCCAGACAAACATAATAGCCAGTATTGATTTCTTATATTTACGCGAATACTACACATTGAAATGAAACTAATTTTACGGATTTTATCGCGTTTATTTTATGTTTTTTTACGTTCCCGACGTTTCGGCTGCTTCGCAGCAACCATGGTCACCGGAGGACTGAGGTGGTTGACGTCCTGGTGTAATAGTTAGAAACGGGGTACCCTCATATTTTATTGTTGCTTGTTGCTGTAAAGCAGCCGAAATTTTGAAAATACTTGTTCCTATGGCAGGTTTCATTTCAGTACGTGCGTTGCTCACTGCAAACGTTCATTTTATTCATTGTAGAGGGGGCTTGGGATTTTTTTTGTATCTATGACGAAAATAGGTCATAATCTGATTAATTTATGACTTCAGTAGCTTACAACATATCATCTAATTGTTACGATACGATAACAGATACGATATCGGAACACAAATGATAAAACATAAGGTTAGAAAACTATTGCCTTCTGCGTTTTATCTGTCTTGATAATAGCTGTATAATATTATATTAGACCTAATTCCCTCGCACCAGATCGCACATGAGAAGGGATTATAATAAAGTATACTAAAGAACAATCGGTAATTTTCATACCCCACTTTTGGGGTTTGGATTCAATAGTCAATGACTCTGGCCTTACAATAATAATAATACCAGCCCTTTTAATGTCCCACTGTTGGGCTCGGGCCTCCCCTCAATGCGAGGGGGGATTAGGCCATAGTCCACCACGCTCGCCCAGTGCGGCGGACTTCACAGGTCTTTCGAGGGGTTCTCTCAGACATGCAGGTTTCCTCGCGATATTTTCCTTCACTGTTTAGTAAGTGATCATGGTTGAAAATGAGATTCGCACATGAATATCCAGAAATCCCAGGGGTGCGAGCCGGGGTTTGAACCTGCGATCCTCATTACCGAGGCAAGCGTTCTACCGACTTGGCTATCACTGCTGTAACAATATTATTATTTAATCCACCAACACTTGACATGATCATACATGTATTTGATAATATAATTTGTACCTATATATCTCAGATATATGTAAAATTAAATTCATAGAATCCTCAAAACCATAAGATACAGAGTTTTAGCTATGAGCAAAAAGAGAATCACAACTTGTATTATGTGCTAAAACAAATTGCAACCCCGTAGCAATGACCCATTAACCAATTTCAACGATTTTAGGGTTCCATACCAAAATAGTAAAAACGGAACCCTTAACTGTCTGTCACATCTGAGTATCTAATATTTGACTACTAATGCTATATTAATTGTTGGTATTGGCGAGTCGGTCGAGTCGGAGTCGGTAACAGTCGAGCTATTGGTATACACGCACAAAGGATGTAATATATTAATTGTTGGTATTGGCGAGTCGGTCGAGTCGGAGTCGGTAACAGGCGAGCTATTGGTATACACGCACAAAGGATGTAATATATTAATTGTTGGTATTAGCGAGTCGGTCGAGTCGGAGTCGGTAACAGTCGAGCTATTGGTATACACGCACAAAGGATGTAATATATTCGGTACTCTTTTTGTGTAATTAATTAAATTGGTTAAAACCGCAATTGTTAAACCAGCGGTTTTGAAAGCATAATGCCGCTATCACACGCTTTTTTCCTTGAAACAATGTCACTGCGCTTGTCAAAAAATACTGATAACAATAATCATAGACGATAATGTTGCGGTTTATGTACGCAATACATTTTATATTTTGTAGGTTTGGTTGTGTTTGGATTTTATCATGGAAAAACTGATTGTATAGTTTTCGTGTCAATGTCCGCCCTGTTAATGCTCCTGATTACAGCATCTACAGTAATTCTTAACTCATAAGCTTTTAATTTGTTAACCTATATCATCCCACTACTGGGCATAGGTCTCCTCATAACTCTCCCTGCTTCTCCGTCATCGGCTATCGCCGGGCAAGCCAAAAATCTAACATAAAAATTTCGCGAATGATGTCCGTTCATATCGTTCAAGAAGTGACTTTAACAGCCTATATAATCTTTCTACGTCATCATACACTTGATCCTAGCATTTTCATATTTAATTTTGTATAGGAGTAGGTTTTCAGTTTTAGTAATCAACAAATTTCCGAGACCACAATAGTGGGATTGGTAACCTAAGGTCCAATTTTCACAACATTTCAGACTTCTGACTGTCCGTAACGACTATCAAAGATGTAAGAGTGAAAATTCGGATCGCCAGCGTAACATGATCTGCGAAGGACGCAGGATATATTTCTATATCTTTATCATCACCATCGTCAGTACCAACCTTAACCCGTGCTACAACCTCCTAACCATAGTCTGTAACGGCTCGATTCAAGTCAAAATCACCATTCTGTACAACGTCCCAGCTTTCGGCGCAATGGGTGCAATTCAACGCACGTAAAGGAAGTCGGGTTCGGCAATACCTTTGTCTTTTTTGTCTGTACGAGTGGTTGACCTTATTAAATTGGCGATCCTTGGAATAGGTGCGTAGTTAATGAAGGCCATGTATGTTAAAATGCGTCTACGTATAAGTGTGTACTGCCTATGTATATAGCGAAATAATAAAATTAAATAATTTTTATATGATAGAAATACGGCAGTTCATAATAAATCATTTAGTGTGACATATTAGGTGTAACAAAAATTATGTAAAATATTTTCAAAGGGCTAACAGTAGGTTATTAACATATAATTTCAAAACGAATATATCAAATTATTAGACATTTAACACCCTGTACTGAGCGCATGGCCAACGCTAGTGGTTCGCCTTGTTTAATAAAAATTGCAGTTTTAGGTATTCATTCGTAATTATGTATTTTTTTTATCTAAAATCGAGTTGAGATAGACTACTATTATGATTTCGTGATAAATTAATATAAAAATAGTGAAATAAATGCGTATAATCCATGAAAAGATCGACGGAAATTTCAACAGCGGGGTCGAGAATCATGAGTCGAATCCATGGTATCAGTTTTCGTTACGAAGCCCCTCACACCCGGTATGTTCTGATGAAACAAAATAAACGTAAAACTGATAAAACATCTACGAGTGTGTAATAATAATTTTATCAACAGATATTGATGAATAAATGAAATATATGTTTAAGTGTAATTTCAAGGTACTTACGGCACGTAGACTGGAACGGCCTCGGTCGTCGCAAGCACGGCATCGGTGGCTCCTTTACGTAGTGTTAAGGTAAATAAATTAAGCGTCCCCTGTCCCGTTCTCAACCCACACTTCATAAATAAGAATGACAGTGATGACATGCTTTCTCGATGAAGTTGTACTTGGAGCCATGTAGGATACATGGCTCTAAGTACAATCGACTTTATTTTCAGTTATGGTATGTTAATCTGTCAAATGTGGATGCCATTACCGTTTAATTATAAATCGATTGTGCTGGCAGAATAGTGGCCCAGATCTAGATTGTTTGTGTGTTGATTGGGTGTTCCGAAGTAACTTTTGTATATTCAGTTACGAAACTTAACTTAAAAGTTATTTGTAACATTGTCTTTCCTATAACATTAAGATTTTCGAACTAAGCATATCAGCAAAACGTAGGTACATAATAGAGCACCTCTGCGTACGTCTTGCGGCATACAAGCGTGATGGTATTGGCGGTATAAATATAAGATCACGTTGTCTAGAACTTTTATATTTCAGTAGTATTTTGCAACTCCTTACTCAAATAGTATCCGCCAGCTAAATACTCACAACTTTAAGTATTTGGCCGCATTTAAGACTTAAGAAATATATTCCATCAAGTAAACAATAAGAATAAATATACTTATACATTGTCACAGGTCGTTTACCGTATAAATAAAATAAATTATAAGAATAATTGTGCTCTACAAGAATGTTGTATGAGTCACAGTATTAGAAAAAGTGTGCATACAAGGTATTTTATAGAAATATTTTATAGTATATCGCGATATTTCATTGGGACGAATGTGTTACAGCGAGCAGACCTGCTGAGCAAACATGCGGATCGCGACCGGCCTCCGTCGCCTATCGTCGACGATTATGTAAATGCTTTATTTGCTGATGGCGAATATATTAATTCGGTCCCCTTTTGAGAACAACATTTTATTTTGACTAATTTTGAAACTGTGTTATTTCCGAGTCATTTGTTTTAAAATAAAGACAATTCTGATTTATTTTAAAATTGTAAAAGGTGCATCGATGCAGGTGTCGTTTTAAAGACAAATTGATAATATTTAAAAAGGCCATTTAAATTTGTGGTCTGCTTAATTTGAGCGCGATAAATATTGTACTGAAGTTTATAACATATATAAATCTGATTGGTATTTAATTGGTAGATAAAGACCGTCGTGCCGTGGAAAAGTGGTGGCTGTGAATGATATTACCTACTCATATAGCGTTGATGTTCTTGGAAACTTTTACCTACCTCCTTCATAAAAAAAATAAGTTTCTTGTCTACTATTCTTCATGGTCGTGTCTTCTTAGTCTTTGTTTAAAATTGGTAGATTCCCACAATTCATAAGTGTTAGTTTTGGCGTACGAGAATGTTAAAAATATTTTAAAGAAATAAATGTTGCAACAGGCATGACACTAGTGTATAATAAATAGATAAAGCAATTTTTTTATAAATAAAATTTCTCGATATGTTGCGATATGATAT
This sequence comes from Pheosia gnoma, assembly GCA_905404115.1. Taxonomy (NCBI): domain Eukaryota; kingdom Metazoa; phylum Arthropoda; class Insecta; order Lepidoptera; family Notodontidae; genus Pheosia; species Pheosia gnoma. Next base: position 8,390,035 of record FR989905.1, read on the forward strand.
GCCTCACGGTACACGTGAGGCATATCGCAAATTCCCAACTTTAACTATATAGCATCACGTGTTATATTACAGCAGATCCGCGCTGATCATAAAACCCGAATAGACTTCACTTGACCTAAATACATAGACCAGGGATTTTCATTACCATTCGTACGTACGGGCTGTAAAAATGTGCAGTAAACTGAAAGTATTCCTGTCTTCATACGGTTACTAAATCAGAGGTTCTGGGCCATGGGACTTGGGTGACATTTTTATAAGTTTGATAGTCCACCGTGTTAAGTGAATAACGCAATACCTCTAACACTCCAACGGATTGTGATTTTCGATACAGCCTACGTCCTATACCCATGAAACAAAAGTCGACGCTAACTACGTGATAGGGTTTAAATCTACTTCTTAGGAATTACGCCAGTGACAAGTATAAGGTAGTATAGCTATTTTTAAAGACACAGCGAGCTATTCAAAGGCAATGCTTCAAGCATTTGTAGGCCTTTGGTTACGCCTCAAATTCCCCACGAACCCTATCAGTAAAGTTACTTTATTGACAAATAATTACCATTCTCGGGGTAACTTGATTAACGATGTCACAACACTTTTGAATACTTTGCCTTAACGTATGCACATTATGAACATAATATAATGGTTAATATTCCATCAATAATACTCATTAAAATAAAAAAATAATACAATCGAATTGAGAACTTCCTCCTGTTTGAATTCGGTTATAAATAGGACAATTTATACGAATATGACAACATACCTTTTCATATTCCCTTCCAGAACCCTCTGAAATCTACTTCATCTGGATTTTTAAATTTAAAAATACATAGGTATCAATGCCGCCATCCGACAGTTCCGTAGAAAATATTGTTATATCGAAAGGTAGGCAGAAAGTAGCCCCTACGGCATAGAGTACTTTAACTCAGTGTTCTATTGTTATAAAACTATTGTGTATTTTAAAATGTTGAAATTTTCTCACCTAAGTATTAAATTTAATTTAATTAAAATTTACTGGTGAGTAAATTGTCGCATCAAAAATATTTTTATCGATACACGTACACAAATACTCATATAAGGATGTCAAACGCGAGATTATTTGTGAGCTAACTGTATACTTTATAGTCTACATCGTAAGACACATTTTATGGAGAATAGGTTTTAATTACTGGCCGATAGAGGCGTCGTTCAATTTGCCATACAATGTGTCTTAATACGTAAACTATAAACATATACAGTTAGCTTACGAATAATCTCGCACTTGCACACCAACCAGAGAATTTATATTCGTGTTTGTCAATGCCCAAACTCGAAACTATCCACAGTGCCACAAACTTAACCAAACACGTGGCCAAAATAAAAACTATAGCTTTGACATTACAAAACTATCATCATTTACAGTTTTGTACGGACAGTGGCGACATCGTCATCTGTACGGATATGTTGGTAGCAATGTAAATGATTTCATGTTTCAGAATTCCAGTGCCATTCCGAGGCCAACTCGGAAGGTTTCTTAAAACCTTTTGAGGTTCAAACTATTGACAATGTGCGTTAGCGGTGATTTTCTTGAATCTCATTGTTAACATGTCAGTGTATTACCAAACATAGAAGTTTAGTTATATAGTTTGTAACTAAGACACTAGGATGTCTATGACCTCAGTCCTCCCGTAACCATGGTTGCTGTAAAGCAGCCGAAACGTCGGGAACGTAAAAAACATAAAATAAACGCGATCAAATTCGTATATTCGTTTTAATTTAGTTTAGTTATGTTTAACTTATTTGATTTCCATAAGGAAGCCTCTGCGAACCTGGGAGGGGTTGGTTCTATAATCGACCAGGACAGCAGTCTATTGTAACCACTGTCCCGCAACAAACTGAAGTATGCAAATAATTGTAAATAAGTAGTACCCACCAATTTATAATTTCATTAATTTCTACGTTAAAATTAAATTAAAAACTTTACTCAACACAAGTTTAACATCCACGAAATTGAAGGTACCTAACTTGAAAGTTATAAATGAGTTAACAATACAGTAGGTACTTGTCACTTGTATCAATGGACTTTAGCATACAATACGTGTTATCAGTAATTGCTGTAATTAGCGCCAGTTTGGTCGGTGTGCCAGCCAAGACTATGTCACCTAATGAAGTCATCGGCATTATAAAAGGCACCGTGTTTAAAACTCAAACTTCCGTAACCTTCTGTTTGTTCGATTAATTGTAAATAGACTTAAAGCGATTCACGGCCGCGTACTTATCGATAGCTTTATTAAGTCACTCTAGCTATGTGCCCAGTGAGTAACTTAAAAAAATACCTACATTTCTTCACACAAACTTTGATCCCCTTAAGTATGGATCTTCCAAAAATCTCTCCATAGTGCACCTCTAAGGTACTCAAGGATTATATCCTCTAAATGTCAACCTTTAAGGTCCACCAGCTTAGACAGAATTTTATTAAATAAAAATTATTCTCGATCAAAGAGCCCTAAAATCCTGCACACATTTTTCGCTTCATTCATATTCAGTTAGGAACTCACTGTGAATTAATCTAGCAAAAAGATAGTTAGCTAGTTTTTGACCCTAATTGGCCAACAGAGACAGTATGTCACTAAGTTTGACCTTCAGGCTAGGGGCCGTGGGACAAGCGGCATGGGAATCACCTGAAACCTTTTGTTTTTGCTCGAGCTGTGTTATCGTAATCATTGTTATGTTACGTGTTGTTAACCGATGGCGGAAAACTGTATATAAGGTACTAGCTGCGCGCCGCGGTGTTACCCGCGATTTAAAAGTATGTTCTTTTCCTCTATGTCCTTTTCTGTAAATCATGTCGATCCTTTGCTCTATTTAAAATCAAAACAAATCTTTACTTTGGTTTTTATCCCGTTAAAATGTATATTTTACCGGGATAACAAGAGACTATAATCTATCTCTGTGCCAAATTTCAACCAGATCCGTTCAGCCGTTCTCGCGTGATTGGGTAAAAAACATCCATTCATCCAAACTTTCACAATTACAATATTAGTGGGATAACGATAATAGTGTAAAATATTTAAACCGCTGAGTAAGTTATATGGATCACGTTCATGTATATAATAATTGTGTAAATGACGTTTTTTTTTTTAACAAGGCTTATCAGTAGCGTTTGGCCTTGCGCTGTGTCATTTTTTAAATGTCTAATAATTTGATTTGTTTCCTTGATTTGACCTACTGTTGTCCCTGTTAAAATATTTTATATTATTAATGTATCATATTATATAGTCTTGTAGTTGGTGTACTTCTGGGAGTTGTGGGTTAATTCAAACTTGTTACGTTGTTTTATCTTATTTCTTCTGCGTTTGGCACTATCGCCCCGCAATTGTTATCACTTCGACATTCAATTAATTAAAATATTTATCATGTTAACGTTAGAAAATTACAAAATAAATAATAGAAAAAAAATATTTATTTTTGTTTGTAAATGTTTTATTAATAAAAAAATATACCTACATATGTCATAGTTTTAGGTTCAGTAGTTTTGTAATTTATCTAGTCCAGACATTTTACTTGATAAAAGTCACGAATTCACGATACGTACTTACTTTAAAAAATAAAATCTTAATAATTTAAGTAACTTACATCTTCACGCAAGGTTGTATTCTGAATTCAACGAACTCATATGCTGTGAGCTTAGATGCTTAAGACATATTATATGTACTTAAGTAACTTTATAATAATGTATTTCGTCCCCAAGCTACCTGTAGGTACTACTGGCCACTCCGTACACGATAGCAGGTCAAATCATAAAAAAATAATAAACCGTCCCGTGATCTTTGCTGGACCAATTTCGGTGCCATTCCAATTAATTTTAGATGCAACTTTAAGTGTTGCCAAAGTGTTAATAAGTTTAAATGGCATGTTGTAAAATTTGAATGTGTCTCGCAATCTTAACTACTATTGTCGAACATATTAGATTAAGTGAATGTGGATAAGTTGTTTTGTATAATAAAATTCTTAATAACTTAGCTAGTAAAACATCGGATTTCAGATGTAGGCTTGGTGTTGCCCATAAAAATGTAGATCTTTCTCTTGAAAAGTTTGATCAATAAACACAAACATTCTAACTCTAAAATAATTAGCTAACTATGCAGACTATTATATATATTTGACGGCCTGATTAGCGCAGTTGGTAGTGACCCTGCTTTCTGTGCCCAGTATCCCGGGTTCGAATCCTGATAGGGACAAACTTTGTGTGATGAGCACGAATGTTTGTACCCAAGTCATGGATGTTTAATATCTATATATGTAATTTATACTGGGTTCGCCCCCAGTCCATTGTACGGTACCCACAATACAAGCGTTGCTTAGTGTGCGCCCGTATAGTTGGTGTGTTCGTCTGGCGATATTCATTTATTTATTCAAATTAATAACAATATATCTCCTTAATAAAATTCTTAACACTGACTGACTGACAGACAACTCACAGCTTAAACCGGTAAACCTAGAACATTAGAAGAATGAAATATTGATTAAGGCTTCTTTATATAACGTAGGTGAGCACTAAGGAGGAATTTTGGAAATTCACCCTCTAAGGGGATCAAATGGGGGGGGGGGGGGGGTCAAAATTTGTATAAAGCATTTTTTTTAAGTTACAATCAATACAATCGGCACACGGCTTGTAAAATATAAAGACGTAGCAAACAAACTCAAAAACCTTGTGTCTCTTCCAATTCTCATTAATCCAAGATCGAAAAACAAATATCGTACAACGATCATATTAAAAAGATGATCACTCGATATTAGTTGTGCAAATGGTGTTGCATACTTCTGTAATGACGTTCCAATAACGATTATTGATATGCCGTTTACGAGGATCGGTGACACACACCTTATTACGGATCAAAGTGTCATTTTAAGGTCAACGCGCTAACGTTAAATGGCTTCGAATTGAATTAATGGGTCTGGTTTGCTGGGCGCAACTGGTTTCATCATGATCTTGAAAACAAAAGGCGGAGGTCATCTATGATCATCAGATTTGTCTGTGATTCATGTGAGTTTCAGAAAGATTACTTACCAGTTCACAGAGGCCGCGCCGCTCTGACACTCAATAATATCGGTTGAGTTGAAATCAGATATTTTAAATTGGATCGTACATGGCAAATTTTTCAACACCCCGGTAGCCGGTCCGCTTCAGGATAACCCACAGCAAACGAGAGTAAGGGCGAAAATATTATGAAGACTCTTCATACAATCCACTGTTTTGAACATTACGAAGGAACCTAAAATAATAAGATTACAAATATATGTACATATTTTTTTTAATGCTAGAAGGTTTATCAACGCAAAATGCTCAAATGAATAATTTAACAAATATCATGTATCGCCATGCAACTTAAGAACTCGAACGATTCCGTTGGTAACGCAAGAAACAAACACTTGAGTAATGAAAATAAAATTAATAATAATAGGTGCCGACTAGCTTGTACACGATACCCCATCTGCGTAACCAAAGATTTAATTCTGCAGCTAGACTCGCCGTCATAGCGTGATAAAGCATAGCCTCTGTAATCGATAGTGTGAGCTTTCAGGATCAGAATCAGAATATTTTTTATTCACGTAGACCATTAAGTACAGTACTTATGAATCGTCAAAAGTTACAAAATACTATGCTACTACTTTACCACCCGTTCGGAATGCCGTTCCTATGAAAAAGAACGGGCAAGAAACTCCATGGTTGCTCTTTTTTTTAAAAAGATGTTTTACATTTTTGAGCAGTACATTGTTATAGGTATGTGAGAACAATGTAGGAACGGCTAAGCAGACTTTAACAGCAGGTAAAAAAAAAGTACTAACTAAGTATAAAATTACAGTTCATGGCTACATGGTTCCCACATTTACAAGTAACTTTTGTAAATGAAAATGAAAAAGGAAGAAGAGAAAAACAAAATCTTAATAGTCTGCTCGAACAAGGTCATTTATATTCCTGAAATTTCTATCAGTGAAATTATTTTCACAATGGTATCAGTCGTTCCGGGTACCAGCCCCTATGAGCGTACAAAATACAAATTATTCAGCTTTATAATAGAACAGATATGACGTACAAGTTTCAGATAAACCAAATAAAAAGTTAAGGATGTACCGTCGAAGGTCGCAGCTGACGGAGGCCGTCGAATATTCGATATTTAACATGTAAATATAGGTAGGTACAACGTATAAATGAGGTTAAATTTAATGAATTCATATATTGTATGTGAAAAAACGAGCCAACAGTCGATATTTTAAAAGTGTGAAAAATAGAATAGATCACAATTGTCATTTGGTTGAGTTTTTTTTAAATCAACCTTTAAAACTCTGAATTCACATAGGTTTAAAAATGCTCTAAAGAAGCCTAGATTCCAGGCTTAGTATTATCTTTCTGAGCCACCCAGTATAAACATTTAGTATCACCTATATAAGATCAACATTTGCTACAAAGATAATCAATTACCTATGACATAACCTAGTTGTTAATACCATATACAGGGTGAATCAGAAAAGGTACACCAACCCCTAAACCTTCGCTTCTTTAACCAATTTGTTATCATTATTTGAAGTCAGAATTTGCGATTAATCGATTTTAAAATTGATTTGATTTCCAACAAAATTACAAGTGTGTTTTAAATTTGACGTATCAAAATTCTGCTTTACATAAACAGCGCAGGTACAAGGCTTATTATACCCTTTCAGATTCACCCTGTATAGATAGCTATGTTCATAATCTCATGTGAAACTTTACACTCCGTCCTGCGGCACAGTAATAAATGACAACGAAAGCAGTATACAAATGACTTGATTTACTGAAACTTACTGAATGAGTTACAGCGTTTTGTGTCCAAGCCTAACGCTGGGGTTATACTCGTACATTATTCTGATACAAAATGACCTCAAGACATTAATTAACATGATTCTTGACTTTTGACATTCTAATTAACATGAGTTATAATTTATATAAACACAAAGAATCTACTCTAGAACAGTTTTAAACGTTGAAATAAAACTAAATTTACGGATTTTATCGCGTTTATTTTATGTTTCTGACGTTACCCGCCATTGAAATTAAAAAAAATCCTAATTAAAATAGGGAAGATGGCTGAGTGCTACCACCGACTTGGGATCCAGTAATTAACATAATGAAATCCAGAACCAAGCGCACCATTGCAAGACCTCAAGACACTATGAACACTTTCTGCGTAGATCGGACCGCAAACAATAACTAAATATGACGGTACCCCAGTTTTTAACTATGACACTAGGACGTCAAACACCTCAGTCCTCCCGTAACACTGGTTGCTGTAAAGCAGCAGAAATGTCAGGAACGTAAAAATATAAAATGAACGCGATAAAATCCGTAACATTAGTTTTATTTCAATGTGTACAATTCGCGTAAATATAAGAAATCAATATGGTTTTAAAAGATTAAACAACAATCATCTTTTTGAATTATAAATGCAGTTTGACACGTAATGCACCCGTGGTTCTGTAGGTGCCATAGACCGTCCATAATATTTTAAATCGATCTTATTTTAATGTAGGGCGTGTAATAAAGATAGTGAAAACGGTCACCGTTATTAATAATACAATAATATGCATTTTTAGGTACCTACGTACCTACAGACTTACCAATTTACATTCCATGACATAGATAAATAGGTTATCATATCACAATTAGGTCAGGTTATCAAATAAATTATATTAAAATTCATGCTCCATTGAAATGCACATTATCTACTATTTAAAAAAAATACTTTTATGATAAAAAATACTTATATTGATGATAGTATTTCTCTTTTGTTAATGTTTATTTTAATTGTCAATCGCACATATATTATATATATAACAAAAATAGTGTTAAATTTTAACCGAAGAATCAGTAATTAATATGGATCATGTTGATATATAAAATAATTGTGTAAATGAAGTTTGATTTTTTTGAACAAGGCGACCCAGTTGCGTTTGGCCACGCGCTTAACACAGGTGTTAATATGTCTAATAATTTGGTTTATTTCTTTTGGAATGTTATCTTTATAACCTACTAATATAGCTGGTAAAATATTTTACTCTAATAAAGTTACACATTGTATATTAAATTCCAATTTGGTACATACAAGTCAAACACGAACGAAGTTGTGGGCAACACTAAAGGTTTTAAGAAAAATATCATACTGTATTATTATTAAGGTACCCTGAGGCGAGTTCATCTTTAACGACCCTTCTTAGACTAATATATTTCTATACAATCAGCTAGATATTAATATACTAATGAAGAGAAAGGAACCATCCAATCTGTTGTTTTCGCATCCAATTTACCTATACGTACTTGTGAATGCATATTGTTTAATTACAAATTATCTATTCGACAATCTCTTACAATGTCCCATGCGTAATTCATCGCCGATTTAATATAGCATGCACATTCCTTGTGATAAGTATAAACCGCAATGTATTCCTATAATGCGATATCGACTCCGATCCGATACGATCCTCAACAGTTGTAATGAACACGACAGGATACAAAAGTAATATAAGAGAGCTCTCTATAGAAATAGTTTCTAGATTTTATCGACGAAACGTTGAGTTCATTTCGGTTGAATGTTGATTGCAATGTTTCATTGGTTCACGTTCACTTTGCATTTTTATTGTATCCGGTTCGTATATTGCAGAATAAAATAAATAAACACCTTCGCGCCTGTATTTCCCTGAGTGTTGGTAGAAGTGCATTACAACTCACCCATATTTCGCCGATGGTATTTGGTTCCAATATAGGAGCCAATAAATAGCCAAGCTTATAGGGAGCCAATTGTTATATACCGGGCACGATTCGAGTTTCGGGCCGCAGTGCAGTGCAGTGCACGTTCGCGATCTTCGCACGACTAAGAAAGGATTTTGCGAATTTAAACTTAATTTCTTATATTTACGCGCATACTACACATTGAAATAAAATTATTTTTTCGGATCTTATCGCGTTTATTTTATGTTTTTACGTTCCTGACGTTTCGGCTGCTTTACAGCAACCATGGTCACGGGAGGACTGAGGTGTTAGACGTCCTAGTGCCATAGTTTGAACTGGGGTACCTTCATATTTAGTTGTTACTTGCGGTCCGATCTACGCAGAAAGCGCTCACGGTGTCTTGAGGTCTTGCAATGGTGCGCTTGTTTTTGGAATTAATTATATTAATAACCCAAGTCGGTGGTAGCACCCAGCCATCTTCCCAATTGAAACGAGGATGTTTTTTAATTTCAATGGCCTCACGTATCAGCCTTGGTCGGAATCGGTGTTCTTTTGCGAGGATCGGTGGCTTATCAAATTTGATATAATCTAAACCTTGTTTTAAAATAGGTATAAAAGTTTAGACGTGTCTCCAGCTCTAGTTATATAATATCGAACATGCTGAAACATTGACTATTTCTTTCAACACGTAGGGACGGAGTCGTGCACTTTTTCATTAACGCCTCAAAACAAACTAGGTATGTAAGTACCTCAATATGTAAGTACCTATACAAGGCTCATTCATTTGTCCCAATATTGCGGGCAAGTGTTAAAATGAGGAGAAACGACAAAAATAACGTTATACCCATAACGAGAAGCTTAAATTTGTTCGAGCGGAGACCTCGCCTTTTCTGAAAATTGCGGGTTGAACAAACCATAGTGATTATTTTTATGATTATTAGGGTAAATGTAACTGTCCACGCTCGCGGGTTGATTTGTAAACACGAATGTTTAATTCGTAAATAAATATGGATATCGATTCAATATTGAAAGTGGCTTTTGTGCTTTTAGTAAGATATGTCGTTTAACAGGTTCCGGGTGCAATACCAAGTCTGGTAATTATTAACTTGAACACACTCATAACATAAGCATTTTAGCTTAATAAGAAGGGCTAACGAGACTACTAAATATAATAATGTAATAAGAACCTACATTGCTGTAGCCTTTAAGAACGACTGCAATTTGATCTATACCGGGTGATTCAGAAAGACTATACCAATCTTCAAATCTGCGATTTTTTTTGGATTATCGAATTTCTGGCTTTACATAATTATGAATGCGCTTAAGAAGCACAAGGTTTAACGGTTAGTACACCCTTTCTGAATCATCTTGTATATTTTCCGTTGTAGTTGGTGTTGTTTATATAAGTACTACAATGAAACATGATACTTAATTCTCAGGTAATGGCAACAAAATATCATAGATATGTTGCCACACAACATTTTCTCAGCAAATCGAAAAAAAATGTAACTATATAGACTGTTCAGTGCAGGTTATAGGTTCAATATAAGAACATCTACCACACCTAAATCATTTAACCATTTACTACACATTTTTTTTTATTAAAAAAAAATTTTCGCGCGGCCGACAACAAGCACCCTCTTTAAGTATGCAACGGCCGGTATGCTATAGAAGGCGTTGTCGGCTTATCACCTCGTGAACCTCATTCCATGTCAAGGCGGTTGGCGACCGCGCAACCGCTTTTACTTGCCGGTAAAAATGCCTCGTGAAATTTCAACAACGGATCCCCCGTGTTAACTACCTAAGTACAGTTGCTACGACTGATAAGTGATAACCGCCTGTAGAATCGCGACTGCGCATCGCAACCGCGTCAATTCGAGATAACGTTTCGTTGTAAAAGACAATAAATATATGCAGTATAGAAAAAAAAATAGTGTCACATGTTTTAAGTGGTTCACAAATGGGTCATTCTGCTCACGTTTGTGTGTAAAATTTATTTGATAACGGTTCTCTTTTTTTTTCTGAACTCAAAAGCTCGTCGTGACACTGAATAGTCTGAGAATTTTAATTATGTACTACTAATGATTTTTTGACATATAAATGTCATGTTTGCAAGCTACTAGAATTATTTGTACGCTGTTTTTAGTCCTTATATAAAGGTGTCGTAAATAAAGCTAATTAATTGCAATAAAGGCTAAAGACTTCGTTTTATATCACTATTGTATAAATAACATCTAATTACAACCTTTTTTCCAAAATGTTTGGTCAAACACATTCCAAATACTAATGTGTTTATGTATTAGGTTAAGGACAACCACACTTAATAATTATTCCCATTATTAACGGAACCGTAATTGGTAACCGCACTCTATTGAAATACCTACCTATAAAATAAACAAACCCAGAGTTTTGTTGGCTCTATAAGATCAGTCCATCAACGACGACATCGAAAAAACAAAAGACAAAAAAACCGCAACACTAAACACAAAGTCCTATATGCACCACCCAACAATAGCTATAAAAAGATCATATAAAAATGTTGTACCACCCTACTAGCGCACCATGTCATTGCACCTAGCACAGATGTTGCACACCGCTCACAAGCCCTGGCCACGTGCGGATGTGAATCAAGAGGAAATCCGCCAATCTCCAGCCGATGAATATTCGATCAGGCCCATTGTTACTTTGATGTACGCTTGCGATGTCCAAAAGTCATGTAAAGACACGGCCATATTATGGGAGCTTTTTATGGATAGGACGAATGAAATTGAACGAGAAAAACCAGTGAACTGGAGGAAAGAAGATAGAAATGTGACAGTCATTTGAAATTTAGCTGAGGTTCACTTGTAAACTTTATCTTGTTTTACATATATTTATATGCAGAACACATGTATTCCTAAATCTGCTGAAAACTCTAATAGGTGCAGACCAAACCGAAGACATCGTGATATTCTTTCGGTGCCATCAGATATCGGAGATCCTACCGTGGTTATATAGACACCTGCCCGAAAATATAGCATTAGTTCCATCTCCAATGTTTTCCAAAGTCAAATCATTTATTTCGTATAGGCCTACGGGGACACTTACAAATTGCCATTTACATTTTTTTTAACGCTTCAACCGGATCGGAAAGACCGAACCTGCAGTCGGACCAGTCAGGATGTGTTCTCGTCAGAATATTCTTCGGCCTTGTATTATCCCCAGAATTATATACCGTAATGGACCGTATTAGTCGCTGCGCATGGGCAGCTTATATTGCTTGGTTCGATCAGAACCTGATTATTGGATTAGCGAGGCACTTCTAATCTAAAATTGTTTTATCTACAAATAGTGAGGTCATTTTAATAAATATAATCATTTGATTTATTTCTTATAAGTAGGTATATAAGATGTAGGGCAGCATGTTTATACTAGGGATTGGGAAAATTTACTCGGTGTCTATCGATAAAGTTGATTCGTTTAATGTCTAATCATGTATTAAGCCGGCATTACCAGTGGCGTCGGCTGGGGATTGTGCGGCCTAGTTCATAATACTATCTAGGTTTTGTCCGCGACTGCGTTCGCGCACAATTCCTCATTAAAACCATCCATAGTCATTTCTACACCGTTTTGACGATTATTCATATGCCATTCAACTCTTACATTGCACGAACTAATCGTCCAACAACACACAATATTAGATAGAATTTTGATTTTATCGTCAGATCGAGGTCAATCGCTAATTATTGACTGATAGCAGAAATAAAAAAGTCGGTAGGCCTAAAAAGATAAAATAATTTTAAGCACGTAGGTGTAACCGAACAAAGAAAATTGCTTTTGTGTTTGTAGTTGATATCATGACAATCAAATTAAGTGTAAAATGAAAATAATGTGGATGGGCCTTTGCATTAATAGTTCTTGCAGGGACGAAAGCTCAGTTTACAAAACAAAGGAGAGTCTTTGAACTCAGACAAGTGTCGTTTAGCTTAGATTATCTATAGATAACGTTTTGCGATTTATAAGTAAGTTAGGTAAGGGTAAGTTATAAGTAAGTTAGTATAAGTAAGTTATAACCATCAATTTTTTTTTTGTGTAGACAATTTGATCCTTATATTTAAAAACTAAACCACGAGTTCGTGTTCCTTTTTAACCGACTTCAAGAAAAAGGAGAATGTTTTCAATTCGATTGTATTTTTTTTTATTATTATTATTGTCCTTGTTTAACAATTATATTACTTCACTACACGTGCGGGACAATTAGATTTATAAAAGGCACCTTCGTTTGTAAAACCCTAACACGCGGACGTGATCCCAATTTTGAGTAGAAATCTTTTGATATTATCAACGCACGAGCACCTATTTTGCAATGAGTAAGTACTTCAATCATTTCGATATTCAAAACACGTTGTGGTCACAAAAAAAATGCTTAGCGTCCGGAAACGGCCATTTTTTGTCTCCGCGTTAAGTTCAACTGCAACCGCGGCGCACTCGGCGTGCGTTTTGATTCATGAATTAAAAATATCACATAGGTAGGTACATAGGCGGCGACGGGCGGCCGCCGAACGCCGGGCGTTTGCCAAAATCGTTCCAGGAAAACGTATTTTTATGACACGCCTACAACAAAATACGCATTTCATCGGCGCAATCATTGAAAATACAAAATGCTTTTATTTATAGTCATTGTGATTGTATCACAAGATTTAGGGCGGATAGATAATGAAAGCGTCGTGTAAGTATTATTCCGATAGTTTCAGGGTCATATTCTGGGGATAAATATGTAACTGCCAAATGTAATGTTATTTTCTTCTAAAGCCGTTGCCGTAATGATATAGTCTTCTGGGGCTATTTCTGTAATGGTATTGTCGGTACGTGCCTGCCAGAAAGGAACCTTTGACACTGTGCTAGGTATACAGGTTGAATCAGAAAGCGTATAAGCTTTTAAGCCTGCTCATTTGAGCCTAATCATTATGTGAAATTTCGATGTCAATTTTAAAAAAATAGTTTTTTTCCCAAAATCTCACGACTGTCATTTAGTTGAAAACATTTTTTTGACTTAACAGAATAATTAAAAATGCTCTTCAGAAGCGCATGTTTAAGGCTTAGTACACATTTTCTGATCATTCTGTATAAGTGTCACCTTCTATTTGTCCTCTACAATGCATTGTAAACTTAACGCTGATGATTTTTCTGCAACATCTTTATACATATAAATGAAGTGATAATTAGCTCCAACTGAGTGCACTCTCGATGCAAAACTTTCCTTAGACCAGTGTACAATTACATAAGTAAGTACATAATTCATAACATTAGTCGCGATTGTATCATAATGTTGCAATCATCGTTACGAAACATGAAACATTACACCAGTTCCATGTATGCAGTTAGGTGTCAAAAGAAACTTGGAAAGTACACAATATTCTGGGGTTTGGTGCGATATATAATTAAAAAAAAAATTAAGAGCACATGACTAAGAAGTTTCATATTAATACCAGCCCTTTTAATGTCCCACTGTTGGGCACGGGCCTCCCCTCAATGCGAGGGGGATTAGGCCATAGTCCACCGCGCTGGCCCAGTGCGGGTTGGCGGACTTCCACGTCTTTCGAGGGATTCTCTCAGACATGCAGGTTTCCTCGCGATGTTTTCCTTCACCGTTTAGCAAGTGATAATCATGGTTGAAAATGAGATTCGCACATGAAATCCAGAAATCCCAGAGGTGCGAGCCGTGGTTTAAACCTGCGATCCTTGTTACCGAGGCAAGCGTTCTACCCACTTGGCTATCACTGCTTCGAAGAAGAAGAAGTTTCATAACAGCTACAAATTCCAAAAAGTAAATTCTAAGCCCAATTATCGTCTAAATAGGTATCTTATTTTATTTAAACATTTTTCAACTCCTAAATAAGTCGCAAGAATTATTGTTGAATATCCTCGTTCAATTGTCATGCACTGATTTTGAACATGAAAACCGCCAGCGCCCTCTTGTCATCCTCTTGTCTAATGCTAGAAAGAATGTCTTGTTACGAAGCAGTGCTGTTGGGAGTGTCTCGTGTATTTTCCAAATATAATTATGATCTATTATTTACACCCGTTTATGTTATTAAAAACATAGATCCATGTCTGTTTAAACATTAACATGAAAGCTCCTTGAATTATCTTTTCAACGCTATTAGCGTATCTATTAATTCTTACCTTATATTAACCATAAACTTATTTGTTTTCGAACGTTATAACGTTATACAAAAAGAACATAATTGATTTATACGATAGACATTTTCAAAATGGTGTCTTATAAAATTCTTAGATTATAAACTATTTAAGTTGGTTGCGTGGAGGCAATCTATGATAGAACTTCACAAGAGGAGCCGGTGCGGCGATAAGCCGACAGTGTAAACAGAGGACCTTCATTCATAGACATTCAAGTATTTTATCAGTAAACAACAAACATACGTACAGTCAACATCAAAATTTACTATAGAATAGCGATTACTACAGAATTTTAAATAAAATTAAGTTATTACAAATAGAGCGATCGCGCTTACTATAAAAAATGTGACCTTTCATAAATAAATCCTGTAAATATTGTGTTTTTCTATCAAGGAAAAGTCAGTTATATCATTAAGGTATGTTTTTATTCTCACCTCTCTTTCGTTTTAGCTTCACAAAAAATTTAAAGATTCCTTTCATAATTTGACCAAACAGCAACATGTGACTTTAGCCGTGGTGTTAGAAATCAAAATAAACTAAAAAATGTTTAAACGTAAGAACGGCCGTTTGTCTTACGAGCTCTTATTTTTCTACACTATTTGCCACAACTGACGTAACTATTCTGTAGTAGTGACAACGAGAAGGTGCAAAAACACTTGTTTGTGCGATTCGTTCGTTCCCCGAACTATACGAGTTGCGTTTACAACGATGGCGCGGCGGCGACGCGACGATTCGACGCGCGTTTCTGAGAAACGGTAATGGATGATGTTATGCGCCTTATCGATAAATGCATTGATATGTTGGTGCCACAAATGATAATACAAATCGGTGTTTCTTAAAATTTTACAAAAATCAATATGGGTATGGCTTAGAATACCTTATTATAAATGATTCCGGGCTGATTCACTAACAGCTTATTTTTTTGTTATTACTTTTATACCTATTTGGCACTGCTTTCGTCTGGGATTAAAGAACAGACAAATCGATATGACCCCGTCGGATATGTATTGCTTAATGCATTGGTATTCAACTATTTAGATGATTAAGGTCAGTGACCTAATTGGATGTGCTATTCTTGTCTTGATGTTTAGTTGTAATTAGGGCCTCAGTACTACTAATACAACTCTCGTGATTGGGAAACATGTCTTCATGTATACGTCACAAAAAAATACGTGGCTATTTAAAAAAAAAAAGGATTGTATATTTTAACGATTATCAGTCGGCTATTCTCGACATATAGTTAAACTGATTAGATGTGATGATATTCTCCCATGTACCTATCTTCACCCGGTTTGAGATGCTGTTGATTTTGAAATATACTTTGCTCGGGACATGATGCACTGGCGCCGCACATACGAGCACACCACCAGCGGGCCCGTTTCACATATTACAAACTTCCAGATAATCTATAGGATTAACTGTCCGTTACGATAATGTAACTGTGCAAAAAAAAACATTATCCAATCTCTGAAGGGGTAAGCAAAGGTGCATTACAGTTCTGCTTACTCGACGATCTTTTCAGGGTTGCCGAAGAACTTGCAGTGTACCTCACGATGTCTGCCTTCACCGTACAGCTGGTAGGTAATCATCATTCAACTGGTGCAACCACAAATTGCACTATAGTTCTGAAAAGTAATTTGTGCTCCAAATGGCTCGACATCACGATTCGTCAGTATATGAACACCTTCGCGCGATATCAGTCGCCGCGATAAGCGATCACACACCGAGCGTGTATGTCCGCGCACGTATCTAGGAAATCATGATAGGGCGCAGGCGCGCGGCGCCGCGGCGCCAGCGCAGCCCAGATAACGCACACACGCCGTTAATCCCCACAATTATATACGAATTCGGTACCTACTAATGTGATATAGAACATGCGATATAAGAGGAATTTGTGGCTGATAATCGAAGGGCTGTAAGTCTAAAGGGTCTAAGTGCCAATTTTATTTTTTAGAGATATAACAACAAAAAGTTGCTTGGCTTGGCACATAGATCGTATTTTTGTAATAATATAGATTTTTTTTTGGCACTTGGACCCTTTAGAATTACAACCCTTCATTATCGTCGTATAAAGGTAGTAACATGCGTGTTACGTGAATCAAATGAATATTCCCAGACGCACATACCAACTTCCTATATCGCCCCAAACTAACCAACGCTTGTATTATGAGTGGCATACAATTGAGTGGAGACAAATCTAGTAAGACTCAGACGTGCGCTAATTGAGGAAAGAGAATTTCCGAAATTTCCCCGGACTCACATCGAACCCGGGGAGGAGGTGGTACACTATAGTTGTTTAAACCTTGTATGGGTGAAATATGTAAAATTATTACATATATCCTCCACTATACTTCAGATGGCACGCGGTTCACCGCTATGTTAGGGGTGAACTTATATGCAAAGAAATCAAATCTAAGATCCAGGGCTGGCCGTAATAAGGAAAGCTAATATTTTCTATGTATACAGAGTGTAAGCGGCATGGCAACGAAAACTTTGGGTAAAGGAAAAACATTATTTCTATTAAAAACAAATTGAAAGATTTTTTCTAATATGCTTTAAGTTTTGAGCACGCAATGTATCGGAGATTGAGCGATCACAACACAACGTTCCGCGCGATACCCGACTCATGCAAGTGACAAGCGCGCTCGAGCGTATCGAGCTTTAATTTACATTGCAGTGTTACTTCTAAATTAGTAATTGTTTTTTTTATTATTAAACATCACGTTGAGATATATAACTCAAGAACGGGAGGGCCGATTTTTATTGACTGAAAATGTTTTAATTTGTCTGCGTCTCGAATAGCAGAATAACTATTAAAATACTAGCTGTCCCGGCGAACTTCGTACCTAACGTATAATGGTGACAGAATGACAGATAACCTTTCGCCTGACGTTCGACAGACCATCTGAGTCAGGAAAAATAAAGCACAATAAAGACGAAAAATAAGTTTTCGTCCTTGCAACTTTTCCCCATTTTCTCACCGGGTAAACCTTCCCTGGGCTTCGACAAACATTTCAAAACCAAAATCAGCTAAATCGGCCCAGCCGTTCTCGAGTTTTAGCGAGACAAACGAACAGCAATTGATTTTTATTATATAGATGGGGAAAAATCACCAAAGATAATTAATTTAAGAAAGATTTGGAGATTCTGAGGAAGTTCGCCAGGACCTCTAGCAACTAACAAAACTAAAAGCACATTCTAGAATAACTCGACATAGTTTTTATTTAATGATTTTGAGTGATTCTTTGTAAGTAGTACTAAACGTTATGTTTTATTATACACAAGCAAACTGGGTTAATCACATTTCATGATAAGATATACTTGATAATTATACATTTAAATATATTTTGAACTAAGGTGAAGAAAAAATAAGGTTGACTTTTGTTTAAAATGCGGATTAGTTATTTATGCATGACGTAGAAGTTAAAGCAAATAAACTAATTAAGGATTACCCGTGTGAGAAAATGTGAGAAAAAGTGCGTAGGTATGTACCTAGTCGATAACTACTTTATACTGTTAGAAAATCTAAAAGAAAACGGCAAACAAGGCTGGGTATTCTTCATATATTGTTGATATTACAAAGATTTTATAAAAAACCTAGTTCAAGTCTTGTTTCTGCAGATCCGAATCGTTATGGCGTAATACAACACATTTAATTAATGTCATTGAAACGTGAAGACCACATAACAATAATACTCGCGGCGCAAAACCTTATTAATATCAATTTTTAGATGAAAAAACTATAAAGGAATTGCTGGCAAGGAGATTTCTAAAAGCGAACGAGCGTGCCGCCGCCGCACGGTACTCGCATGAAATTTGAAACTGTCGATACATACTTTTGAAAACATCAAATAACTCAAAGCGAAATAAAATAAAAGCAGTTCTTATAAATAAGAAAAACGATAACGATACGATAACAATATCAATGTTGTACGTAACGCCGTTATCTAGTAAAATGTCGAAATATGCCAAAATGGCGCGTCCGAATAGCATAATTAGGCGTAGTAAATACAGATAAAGTGAACACAATTTCCTGAATCATGACCTCGCCAACAGCTCCTGTGATAGCCCATATCATACATTGGATCCATCTGTCCGTGTGATGTAGGTAAATAAATATTGAAACGATATTTAGAAGAAGCAAATGTGAACGCCATTCTCACGCCGGCCGCACGTGAACAAAATATCGTTTTTTTTTTTTTTTTTTTTTTATTACATTATAGGCAAGTATTTGATCTCAATCTCACCTGATGGTAAGTGACGATGAGATCTATGATGGAGCATACTTGCCTAGATAGGAAGGCGGCAGTAGATCGAGACGCAACTGATCTGACCCGCCATCCATGAATGGCAACACCGAACATCATGCCGGAACACGGCTAGGCCGCTTGGCGACATGGCTTTGTTCAGTGGGTGGTGACTAGCCACGGCCGAAGCCTACCACCAGTAGAGTTGTCACCTGGTTGGCACCACCCAGGGTCACGTGTAGGGTATCTCGAGGGTATTTAATTCTCCTACGGACGAAGGTGACTCGACCCCAAAAAACACTTCCACTCGTTAAACATTATACGAGTATACTTCATATCAAAATCATTTTTTGGGACATCTTGACATGTTTCGGAACCCCTTCGAGAGCTCATTTGATTCGGCTCGATAAGTTATCTGGTCTTGGGCCTCTGGTAGTCAGACCCTCGGTATCAGTCCAGGGTCTGAAATTGGACCTCGATGGTATAGTCAGGATCCCAATAATATTGTTAGGACGCCCAAATATTGCATGTTGTTTTTAGGTAATATTTTTTTTTTTTTTTTTATTACATTATAGGCAAGTATTTGATCTCGATCCCACCTGATGGTAAGTGACGATGAGATCTACGATGTAGCATACTTGCCTAGGTAGGAAGGCGGCAGTAGATCGAGACGCTACATTCACTAGGCACATGCAGCGCAACTGATCTGACCCGCCATCCATGAATGGCAGCACCGAACATCATGCCGGAACACGGCTAGGCCGCTTGGCGAATTATATTTCCCATTGTTATCAATGTAGTTTTCCTCATTGTTATTGATGATTTCTGTCGTGTCGTGTAATACTCGAAACATAATCGTTTTGCTCATACATTTCAACCATGAGAACGACCCCAGCACAGTACAGGTAACTCGAGTTTAGTTTGTGTACAAACGGAATTATGTACTTTTCTTGTTTAGATCACAGACTTGTATTAGACGGTTTAATAACAATTTTATGCGAAAAACTCGCACGTCGAAGAAAAACATTATTTCCACAAAGGTGAAGTTCGCTTACCGACACAAGGCGTTAAGGGTAGATGATGATGATGTCATAATTACAATTATCTTCTTTCATCCAAATATTTATTATTTATCAAACAAAACATGAATGCAAATGAAACACTTAGGGTGGTAGCCCACGGTGACTTTATTCAACGATTCAGTAGCGCGTCTACATTTTTGGCCATTCATCGCGACAGAAGCGATTCCATAGTGATGTAGTGACTATGGCATAATATCGATTCTGCATCGATGCAAACGCGAGACTGTATGATTCAGCATCGCTACTAACGAGCGACTGTTTTGGACGACATTGGGTGAAGGAAAAGTGATCAGGTAAAGGAAGGCGCAGACAGGCAGATTACGCTAATACGTTGAACTTATCACAACGTACAACTGTATGAATGCTGTATCGCGTTTGTATCGATTCTGCATTGCCATAATAGCCATGCAGAATGGTAGTTACGTTGGCGAAGCTATACGACCAGCGACGGCATCGCAACTGTATCGCGGTCTTTTTGCGATTGTATCGTTGCAAATAGTGCCGTGGGCGACCACCTTTATCTCTTATCATTTTTATTCGTGATTATACCATACCCATACGTGACGTGTTTCATATCGGAGCCGTGCTATTGTGGAGCGTTACCGGGTTTTATAGCCGGTAATAAAATGCCATGATGCTGGCATCACGCAATGCGTGCCAGTGCACAGTTGCAGGGCCTATTCCTAGGGGACAGTCGGGAGCGCCGGGAGCTGGAACGAGATTTGATTTATTGCTGGCATGTTTGAAGATCAAACCTGTTTAAATATTGATAGCTCTAGTTTAGTAGGGGAAGTTTGGGTCACTTTTAGATTTTTTTAAGTTAGACTTTCATTGAAATAAATTTTGAAAAAATTGGAGGACCGTTCTCCTCCCGTGACTATGGTTGCTGTAAAGCAGTCGAAACGTCGGGAACATAAAAAAATAATAATAAACGCGATAAAATCTGTAAAATATGTTTTATTTCGTGTAGTATTCGCGTAAATATAACAAATTACGAGTAAAGACTTTCGTTTGGTCGGCAGGGCCAAGCAGGAACTTTTAATGTAACCGTAACGTCATCGAGAAAACATGCTGTCACTGTCATACTTATTTATGAAATATGTGGTGTGAGAGGGATGTAAGACTTTATGCTACCGAATCGGTACTTAAAAAGGATTGTGCTTGAGGTACTGTTATCAATAAAATTATTTTAAAATTCATCATTGTATGAAAGTCTGAAGAAGGTTGTAATTGTACAACGGAATGCAAAAGTTCGAAAGGAATGAACGGGTATGCTTAGCTTGATTAGCGTATTTATTAACATTATTTGAAATCGGAATTTCGATATGTCAATAAAAAAAAAGTTCGCAACAAAATTACAACAATTGTGATTCAGCTTCAAGGCTATGTTTCCCCTTTCTCGATCATCCTGTATAGTCTTATTGCAAAGCTTCTTTACTGCGTTGATTACAATGTTTCACAGAATTATGATTCCAACTACCGAGCAGCTGCTCATTATTGGATTATCACACAGAATATAGACTACAGAGCTAGTAACAGCAGCATAGCTAAACTAATTATTTGTTTGCCTGCCTGTATTGTTTTAGTTCGGAACTAAGTACGGCACGAGTAACTCTCCAGTAATACTGTTTCTGTACTATAACTGTGTAAGTAGTTTGTTTTAACGTAGTATGTAACTGTGAGTGTGGACTCATATAAGCTTAAATTCAGTATTTACTAGGTTTTGCCCGCGGATTCGTAGTAACGATACTTTTTGCTATGCAACTCAAACCTCCCAACCCAAGGTCATAGCGTGATGATATGTAGCTTAGTTGCAGTATAATAGTAGTGCGATAAATTATATAAAAAACCCCGAAATTTATAGACGTTCTATAACTTAATCAAATGTCATATGGTACTGCGAAAAGCAATACTCTAGTGAGCAATACTATATGACGTTTGATAAAGTTAGAGAACATCCATAACATATAGTCCATTGTACGGCAGGTACCCATAATATAAGCGTTGTTTAGTATGGGGCCGTATAGTTGGTGTGTTCGTCTGGCGATATTTATTTATTTATATTTAATTGCAATTTTTAACCGTTTTCTAATACTTAATCCATCAATCGTGACAATTACGATGCTATTGTCATTCCATTGCGGCTTAATTGTGATAGTGGGTCCCCGGAATTTTGTATGTACGTCTCTTATAGCACCGGATGCACGTAACATAACTACCCGCTATTCACAAATGGCGTGCAACACCAAAAAGCAAACACGACAGAACACTAAGCCGCGCGCGCGCATATGCAAGTTTGCACTAAATTAGCGATGACGCCCGCGCATTTTCCCACACACAAACAACGCTGTAGCATCAGCAAAAACAGCCGCATATTTTTCTAACACACATTTTTATATAGAACGGTGTATTTATAAACAATCATCAAAATCGATTAAGTGATAAACAAATGTGTATACGATTCTTATTTTTTCAAAGAATGCGTTGAAAATCTTCAAAATGACTAATCTCGACCGAATATTATATAGGCAAGTCTAACTATATAAATTAAAATTAAACACTGTTTGTTGGGAAACGCATCCCTTGAAAAGGGCTGGACCGATTTAGAAATTTATTTACATTATTCGTCCGAAAATCTTTTTAACAAAAACAAAAAACTTTCCTCGTCTAACGGGACCAAGCTGGAAGAAATTTTTGAATTTCATTTGAATTTTTCAAACGAAAAAAATATTGTTCCAAATCGGTTCTAAAATGACGGATTTCTGAGGTAACGAACATAACAAAAATACACAATCGAATTGAAAACCTCCTCTTTTTAACCGACTTCAAAAAGGAGGAGGTTCTCGATTCGGTTGTATTTTTTTTTATTCGTTTAAAATGGTTTATAGCGAAAGCAAAATTAAAAAAGATGTCAAAAAAATTGGAAAATTCGGTCAGGAGGACGTCAGTCGTGTCTATCCAGCATATCATATCATATTTGATGCATATCAAGCTTTATCTGCTATCGTTCCACGCCAGGATGCCATCGGCGCTAAGTGCTTGCAAATAAAACTGCAACTGTCTATCTGTTTAATGAATGGCTGCTGCTTGTACGGGCTGGTTGGTGATCATTCATGCAATTAGCTGTACAACTTGCGTGGAGAATTATCGTTTTAATACTATTAATAGACGATCACACTTGGTGCGGACAGGACGACGGACATGGGCCGCTCTGTGCCAAATCTCAAATCAATTTAAAATAACTCTGTGTTAATAATGTCCTGTACTTTTTTTAAACATGTACCCCCATATTTATTGACGTTTTATAACTTTATCAAACATCATATAGTTCTGAGCTCAAGAGTTTTACTTTGAGCAGTACTATATGAAGTTTTATAAAGTTATAAAACGTTTATAAATTCGTGGGTAAATGTATAGACAAGGCTCCTTTACAGTTTTGTTACTTAATAACACCAGCCCTTTTTAACGTCCCACTGTTGGGCACGGGCCTGCCCTCAATGCGAGGGGGATAAGGCCATAGTCCACCACGCTGGCCCAGCGCGAGTTGGCGGACTTCACACGTCTTTCGATGGGTTCTCTCAGACATGCAAGTGCCTTCACCTAAACGGCATGTGAGATTTGCACATGAAATCCCAGAAGTGCGTGCCGGGGCTTGAACCTGCGATCCTCGTTACCGAGGCAAGCGTTCTACGAACTTGGCTATCACTGCTATTTATTACTTACATTATGTATATCAATCGTAATGTTGCATTACTTTGACGGCAATGGTAAATTGATGGCGGAAAGGGTTTTATTAAGTACCGACTTGAGTTTCCTCGGTCGGTCTCTACCTTACTACTACTACTACTATCAGCCGAAAGACGCCCACAGCTGGACATAGGCCTCCCCCAATGATTTCCACACATCACAGTCCTCCGCCACTCGCACTCACCGGCTTCCTGCTACGCGTGTGATATCATCTACCTTGGTGACTCCGATTGAGAATCCAATTGGTTACAACATTTGCCCACCTGTGCTGCTACATGAACGGCCAACTCCCCAATATCGCTTCGCGGTGTCTCCTCCCATCGTCAAGTGCCTACAAACTGCAAATTACTCGAGTGTTCGGTCCTCCCCACGGCTCAGTCGGCCAGACATTCATTCATAAAACCGTAATTTTATTAACAGCATTCGTTACAGAACGTCCACAATCAGTCTCGCGTCCAGCATTCTCGAGTATCACATTCTATATTCAGTTTGTGTTAAAATAAATATTCGAGCGTGAACTCATCGGCTTGCATTGGATTCCGTACATTTTGTAATCCTCTATATGTTAATGATAAGCACAATCCACTATTTATTTAATATAATTTGTATCGGGCATCTGTCAAATAAGTTGTGGCTACGCCATCGTGGTATACTATGCTATGACCCGTTCCCACTTATTATTTTCTTAAATGAAATGGAATAAGGTGAGATGCCTCATCCACAAATTAGTGGGTACTTTGCCAGGTCAAGTATTTACCAGTGAGAATTTGTTTTAACCCTAATGACCTTTTTCTATTGAGTCAGGCTGAACGTGATTCTGCTAGAGAATTATTTTACAATTAAGTACGAGTGACAATCTTGACAGCTTGTTTTTTGTTTTTAAATTAAGTGGAATGTCAGACTAAGATGAGCAAAATTAAAGCATTTTAAAGTTCACGTTGTTTGACTCGAAAAGGCTTTTAGTTTTACAATTAAAACTACAAGGTGTAATTGAATGAACGCAAAACCTGAAAATAGTTTGTTTTTAAACAAGACTGAATCTATTGGCTATTTTAAGATATTTGCATTTAAAAACAATTTTCCGTTAAGTATTTAAGGTCTATCTACAAATAGTTCTTGCCATCTATTACATAGTACAAATATTTGATTGGTCTTTAAGTTCATAACGGGTGTTATTTATCAATTAGACCATATCAATCTAAATACAGTACATTGCTATAATAATGTTTTAATATCAGTTGGGTTTTGCGTTATTTTATTAACACGTTGTATAACTCTATATTGTTCTGGAAACAAAAAACAAAGAATAATGAGGCTCTAATGATTGTTTGACCAAAGACAACATTTGTGTGCTTCCCCGGACATGTATGACTGTAGGTGCGTCAAGTGGCAGGTGGCTAACTCGTTGGATCGAGTGCCTACTTACAGCAAGGGCACATCACTCGGTGACGCACAGTTCACGGCGGCAGACTATTTACTAAATATAATCTCATTAAAGTTCATAAACCCTGAAGGGAACCCCAACAGAACATGAAAGAAACGTCGCGTAACGACGGCTCAGACGAATGCCAAATAGATTTTTTTTAAAATTTTCAGGTCATTGAACCACCCACACTGAGACTAGAAAAGTCAGTGGCTTCGCTCATTTTAAACTATTAGCGAAAGCCAAGACGGCCGTGTCGAAATAAGCGGGGACTTTCCGGGTGTCGAAGAAATGTTTTTTTTACGATGTCAATTTTCAGTGACATTTTCCCGGTTGTATTCAGAACGTGGAATGATCATCTAAATGGATAATACACAGCCCTTTTCATGTTTATTTTTTTTCTTTTTAATTGGCAGATGAATGAACGTAAAAGTTCAAATTAGTATGTTTAGTATCAAAAGCATTACATTTTTAAAATAGGGATTATTTATTCATATAAAATGATACTGTAGTTCCCATGAATGATGATATCAGCGGCACTGACCCCATACACGGGTATCTTCGCCGTCACAGATCGTGATAGAAAACTATCGGCGTTTCCGTCTACTCATAAACACTATTATATTTGTGAAAGCTCATGTCCATATCGTGAAGTACTTATTTGCATACATATTAAGTGCCTAGTCGATACATTTTTAGCTACGGCAAGGTATTACATAGGGCGTTGCTATTTATATAAAAGAATATGTAATTAAAAATAATATGAACACTATCACGCCTGCAACCCTCAAAGGTAGACAGAGAATGATCCATGAAATCCGAAAATGTGAGAGGTACGTGCCGAGGCTTGAACCTGCACCTTAACGAACAACTTGGCTATCACTGCTAAAGAAAAACATAATTGATCGCCTAACCCACACATTTGCTCTACAAATGTGTGGGTTAGGCGATAGTGTCTATGAGAAAACTTCAATACCTATAAGAGACAAAGAACTTTGACTATAACACCATAATATTATCCCATACAACGTAAAAACTCTGAAAGATTTTATATAGGAGTGAATGTCCCATAAGGAAGTCAAGACTAGACGAAAAGTTTTTATATGACCAGAAAACTCACCCTTATCAAGGAAAAAATAAGTATTTATACAATATAGGCAAGTTGTTTTACCTGCGGCTTTGCCCGCATGTATTTCGATGATAAAATGTAGCCTTCAGGTATTTCAGAGCGTAATCTACCGTTTTTACCTAATTTCTTTTAAATCCCTCCAATATTTTTTGGCGTGCTTACAAAAAAACTTAGCAAAGCAGCCGAAACGTCGGCAACGTAAAAACATAATATACACTCGATAAAATCTGTAAAATTAGTTTTTTTTCAATTTTCCCGTAATATATTCTTAGTTAATAAAAAACATACTTAATCAA
Source organism: Pheosia gnoma (assembly GCA_905404115.1). Lineage (NCBI taxonomy): Eukaryota > Metazoa > Arthropoda > Insecta > Lepidoptera > Notodontidae > Pheosia > Pheosia gnoma. The sequence continues at coordinate 8,416,879 of FR989905.1, forward strand.
CAAACTTACCCGTCGACTAAATCGAAGAATGATGAAGTCTGCGAAGTTGGCAACTCGATAATAATCGCTTCGACCTCACAATGAGGCAACTATCTAAATTAATGGACCAGCGAACTATGAACCGATAACGAGCCGATATCTGGTTGACAAACTACCCACCTGAATCAAGACTAGGGCCACTCGACCAAGAAACATTGCAATTTCGACATCTGGACATAATGGTTTGGGAAATTAAGGTCAGTTGAATGTACTAGGACAACTATTGACAACATGTAAGTTCTACTTCACCGTTCGAGACTTGGTACGTTAAAATTAAGTTAACCTCAAATTTGAGAGTTTGAGTATTCGGCGGTTACTCGGTATTTAACCCTTATTAGCCTAGAGTTTCAATTTTGATACCAATCTTTTGAACCGAATGTTCACATTACTATTAGTTTTTTTTATAGGTTGGCTGTACGTATTTTACTGTTGTATAATATTCATTCCAACGAAATTAAAAAAAAAATCAAATGTCATTATTATTAAACACAGTAACATTAAACACAGTAATATTAAAAATAAATCACTTTCGTAAATCAGGCTACTAAGGGTTAATTAATCATGTAGTACCTTTCTAAATAATAATACACTAAGATTCAGATTCTAAACTATATTTCCTTGCTACGCTACGATACCCAAGCATTTAGCTGTGATAGCCAAGTTGGTAGAACGCTTGCCTCTGTAACAAGGATCGCAGATTCAAACCCCGGATCGCACCTCTGGGATTTCTGGATTTCATGTGCGAATCTCATTTTCAACCATGATCATCACTTGCTAAACCCCTCGAAAGATGTGTGAAGTCGGCCAACCCGCACTGGGCGAGCGTGGTGGACGTGGTGGCCTTATCCCCCTCGCATTGAGGGGAGGCCCGTGCCCAGCAGCGGGACATCAAAAAGGGCTGGTATTATTATCTATACATCTTATACAAATAAATAAAATTGGAGTGTCTGTTTATAATATTAAAATAACCGCTTTTGACTAAGTGCATTTGGATATATACACGGTACATAAGTATACCAAAACAACATTTTTAACAATTTTTGTCTGTCTGTCAGTTTGACTGTCTGTCTGTTTGTTCCGGCTAATCTCTGAAATGGCTGGACCGATTTTGACGGGACTTTCACTGGCAGATAGCTGATTTAACAAGGAGTAACTTAGGCTACTTTTATTTTAGAATTCCCCCCCCCCCCCCCCAACCCCCGCCAACGACTTAATATCACAAAGGCTGCCGGTCGCGGGCTCAGAACGCGCCAGCGGGCTATTGCTAACGGTTTTGTCTTTGTTAAATACCACGCGTACGAAGTCGCGGGTAACAGCAAGTTAGTAAATAAAACGAGACAAGGACGCATCAATGTAGCCAAAAGCAGGCGCTGAACTATTAATACCTCCACGTGACCTGACAAACTCGTCCGCGCCGTTTCAGTTCGCACCGCGATCGTGCGTGAGCAGGCATCGATAGAAAGTGGTCAATGTATTCGTGGCACCTGCCAATTGGCACCAAGCCTTCTGTTTCTCAGAAATTCTGATGAATGACGTCACCATTTCTGCCTAGTTTGGTATTTAGCAGTGGCTAGAAAAGTGCTGTTGTCTTATATAGCCTTTAACATCGGAGTACCATTTAAAGTTTGTAATGAGTTTGAAGTGACTATTTGTATTTTTTGGCAAAATAAGTGCAAAATGATTGACGAAAGATAAAAGCCAATAGATTCATTTAAAAATAATCTTACACTAGGATTCCCCATGGCCTCATAATAGCGCAGTTTCGAGGTAGTATTCTACTGACAGCTACAAAGTCAGGGGCTGAAGATGGTAATGCAATTTATAACTTTCTTCAAGATTCTTCAACAGTATCCTTTGAAGTTTAGTACTCTCCGTGGTGCTTTACACCTGGAATTAGTCCAGCTGTAAGAGTCTTACTTCTGTGGACATTTGTCTACCAGATCTTTTTGTCTCCCGCTTTGCAATGGAGGGAAGTGGATAATTTTCTTCCAACTCCTCCTATTTTTATCTTTCGATTAATTTCGTGCGGGTTCCAAGACAATTAACTTTATCCCGGGACTCACCGAGGGTCAAACCTCGGTGTCTTCGTTGGACGCCGTTGCGGATCCTGGCTTACAGGAGTAAAAATCCTTTGATCCAATGCCGTAGATTTTATTATTCCTCCATGAATTAAGCAGCGCCAAGCAAGATTTGATCAATCATCTTCTGCAAACACGTGACGTCACAGTGTGATGTCGAAATGGCAGTGCGCAACAATAGGTTCAGGATCTTCACATCGGTATGTGATAATATGGAAACGCGTGCGGTGATAACGACGAGCACACGCACGGGCTACGTCACGTGGTTTATGAAACAAAACGTATAACGTACGTATAAACGTATATAAACGTACGATTTCACATACATTTTTAAAGCATACCAAAGAGAATGAGTAAACATAGCACACTTTACAAGATGTTTGGGAATGACGACTTGATTAGCTCAGCGGGTCGTGGCCCAGCTTTCTGTGCCAAGGATCCCAGGTTCCAACCCTGGTCAGGACACACTTTGTGTGATGAGCACGAATGTTTGTACCAGAGACATGGTATCGATATCTATATAAGTATTATATACTGGCTTCGCCCCCAGTCCATTGTACGGTCACACAATACAAGCGTTGTTTAGTTGGGACACCGTATAGTTGGTGTGTTCGTCTGGCGATATTATTATTATTATTGTCCTAAAGAAAATATAAACACTGTGAAATGACTTTTAGATTGTTTTAATGAGAGTTTTTTTTGACATACAAATTATTGAGTATATTATAGAATATCGGTTTACCTATAAGCTAAGGCAAAGGCAAAAGAAGCTTAGGCCGAGTAGAGGCAAAGTCTATCTATCGTTTGCCAAAGCTGTACGCTATTTAACAATAATCGACAATATATTTCTAAGGCCAGTTCTTAGAGCCAAAGCTTTAAGATCCATTTTTCAATAAAAAATATATTTTCAGACCCACTCATTCACCAGCCAAAAAGTCTACGATATCGCCCGTAAAACAAAGCTAATGTGATTAAACCGAACAACCGCTTTAGGGATGGGCGTACATTATCACTTCCAATCAATTACCAGCATATTTTGACCTGTACATGCCTTAACTAAATTCCAATTCTGAGTTCTAACTAAGTTGGGCCTTGGATAATTGAGCAACGTTTGCTTGTGCCTTTGTATTGAAGTGAAATAAACTTAATTTTTACTGTAATAAGGGTTATATGAAGTGTATTTATTAACATTTCGGTCGATTCACGTGAATCAACTCACGTTCAGCCCCGGGCGTCAGTCGGTGCTAATCTGTCAAACTACAAACTAAACTAGTTATATTATGTTTAACAGTTATACACAACAAAAAATTATGACCGTTAAGATTTATAGTTTTAAGTGGCAATTCAATTATGAATCATAAAATTCTTTAAAAGTTGTCAGGACATTTAAGAGTTCTTCGAAAGAGTATAATGTTTCGGGACAATTATATTATTCTTTTTTTTGTAAACCTTGGAGTAATTGAGAGCTTTTTGCCGGGCTTAATAAATGCTACGCGTTAAATACAGAATCTATGGAATTTGAGTTTTTTTTTAATCTATCCTGTCAATTGAAAAAAGTCGACACTGGCAGAAATCTTTCTATCTGTATTCGATTACCAACCTAAAAAAAAATTACGCGACAAGAAGAATGTAATGGTGACATTTACAGACACTAAATACTATATGCATTATTCATCATTAACAAATATAATATAATCACTAAATATAAATATCAGGTCAACGCATAAGACAAGCAAAAAAACCATCATCGATTTGAGTAAATTTTAACATTGTAATCGAACAATTAAATATAATTTTCTATGCGACAGTCTGTTCTGTGGCATAGTTTGAAAATGTACCATGTGCTGGCGAACGTTGAATGAATCAATTTGAAAACTTTCGAACCTTTTCATGGCGCTACTGTACATTACATTACGCAAGGGCATGTAATAGGATAACGAATTGGCATTCAACCAGGAATTGAATTGATGCAAGAAGTAACTGTTCGCATCCAAAAGTGCATTCCGATTTCTCGTCTCCATCGGCCAGTTTATGAAGACGCATGTCTTGAACATTTAAATGAGCCCTTTAAGTGACCAGGATCCTGATAAGAATTATAACATGAAGTGACCATATTAAATTCCCCGCAGTGAATATTTGTTAATAATTCGGTACTCGTACTGTCGGTATAGAGGCAGAAATGGAATTTCATAAATAGCCCAGTGATTTGAAGCGTATCATAAAATAATAATAGTATCGCCAGACGAACACACTAACTATACGGTCCCACACTAAACAACGCTAGTATTATGGGTACCGTACAATTGACCGAGGCCAAACTCAGTATATAATACTTATATAGATATTAAACATCCATGACTCGGATACAAACATTCGTGCTAATCACACAAAGTTTTTCCCTACCAGGATTCGCACCCCAGAACCTCGGCGCAGTAAGCCGGGTCACTACCAACTGCGCTAATCAGGTCGCTTCAGATAAGATGAATCAGGTTTAATAATTAAAGGGACTATGATTACTGAACCCATGAAAGACTAGTCTCACCAAGCCGGGATAGAATTGAACAATTGACAAGCTCAAAAGTAAATGCGGGAAACATGTAGACATTAACTAGTTATTATATACATAGACTTAGTACTTTTTTAACCAGCTACTCAAGCCTGCCTAGCCGTTTCCAATTGTTCTCACATACCCATAACAATGTACTGCTCAAAAATGTACTTTTTAATAAAAAGAGCAACCATGGAGTTTCTTGCCCGTGTTTCTCCACAGGAACGGCGTTCCGAACGGGTCGTAAAGTTGTAGTTTAACATATTGTGACGATTTTGACGAATCATAAGCATTATATAAATGGATTACATCAATAAAAATATTCTGATTCTTTACCAAAAGTCACCATTGGTTGAATTGATAACGGCTTCTTTATGATTCGGTAAAGAGACATTAAAAGCGGCCTAATCTCGACGTCCAAGCTTCAATAGGAATCGGATCGACATACATTTGCAAAAAAAATGTTGCCATGTAGATTTTTTACGGCTATTTGCGTACTTAATCTACATCGGCAGTACTCGTCGACAGTTGCCATTATACAAAAAAAAATTATCTTAGTCAGTGACGCCTACTTCCAATATGTGATTAGCGAATAAAAAATCTGAGTAGACCTTTTATTTGTGTAATTGTGACCGGTTTTTAGATTATTTAGATAAGTTTTTCTGAATGAAGTGTGCTTAAAAAGACAATCGTGCCATAAAGCTTATTTTACTATGTGTATCTCTGTGTAATAAAAAGTTTATGTTTGACTAGTTAAACACTAAAAACCGTACATTCGAAGTTAATGTGTAAGTGAATGCAATTTATATTATACCAGCTGTCCAGGCGAACTTCTTACCGCCTGAGAATCAAATGTATGATAACATGAACTAACTATATTATTGTTTGACTTTATTATTATTTGGTATTTATTGCCATGTTTTAATAGTTATTGTGCTATAAGGGGCGGAGACAAATTAAAAAAATCAAACATAAAAGTCGGTCCATCTATTCCTGAGTTAAAAACGGTGTTTTTTTTTTTTTTTTTTTTTTTATTACATTATAGGCAAGTATTTGATCTCGATCTCACCTGATGGTAAGTGACGATGAGATCTACGATGGAGCATACTTGCCTAGGTAGGAAGGCGGCAGTAGATAGAGGCACATGCAGCGCAACTGATCTGACCCGCCATCCATGAATGGCAACACCGAACATCATGCCGGAACACGGCTAGGCCGCTTGGCGACATGGCTTTGTTCAGTGGGTGGTGACTAGCCACGGCCGAAGCCTACCACCAGTAGAGTTGTCACCTGGTTGGCACCACCCAGGGTCACGTGTAGGGTATCTCGAGGGTACTTAATTCTCCTACGGACGAAGGTGACTCGACCCCAAAATGTATGTAATGTAATCTACACGACTTCGTTTTATATATACATACCACTAATACATTTAATTAGATTAAAAAAAAAATAGACGCGTGTTTGATCTTTTACGAAAAATCAAAACACCGAAGTATATTCAAATTTCAAGTAATTTTATTATTAATTGCTTTATCAACACGTGTAAATATAACTGCAAATTATGTGCAATCCAGTAAATAAGTTTAGTTACAGTGTTTTAACGCTCAACAATTAGGCGAACGCGACGCGGAGGTTGCTTTTAATTTTACGAAACACGAAAATGTAATTTCCGGCTTCATTATGCCACTTCTGAAATACTTTTCGTGAGAACAAACACGAAGTAGCTGTAAATAAATAAAGCAGATATTTGGCAGACCAACCAAAAGTGTTGGACAGTAGGTACCTCTAGGGGCAACGAACAGAATCTTATGAGCTTACAATAAGGACCGACGATAGAAATGATACACGCCACACTTAAGAACATAATGTAAGCTTTCTTAAGCCTAGCTCAGAACTCTTTTTAAATATCCTCAGGAAGTAATTTTTACACTTAGTCTCAAGAGTAAACTTTGGGAATTTTCCTAGTAATTTCTTAGTTGGTTTAAATATTATGTCATTGGGACCAAATTCCATTGGCAAATAGTGGGTGCACTGCAGTTCACCTCTGCCGACCTCTTAGCGGACTACAGGCGTAATAGTGTACACTGTCATCACGGTAACAAAAAAAAAGGATGACAGAAAGATGAGAATACGAACGAGTGGCTATATCCACCATTTAAAGATTTTTTATCAGGTGGTCCAGAAGAAAAATACTTCACCGACAAGAAAGCCTATAAATAAAGAGAGAGAGAGCTACAAATCGTAAGCCCAACCGTAAGAAGTATAACCGGAACATTTAGTTCAGAGTAATCACGGGCAAGTTTGTCGAAATGTCATTCGAGCAACGATTAAGTAGATTTATTTAATTCATTGCTCGTCCGTAGAACAGGGGAAATTCATTAACCGCGGCTACACTTTACCGATGCATTTAGGCGAGCTACACACGTGCAGTTGTTATTGACAGTTTTTAACTAATGCTTCAGTACTCATCAGTCACGCTTTTGAGGAATTATGCTTCGATGGATGATCTTCGGTAGAACTGAACAACTGCGCAGTCTTTCTGCTGCACCCATGTGGCTATAACTATTCACTTTTAGCTAATGAAATTTTTATTAGTTGTCAGTGCATGTTTACAGTTCTTAGTTTGCGGACACACGTAACAATATAAATGACCAGTTAAAACTGTACGTGCGAAGCCCACTTTGTTTAAGCAACTGGTATTAGGGTTACCCTTTCTACAAAAAATATATTAATACCAAAGTTACCACATTGAACCAAGATAGCTGGATTTTCACAGCATCCATGGCAGTCCATTTTAAACTGGTACATTTGGACGCAACGTTGGACGACGTCAACCAGAAAACAATTTGAAACCATACGACCAAGACTAATCAATTCACACAAAATTACTTACATTGTCAACACAGTAAGCAAATATCAGTACGAGTTTAGACACCACCAAATACCGATCGACCGATCCAATATTTCCAGAAACATCACAGCCGCGCCCACAACAGTAGCATGATTGGTAAATTTATGATTACATTCGATCGATGGTATTTGAGAACGTTCAAAATTCATACTAAGGCCCAGACCGGAAGGTACTATATACACCGCGTATTATTGCTGATAAAAATCGGTCGATCGCCCTACGCGCACACCGCCCAATTACAGCACGCTACTCATTATTTTAAGAAAACATTAACTACTTAACATAAAAATTTGAGTCGAAAACGCTATGCAATTACGTGCAGTACAAAATTGCGAAGTGTATAATGTAGGTGGCGAAGAAACGACGAGTCCCGGACTTCTAGATGTGCTGCGGTAAGAGTTATTTAAGAGGCCAAAATGTAACCCACAAATTCATTAAAATTATCTTTCCCTTTAGAAATAGCATTACCAAGCTCGCTCTTCTAATAAATGCTCTGTAATGCCGTTGTAAATCGATTACATCTACAAATTAATATAGCTCATTGTACAACTATTAACATGAAGAAGTGTAGAGTGAGAAAAATAATATTCATATAGCTCAACAAGTTTTCATATTTCTAGTCTACCTATTACAAGCTTAATAAATTAAGTGGGCATAAAAATATTAATATTGACTTGAAATATAAGTACTCCATTGATCAGTGTTTCTATGCACATCCCGTTTATTCAATAAATTATATTAATTCATATAACTATCAGTAAGAAAGATCCAACCATCACATTATCAACCGAGATAAATCAGTCTCTTCATTGCATCTTAGCTCTTTGCAGCTCATTCCGACCTACCTGCGCGGTAGGTACCGCCGAAACTCAGACGAGTCTTCGGAAAGCAAAAAAAGCAACATGGCAGCAGCCGCTCCAGATCAAATGCGAGTCCCCGGGGTACGCAGAGTACACGCGAATCAGATCCAGCTCATGTTATTACCTTAATTGTACTCGAACCATAGTTTGCCGCGATGGAAATGGTTAATGTACGAGCAGAATTTCGAAGATCGATGAAGCCATAAAATTACGTTTCTTTTTTCTTTTGCGAAATTTATAGGAAGCGAACCGTCCTGTTTACTTCGAAAATTGTTTTGCGTGTGTTATAATTTGCAGTGTAATGCATCATGCGTCGTTGTTGCTAAATTGTCACAAAATAGTGCATGAATCGTCACAACACGAGCGAGCATTCAGTTGTCGTGTACTTTTAAAATGTAAGTACTAGATGCGCCCGGCGGTGTTACCCGCGATAAAAAGTATGAAAAATTAAAACATCTATCCCACGGGAACCATACATTTTACCGGGATAAAAAGTAGCCTATGTGCTATTCCAGACTATAATCTATCTCTGTGCCAAATTTCATCCAGATCCGTTCAGCCGTTCGGGCGTGAAAGAGTAACAAACATCCATCCATCTATCCATCCATCCAAACTTTCACATTTATAATATTAGTATAGAAGTATAGATTAGGCATAATGTATGACTGTTGCGTCAACCTACTTGGGATAAAATGTATGCCAAGTTGTGCCAAAATATATGTACAAACACATTTTTGCATTTATTATATCAATGGGATATCGTTAATCACGCCCTTACTTACGTACTTTGAGAACATTATGTTCAATAAAACTTCGTCATGAGTGTGTATGCTACGGTTTGTCGGAAAAAATAAATGATGGGGAAAGTAACATATAATTAAACTTTATTCATTCTAAAAACGAAATAGTGACGGAATGGCCAAAATACTTCATACTTATATAATATGTTGCAAGTACGCGAACGAAGACATTAAAACAGCTTGTATTATAATTAAATGATCCACAATATCGGAGCAAATTCCATTAGTCTGGTCTTACAATCAATATTTGAATTAACGAATGCGTCCCTCGAGTATTTCAGAAACATATTAATAAAAAAAAACAATTAAGTAACTATAACATGAATTCCAAAAATTGAGTTTAAGCCGCGATCCACTTTCTCACGGATACTGGATCACTCTGATTTTGGTTTGCTCTGTGTGCGCATTGCTTTTTAATAACGTGTTTAATGCGAAAGAAATTTACGTTCGCGAAATCAGCCGCCGAACGGTCTTCGGGTACTACTATGTTTTTACGAATAATTATTACAACCGAGTCGCTACCGTAACGCAGATGTCATCGAAAAACTCGGCACCTCCAATACTAAACCGCTTACGATCCGTAACTATTAATTCCCCCACCGAAATACTGGTACTATGATTTTCAAAATCAAAATGACAACTAAACGACAAATATTAGCTATCGCGAAACATCTCTACCGACTATAAATTGTGACAAAAATCATTTTGCATTTCATACTTATAATTAATTGTCGATGGTACCACGGTTGACCACAGAACAAGTGTTATACCTCCAGTCAAGATGAGGTCCATTGATGCGAAATCGCTCGGAACAGGTTGACCAAACGATCAGCGCTGTTATGGGTATGTACTTATTGCCAATCACCTGGACTGCACCGAGACAGGTAAAATTGAGAAAAAAAAAATACTCAATACAATATTTTAGGGTTGACATACAATTATTGACTATTAGCTGATGTTTATTTGAACGTGTCTTCGTTTAATATGCTTCTTTTTGGGTGAAGTGTTATGAAAGCAATACATTATTAAATTTCACATTTTTCGCCCAATAAACATGGTGATGTTATGTTTTTTTGGAACTATAACATGATCTTTTCATAGTTACACATTGACAGTTACTTCTTGGATTCGATTTCGATTGCATTGCAATCGAGTTGTATGTTGTATTGATCCGGGTCGGAGTCAAGCCTTCACCTACTTCAAGTCTACGTGACATATTCAATAACATATATTTGGTTATCCAATACAGCAACTCAATATTTTTGTCATTTTTATCCTTCGTTGGATTTAATTAAATGATGAAATGTATCCTTTTTGTCCGAATGGTTTTCGAAATGCGCCGGGAGAGCTAGTAACAAAATAAATAAGTAGATGATATTGAAATAAAACTAATTTTACGGATTTTATAGCGTTTATTATACGTTTTGACGTTTCCGACGTTTCGGATGCTTTACAGCAACCATGGTCACGGGATGCTGAGGTGGTCGACGAAACGCGATAAAATCCGTAAAATTCGTTTTATTTCAATGTGTAGTATTCGCGTAAATATAAGCAATCAATAAGTAGATGATACACAATAAGGCAGATTTCTCACGCGCAGTGGTACAGCGCGGTAAGCCGCTGCGGTTTGCGGTGCGACACTTACTTTACACGCCGCGAGTCGTTGCAATCAGTATAACAAATCGGTAGTTCTCAACTAACAACTACGTCAGCCAAGTAATCAATAGCTGCCATTTCACGTTATGTCACACACGATCAGACGCGCGAGCTTTCGCGCGTTCAATCGCGACTTGTTTGTATCCCACCAGTTTTTTCACTTTAATAATAAAAGACTCTACTAAATATAGAATACAGTATATGTTCTATGAATACCTGATACAGCTTTGTCTAGGTGTCATTATTTCGCTGGTGATTACTCTTTGGTATAGTTCAAAAAGGAAAGAACGTCTGTGAAAAAGATAATCACGCGCGACTCCCGGCGGGAGATTTGTGTGCGGCCGCGATTTCGCGTACACCATGTCTATCTTTACGCGCGCGCTCTTTCCCGTGCGAAAGACAATTAAGTACAGTCTAAGACTAAACGAATAAGCATTATATATCTTCTAATAGGAACTGTTTCTGTGCGGTGATGGACTCATAAGTACTTTTGTTAATGGTTTACATCGGCTATACTCAACCCGCGGCCCGCTGGGCCTTTTGCTCATCTGGTGCTACTCTATTTTAAACCATTTTGAATTTTGCGCCCATAAGGAAAAGTGAGATGGGCGTTGAGTAAATAGGTTCTACATGACAGAATCATTATGTTTTTTTACACGTATTTGTGGCCTTTACGAAAAAAGGTTAAGTACCACTGGTTTACATGAATAACACATATTCTGCTTCTGATTCTGTCCTGAATCTATCTTTTGTAAAAGGCGAATAATCTGTGGAACATATTCGACCATCCCTGTTTGTTTTCGGGCTGACAACATCCCCACTGGGTTTGCATAGTAGATATCTCATGCATAACATATATCCCTTGGAGGGCTATCTTTTATAATTTCTTATCAGTCTAACCGTTCAAAACTCCCAAAGCGCCCTGTAACCCAGAACCCAGTTAACCAACATATTGTATTTTTTTTTTTTTATTACATTATAGGCAAGTATTTGATCTCGATCTCACCTGATGGTAAGTGACGATGAGATCTTCGATGGAGCATACTTGCCTAGGTAGGAAGGCGGCAGTAGATAGAGACGCTACATTCACTAGGCACATGCAGCGCAACTGATCTGACCCGCCATCCATGAATGGCAACACCGAACATCATGCCGGAACACGGCTAGGCCGCTTGGCGACATGGCTTTGTTCAGTGGGTGGTGACTAGCCACGGCCGAAGCCTACCACCAGTAAAAATACCCCATATGGATGTCCCATACCATCGTTATTAAAACCGACATGTAACGTTACGCTCACGACATTTTGATGGCGTAATTATAATTACATCGTAATTGACTATGATGGCCGGTTAAAACGGTTCATTTGTACGACGCACTGGGTGGTATGCTCCGCCGTGTATGGCGGCTATATGGCATGGCATTTATTCTATATAAATAAAAATTAAATGCTGTTCGTTGGTAAGCGCATCTCTAGTGAACGGCTGAACCGATTCGGATTTATGTTCGTAATAGTCCGGATCAGGTTTGCAAGGAAAAAATTCAAAAAGTTGTCCAGAACGTTCGGTTTAAACGGAAATTATTTTTTTCAGCGGATTTGGGCAGGATATTATTGTCATTCTTTTATTATTCCTAGCAATAATAACATCTAGGCTGAGTCGGTCCCGCATTCATATGGCTAAGTACGAGTTTGACAGCATCAAATGCTGAAGCGAAGACGTACCTATAGAACCTTACTGATATGCATCGAAACATACGATGTCTCGATCGGTGTTAGAATGCCTTCAAAACTCATACTAAAGGCTGTGCTGAAGATCGCATATCTCTAATATTACATGGCGAGTGAAAAACATATGCACATGTTACACGCTCAACTTTGAATGTAAGTCGATCTCTTTCTCTATGTAATTAAAGAATACAAAGTAATACGTTTTGAAAAAAGAACGGAAAAATCCATGGCCAAAAGACCACTTACACATAATTAACTCCAAAAATACTATCACAACTCGCAAGAAAAACGTCGCGGCTTCGAAATATCGTCCTCCCACCGCATCGGTAACAATTACGGCTCTTTATTCAATTAAATGCGCTCCCACGAACTCGTTGCGAATTAAAACTGGTCCTTAGACACCTACACCGGCGCATTGTATAACGCAAAAATGTTAAGGAACTGGCAAAAATCTGGCCGCGCCGCCTAACCCTTACAGTCTCACGATCAAGGGCTTTTTTGGGCAAATAATTTGGAACCAGTTGGTCGGTGCGTTGACCCCGCGGCGCTGGAGGCGGTGGTATTTGGGCTGCGAGTCCAAAATCGCACATCGTATCGTTGTTTTTGCCCGCACCATTATTATTATTAATTGGATCACCGCGTTGTCCAATGATGGAAATCGTTAAGGAACTGCCAGGAGGGAAGCGGCCCAATGAGTCCCGTATGTTAAATATAAATTTTAAACTTTTTTGGCCGTTTTGAAATTTCCGATGTAATTTCGTGATGATATTACGACGGCCTGGTCGAGGCATAGGCCATTCAGTTCACTAGTCTGGATGTTATTTGGATCGCCCCAGTCCATTAGCATATATGGTACCTATGGAAGCATTGCTGGATTGTGGGATCATACGGTCTGGTGATATTTTTTATAATTACATGCTTCGAGTTTTCTACGTCATCAAATTATCTTAACCTTTGGTCTTACATAATACCATCAGCAATATAATATATGACAGTAGCAGTAATTAAAGTGATGTGGTGTGTATAAAACACCTGTTTTCAGGTTTCACTGAACCCTAAAATCGCAGCCCCATATATAACCCGAATGAATCAAATATCGCCCGTCGTCCATCACCGGATTGTATTCTCGATGTCCACCGCAATTTAACAGTATAAACTTGTCAATACGTTCACCGCCAAACTGTGGCGGCCAATAGAGATACGGTCACAACATAAGTTACATGTTGATTTCATTTTGTCGGGTTATAAATCTGGAGTACCTTTGGCGTGAATTTACGATGCAGCAGAGTAGATGAGGTGTAGAGGAACAATTTAATTATTTCTTTTGAACACAATTAGCGTTTGGGAAAATGATTAATATCAAATGCTTTCATGTTTATATCAATGATGTAATAAACAGAAGATCAATGTTTTCAGATAATAGCTTTAAGTATCTTACATAATTAGTCACGTTTCACACTAATTGTATCTATATCTGTTGTCTAAGTGTTGTCTAATGATCAAATATTCATCATAAATATACCATACACATAACCTACGTGTTCTGTTTAATTATCAAGATTGCTTCCGATAGCTATATTTATTTTTACCAAATATCCTTGTGCCTATACTTAGGCCGAAAAAAAACTATTTCAAACTTCTCCACGCTGAATGCACCGTCGATTTCTACTCTGTGCCGTCCCAGCCAGGATTTCCACGAAGGGAGTCGGCATTCGGCCGGCGTTTCGTTTATATTAGCTTAATGAGAGCCCGCTTCGGGGCTTTGCAGCTTTTTACTTACCTCTTTTGCACTGCAATAAAGAGCAACGCAGGCACGCTCCTTTCACATGCACTAAGTATATGTTTATTATCTACTAGCTATGTACCCGCTATATTATACGCATCGCCTTCAGTGTTTTGGGTATTGCCTATCCCGTGTGGACTCGTTTAATTTGCCGTGACAAAAATGATAGTAAATATGAACCTTGTTTGAGACAAGTCCATCAAAAGGCTGTCTGAGATCGTAGCTTGCGATAAGACCGCCCATTGTACACTGCTCTTCTTACCTTGGTTTAGTCTCCTTATTATGTCTATATATTACTGGTGTAAAATAAAGAGTTAAATATATCTTATTAAAAGTTACAACCGCGCCAATTTTTATATTTAATTAGTCTTTTGGCCAATATTTCGCGGGAACATTATATTTGGGGTTTAAAGTAAACTATATGATGATCCGTGTTAAATTTTGATTAAGATCCGTCATACAATTTGAAGGGGTGCTACGCCTGAGAATGAATGGTCAAACAAGTTCTGTCATAACATTTTAATCAAAGTAACACATCATCAACGCAGACGCCGACTTGGCCGGCCGCTGCCGGCCAGCCCTGCCAGGTACCCCATTAGCTCCTTATTATTTCGTCCGACGAAAAAGCTGTCCAGTTTATTTGCCAGAAAAAAAGTATCGTGAAAAAACCTCTTTGAGTGATCCGACATCATTAATACTAACAGTGATGCAGGTTCAATTTTGGAATGAAACCTGCTTTAATTTGCTAACGTTGAGAAAATTACATGATGTTGTATACCATGCTAACTTTAACAAGTCAGTGGATAAATAACTCGCCGGGAATCTTGAATTAATAAGGTAAAATAAAAATAGTCAAAGCTTTTGTATTTCATATGTAAATTTCTATAGTTTGAAGTACTTGTACCTCTGTAGGTAATATTTGTACCGTATTTGAGTTTTATACTTCTTGAACGCATTGCACTTACAACTTAGATAAAAATAAACAATTACTTGGTTTCTGTCTGTAAGATTTCGATAAAATATTTAATAACAATGTTCTAAGTATTTGACGATTAAACGCTAACTTTGATGATTCAAGATAGCGGCTCAATCGTTCCTATCAGGATGTTGATGCGAGAACAAGAAATTGTTTTGTGTTGAAATACCTATACCTATACAGTGGTCATGAAAATCCGTGGGTGGGTCCTCTCGACTGTCTAATATCTGAAAATAATGACCAGATCACCAGACAATTAGTATTATTTCTCCGGTCACGGAATTCGTTTCTTGAAACTTGCCAGATTCCAATCGCCGAAAAACCGGTTCTTACAAATACTAACGGAGTCTCTAACTTCTTTACAATGTTGATATCAATTTGATCAGCTCATTTCACGAGCAACATTTGGCCTGCTGCATTCGGATTTTTGATATTAAACTTTATGTCATTGGCTGTAGGAAATAATATTTATTGATTGTATATGTTTGGTTCATTTCCATCCTTGTTTATTTCATCAATCCATGACAACTAATGATCGATAGTAGCGAAAGCGCTACGTTTAGATATCTCTTAAATTCGGTCAACAATTTATTCTCATCTGATGACGTCTCTGACATTGTGGCAAGTGGAGTCTGAAACATGTAATTGAAAACTATTAATCGACCGGCCGATCTGTAATTTACAATTGTCTGTATGTTGTCTATGAATAAAGCGTTTTATATTAACTTTATCACCCAGTAGATCATTATTCCCAGCATTAAAATCTTCATGACATACAAAACTACCTCGGTTACAAACTAGTAACTACATCGGTTGTTAGTGACGCTGCTTTCTGTGCCGAGGGTTCCGGATTCGGATCTTGGTAGGGACAAGCTTTGAGTGATCAGCTCGAATGTTTGTACCCGAATCATGGATGTTTAATATCTAAAATGTAGTGCTCAAAAAATTTACGGATCTTTTTAAAAAGAGCAACCATTGAGTTTCCTGCCCGTTCTTTTTCCCAGGAACGGCATTCCGAACGGGTGGTAAAATTTTAGCTAAGCATTTTGTAACTATTTTGACGATTCATAAGTACTGTACTTAATGGTTTACATGATTAAAAATATTCTGATTCTGTATTAGGATTAATCTTTTTCATTTCGTTTCCATTGCACGATGGACTTGAACTCGACAAAAAACATATTCGCTGGCCGTTGTAAGAATATTAATTGCAGTGCATAAATAAAGCATTTGGAGTTTATTATCATGTGGGGCTATTCGGGCGGAACAGTGAAGTTCATCGGCTCAACAATACATTAGTATGCTCTTCGCCTTTCCGGATATTAACATGCTTATGTATATAAAAATGCTGCCGACCGAGGGGGCCATGGCGTGTGATAACAGGTATTATTTCCGGTTAAATGGGCTTAATCCAAATGCTACTTGTGAAAACACTTGTAGCCATCATTGTTAGCATATTCAGTAGTCTATAATAGTATTTCTTTAGCCAACAACTATGTATATAAATTAAAAAAACCGCATTGCAATCGGTCCCTCTGTTTGGGAGTTGCAATTAAAGCTACTAATTAGTTGGGCTAACAGTGGTAGGGCTAACTAAATTGTCGTTTGTATTAAGGGGACATAACGGGCACTGGGGGCGATCCTAGTATACAAAGTGATTCAGAGAGGCTATGTTAACATTTGATGACGCCTATTTAGCGTATTTGTAATCATTACGTATAGTCAGAATTTCGGTATGTCGACGTTAAATAACAAATTGTGTGCCCAATGATATGACGATTACGGTATTTTGTGGGCATTTTTTTAAAATAGACATGAAATTCTGACTACGCGTAATGATCACAAAAGCGGCTATACCCGGATCATTGGAAGGCTTGCGCGGAGACATGGGTCCAACACGTAGAAACCTTTTTGAGAATTTTAATGTTATGTTAGCCACCTGCTGGGATCAACTACTGAAAATGATAGCATAACCAGCGAATTGACCTCAGCAGGCGAAGGAACTATTGCACGAATATGGAATGATAATTGGGACTATGGATGAGGTTCGGATGGACATGGGATAGGACTATTGGAAGGGTTGCGGTTGTTATTTTAGCTCTTGGATGTCGATGTTGATGTCTTGGTATGGAGTAGTGATGACTTTGGTGCTTGAGTCTTCACAGAAGGATGTTGTTCATTGTCAGGGGTCACCAATTTAGCGGAAAAGGGAAGATCTTCCAGCCAGGCGTGTGGTATGCCTGGCGGGGCGGCCGCTATGCCCCAACGGTTATTGTCGGGATCTTGTATATATGTTACTTGCTCCGAAAACTCTTATAGCGCGATTCAGGATTGTGATGTCAATTGTCATTGTTCTGAATGCGTCTGCAGTGCCATCTGCGTAGCTTGTAATGCAGTTGAAGTGGTCGCTACATTATTATTATTTATTATTAAGATACAAATTTGCTTGCGGTGATATTGGAGTCACAGAGGAAATAGAGAAATGCTTACCCCTTTCACCATCGACCACGTCATCCTCACTCCTCGCTAGCAACGCTGCGACTAATTAAATCTCCTGATAACATCTACAAGCGCATGTGTGACAGAAGCCGATGGTATCAGCGTCACACGCGCAGACCATAGACACGGCGCATAGCTTTTTGTTGGGAGAAAAAAGTATTGGATTAAGATCGCTTGTCTATGAAATAAAACTTGATTGAAGATTCAATTTGGATTTTTGTTTCTCATCAGTGTCAAGCGATTGTCACGTGTTATTCAGTGGCGACAACTTCATTGATTTCTGGGCCGATCCAACCCTCAACTAAAACGCAATCTAGGGCTATCTAATTTTTATGTTTCGAACAAAAATAAACAACACAAAAAGTAAAAAAAATATCCATTAATTAAATTTTATTTTACAATTCATTTATTTTTGCATATTTTATTTTTGTTTGGTCTTGAACACAGTGTAGTTGGATTATTTGGCCGTCCGCGTTCCATTTCAAAGGAGGTTAAAAGACCAACAAAGGCTTAGTCCAAGCATTTAGTTCAGCTACACTACTCGTACTACTTAACTCCAGTCTATCTCTAATCTTATGTTCAGTGGGAGTCGAATCCGAGACCTTTCCTTTTGGCGGAAAATCCGTTTGATCATTAAACTTGTTTCGGCTCTTACTTCGTTCAATACCTAACGAATCCGTTCAAAGAGATGACATATTCAATGAGATGACATATGTGCTGATGTTGCACTCCAGAGGATTATCATTAAAGTACTAAGTGTAATTACGTAAAAACCAACTTCCGCCGCGAAAGGACCAGACTCGCTCTGCTCCACTGCTCATTGGTTAGGCGAGGTTTAAGTACTGTCTGCATAAACATACTTACCCTGAAATTTATAGAAATTTTACAATTTATAATATAATATCGCCAGACGTGCGGCCTATAAAGCAACTAAATTAAGCAACGCTTGTATTATGGGTACCATACAATGGACTGGAGGTGCATCCCGTACATATAATTCTTTTATAGATATTAAACATGACTCGGGTACAAATATGCATGCTCATTACACAAAGTTTGTCATACCACGATTTGAACCCGGGACCCTCAGCGCAGAAGGCAGGGTCACTACTGCTTATCAGATCGCCAAATTAACATCTTAACTTCTCATACATCACCCGGAAGTCGTCCATTGCTAGATACACCTTTCCCAATAGAATAATGAATTTGAAATTAAAATATAACAAAAACTCTAAATGAATTCGGTAATTCATGGTCCAAACATCTTTAACATAGCTATTAGTGTAAAACAGCTGGGAAAAAGCTAGTTATAGGTAAACTAGACAGTGAAGATACGCCCTACGTTCGTGACACCAAACACAACTAGCGCCATCTACTAGAACGCCCCTCAAATTCCCATACAAAATTTTCTTGCACCGTAACAAACTCCAACCGACAAAGTATAGGATTTTGTGCCACTTTGACTCATGGTTTAAGATCAAAATAATAATATTCCTTTTCGTATTTTTTTTATATTCTCAAAGAATTGTTGGTTTCAAATAGGGCATCACATTTATGCTATAAAGTTGAATCAATTAGCCTTAGCCCCACTGCTTTGTTACGTTTTAAGTCGTATCTTTAAACAATAAAGTTAATTTAATTTAGTTTTTATGACAACAACTGCAAGGTTCTATATGCATTTCTACGAAACGTCAGTTTACGATGTAAATATATCTTTCCTGTAATTCATTGCGATGAACCTTCTACGATTTTCTTTACTGACCGTACTCGCCGTCGGTATGTCTCACAAACTACGGCATTATTTGTGTTTTTTTCTTCTGTCTGTACTTGCACTCAGGAGCGTTTTACCGCCACCCGCCACGCTTTCACCGTAGCCTTGTGTTGACCATACACTTACTGTACTAATAAACATTAGAATTTTTGTTCACCTATAGTCAAACTAAGTGACCAGTTTTTATTTAAATACACATGGCATGGCAAAGTCACTCAAATATATTATTGATATTTCGAAGATGCCTAATGTCATTTCGTAGATGTCTGTCGGCTTATGGTTCGGTGGATGTCAAACCTAAAGCTACATTTAGCGTAAAAGCTACGTTCGCTACATTTCATATGAAAAGAAGTAAGTATGCCACAATATTATTTAACGACCGAAAAATCGATCGGCGTTGGAACAACTCCTCGGTTGCCATAGCAACGGAGTCCGATCAAATAATTGGCCGGGCGCGCAACGGCCCGATAGCATCGCCTCGCGTCGGACCACTTTATTTTTTTGTTCCACTGAATATTGCATTCCAGCGCTTCTACGCACACAACTTTTAAGCAAAAACTTTTGACTTGTGGAAATAAGCTGTCTCATTCACTCTTTACAACATTAAAGAGAGATGGAGCTATTACTGAGTGTTCCATGTTAAAATTCGAACGCTTTACGTCAGTCGTGATTGGCGTGAATTCGAAATACCGTTCGGCGCGATCGCAAAGTCCTTATGTCGATTACCATGAGCTAATTATTATAAATGATTTATTTAAGGTGATAGAATACAATGATGTTCCCTGGGTGCCAAAGCGTGGTTTTGTGCCCACATCCACTTAAATACCTTGTATTTGTGACCATAGTACTAGTGACAATGGTCATTTTGTTTTACGTCCACTCAGTTCGACGCTAATTGACAAAAGAACATACGTAATAATTTTTTTGCGGCAAAAAATCTATTTTGGCTAAGTATATTGTAGAGAATCTATTAATATAATAATATTGGTTTGTAAGTTTGACTGAGGATCACGCAAAAACGGTTGAACTGATTCAATTTAATTTGGTGCAGATGTAGGTTCTATACTCGGGTATCACATCGGACGTTCAAACGGGTGATACCACGGGTAAAGCTTATATAAACTGAGATATACGTTTACTTATAGGTCTTTTGAAATGACATATTTTTAATCATAGTCTGATCTAAAGTTTACATTTAAAAAGTTGTAAAATCTCATCAACGTAATATTTCCAAAGCTCCTTGCAAGTACAGAAATAGATGCAAATCCTGGAGCCGATGAGATCAGAACTTGGTGAGTTTGTGTAATATTATCGTTAGAGTTCTTTCACCCGGCCGTGGGTGGCGGCTGCTTTAGTTTTATAGTGCCCCCTCAAACACTATGGACTTGAGTCATGTGACTAACCGCTAAATACGACGCACTCTGAGAGTTGCTTGACCTAATTATAATATAAGTGGATAATTTTCTTCCAATTCCTCCTATTTTTATCTTTCGATTAAATTCGTGCGGGTTCTAAGACAATAAACTTTATCCCGGGACTCGCCGAGGGTCAAACCTCGGTGTCATCATGGGACACCACTGTAGATCCTGGCTTACAGGAGTAGCAGTGGTGGGAGTGTGTGGCGGGCCTAGTCCCAAAATGACCTAATTATACAAAAAATGCGAGATAGGACATAATGAACTGAGGGTTTGAGTTTTCGGCTGTAAGCCCGAGCCCAGAGGCCCCTGCTACTCCATAAAACATAGCTACCTACACTTACAAACCCGACATAACATCAGTACGTCAAGTGCTAGATTATTCGTAAGCTAACTGTGTAGTTTATAGTCTGCCGTATTTAGACATTTTGTATGAAGAATTGAACAGCGCCTCTAGCGGACTGTATTTAAAACGTTCAATTCTCCATACAAAGTTGTTTGCTCTTTTGTTCGGTAAACTTTCAGTTTCGAAGCATACTGTTGCACCGAATGCTTTTGTAAATGTAATTCTTCGCACTTGAAGCACGCTTAAACAGACAAACTATAGGAGTTATGATTTTGGTACGAGTCTACAGTTTTCGTGCACATAACATGCCGAAGCACCTCCTAATCCGCGCGTCGAGCTAACGACGTGACACGGAACACAGGAAGATGGGACCGTTGCTCTCCGCAACACACTCCACACCGAAATACTCGCCGTCAATCAGCACATATCGTTTAAGAAAATTCGATCTCTGAAAATCCATTTCGCGCCGCGCGACGCAATCGCTATACCAGACACGTGTAGGATTGCGACACTGTTGTTAATTGCGAACTCAACACTATAATTTGCTATAATAATGAATTTACAGTCAGGAACCCTTATATGATGACCTAGTACTAATAGAACAATACTCAGACGCGCTACTGATATCGCTATGTAAACGTAGCGTTCTCGTGTCTTGTGTTGCAGCTAAATAAATGTTATTTCTTCTTCTTCTTCTTCTATTTAGCCTTCTTTATTGCGTTTTAGTATTAGGAGGATTACATAAATTCGTTTAATTTGGTATTAGGAGGATTTCATAAATTCACTTTAAGGTTTACCTTAAAAGAGGGATGATCTTCATTTGTTATCTCTTACCACATATTCTGTTTAGGAAATAAAAATCATATTTTTATGTAATAGGTACCTATGTAAGATGTAAGTGGCTTCGTAACAAAAACTGATACCGTGGATTCAACTCATGATTCTGGACCCCCAGAGATGGAATTGTCCGTCGATCTTTTCATGTATAATACGCATTTTTTCAATATTTTTAAATTGATTTGGGCCTGAAAGCATAATAGAAGTCTATCTCAACGTGATTATAAATAAAGAAAACATAATTACGAATTAAGGCCTAAAACTGCAATGTAAATTAAAACTCGATACGCTCGAGCGCGCTCGTCACTCGCACGCGTCGGGTATCGCGTGGAGCGCTGTGTTGTGATCGCGTTGTTTACGATATATTGTCTATCAGCCGATATGCACGTTCACTGCTGGACATAGGCCTCCCCCAACGACTTCCACACATCACGGTCCTCCGCCACTCGCATCCACCGGCTTCCGGAAAGGAAGGAAGCCGGTGGATACGATATATTGCACGCTCAAAAATTACAACGTTTGCAATCCATCACTATCGACTCAATTATTTCTAGGCAGTGTAACCTTTACCCAAAGTTTCCGTTAACACGTCGGCTACACCTTGTACTGTATATTGTATTAAATTATTTTAGAGAGGTCTAATAGGCATGATGACTGATTTTGAAAAACTGTTCTATAATATTCCAAGGTATCTACTATTTCCAAAAAAAAATATTATGTCGGCAGGAAACTAATTTTTATTAGAAAAAAACGCTATTTAAATTGTAATTTTAAAATTCGCTCCAAAACGATCGCCGGTGTCATGGCGTCTGCTAGTGACGTCACTATTATGCAAACTGACCGTAAACACAACAAATCCGTAATTTACGTATATAAATATTGTAAAGAGTATGGAGTTTATCTTATTACTCTTTGCTGATAATGTTGCGGTTGCTTAGCAACAGGTTTTATATTGTTTGTGTCAAAAATGGTAAATCCTTGTTCTATGTTTTGAAAACACAAAACTATGTAATTGATCGATAGAAATCACGAAATACTTTATAAACGCAGGTAAAAACAATTACTAAGTGCAGAGATCGTCGAAGTTCGTACGAAACTTAGCGATGTTTACAATGTGTACATGCTCGTGACGTAGTTCACTCTGATTGGTGTTCAACTTATCATGGCGGACTGCTGAATTTTGTCGTTTTATTTTATTAAATAAATTATCAATCTCGCCCTAAATCTGTAAATAAATACATTTTTCAGAACCTATTAATCCTACCTCATTAGATAAACACATCATTTTAGTGATTCTTAGTTACTGTCATCATGCCTATTATATTTTCTGTTATTTACCGTTAGCCTTGGCTTTTTCTCCATTGTATCGAGCACCTAATCCCATACCTAATTTTATTCAAGTCGTTTAATTCATCTCGGAACAAATTTAGTCCTTATCGCATTGGAAACCGCCGCGCCGCCTATTTTTTTTCCTTGTACACAATCGCTTTGATAATGGCCGGTATGTTAGGTAACTTAGATAAGTGGTTTTCCTCTAATTCAAGCATAACAGGAAACCAATTTGTTGGGATATTTATCGATGTTATTTATCCTCCTCACTACTTGGAAAATGTTCCGATAGATTTTAACTAACATACTTACCGGTACTGCAAGAGATTCGCGTATGTATATCATATGAGTCGTTACGGAGGCAATATACTGTTTAAGTTGAAAATATTTTTTTTTTACATAATTGTGGATTTAAATTATACATTTTATCCGTGACCAACTAAAGTTAAATTTATACACATAATCAAACTGTAACTTGTTTGTGATTGCACATTCAATGTTTAAAAAATATATACATATATATATATATATAAGCGTTATGATGAAACCTACGTCTAGGATATTTTTTATGGAAAAGCACTCCGAAATGGAAAGGGTTCTCTGGGATATCCAAAATCTAATTCCACGCGTACGAAATCGAGGGGACTGCTAGACTAATTTCACATCGCAAATAGACTAAAGGATTCAGTATCATATTTCAGTAAACGCAATGCAGTGTATGTTATTTCTCAAATGCTAACCCCTTAACTAAAGATTCTATGTCAGTCAAAGTATGGCATGTGCATTTTATGCATTGAAGGGCCCGCGCTGGTTATGGACTTCGTCTATCTATACATAACTTTCAAACAGGTCCCAGTATCTTCTGGTGTCTGAAATATAGTTAGTTTCGCGACACGGCTGCCATTGATTTTGGTACGAGTACTTTACAAGTTTGTGAAAACCGTCAGGTACCTGTTTCTGGGTCCGCGGTCGTGCGGGTCAATAACCAGGGCGGGCATTTCGACAATGTGACTATAATGTATGTGTATGTGGACATAAAGCATACTATAATGTTTTGTTCAGATCGTATGCGATATTGTAATTTAAACTTTAATGAGAAGGTTTTTCAGTTCAGTTTGCAAGTACAATATATCGCAATGATTGACCGGTTATTGTTAAGCGAGTAATGTATGTGCGCGGGCGGCTGCGCGCGTTGCCCGAGTGTCCTATTACGCGTGCGCTGTTCGTATGTGCGATTTTTTTGTTTTTTGATACTTTGTTTCATTTCGATATTTGCAAATATCTGCGCATTCTTGTTTCGTATTACTTAATTACTACTGTGCCGTGGCCGTAGAAACTATTGTTCATATGGGTCATGCAATTTAAACATTCATAATAATCTATATGTATAAAAAGTCGTGTAAGTTACATTATTTATAACTCGATAACGGGTGGACCGATTTTTATGATCATTGATTTTGTGAATTTATCTCCGCACCGAATAGCAGAATAAATTTTAAACGTGGGAAAAATACACTACGGGGTTCGAAGTTCGCCGGGACACCTAGTAGGCAGATAAATATCGCCACACAGCGAACTAAACATAACATTAACATTAGGGATGCCAACTATACATTGCATCGGCATTAAGTTTAACCTTTACCCAAAGTTTTCGTTACCATGTCCTTTACAGCCTGTATGCGATCAGAGTACCTCCATAAGGTAATTGGCATCCCAGAAATGAACAAAGGCATCAATCTAACCATGTCTGCGTTGCACAAATACGTCTAAATAATTTCCTTTTAATAGTCGTCCCAGAAGTTCCTGGCAATGCGCCACTGTGTTTATAGATACTTGAATAGTGCATACACCATTCAAGTATCAATAAACTCGACAAGTTATTGATATTCGCGGTTTTGAACGCCATTACTAAAGCCCAGTTTGGTGCAGCTCCCAGCTATCGTTTTTGGAACGACAACTGTTGTTTATAATTAGGTATAATAACTACCTACCCTACTGATCTAAATACTGAGAAATTTGTTGCTGTATATACACGAGTATCGGTTAAACCTAGGATTTGCCAACATGAACTCGGAAATGTAAACATAGGTTAGGCTTTTAACGTCCTCGGGGTCGAGCCCTGGACGTCTGGTGACGACGACAACCCTAAGGAGGATGGCGGCGGGCGTGGTTCCCCTTTGCCGTGCGCTGCGAGGGCGCAGGGGGAGTGACCATCTACTCCCCGAGACGGGTTCCCGTAAGCAAGCTGGGCACAAGAGGGGCACCGCTGCGTTTCGTTTGGAGATCCCGGAGCCCCTCAAGTATGTGTCGGAGGCTGCCACTAAGGGGGTTGGTTTTCCCACCTGTCATAAAAAAAGCCTTTCAACGTCACCGTTGCGTTCTATTTTGTTTATATGTGGGTGAGAACCCCACATAATCCAGCCATCTCCCAAAGACTGGGTATCCTTGGGAAATTTTCCCACCGACAACAAAAAAGCATTGCTTGCTTTTGCAATCCCGTGGCGCCCTTCCAAAGGCAGATGAGGGTAAGCTGAGAGTTTTTAGTGGGCTCTTGCAGGGACTTCTACAGCGGCTTCGAATGAAGGGAGGTACCCCTCCCTTCATTCGAAGCCGCAGGGGATCCATAAAATATTCTCACCAAAAATACGACTTTTAAGACTTGGTAAATCTTAAGTTTTACTAAAACGTCCCCTGGTATATACATATAATGAGCATCATGGACTATCTAATAAGACCTGCATATGAACGATGATGAGCGCACCATCCGACAAGTGTATTCGATGTATGACTCACATGTAACACAGATATTAGAAATGATGAGTTCATTATTATGGACATTAAAACCGCTTGGAATTTCTTGGACTTTCATCTTCACTTCTTCTTTTTCTTTCTCCTCTTTAAGAATTACGAACTTGAGATTAGGAAGGATTTTAAAATAAATTCCTTAATTTTCGTATATAATAACGAAAATTGCACCATATTTGCGCGTGCGCATCACATTTCACATCGGCCGAGCAACCCGGGCAGCTCCATCAAGGTGCTTTCGTGTCACGAGTGCTAATTTTGATGAAATGCCAGAGGCCGACGCCGCCTCCGCTCACAAACCACACCCATATAAGATTACATGCTGGCCAGTTTTTATTGGCACGAAATTATAACCAAAGTGATCTGGTAAAAATGTAGGGATATTCTGAGCAGCAGTGTGTGTGCTCTGTAAGGCAGTGATAGCCAAGTTGGTAGAAAGCTTGCCTCAGTAAAGAGGATCGCAGGTTCAAACGGGGTTTGAACCTGCGATACACTTCTGGGATTTCTGGATTTCATGTGCGAATCTCATTTTCAACCATTGAAAACATCGCGAGGAAACCTGCATGTCTGAGAGAAGCCCTCGAAAGACGTGTGAAGTCCGCCAACTCGCACTGGGCCTGCGTGGTGGACTATGGCATAATCCCCCTCAGGCCAATTGAGGGGAGGCCCGTGCCCAACAGTGGGACGTTAAAAAAAGGGCTGATATTATTATATTATTATTATTCTGTGCAGCAGTTCAACCGTCCGGGGCCCGTATACGTCACTAATAGGGGACAGACCGCAGTCGCTCCATGTAAATATCGGTCAGTCTTTTAAAGCAAAATTGATTTGCGCAGTTGGTAGTGGTAATGTATTTTAAACTTAAAGAAGCTAGCTCTATGGTGATAGAGCTAGCACGCATATGTATCTGGAACCTGTGGAACCTAGACATATTTTCTGTACTCATATGAGAGAATGAGATAAAACCGATAAACTTATCTCACATATTTTGTTCTTGTCATAGCCGGTCCGTACTAGATCTTGCAAAGACAAAATAGATTTAAAAACTTCCCTCTTAAAAACTTACAATGCTTCATCTCGTGTACATTGTAACAGGTAAATGTCGAATCTTATCTGTAATTGTAAGTCAGTGGGTGGTGAACTAGATCGTATGTAGACTGTTATTTGTTAGGTGGGCAGATCGTACGCTGATATTATCAGAATTCGCTTAAATTTTACCAAAACAGTACAAAATGTGGTTCTTAGTATGCAGTAGAAAATATAGGACCGAAGAACTGCTCGGTTCTGATATGTTATGGTTAAAGCATTTGTCTACATAGTTTTTTTTTATTTTTTTTTATTACATTATAGGCAAGTATTTGATCTCGATCTCACCTGATGGTAAGTGACGATGAGATCTACGATGGGGCATACTTGCCTAGGTAGGAAGGCGGCAGTAGATAGAGACGCTACATTCACTAGGCACATGCAGCGCAACTGATCTGACCCGCCATCCATGAATGGCAGCACCGAACATCTTGCCGGAACACGGCTAGGCCGCTTGGCGACATGGCTTTGTTCAGTGGGTGGTGACTAGCGACGGCCGAAGCCTACCACCAGTAAAAAAGTACCAAGTAAAGAACCAGTAGTAAGTTAAAATTACGATTGCGCAGTATTTAACGATGGATTTTAGATTTTTTTATCTAACATATATAATATAGTGTACCATGATAAGTATTGACACGTGCAAAGAAAATTCTTTAGGCTTCCAATATTTTTTGTGCATTCGTAAAAAAAATTAAGCTAACGTCACGGTGGTCATACATACAATATGCAAAAAAAGCACACAATCGATTACTATTGATATCAGAATCGATGTTATTCAGAATCGATTTCACGATCACAATCCGGTAACTATCATTTAATGGTGAACAACAGGTCCGCGAAACGGTACGTTAAAATGACTGTTCAAAATAATAAATAGCGATCTAATCTTATAGTGCTGCAAAAAATGTTGAAGACTAGCTCTAATAATATTTGCAAGTGGTATAGAAATTAGCGATTCCAGTCGCCGCGCGCGCCGCGCCCGCCGCGCGCGCCGCGCGAATGACGCAGCTCCTGCACACACGCTAAGCAAATTTCAACTTTAATTACACACCAATACAGCTCATGTTGATGTTCACTCGTGATTTGTCAGTGTGCGCAGTTCAAAGAACCACACACCCACACTGATACGCCCAAGTTATATTTTCTTTTTTAGAGTTCTTTAGAAGCGGAAACCGCGATCGGAAAACTTTTCACACGTGTCCGTGTTACATTTGGCGAGAATAATTTGTAGATTTTACGTTCACCTTTTTATATTACTAACAGGAGTCGTCTATTCAAATCGGACAGATGAAAGCTGGTTCTGTATGTTACAAGAAGCCGAATACGTTGGCATAATTTCCAAAATAAAAAACTACAACAGATCATGTTGTAGGTACTTATTGTCATCCGTGTTGCATTAATAGTTGGCGTTTAATGGCTGCACATTAACACTATTTCATTTACAACACTTAGGCGACAGACTACGATGACTTTAACAGACTAAAGAATAAAATATGTAGGCACTTACTGATACAGACACCAAAAAAACATTGTCATTAATATCAATAAAACGGAACCCGCATTAAGTGCACGCGATAACTTTGCTGACTGCATTTTTTAGTCCATTTCTTGTTAATGATGAATCGTCTATTATTTGAATAGCCGATGCCGGCTATTGGGAGCAATGGACCTCCGTCGTTGGCATTTATTGTAACATTATAATATTCTAGAACAGAGTATGATTCGGTAAAAAAAGTTCGGCAAAAAGTTACACCGCGTGTACCGTACAGAAGTCGATTTAAATAGCCGATTATATCGAGTTTAAGGAGTTAATCGATTTTCAATGTTTTGCAAGGAATCAAAGAAAATAATGATGTACTCTAGCGCTGTCTGAGCACGCCATTTGGGTTTGTGACTAGAAATATGCAAGAATATTAAAACATATTTAGAATATTCTAAGATCTTTGTATTTGCGTTTGGCAAATAATATGTAACACATCTTAATAGAATCGGATCATCAAGCTGCCCAATATAAAAATAGATCTTCTCGAACCAAAACAAATATCGCCTAAAGTTGGAACTAATGATGTATACCGTAGAGAGTTTTGTTGCGATGATACTTAGTATGCTTATAATCCAGGGTAACATAAAGGATCATATTATCCTGGGAAATGGATAGATTACCGCCGAAACACTATCGCAAAATAGACTCGGCGGATTTTGCTGATAATTGGCATAGTGATAACTTATACAAAGATAATCTGATATCTGAGTAATTTTAGTCCTGGACATATTTCTCCGGTATAGCAAAAAGCTGTACTCAACGCGTACGAAGTCGCGGGTACATTTAGTGTAAAATAATTATAAAAGCCTGGTCGGTATATCTTTACCTTTTCCAAACGTCTTCTGAATCCAAAAGCACCAATGAAAGATCTTTTATAAATGACAGAAGTAAATTCAATTGTTATTTTTTTTGCCGTCCTCGTTTCCGGGCCGGTCCTGGGGCCTTTGTATTGCCCTAATTAGCGAAGCTTATCAGATGATATGGAGATGGCAGGTCTTCTAATATCTGTACATAGGGTTTTGTTCACTCATACTTTGATGTTCTTTTTGAATTTTGAGATTTGCGATGGCGGGCGGCTCTAGTCCGAGGAATGTGAATTCTTAATCACATTTTAAGAATGCCAAACTATTATTTGTCCGTTTCAGATATATATTACTGACGATTAGGATAGCTGTAATGACCTAGCTTTGTATACCGAGGGTTCCGAGCTGGAACTCCGATGGGGGTAAACTTTGTGTGCTAAGCACGAATGTTTGTACTCAAATCTTGGACGTTTAATATCTATATAAGTAGTTATATACTGGGATTTACTCCATTCCATTTGTACGGTACCTACCCACAATACAAGCGTGGCTTAGATTGGGACCGTACATATAGTCTGTTCGTCTGGCGATATTTATTAATGAATTACGGCAACTGGCTAATATTATACGATTAGTGTTTTCCCCGATAATTAGTAATTACAATACTTATTAACACTTCTGAAGGGTCGCTAACTGATGTTGGTCTAGCAGATGGAAAAAAAAGGGCCACACGTGGAAAATAATGACGTCATCACCTAATTTAAAGTCAAATTAACTAACAGGCTAATTCCGCTAATGATACATTAAGAAGCGATGTATATTCATGTGTTGTCACTTGTCACTTGTCGACCTAGCTAAGGGCATCGTACTTTTGCCAAGTGTGGGTATGATACCATGGTATAGTGGGTGTGCACGTGTCAATATCGATAGCTACTTATATACAGGGTGTAAGTAGCTTCGTAACGAAAACAATACCATGGATTCAACTTATAATTCTCCTCGATCTTTTGAAATGATTAATCATAGTAGCAATCCATCTGAACACGATTTGATATAAAAAAAATACATAATTACTAATTCAGTCCTAAAACTGCAATGTAAATTAAAATTCAAAACGCTCGAGCGCGCTCGTCACCCTGATGGGTCGGATGTCGCGCGTTGCGTTGTGTTATGATCGCCCGATTTACGATACATTGCGCGCTCAAAGACGACAACAAGTGTAACCCATATCTTACGACATAAATGCTTTCTATAATTATATTATAACCTTTATTCCATGTTTTCGTTACCATGCCCCTTAAACCCTATAAATATACCTAACTAATATAAATTCAGCTTAAACTAAAACGTTTAACCATAAAAACAATCTAATACGGATATTGTGGTTCAAAAACAACTTGTTTACGTAGCCTTACGATAACGTGCCAGTGTTCCGTCCTGCTCCCACATCAGATTTGATATTAGGAGCAATAATGCCAGTATGCTTTCGCGTTAACGATTCAATTAAGTTAGGACCAGTAATCAATCTGCAGCTTTTATAGAACAATATAGAGTTAACAATCCCATCCCACTAATAATATAAATGTGAAAGTTTGGATGGATGGATGGATGGATGTTTGTTACTCAATCACGCCAGAACGGCTGAATGGAATTTGGCACAGAGATAGATTATAGTCTGGAATAGCACGTAGGCTACTGCCACAAAGACCATAACCCAAGAGTCTTGTAGAATTTTAAAGCAATTACTCTGCGAGACTCTTGCCGATGCAAGATCAAGACCAAAACCTTTGGTAACACTAAGTATAATAGACTCAGCGTTCATACAACACGCGGACAAAGAATAAATAACTAAACTAGCAACAGCATAGTCCAAATAATCATTTTCCGACGCATGTGCCAAAGCGAGTCGTTGCCCCGTATACTAATGTAAATACGGTCCACCAACGTCAATCGAGGAAATGTTCAACTACCCGCCCACTGATCAAAAGCACATTAACTATTTCAGCGTACATTGCGCGGGCGCACCTACGCCGACGCCTCGCTCACTTTCTCGATGTAATTTTCCAATAAATGAGTCAGTGTGATTGAAGTAATAAAACATATGAAATTATGCCCGATAAGTTCGTCGACTAGGCCAAAAATGAGTCGATGTCAGGTTGGGATCAATTTCGCTTTACAATATTGTTCCATAACAATTTAATAATAATTTTAGCAACTAGGTTACGACCTTATTCAAGACCATTCTTGAATAAGGACGTAAATAAATCTCCCGATAGTTCGTCGCATGGCTCGGTCGGACCTTAGATGGGTGACCGTATTATATTATCTGACCTCCTTTCGATCCCGGTTGTCGTTCTAACGTCTTTAACAGTCGTTATAGACAGTCAGAAGCCTTAAACAAATGAATGAGCTTCATACCGATGCTGAGGTTGAGGCTGCTACAGTAACTAAAACTATACTTATAACTATAGTCACACTAGTTGTTGGGTCTCGGATCAGTCAAATCAGGATAAACTAAGAGCTGATCCCGCGACAAAATAGTAAAAGAAGAAAGAAAGAAGAATTTATGGTTATAAAAATAATAATTCGTTGTTTATGCTATCGTTTTCAGCAGTCGACCCCAGCAGCTGGCTAACATAATATAAAAATTCTCAAAATGGGCCTCTACATGTTGGTTTCCAATGGTCCAGGTATAACCCGTGGGGAGAGAGACATGATAATAATAATATCGCCGGACGAACACACCAACTATACGGTCCTACACTAAGCAACGCTTGTATTATCGGTCCCGTACAATGGACTGAGGGCGAACTCGATATATAATAATTATATAAACATTAATTATATATGACTCGGGTACAAACATTCATGCTCATCACACAAAGATTTTCCCTACCATGATTCGAACTCGGCTCCTCGGCACAGAAATCAGTTAATCAGGTCGTGGGTATATTTCTTAAATACTTTAAGATAGGTCTTGTCTTAGTGTTTAACTACCTCTGCACCGTTCCAGAAAATTCGTAATTCATTGCAGGAACGTAATTTGACCATTTTCCAAATTGCTTAATCACTTTTTGCTCACGAGAGAACGTACCTTGCATAACGTTTCTAGTAACCCTCACGATAGCTCAGCTGCAATAAGGTGGATAATTAAAAACCGTACCGCGACAGGTCCACCGGCGGTAGAATTCCGGATTGGTTCCAGTGCGCGCGGTGCCCACTCCCGCGCATACCGGTTACTATGGAAAGTGATCTATTCCGGGCACGCCAACGACAATGTATCGTAGGCGATCGGCTCTCGCCGTTCACACTCATTATTCTACATCTACACATATTATATCGCGTTTGTCACTGACGTATTGTGTACAGAAACGGACACTCTGACTAATCATAGGGTCGACGATTTGGAAATCGCATAACGCCATCTTTTGTGGGACAAATCATGTTCTTCATACGTCGTCGAAGACGGTCTCTGCTACACATATCCCTTGCACAAGGACATAAGTGGTCACTTTTCCTTCCAACTCCTCCAATTTTTCTTTCGATTTATTTGGTTGCGGGCGTACCTCGACGTCTTCTTTGGACACTGCTGTGGATGCTGGCTTACAGGAGCTTCTATTGGAAATATGTGCTTTAAAACAACGTAAGCTTTTTTAGCCATAGGAATATTTATGAAGCCGACCGCAGTCAATGGACCCGGTAATTTGGAAACAGCTAAATCTAGTCTCTCTTAAAACTAGTTTAATAATAAATCGGCTAATAAAATTGGTTTGTCAATTAAGTTGTCAAAACTATTTGTTTCGCTACCATCAATATTGATTTTCTTAAATGTTATTATACATTAATTGCTGGACAAAAAATAGGACAAAACACACATATTGTTTAGCTACCTTAAATCGAACCATCAATATTGTAAATACCGCGTATTTTCGTCTCTGCTGCCGAATAAATAGGACGCTAAGTATAATCCACAAATTTTTGTACTAACTGCTTTAAAATTATAATTAACTAGCTGTTGCCCGCGACTTCGTCCGCGTGGTATTTAACAAAGACAACCGTTGACAACAGCCTGCTCGCCCATTCTGAGCCCGCGGGACGCATTGCAGGTTGTTGCTATCAAACTTAATCAGGCGCTGCGCTGCAACATTGGTTTTAATTTTTTTTCGTGAGATCCTATTTTTTTTTCTAAAATAAAAGTAGCCTAAGTTACTGTTTGTTACATCAGCTATCTGCCAGTGAAAGTCCCGTCAAAATCGGTCCAGCCATTTCAGAGATTAGCCGGAACAAACAGACAGACAGACGGACAGATGGACAGACAGACAGACAGACAAAAATTGTAAAAAATGTTGTTTCGGTATAGGTAACGTGTATACATCAAAATGCACTTAGTAAAAAGCGGTTATTTTAATATTACAAACAGACACTCCAATTTTATTTATATGTATAGATGTATAGATAATGTAACAACTGTCGCCTGACAATTCATTTCTACGTATTTCGTAACCCTAATGTACCAAGGAAACAACAATTGTAACAGCTACAAGATAACAGAGACTAATAAACAACACAAGTGATATGTTACACAATGTTTGTGTTATAACTTTGTCAATATATCGTTTTGTCAGGTTGTGTGACCAGCTCGTAACATATATGTAGAAGGGAAATAATGATAGGGGCACAATGTAAATAGATGTCGGTTTTTCTAATGCAATGTATGATTGACTGTTGAATATCAGTGTTTCTCAATCTTTAGAAACAAGCCCTGCGGACTTTCAAGAATGTCCAGCAGTATACGATAAAAGTATACCTACGTACAGAATAAATATTTTTAAGATTACAAATCATAAAAATGATCGTTTAAAATACATTTATGAACTTATTATGGCGCAAACAGCATTTCAAATTGTCATTCCTAACGAAAAAAAACCGAGGCAGCTCTAGATTTATAAAAGAAATAATTTCAAAGCTATGAATAAATTGACTTTGTACAGATATCTATTGACACCTACATCGCACACGTTATTGCAATTCAACTTTCACCAAACTGCATATGGTCGACATTTAAATATTGCTTCAATTATTAGTCAATGAAGCTTATCTGTGACTTAATATAGATAACAGATAATGAAGAGATCGTCCAACTTTGAGAGCCATTTACCTGTGTATTGTGTACGCTAATCGATCCTCATTGTTTCATACACGCATCGATCTGAAGCCGCCCAATTAGGCCAGTCGATGGACACGGATGATTAAACGAATATTCCACATTCATTAACAAAGATACGCGAACAAATAAACTACTGGAAGTGAACTTTTATCAAGCGCATATAAGAAATCCAACCAATTTTTGTTATTGAAATAAAACTTATTTTACAAATTTTATCGCGTTTATTTTATGTTTTTACGTTCCCGATGTTTCGGCTGCTGTACATCAACCATGGTTACGGGAGGACTGAGGTGTTTGACGTCCTCCCGTGACAAAGTAGCAGTAGAAAAGTCGAGTACGTAAAACATAAAATAAACGCGATAAAATCTGTAAAATAAGTTTTATTTCAATGTGTAATATTCGCGTAATAATAGGAAATATTTTTTTTTAAGAAATGCGTACATGTATATAGTGTATTTTATCTTTTCTATACACTAATGGTTTTTATTTCAAAAGGAAATCTACCAAGATTTTGTCTAAGATAAGATCTAGTAAAATAATGTGAAAATACGATCTGGTACAAAATCAGACCCTCCCAGTCTCAACAGCGCATAGAAACGAACAGAAACTGAAATCAGATAACCTTTTTAGGAAGAACATGAAGGTGGCTATAAATTACGAGAGGGCTGATCTCCTTCGTTGGGATAAGCGACATCGCTGAAAATACTTCAACCGTTGACCATTCAGAACTCCAGAGTACAGTTATCTCGGAGTAATCAGGCATTGTTAATCCAATACGATCCATGGATATGCATTTGTAATATTTGACGACCTGATCAGTGCAGTTGGTAGTGACCTTGCTTTCTGTGCCGAGGGTCCCGGGTTCGAATCCTGGTCGCGATAAACTTTGTGTGATTAGCACAAATGTATGTACCCTAGTTATGGATGTTTAATATCTATATAAGTATTATATACTGAGTTCGCTCTCAGTCCATGGTACGGTATCCACAATACAAGCGGTGCTTAGTGTGGGACCGTATAGTTGGTGCGTTCGTCTGGCGATATTATTATTGTTATTTATAAAAAAATTAAGAATAAAAAATACTTCTTTTTTAACTTGTACAATTGTCGTTTCACGTAAGCAAAACGAGATTTTTCAATAAATACCCTCGCCCAGTGATACTTGGAGAATAAAGGTGCCTCTTATAGCAAACCAGTAGTCAATATTACTAGTAAATTAGACTGTACGACTTACCTTATTGAGCATCGATTTCGTCCGCCATGAATTTACTTTAGCTTTATAATTTATCAATGAAATAAACAGAAGAAGGCTTTCAATTTAAAACGTATTTTTTTTTGTTGGTACAAATAAAGGGTTTCCCGCCTTACGACCACACTCGATATAGCCTCGAGAAAACATTACATGCCTCATCTAGGTACTCTGTATGTCTTTGTATAAATAGGTTGTATTTATGAGGCAGGCGGGTCTTGATCGATGGTTCATACGGTCGAATGTTGGACCATTTCATTCTTAAGAACAAATCTTATATCTGTATATATAAGGTGTAACAACAATAGCTTAACATATTTTAACAGGGCTAACAGTGGGTGACAAAGATAACATTCCAAAAATATATAAATGCAATTATAAGAAATTAAAAAAAAATACACGTTGTACCAAAAGGGTTCAGCTTGTTAAAAAAAAAATCATTTACGCAATTATTTCATACATCAGCGCGATCTATATAACTTATTGATTCATGTGTTAAAATATTTTACACAATTTTTGTTACACCTTATATAAAGCAAAGTCGTGTTAGTTACACATTTATAGCTCAAGAACGGGTGGACCGACTTTTACGATCTTTGACTGTTTTAATTAGTCTCCACCCCGAATAGCAGAATAACTTAAAATTTCTTGTATTACATGCTGCAGATACAAACATTATTGGTATATCTATTTGTCCTACTAGACTTCATGGCTCGGGTTTTTTTTCTAAAACTCAGTTTATGATCAACTCATATTTCCCATTTGCAATATATTTTCAAAACTCGTTCCATCATGGAATCAAAAAAAAATTGACAAAAAAATTACTTTTGCCATGAATTATTTACGACTTTTTATGTTATGTCGCTGCAAGAGGAAAATAAGTGGAACTTGCAATTGTCGTTATAATTATATATTCATATTTAAATAATAATTAGAATGACTAATCTGTTCATACACTGGCTAAACTGATACACGCGGTCACTGACCTTGCTGCACCTTAACATTCCACGACAACCGAGATTTATTACCACGCTATAACTATTACGATTTCTTGATGATAATAATGATTCACTATTTGTGTAGCTACCTACTAAAACATTGAATTAAATGTTCGGTGTCTGTGATCGTCCTTATTGATGGCGTTTTAATGGTACACACCTAGCTGAGAGGTACCTATAGCATCATAGAATATAACAAGTACACAGTGTGTGAGTTCCCTGACTCTATGTGAATGGGATCTTTAGCAGAGAACCAAAAAGAAGAGTTATTTACGTAACATCCGAGAGAAGAAAACGGTGTTCTCCTTTTTCCATTATAGGAACCTCCTTGAACTCCATTTCGCTACGAATCGCACCTCTGAATCGCCACTGAATTTGCGTGGGAGAACAAAGCCAGCAATATGTGTTCATTACTATCATATGCGAACGATTTCCCAGATCTAATGCAGCGGATTAAAACAAAGAACGCCGCCTGATTGAATCGCGGCATTTCATGTTGAGAACTTGATTTAGGTGCTTAGCTAGACGTTTCTGAGAAGCCGAATGTCTAGACTATAAATCAAGACTATGCAATTTGGGTTCTCTTCCTAGTAGTGTATTTAATTGCCTGCAAATTTCGATATTTAAATGCTATATGTGAGAGTCAAACATGGTGGTTCATGAATGTCAGTTATGCGCTTGAGTTTAATATATTAAGATAAATATACAGTTTACAAATTCAAACGCTCAGAGTCAAATCTACAACTTTATTTAATCTTATGTTAGTGCCCAAGGTTAAGAAATCTCTTGACCTCTTTTGTCCAAGTTTGTATTAATTAATTTCTTACTTAGTATCAGATAAATAATTGTATTATAGGTTTTTTACACTTAACTGATACTACAGCGTAATTCAGAGAG
The DNA here is from genome assembly GCA_905404115.1 of Pheosia gnoma. Lineage (NCBI taxonomy): Eukaryota > Metazoa > Arthropoda > Insecta > Lepidoptera > Notodontidae > Pheosia > Pheosia gnoma. The sequence goes on from FR989905.1 coordinate 8,455,001, forward strand.
GGTATACTACCATCCTTGGCGCATTTGTAATTATATCGAGAAGACACAATTTCCATATTTTATCGTCATAATAATATCGCCAGACGAATGCACTACTAAGCAACGCTTATATCATGGGTACCGTACAATGGACTGGAGGATGGATCCCTGAATATAATTATTTTTATAGATATTCAACATCCATCATTCGGGTGCAAAAGTTAGTCCTTACCACATAATTTGCTGCTGCCGTGATTGAGCCCCTGACCGTCAGCACAGAAAGCTGGGTAACTACCAACTGCGCCAATCTGGTTGTCATTAAGATCCAGTTTCAAGGTGAATTAAAAGCCAATCAAAACCGCGAGGTAATTTCTTAGCAGCGATTGCGCCGGTTCTTCAACTGCACTTTCTCCATTGATGAGGACTGCGTCTAATTTAGCTGCTTTTAAATAGTCTATCACACAACTGCATCAGTACATTAATTCTAAGCTCGATTACTTAACTAATAAAAGCAAAACAAATTACAATTAAAACGTGATTCATGGCTGTACCCGCCATTTCATTGCGTGATTCTCTGCTCTCCTATCCTTCCGAAGCTACGTGTAACCAGCATCATTTCCACCCATTGCCTATCAAAGAAATGGGGGAAGAGAAACCCACCACTGACACTCGGCTTGACAACTTTTCCAATTGGAATATGGAAAAGTTGACAAGCCGAGGGTCAGTGGTGGGTTCCTCTTCCCCCATTTGTTTATCAATGGATTACCGCCAAGTACCGCCTAGTTCTATCAATTACATTACCTATCAATTACGTATATTTATCGGTAACTATACTACCAACGTTTCAATGTCGTTTTGTATAATATATCGTGACGACATCCTTATTCAACGATTTATTCGCTTTCTTTTGTAAATGGCTGCAGTGCATGTTTTACTTTCTTTCATTTTAGCATAGCTGCGCCTACGCGTGCGCGAGTGCATCTCAGAACCGGCTGACATTGCTGCCCACGGGAATTCACTCCACCACATTTATCTTATTTATTCTAACATCGATATGTCTGCAGCGATTTCGAAATCATAACCTGCATTTATGATTGTCAGTTGTTGTAGTCGTCTAGCTTCTGACAGCAGCTTCGCCCGCGGTACCTCGATGAGACAGCCTATAGCACTCAGGAATAATGTAGTTCTATCAGTGAAAGAATTCTCAGAATCGGATCAGTAGTTGCGGAGTTTCCCCTACAACCGAATTTAGAAACTTTACCTCTTTATATTGATTTCTTATATTTACTTCTTTATAATATTTATATGGATGGTATATAGATATTGAGTCAATACACTGCCCTGACGCAGCTACTAAGACCACCCCCGAAGAGGCTGATCGATCCCAACTAAGGCCTCATTTGCTCCCCAACAACATTGTAACAGTTGCACCCAATGTTAGTCTTTTAAAAAGCTGGTGTCAATTTCATAGTTCTTTGATATGATAATGATAATATCATATCGCCACAGGGGTCACAATAAACTGCGCTTCTCAGGTCGTCGAAATATAAAATAATAATAGTCGTGGTTCTTGTCTTTATTATTGAACAACGCTGTGTCCCGAGGTCACGGATTTTAAACTCAAAAATTAATCTAATTTAATGACGGGTTGTTAAGCACTATGCATATCGTAGTTACCTTAACCAATACGTAAATGTTAATTGACAGACTAATGAAATTTTAATATATATTATTATAATACATAAATAATCGCGTTCATTGGTTCTAGTTTCTACGGAAACTCGTACCAATATACGTATAAGTACGAATTGCTGTGAGGCCATAGTTGTGTGACCGTCTGGCAATATTAATATTAATCTGCATTTCAAAGCAGGTGCCAATCATCAAAGTTGAATACAAGTGACGTGTGACATTATTTCGTCAATAACACAAACTTACCCTCACCAGTATCAATCGTTCGAAGCTCCAACTTTGGCAAACCAGGATCTTCAAACTCGTATTTGTGCTGTACCTTTCTCTTACATACCGCAGCGATCAAGATCACCCAGTTCCGTTCATACGCAAGTAAAAACAATATTATTAATATTTTTTCACAATGAAAGCTTTATCTTAATGTAGACGTTGACCTGTGCTTTAAAATCAGCTGACGATGCGTACATAGCATTATGAAACAACACATCAAGTGCCATACCAATCTACAGTATGCACGCTCGCTAAGGTATGGGTGTACAGAAAGCGAGGATATACGTAGCGACGCTAATCATTTTTATTGGCATAAAAATACGGTTTTAGATTTAATGCCACATTAATATTTTTCCATATTTTGTGGCATAATTACATCGAAAATAGTCGTTAAGTAAATAAAATTGCTGTTGAGAATATTATGTTTTTGAAAAAAAAAACACATATGACCGCAAATGATAACTACACAGCTTTATGTCAGCCATTTTGAAGTTTAACTTTAATTAATTCTATTAACTTTAATTACGTCTTTGAAGATGACATATTAACACCATGAGAATGTAGATTGTTTTGCAGTTTTTGCCAAAATACACTATTGAAATGTAACTTTTGAATAAAAATGGAAAACAATATATTTCTTAGGCATAAAAAAATATGCATTAAAACTCCTTTAGAAAAATGCAATGATTTTTAATCATGATTTTGTTTTAATTTTTAGCTTATAGCTATGCATAAAAGCTAACTAAATTGTATGAAGGCTCATTCGAAATGCTTTTAAGTCTAAGTCATAAATTATGCACATACCCAACAATTATGCTAAGAACCTACTTCTACTTCTTTATGGAATGTCCTGAAATGAAGTATGCGATAGTTTTATGAATTCAAAAGGAAAGAAACATCAGAAGTATTACCCGAAGCAATAGGCAGATGTGCCGTTCCAGAGGAAACGTTAATAGGGCCTTTAAATTTGGGAACTACGCAACCTTTTGCCTATTTGTGTAAACTTCATTGGTATGCCCAATCATGATAATAGTTCGAGTGTCATAATGAAACGATAGCATAGCTCGCTCTACACCCAATCATTATATTCTGAATCTGACAGCCAACCCAATTAAGTCACCAAATTTCGTAAGTATGAAAGTCACTTGCGTGACAACTTTTATTTATCGGCATAAACTTTCGAGGCGGACCATATGCAGCCGCGTGTAAAATGTCAATCTGCTTGTGCGCAGCGTATACATTCAGATGCGAATTAACCAAATTCGTCGAAATACATTTTTTAGGTGATGGGCTTGGCTTCCTGTTTCAATGTTGACTGTGAGACAGCTCATGTCCTAATGTTGATATAATAAGTAGATAGGTTTGTTTTCTCCTCTTCCTTCTTATTTTCACTTACAAAAGTATTTTGTAAATGTGAGAACCATGTAGCCATTAATTATATACTTAGAGTTAGTACTTTTTTTGACCAGCTGCTAAAGTCTGCCTTAGCCGTTCCTACATTGGTCTCACATACCTATAACAATGTACTGTTCAAAAATGTCAAAGATTTTTTAATAAGAGCAACCATGGAGTTTCTTGCCCGTTCTTTCCAAAGGAACGGCATTCCGAACGGGTGGTAAAGTTGTAGCTTAGTATTTTGTAATTATTTTGACGATTCATAAGTACTTATTGTACTTAATGGTGTACATTAATAAAAAATATTCTGATTCTGATAGGTTAAAATGTGTCAGAAGACTGTTCGAGTAGGTACCTCAATTGCTCGTGATACTTGCGTACTTCATCGCCCATAGGAAAATCGCCTTATCCAAGGCCGAAGACTTAAAAGGTATTACTTACGCACGATATTGATAATTGAGTATTTCAAAAACCTATTAAGGTGCACTATAAAAAAACCATACCAAACATGAATGATATAATATAGCTACACGAAAGAATATTCCGTATCGCGTCCGAATTAATCATTCTGAGATTAGTCATCGCGTCTAGGAGTGATACGCCCAATCTGTACAGACACACGCGGTCAACGGCCGTCTAGATCAGAAGCGATAAGGCCTGAAACAGATGGAAAACTTTAACTTGTAATCGGTCATAGCAGATTATATCAATAGACGAATTTTCTGAGTCATACCTACATACACTTACTATGTAAGTAATATTCCTTCGCTCTTGGTGTTGAAGCAAGTCATGAAGCGGTTTGTCGCGTTTTCGAATGTCTGGATCTTTCTTTCACATGTGGGATGTATGTTCTATCCCTAAAAATCCACGAATGAACACTATCAGCGATATTGATTTCTTATTTTTACGCGAATACTACACATTGAAATAAAACTACGCGCGTTTATTCTACGTTTTTTACGTTCCCGACATGTCAGCTGCTTTACAACAACCATGGTCACGGGAGGACTGAGGTGGTTGACGTCCCAGTGTCGAAACGTCGGGAACGTAAAAAACGTAGCATAAACGCGATAAAATCCGTAAGAGTAGTTTTATTTCACTATCAGCGATTTTATTTGAATCTTTCCATGTCATACAATTACCTAATGCGGGCTAAATATGATACCTATTTAAACGGTTACCTACTGTATGTAACTAAGTGTTAAGGGCCACCTGTACGCACGGCGTTTTCTCGCCGCGAGATGCCTCCTAGCCCGCTTCGTTTTGTTGCTATTTCACCTAGAGAGAGATAGAGCCCTAAAAAATGCGATAGCACTATTGTAAGGAGGCGGCGCGGCGGCGGTCACTCGAGGTCACCCGACTGATAATGCGGTAAACAAAAGCCGAAAGCATTTCATTGTCAAGCTCTAAACATTATGTTTCGTTATATCAATTGTCTTTTCGCATCACGGGGCGTGAATTCCATATTTGTTATATTGAGTGCTCACATACTCTAAATAATAATAGTTGTATGTTTACGTACGGAATTCTATGTAGTAATAATACATTATTAATGTAAAAAACAAATAATAAAAAACACTTTCAATTAAAACATTTTTTTTATTATTCACTGGTCATTTGCTTATCATGTAAATAATAATAAAGCTTTCTTAAAAGTAGATTAAAGAAACGTTATACACATCCTATTAATCACATTCACACGGGAAAATCTATGAGACCACGACTGTACCCGAATAAAAAAAAATCATAATTAATTTTAAAGAATAGTCTTATTAAATTATTCTGTCACGTATCGGTAACTTTCTAGGTAATCGTGGGTCTATAATTTCAGGTAAGATACACTGTAAGTAAAATTGTTTTAATTTATCTATATTTAATTCCCAGAACTGTTGGTCTCTTTTAATTTTTTCATATACAATTCCTTTGGGAGTCCATACAACAAAAAAGCAATATTTTCTTTTTGTTATATTTAATTGCCCTTGTACTTGATAGTAATAGTTATGATTTCTTTTTAATATTATTTTTTGGGGATCAATTTCATCTTTAATACAAAAAGTATTTTTTTTTTGCGTAATCGCTTCTACTGGTGTCATTTTTGCTGCTGAAGATGGACATTTTATTTCTATAATGCAATCTAGACCAATAAGTCCATCGGGGCTTGCACCCAGATATGGAAGTTCACTATAAATAAATAACCCACAAGGTATTATTTGGACTCCTAAAAGGGTCCCTATTTCTTTAACAGCAACAGGTTCGTTTGTGTTTCCATATCTGGTGGCATCACTACCTTTAAAACTTGAATATAGCAATGTTTTTATTGTACTTTTAGATGAAGTTGTTGGCTTCATTTTGCACACTTGGCCAAACATTGATGCCGTCAAACGCAGTTTCCTTTGTTTTACCCATTCGGGATTGGTTGCTTGCCCAGTAGTTAGTTGTTCAATTTTAAAACATTCATCTGGCGTTTTGTTCAAATTAATTAAAAAAAGCTCTTTTTTTCTGTCGTATACATCTGTTTCGAGATCTGCCTCTGCTTCAACGTTTCCATAATGTTCGTCAGCTTCTGTCGTTCTCTTCACTCGTTTAGAACTCCTGTCACGCGTAGAATTTCTTTTTAAATTTCTTTTGTGTTTTGCCACATACTTATTTTTAAACTCCCTTGTTTCATCTGGTCCGTTCAATTCGATAACACTTTGGGTGTTATGTTTTATAGCTGCTGCATAACAGCGCGCCTCATAAGAGCCACGTAAAGAATAATTTATCCTTTTTCCTCCGATAAATTTAGCAATTATTGCGTTAAACTGTTCAACAATATTGTTCGTTTTACCTATCAAAAGACTTTCAATATTATTTAATACAGAACTAACTACCGTGTATATATCGTACCACAGGCCACAATCTTTCATTTGAGTCACTAAATTTTCTTCTCCTGGTTGTGAGCCTTTGCAAAAGTATGTTTTGCAGCTACTGTGGTCTCCAAACACATGGCAAGGGCCATTTCTTATATCTTCTTTTAAAAGATTGATTTTTTCTATAAAGATATTTTCATTTTGTTTGGAATTATAATCGACTGCTCCTTTTACACCTTTTCTCAGACGTAAAATATTTTTTTCAAGACACTTTCTCAGTGTTATTGGCACTAAACCGAATCGATTCTCGGTTTTTTTCGTTAATTTTTTTAATTTGGTACAATAATTTCTAAGTAAATGGTTACTGCATTCTATTTTCTTTATTACGGTAGTATGACCATATGGCAGAGCCTCGTTCAATGCACTAGTAACACTGCTATCGCCGTCACCGATTAGGCAAGTATATTTTAAGCCATGCATATTTTGGCTGCATTTGAAGCCTTCTACCACACCATCAGCTTCCATTGCTGTCGATGTCCCGGACCAGTTTTTGAAGCACTTATGCTGTGTGGGCTGTATTTTTTTTTTTTTTGCGACGGCACAAACAGAACAATACGAATTTCTAATACCTAAAAACAATACTTTCTTGGTTTCTAACCCGATGATGCATGCTACTCCAGATAAGGAGTTATAATTACTACCCCGATAAGAACGTTTTCCCCATGATGCATCAACAACGACTGTAATGAATGGAATACCATCCATATCCACGTGACCCTTCTCGATCGCAATCTTTTTTTCCTCTAAACCTGCATTGTACATGCTATCAAGAGCAATATCTTGGAGAACGTCTCCCAAAAGCATATTTTTCTTTATAAACGTTTTTTCACTCATGCAAGGTATATTCAAATGAGCGCAAAATTCTTCCAGTTGGGCAAATCCGCTACCAGAGCAAACAACTGCTTGCACTACTTCTTGGTTTACGTTGCTCGTTACTGCCTCATTGTAATTTTTTTCTTTTATTCCGCACATTTTACATTGGAATATAAATTGTGATTGGAATCCTGACCTATGTTCCGTAAGAAAGCGTAAATCTTTAAAAGTACATTGAAATGGGCTATGGTTTATAGCCGCCAATTGCTCAAATAAATATTGCACATTGAATAAACGTCGGCCTGAGACAGTACTTTCTTCATCGTTATTATTTTCATCGACTTCCTTGTACAGGGAACAACTCGATGTTGTACGTGGAGTAGAATTTCTGTAAGAAAATAAAAGTAATGTAGGTAAGTAGAGTCGCAGGTATTATCATATTTATCAGTTTTTGTTAGTTAACAATATATTAAAATTAAATTTATTAACATCTTCCTGTAATGTACAATACAATATATAAATACGTGTACATAACGAAATTAAAAAAAAATATATAAACTAGCTTTCCGCCCCGCGGACTCATAGATTTTCCTGTGGAAATGAGATGTTTTCCCGGGGTAAAAAGTAGCCTATGTCACTCTCCAGCCCCCAAACTATCCCTATACAAAATCACATCATGTGAATACTCTGATGCGACGTGAAAGAAGGACAAACAAACAAACACACTATCGCATTTATAATATTAGTATGGATAATCAAAAACAACTAACCCGCTATAGTCTAGATTTTGTGATTCCTCATTAATGGCGGAGTCTTCAACAATATATGGTTTTCGAAGAATATTAGAATCAACCATGATATTTTCTTCTTCCAACCATTCAACCCTGTCATGAAGTTCGTTTGCAGCAGAGTTTGCGCTAAATTAAAGTGAAAGAACATATTTATTTAATGATTATGTAATATTGACAAATAAATAAAAAGCGTAAATATAATATAATATTCAATTATATAATACTCAATTTCTTGATATAGCTACTAGCTATAAGACATTGTTGTAATTTTTTAAATAATTACCTGGCATGATTGGAAGGGGCCTCATGAATTTGAGCCACTGTGACTACAGGTCCTCCTGATCTTGTCCAATCATTAGTTGTTTCTCTAAAAGGCATAAAATCTTTCCTCTTCTCTGGAATGTTACCAGCAGCAAGCCTAAAACATTTTTTTAAGTATTAGTCATATATAGAGTAAAGTAGGTATATACGTCTACTTTTTAGCGAGTGGACTGCAAGGTCAATTGATCCATAAAATCCTTTACCAAAAATATTTTCAAATATAGTATAAAACGTACACTCTTTCAAAAGAAATAACTCGGTCCCTTGAATTACATGATAGAGTTTACTAACTCGCACTCAATTTATAAGTACCTACATAGTAAGATACATACCCAATGTAGTTCAATATATCGGGCTCAGATATAATTGCCCCATTTCTCTTTACTGCGTTGCGTTGATTAGCATCCGTCATTACACAGCTATAAGTAAAAAATAATTTGAATTATTTATTCGATCCCTGCTCGAAAAGTAAATTTTTACTTTCCTAATAATTAGGAAAAGCGTTCGTATTTACTGGCTAGCACCCAACCTGATAAATCATACCGTACAATAAACTAATATTCATGTATTATAAATTCTAATTACCTATTATCAGGACATATGTTTTCTTTTCCATTGCGATTACGTGTTGGTCGCGGTCCTCGTTTTTTCCTGCGGGCTGATAGCCATAATCTTTTTTTGAATGAAGATCTTGGCACTTCTAAAATAAAATTACATAAAGGTTTTAAACAGAAAACAAGTTTTTATTAACTGCTGTTCCTACACTACCAAATAATATTAAATAATAATAATATAACTATAGTAGTTAATAATGTAATGCGATATATATCTATAGTTATATTAATTTGCACTTTACTCACCCAATCTATCCATTTTCTTGAATAAATATATACCACAAGGTCCGAGAAGAAAGCAGTAGTCGTCGATCAAATCACAAAACAGTAAAAACACAAAGCAAACAGTTCCGTTATCAGTCCAAGTCGTAAAATATAGTCGCCAAAGATACACCAAAATATGCAACACACGTTATGCACAGTGCCGAGCGGTCGTCGCACTGATTAAAACAGGGAGCACTGGCGGAGTGGGCGGGACTACCCCGCTTCCCGTACCCGCGCCCCCGCGTGTGAGAGAGAATGTGCAGAAATGGTCAGCGGATTTGGCTATTTTTCAATATAAATCTTTAGTTTCGCTATAATTATATTTGTGCCGCAGATATTAAAATTTTATTTCTATCCTAGCAAAATAGAGGAATTTAGCAAAGTCAGAAATTGATTTTCATTTCAATTGAGAGCATACTAACATGTGTATGAACTAAGCAAAAATTACACAATTTTGTGGGTAAAATGAGTTTATTTCAACTCGCTCTATCTTTTTTTTAGTTGGTTGTTTTCAAAGAAAAACTAATTTAAAACCTTGATATATCTGATCAGATTGTATGTAAAAAATTTGGATTAAATATGTTTAGTCGTTAAGAAGTTATCGCGAAAGTCAGTTTGTATGGGAAAACGCACGTCCAGGGGGCCCTTAAGCGCTGTATAGACCTTGCAGCGGAATAACGAGCAGAGGCAGAGCTACCAGAAAAAAAGAGCACGCACGTTCTATATTGGCTGCCTGTTTTTTTAAATGGCTCTATCCTACTCTACTCGACGCGTCGTTCCGCTGGAAAGCAGGTGCTGTATTTTAGGCTCAAACCAGCCAGTGTTGATCACGGATGAAATAACAAACTCGTCGTTAAATTAGTAACTTCGCTAAGATTTATCAGTTAGTATATAGAATATCATATAGTATCAATTACATGCAGCAATTTTATTATAGAAAGCAATACCGAAATATTTTTTCACATTTATCTGAAACGAATCTAGAACGCATATTTATAACTGTTTCTTTTCGTGAAACTTTTTCATGTTATGTAATTAAGTGTGAAAGCGTTTGAATGTTCGTTACCCAACCGACTAATATAACAGAGTGGGATAAGAGTGATGTCAAAAGTGGTTCGTAAACGGGCTGTAAAGATGCATCTCGCTGGCGACCAGTAGCTCAAAATATTTACGGTGACACTATTAAAGTTTATTGTGTAGGACGACATCAATATAGCCAGGTGAAGTCGCAGTACAGCCACTGCGGGTTTATAATCGTCAGCAATCATGCCGGCTAGGAATCGGACGAGTGCCGCCAAATCTATACTAATATTATAAAGAGAAAAAAATGTTAGTTTGTGTGGATGTAGGGGGTAATCTTCGGAAATACTGATCCGATTATAATATTTTTTTTTTATTACATTATAGGCAAGTATTTGATCTCGATCTCACCTGATGGTAAGTAATGATGAGATCTACGATGGAGCATACTTGCCTAGGTAGGAAGGCGGCAGTAGATCGAGACGCTACATTCACTAGGCATATGCAGCGCAGCTGATCTGACCCGCCATCCATGAATGGCAACACCGAACATCAAGCCGGAACACGGCTAGGCCGCTTGGCGACATGGCTTTGTTCAGTGGGTGGTGACTAACCACGGCCGAAGCCTACCACCAGTAGAGTTGTCACCTAGTTGGCACCACCCAGGGTCACGTGTAGGGTATCTCGAGGGTATTTAATTCTCCTACGGACGAAGGTGACTCGACCCCCAACTAAACGAAAGCTACATTTTCGCTGAGTGCTATAGGCTATGGCTCACCAAGGTACCGCGGGCGTAGCTGCGGGTAGAAGCTAGTCAAATATAAACTACACGGGCACATTGCAGCAAGTATAAAAGTTAAACACTTCCGATTGAAACACGTGAATATTCTCTAGCACCTACATTTAAGCACTCAGATAGAACAACATTGGAAATGCGCTCTTTTCAATTTGTTTTAGTGTAACATACATAAATATTGAGTAAATCAGCTGTTGGGCCGGCGCGCCCAATGTGACCCAATTCCATATAGAAATCTATTTATTCTCATGGTGTGTTGATGAGAGACGGGCTCGAGACGGACGAAAGTGGCTCGTGTTACGGTATTTTACAATAATCGCCCGCATTTCATCATTGTTCACCATATTTGTACCAACATACGAACTAATAATTACGAAAAGGCTAGATATAGGTACCCCATTCCTTAGTAGGAATGGGGAATTATAATAGGTATCTACTGATACCTATTATAATTTTCGACCTTTCTATAACCTCATAATTTATTATTCAAAGTGACTTACACAAAGTAAAAGTTTACAAGGAAACGGCTGTGCATATATGCCTCAAGTCTATACCGATAAAATAATAAATTGAACTACCTACATACACGGTGCAATGTCGTCGGGCGAGGAATTGTGTATCAAAGACACGTAAGTATAAACTTTTATTTGGCCACAGAATATACAAATACTGGCCATTATGTATAGGTAACTCCAACACCCGTCACTATGAGCTACATCCCACCCCACTTCGTAGGCGCAGACCGTAGGCGCGGACAACTGCTATCTCTTAGCTTTTACTTGAGTCGCAACCGCACGGATTCATATCCACACTTACGTCATGTGGCGTTTGTACTATTACGAGGTAGTTATACGGCCATCTTTGCATGGAGAGCCCGGCGCCTGCCGGCACTCCTGCACCGTATCGCAGAGGTCGCGTCGCCCTGATCTCATTGGACTAATTGAAAAATGACTTTATGTCTGACCTTCAAGCGTGCCATTCAACGGCTGTGAGACACGACTGTCGAACATCGGCGACACATGGAAGCTCAATAAAACAAATATTCATGCCGAACACGTTTATTACAATTCCATTTAAAATCATGAGTAAAAACAATATAACTTTCATTGATTGATTAATTGAAGATATTAACAGATTGCATAATCACATTTTTCTCAATAAAAAACAAGAAAGCAACCCCCGGGTATTGCCATGCATAAACTAAAACTCGAATTTAAGTATCCATTTGAATTTAACCTAAAATCAAGTTTTATGGAGCAAGGCGAACGACAAAATAATACAATTGATATCATTTGTTGATTGTAACGAATAAAATTCACAAATTGTTGAAGTAAACATTTCATGGTGAAACAATCAAATAAATTAAAATATAAACATGTCAGTGTAACAGGTTGTCTAACTATATAACAAATGTTTTACACTAAAATAATTAAACTATTAAAACTAGATTATTTGACGTCATGCATACTCGCGAGTTGATATCGTAAAAATTAAAAGTCATGCGTTAGAACTGTTTAGTATTTGTTAGTCAATATAATTCAAAACACTGAGAGACGACACATAAACAGTACTGTGAGATAGAAAAGGACACAAAATGCGCGAACACGTGAGGGTCGCGAAGGAAAAAGGAAAAATGTAGGTAAGATTACACGAATTGTTTCAAGTCAAGACTCAATAATTTAAGAAGCATTTTACCTTTTCCTCCGGGATCTTACCATTACAGATGGTAAATACAATAGCTTTGCTAAAGACATCGGGCCGCTGAGCGTCACAAATCAACCTCCTAAGAACAAACGAAAACACAGTGAAGCACTATCACGTCGTACGATTGAGTTGATAACAGACAAGTCCAGTGATAAGTGTTGACTGCATATTTCGCGGTGTTCCAGATTATGATAGGATTATGTTGAAATCTGATTCTACAATATCATTGTAACACTAAGAGCCTAATTTAGTATGGTGGACTGGGCTGAGATAAGTGCTAGACGAGTCCGGAGCGGATGCTTCGCGTTGGACCTGAAACAAGGATTTAATATATCATTTAATATTATAAAGCTTAATACAATCTTAAAAAAGGCATAGAGAAAATCAATGATAAGAAATAACAAATAAAATTAAAAGGGTGGATATTTATTTTTTTCCAAACAATGGCTCTTTGCAAATGTGTTCTTGATATAGAATTGACAATAGCTCCAAACGGTGGTATTTACAAAGACGAGATGGGTAATACCAACAATAATGAAGCCCTTTGCGACCTCTCAGCAAAAGCCAGTGCAAACATCTGCAATGTCGATTTGTAAGAGAAAAAGGACCCCATGCACACACTCAATTAAAATCAAGACACGAAACTGTATAGTCACTGCAGGAGACATCTTCACTCCTCCCCGATACATGAAAACTGGAAAATGATGACGAGTCATAAGCTATTAAATTTAATAATCCATACTCCATTGTTGTGGACGGGAACAAAAACTTTTGCGAAACTGAGAAACGCACTCATATTTTTAAATTGGTTACATTACGCTGTGACGAATCCAGCAATAAATCCAGGAAGGGGTGGCAGGGTGAAGAAAGATTAATATAGACCGAATGAGTCAGCGTTTTAGTCAACTTTTTGAATCAATAACTGCAGGCCGTAAGGAGAGAATGACCAAGGAATATCTTGAACTATTTATTTTTAAGTAACGATACTGGTTGACGTATATTATATTTTATAGCCGTTGCTAACAACTGATATTGACTACCGAGTGATGTAATATTATTTTATGATGTCTAGAAGTATTTATGTTAGCTGATAATATTTTATGTTGTTAGGCTTTATTTCATTGCCACCGTGGAGTCCTATTAAGCACATTTACACGATTTCAGCCGTCAACGTCCACTCGTAATGTTTTTAGGGTTTTTCTTACAATCGTTGGCATCATATTTTTCATATAGAAAATAGACATTCATGCGATTTTCTAACAACAGTTCACCATGACAATAATGCGCGCGCGACCAATTTAACACGAATAAAACAAAAGATTTGTAGAAATATTCCCGCGTAGCAACAGCGAGCTACAAATAGTGAAACGTTATCAATCAGGGTTTCGTCATGGCCTCGATTCCGCCCACGCCCCGCGGTAATCTTGACTATTTACCCCGTTTCTTAATCCTATATCACCTCCAAACTAACATGACCTGTAAGCAACTGAGATGTTTATCGAATGAAGGTTCTTCCTAATTTGCCGTTCCGTCCAATCAATGAAGGTCTCCGTTAGCATGCCGGGAGTAATATACTCGAGGTCTCTGATATTGGTTACGATAGGGAAAATTTTGCCAAGAATATCCCTTTAACTGATTACGGCAACCATTAAATTGGACTATGATTATCATGTCTGCCCTCAATCTTGTAGTTCATTTACAAATTGTAGCTCTTACCAAGATTACAATTTGCTTTCGATTTTATCATTATGTTACCTAATTATATAAGGATTTTCTAGAATGCTGACTTCGCATAACCTTGGGGATGTCGTTTTCTTCGGAACAATTATTGACTTCGTCATCAATTTAAATCATCTTCATAGAAGGCTGACTATATGATTCTATAGACGATGATAAAAACATTATGCATAGTGTATCAGGAACTTGTAATTGGTAGAGTTTCTCTACATCTAAATACGGTTGCCGGAATTTGTTCGATAGTTTATGGTCCACTCATATTAATGTTACAACTAACTGTTACACGGAGTTCACACATATTTTTAATGACAGAGAATTCTGTTTTATGAATGGAGATTCAATTTTTAATTGTATTAATGCACATTACTAGTGAACATTTTTTTTAAGTATTACAAAATTTGAAGTCAGATATAAAAAAAACTGTTATTTCTTTCATTAAAAAGTACCCATCTAAGATATTGCAACGAGCGCGATTAACGCACTGGATTATAAATCTACATCGTAAACAAAAAAAAATGCGCGTGCGCAACGCATTTTGTACGCCGACATAAAATATAATTCCGATCAGCACACACAGTCATTAAGGTTACATTGAATACGGTGTCAACATTACACAACATGAACGGAAAATTTTTGTTGTTTCATGCGAACGTCTACGCTGGAACAGACATCGTTAGCATTGACGTCATTACGCAATCATAGTTTTAATTAATCTATAGAAAGTAACCCGTTGACACATATTCGCGGCTTCGGCTGCGAACAATGGTCACAATTTTATCGTGGCAACAGCGCCACCGGCTGAACAAATGCGCCACAATGCGCCGCGGACACCATTCAGCGATGTTGGTTTGATAGTGACGCAAGAGCCCACATTATAGGGTTGCCATATTCCAGAATAATTGAGAAATCTCCTGTTAATCACGGCAGAGCAGTTATTATACACTTCTCATCAGAAAAATCGAAACACTTCCCTTTTTATGGTTTCTGTCCTAATCTAATACAAAAGAGTTTTCATTCCATGAAAAAAATCTCATGATTGTATAGCTGGCAGTTTGGCCATTACAGTGATAAACGAGAATTCAAAAATAGAATTTCATATGTATATTACATTTCACCTTTGAAAACTAAAAATTTGCGCGTATCTTAAGACTTTTTGTTCTGTGCTCTGTATACTGTGTGTGTACTGTGTGTGTACTCTGACTTTGGCACATCTGAAAATGTTTTTTGTATCATACCACAAAGAAAAGCCTTTTCCAACTATTCAACGAGATTCAGCTCCGTACCATATGTATACGGGAATAAGTGTACTTTTATCAATGGAATAAAATGTATATAACACACAATGAGTCTGATATTATCAATCAAAGATGGAGATAAGAATACAGAAATCAAAAGAGCAATCAAAGGACTTTTAACGGACTCAAAAAAAAAACAATGCAAATCCAAAACTGAATTAGACAGGTGTTCCACAATTATGTTTTCGATTCGCTATTAAATTTTGGAAGATGCAGGTATTAATAAAATGGTTAATAGCTTAATTATTTCGTTTGAGAGATAAACTAATTATGCAAATATTTTTTGATGAGCTTGAACGATTTTTTCAAACGCAGTAATGAGAACATCCTGACGCAGTCCAGTCCCATGACGGAGACGATACGAGGCGGCAAAGTTCAGCTCTTGTTAGGCTTGAGCGTCCTTGTACCGCGCTATCGCCGAGAGGGCATCACCACGTCATATCTCCGAAGATAAACCCAAATATATACAATATTGGCAAAACTGTACGATAAAGGCTAGTCACATATCGTAGCATAACTCGTTTCTTAAAGCAATTCAATGTTTTTATGAAACCTGTTAACTTATGTATAGGTAATAAGTTCAAAATAAAAAAAAATAGTAGTCGTAAAGATTAATATATTAACTTTATGCGCGCTTCTAGCCCTTAAGTCTCATTCCAGAGTTTAGCCATTTTTGAGCAATCCTTAGTCAAAGTTACATACAAACAAATTTTCACATTGTGGCAGTTCACTTCCATTGTCGGGGCTTAGTGTCTTTACTGTAACTTGTTTCTAAAAAGGCAATATTATAATATGTAATAATAATAAATAAATATCGCCAGACGAACACACCAATTATACGGTCCCACAAATATCAAAAACGCTTGTATTATGGGTACCGTACAACGAACCCGGGACCCTCGGCACAGAGAGCAGGATCACTACCAACTGCGCTAACCAGGTCATCGAAAATGTTATTGCCTTCCCAGATTGCTTTTCAGATGAAAAACTAAGTACTTATTCATTATTATCGATTATTGTACATAATAACTATCGAATGGGATGAGTCACATACGTACGTCCTCTACGCCGGCTAGACAATGTGTGTGCAAGATCATTCACTGCAAATATTTGCCAGTGAATATAACGTGGGTATTTTGTAATAGGTATATTGTTGTTGTATTATGTACGCTTCTAGTGCACGCTGTATGATAATAATAAATGAGCAAGTTTATATTATGAAGAATGATATCTAATTTAGACAACCGTAAATCTAGCATGAACATGTTGACATATCGTTCCGTCGGGTTCGATTTACGTTTTACAACTACTAGTTAACGTGAACGTAATGATTGGATTTCATTCTGATGTTTATTGGTGAAGCCAATTCATGTTAAATTGTTATTATTTACGCACAAAGTGTCCGTAACAGCTCTTGGTCCTTTTTTAACAGGAATACGGATAAAAGTTGCAGAATACCTTATAAATTATTCGTAATCATGCAAGGTATTTTTATCAGTGTATGGTAGACTGCACTTATGATTCACAAATGGTTTGTTTTCCAATTAACCACTATGTTTCTTAATAACCTAGTGGTGAGAGGTGTCGCCCACATAACTACCTGAGTATTGGGACTGCTAGTAATGTGATTATCGCACATAACCAGTAATATGTATAAATCTCTATCTTCACCACATCCGATGACCGCAAGCCTAATTCTCACTGGCGTCGTGGGCAGGCTGATAGCAAATCAAACATGGGTTTTAAAACACGGTTTTACTGCAAGCGGAGAGTGGGGACATAGTTCTAAGAGCTTTGGACGACTTTAACGAGATGTAACAAGCGACTGGAAACAATGTATAACATTAATAATATATACCACTTTGTACGTATACATACATATGTACACTATGGTTATTATTAGTAGCATAGTAAGATCGATAAGTGTGCGCACGGAAAAGCTAGCAAAAGACCTTTTATTGTTTCGCAGTCTCCTTTTACGTTTTGATATCTATGCATAAACGCACGCTTCATCGACTTACTTACTTTTGAGAACTGACTAACAGGGGTTACTGACAGACCTTACCAGACCATTTTAATTGCATTTATATTTGACCAAGCCGTATGTCGTACGACAAATACAAAGCGATATACCAAGCACATTTATGTTTTTTTAGCTGAAACATTGCTATAGTTGCAAAATTAGTATTACCGTAAATTTTGCTGGGCTTCATATTCCTATCAATATGCAACTTTTATCTGTGAAACAATTCGGCGAGATTGCCTATTTTTTGTCCGTACCTATGATCCATGTGCCAGCTATACTAATTTAGACAACTTTGCTGTTTTAAATTTTCCCTTTTTCTTTGGTGATTTTTGATTACAGAGTGAAGGCGAAGTCATAAATCGGTATATTTCATCGTTACATAACACACCGGATGTTATCAATGATCACCGCTAGACGCAAATTGTGCAAAATCAAGGATTGCTCAGCGGTTATAGAATCCGAGAGATGAAAAGGCTGTTAATAGTTCAGGGGTTACTATATCCAACAATTCGCCTAGCTTCGGATTACGATAATAACAATAGGAGAAATAATAGTTTTTTTATCTATGTAATAGAGTTTTTCGTATTTTTTTTGTTTTAAATGGCATTTATATTTTTTTTATTAATCACGGGCCCGATGTTACAAGCCGTTGCAGTATTGATTTACCTACATACCTAGATGCTAACTCATTTGCAGTTAATTTTGTGATAAACATACTAGTGGAACGCTCGCACTGAAAACAACAGTCGCAGATTCAAGTCCCATCTCGCATCATTTGGATTTCCGGATTCTATGTTCGAATCTTACAATAATTGCTTAAACAGTGGAGGGAAATATCGTGAGGAAATCTTACCCTTACCGAATCAGAGCGCGGTTGATTATGGCCTGAAGCCCGCTCGTTGAGGGGATGTCCATGCCCAACAGTAGGAGTTAGTATAGGAGACAAATATTAGTAGGCATGAACAATCTTTAAAATTGGCAGATACTCACCTTTGCTGCAAGTGGTGAATGATGGCGTCATCAGGAGTTGGCGGTACCTGTAACCAAGAATAACATAAGTAATTTTAAATATGGTCTAAAAAAGACAGGAATTTTGTGCATTTGATCTTGAGTCCGATATCTAACGAGCATAGTTGCTAATGATAATTATTAACCAGGACACTCCAAAATAGCCGCAATATAAATGTACAATCTTGTACAAAATGTTTAGCCCATTTACAAGGCACTTTAGACGGACGGCAACATGAGGAGGCACGAAATGAATAAATCTTTAATTCGTAGTGAGTCATCTCAAGCGTCATTATAGTCATTACGCTGCTAAAATGTTTTATGTAAATTATACGTCAATATAATCTGTCAATGTGACAAGCGACTGCTCAATTAAGTAGTATTTCCCCCATCCCCGTGCCTCAGACACAACTATGAGAGAACGTAATAAAAAAAAAAATCAATACGACGACGAGGGCACTCTGACCTCAGCCGAGATACACGTACACTTGTACATAAATGCATACAATCTCCCATTCACAGACAACGACGGCGTACGCACACACGCGCGCGATGCACTCCTATGCACCACCACACGCGCGTGTCCTATACTAGTTGCCACGCACACACGAGCACCATACTACGATAGTACTATATTGAGTACTATAAACGGTGCTTCATTTTCCGACCAAACTTGCAGCCTACGTATCCGAGCGCTATCCCCGCCATTCATGCCAAATTCCACTTTATTTTTATTGAGATAAAATGCAAAATCTTGTGACCTATGTTAACTGTATTCTTTATTTTTGCAATACTACTTTTTATAAATTAGTTTCACCTTTACATACAAAGAGTTAAGGTTGATTTTAGCTTGTAAAGTGGGTGTATGATAGGTCGTTAGTATTGCAGTGGGGCTGGTAGTGAGACGTCTGCCGACACAGACTTGTCTATTTATAGATCGCGATTAACTTTAGCGTTGTGCAGTAATGGCTGCAGTTGGGAGGCTCGACAGTTGCAAAGTTGGACCAGAAACTATTGGTTTCAGCCTAAGCGATTGTTTATGTATTGGGTAGAGTTCTCGACGAAGTAGAATACGGGTTATTTTTGTTAGAATAGATTTATAAAAATAAATACATATCGCCAGACGAACACACCAACTACCTATACGATCCCACACTAAGCAACGCTTGTATTATGGGTACCGTACAATGGACTGGGGACGAACCCAGTATAAATTACTTATATAGATATTAAGCATGACTTGGGTACAAACATTCGTGCTCATCACACAAAGTTTGTCCCTACTAGGATTCGAACCTGGGACCCTCGGCATAGAAAGCAGGCTCATTACCAACTGCGCTAATCAGGCCGTCAAATAGTACGTGTAGATTGTTATTGTAGCCTCTTTTATTCAACGGCATTTTTATTTTATTTACTACTGAACTAAGTCTGGGGACTAATTGATTTTTGAATTTATCTCCGCCCCGAATAGCAGTATAACTATTCAAAAATTCACAAGAAAAAGTAAAAAAACTCATACATTTGATTTTGAGGCAGTACCGAGTGCGTCGGGACACTTAAGTCTAATCAAAATTTTATTCAGCGTTTCGACCGTAAAAATGAAAATTAAACAAGCAAACAAACAGATCACATGGATAATGCGATTGTGGATCACTAAACCATTGTTTAGAAGCATACTTTACAACCTTTATATCAACTAAACATACATAAATAAAGCAAATCATGCTAAACAAACGACATATTTATTATTATTCGTTACGAGTTATGAAGTTATTTCTGTAACCACAGATATCCGCGTGCTAGGTACAATTGGCGTAATAATTTTCCTCGTCCTAATACTTATGTTCATTAAACAAGTTACATTATTAGCACAATATAACATAACACAGACGCTCCTAGATAATGATCAAGATTATAACCGCCAAGAGTCAGATAACGTACACAAAGGTGCATACAGTCACGATGCAATCATGAAAAGCGACAGGTATTACTGAGTGTGATGCAAATCAGATGATTTATCCTGGTGATTTTCCCATCAGGTATACATAGGTTTTACTAAGTGCATAGAATTGTAAGATCTCAAACAGAAGGATATATGAACAGGTAGTATACTGCCTGGATTTTCAGATAGTATTTTAGTATCTTAACTCCATAATACTTCCAACCATTCATGCATCAGCCGAAAGACGTCCACTGCCGGACATGGGCCTCCCCCAATGACTTCCACACATCTCGGTTCTCCGCCTCTCGCATCTACCGGCTTACTGCGAAACTTGTGATATCATCTGTCCACCTTAAGGGGGCCCTATCCAAAGCCACTTCAACTCTTTGAGCTATGCCGGTTATTCTAGTTCGTCTACGGATCTCCTAAGTTATTATAATATTTATTTTAATTATCCAAATATCCTTTGATTTTAAAATCATTATTATAACATGTCACGATCACAATTTCGGAACGATCAAAATTATCTAATTTCCACACATTGTCAGTCACAATTATAATAACGGACTCATACTAAATACTATCTAGCGCGAACTTATATCGTTAACATAATAAAGATGATAAGTTCAGGCCGGGAAGTGAACTGCCTGGAAATAGTTCATGTTGGGCCCCATGTGCTATAAATTTACTCGATTGCAAAATATTTTTAAATTTCTTACCAAATTAGTGATTATTGTAAATTTCTAAGACCTACATAACTCCATCAAACTAATAACGTGACGAACTACAATAAATTATGACCAATCAGTCAACTTCATGCTTTAAAGGCTTGCAATCTATTGACCCTTAATTAAAGGTTATCAAAATTGTGCCACACATATTTTTTTTATCTTGTACCGGCTATTCATAATTGGCAAAGTTATTAAACTTACTTTATCTATAAATAGGTCAGTAATAGTTGTTTACACATATCTAGGTTAACAAACAATAAGGTATGATGATGTATCTTCTATATATATGAAACAAAGTCGTGTTGGTTACACCTTTTATAATTCAACAACGGGTGGGTGGATTTTTATGATCATTGATATTTTGGTTTGTCTTCACGCCGAATAGCAGAATAACTATTAAAACATGGTAAAAAAATCACAAAAAATAATAATAAAGAATTTCTTTTTCTCATACCTTTCAGCATAGCTAGACAACAGACAACTAGTATTAAATAAATACAAACGAATGAGTTAACTTTCGAAGGGAAAATACAAACAGCATCCCTTTCCCACCTGATGTCGATTGAGATCTACTCAATGTTCTTTTCGACAGGTATCGTAAAAAAAATAAAAAAATCCCAATCGTAAGTGGAAACGCAAAATGTTTATCGAACCGCGAGTGTAACTGCATACTTAATTTTGAGTATTCGCATGAAGAAATATGATCCAAAAGGCCATCAAAATTATATTGCATCGATTGTCGTATTACTGTGCTGTGATTCGATGCAATAAATTCCTATACTTTAAGGTCTGTGTTCGTTTATATGATAAGAGATATAAGATATTTGTTTCCATTCAATTAGGATTGTAAGTAAGAAACACTGCAGAAAAAACATTGAACAAATGAAATTGAATTACATAGTAATTTTGTACGATGTCAGTCAGAATAACGTTTCTTTAATAAACTTCTAAACCTCATTAAAAGAACAAATAGAACAATACCGAGAATTACGAACGGCAACGATCTTAGAATGTATATTTTTAAATAAAAAAATGTATGGTTCAGTTCCCACGGCCCAACACCCCAATTTGGGACGAGCAAAAGAAACTATTCATTCAACACATGCGTTCCTCTTTGCAACCCTTAATCAACAAACTGTCATCTGCGAGGTGGTCTCGGGTGAAAAGGGCTAAATAAATCCCCTTCTCACAATGTAGGGAGCTAATTAAAACAAAACACTTAACACTTAATCAATTCATACGAATATGCGAAAATAGTAGATTGAACAGCAAGTGCATAAAGTATGTCGTTTAAGTCGAGGATAAATTTGCTGATTTTATGAACGAGTAGACTTCGCTTTTAACTTCGATTGTTCACAACGATTGTGAGGAACGGTGATAAAATTGAAAGTGAAATGTGAAATAATAGAAAACTTCAAAAAAGAGACTAGTAAGACGTCTATGATTAGCCGCTGTATTTTTTTAAATCTTTGTTCATGAAATATTAGGCTCAGGTTGGAGACTACATAATCATAAGTGTTTTCGAGTAGACTTCGCTTTTAACTTCGATTGTTCACAACGATTGTGAGGAACGGTAATAAAATTGAAAGTGAAATAATAGAAAACTTCAAAAAAGAGACTAGTAAGACGTCTATGATTAGCCGCTGTATTTTTTTAAATCTTTGTTCATGAAATATTAGGCTCAGGTTGGAGACTACATAATCATAAGTGTTTTCTGGTTTTTAATTTATATTTGGCTATTAACTTGAAGTAAATGTCTTTTAAGTTTATATATATTAAAGTAAAAAAAAAATCTATCTGTATATGTATGGAGTTTTATTGTGTTTGGCTTCATGAACTAAATGTCTTAGTCTTCGAAGAAGTAAAGACGTTTGGGCTAGAACATGAAATGATGTTTTAGTCCGCTTACATCCAGCATAAACAGGGGCTTTACGAGCATGACAAGTGAAAAAAATATTTAAATCATCAACAACTAAAGCTAATTGTTTGTGAATTGTTTTCCGAATGTTCCTTACGTAGGATGAATGTTATACAAAGTATTTCCAAAGGCAGTGATTTGTGATGGAAGAGCGAAGAGTGTGGGAATCAAAGAATAACTCTGAGAACCGTCACTCGTAGTTTAAGTCTATAATACTCAGCGCCACGTTAGACATACCTACTCATTTGGGAAATCCCGGGCGCTTATTCACCCTCTATCAGTCGTTCTATTAAAAGCTACACACAACAATCACTAGTTCCCTTGCAACACTGTAGAGGTAAACAGTACGTGCTAGGTACATATTTTGTGGCATTTGCACGCACACATAGAAATGCTCGTGCAAAAAGTGACAAGCGTCAATATTTTATCTAGTCTTACGTCACGGGCATGAAGAAAGAGCTCAGCGAGTGAGATTGAGTGAAGGTGAAAGCGAGACAGAGCCGGCGGTACTGGCACCGCGGCAGGATGTAGGTACTATTATATTTTATCGCCATTTACGTACAGTCAAAGCGAAGTTCAGGCATGTCACATCTACTGCTCTTTAATCCTATGGCGCGGGTCACTAACGGGTCTCGAATAAAAAACACATCTCACGACTCCCGAGTGATTGGTGGCTGTGAAAAAAATGTGACAGGGCAGAGCTATGGAGTCGCTCGCGTCTGGTTCCTTACATACGTTCCATTTGGAAATAACATTAATGTAGGGCTGTTTTATTCGTTATGGTAGTAATATATTATAATTTTAAAAAGTAATTACAAAATTATATCAAACAGTCAACAACTTAACGCAGTCTCAATTAAAACGCAATGATAAAAAGTATATGTGCTTGATACTACCTTTTCAAGCGTTTGCTGCGCTAGCAATTGTAGATCCTAGACCACAGAACTCGGGAATTATGGTAGTGAGATTCGTCCAAACCACTGAGACCATTGTTAACCTGATGTCTGTCAATAGATCAAATACTTACTCGTATTTGTTATTGCACTGCAACATTTACATTCATGATTATTTTAAGACTATCGATATGGCAAAAAGTCTATTCGATAACCATGTAAAAACTTACATTCACGTCCGTAGTAACAGGTCAACTACAATGATTCTCATCACGTCCCGCGGGGCCCCAAAACTATTGACTTTAGTAAAAAAAAAAACTCGGAAGCGTCTCGGCTCGTGATTGAATCTTTCGTCTAAGACCGTCAGACAGACAGATAGTGATAGATGTATAGTTACTTAATAGTTTTTATAAGCTCGTATTAGTTTTTTTTATATACTCGATGGTTACTGAAATGTGTTATTGCTTGTTTGAATAACGGAAGGTCAGACGATGGCATCTTGATTTGATGATAAGCAGGTGTTGACAGACCACTTTGTGGAAAATATTCTTAAGTGTACTGCTAAGGTTGGCAGGGAATAGCAGATTGAGGATATCAGTGTTCCTAAAATATTTGTTTTTTTTTTTAATTTTAGTTTATAAAATTCTCTTTAATTCGTTTAAAGCAATCTTTCCACTAACTGATCACTATCGTATTCCATATTAATCTTGTCCAGATCATCAATATCGCGATTATTAATAGTGTTTTTTTTATTAATTCTTAGGATCAATTCGGTATGTTTGTGTAAAAAAAATGGTATAGTCAAAGTTTGGTCTTGTTGCTGGATGGCCTTACACATCACTAACCCATCCAGGATAAATGTAGTAATAATCTTACTATCACATGTCATTAAAAAAAATACAACCGTATTGAGAACCTTCTCCTTTTTGAAGTCGGTCAAAAATAATAACGAATATGCATTTGCATTATAATATGATCAATGTAACTTCGCTCAGATGATAAAAAAAATATTACCATGATAAAATTTAAAAAAAAATACACACCATACTCGAATCCTTTCGAATTATAAGGATAAAGCGGTATATTTCAACATGAATACGAAATACTAACGGATATCCGGTTTTTTAAATCGATCCTGCGATCCCACGCCCACATCGAAGGCAACATTTTTTATTGATAACACAACAGAATAAAGCACCGCATTACGTTTATCAGGGGCGGACATCGCGGGTGACAGATCTTATTCAGTTGAGTTTCATTTATAATTGAGTTAAAAAAACAGATACTGCTACATCTTTACCTGGATTTACGCAAACAGCTTTCGGATCGACTCCCATCCAGACACACCATGGAACCAGCGCCCGACCCGGACACAACGTAAATCAGTTGTGGGGAGAGCATTTAAAGCCGATTGTCAAAACATGCCACAAATCAAAATGGATGGTGACCACACGACAGCGTCGGCAATGGGACTTCCGCTCCAAAAGCAACAAAAGCGCTAATCGCGCCGGCCTAACGAAATCAACCGTATGTTGTGCTGTACCCCATTGTCACGAATATGTCGGCGCGACGTATTAGGCGTGAAAGTATAATCCCTTATTAAGAACACGATCATACAAAGAAAGTTCTTGTTAATTTAAAAGCAATAAAATTCTCGGTGCACGAGTTATCTGAGCTATCGGGCGTTGAAGAAAGCCGATATATCTAAAATGCGCGGAACAGGTTCTGATAACACAGCTCTGTCCGGTAACCAGTGGCCCTTTCGAACTTTCACACGGACCGCACATGTACATCTCGCGCAACGGATGTCGTCGCAATTACGAACGGCTGCGATTATTATTGCGCGGTATTGTGCGGCCAAATTACAGCATCTCGGCTTCCCATCCGGCCTAACGCTGCGCCGTCACAGGCGAGACACGGTCTTATCATAACGCGACAGGATATAAATTCACCAAATAGGAGTTTGGAGATGACGTGGAGTCTGCAGGACGCGGGAACGACTGTCGCGATGGACGGGCTAAGAGACGGACAAATCGCAGGTGAATGAAACTGAATAGTTGTGCCAATCCCACAATAACGTCTCGCAGACATGATACTACATGGACACCTGCGGCGGCATCGTGAAAAGGTAAACTTCTGATTTATGGTCTCGAATGCACTTCGATATGCACCGGAGAAAATCTCCTTTCTATCGTCACAAAAGCACGTACGAACTAGTTTAGCGATCAATGCGCCCACCCGACTGCGAGGACGCGATTTTGTTTTCATATCTGTCGAACAATGCGACGCTATTGAGTATTGAAAAGACGGGCAGTAATGGCGAGTGTATGAATTATTGTTGGGATTTCGAGAATTTGTCTTTGGTCGCTATAATTTGCACAATGAATGTTGATTTAGCGCACCTGCATAGAAGGTTTTTATGGCAAAAATGTCGGATGCATAGCGGAGAGCAATCACCCCTCGCTGCGCGCGTTGGCGTCGCGCGGGGAGCGCGTTCATGAGTCAGAGCCCTCAGTGACCCGGTTCGCACGGACCGACTGCCTGTTAGCTAGGTGTTATATGACGCGGAATTTATCGTGCACTGGTTAAAGTCCATAACGGCGATGAATAAGATCGATTTCATCTCGGAAATGGCAGACTATTGATCTAAATTTGAAACTGATACTAGCAATTAAGTTCAATAGAGCGATGGCCTGGCTGGATGGTTGATGTCCCTTACAATGTAGGTGTTGAGTAGAATTCTATCTGAATTAGAATATCTAACCGACATGTACGACCTAAAATTCTACAATGACAGCGCATAAATCTGATCTAACCTATTTGAACTTCAGAGTAGTGATAACATTGATGGATTGTCATCAGACGCGCAGCACGTGTCTAGGCTTAGCACCATTTAGCTGACTACAATAGACCGGCTCGCGCTATCAGCTGACGGCTAATTAGTCTCGACTCGGCTGACCTGTTCGAGATATTTGCATAAGCGCGTCGCACGTTGATAAATGTTGATAGATTGCTGCTTCACTTCCTGACAATCTTGCCTCTGGTGATTTAGTTGCCACTTCAGCTGAGCGGAGAAAGTAGCGTGGCCATATCTGTCAAGTGCTTAAAAATGCATGTCATTTTATGCTCATTGTAGCGCTACGGCAACATGCCTCACACATGGTTTTCCTAATAATAATCTTTAAAATCGCATGTACGAAACATGTTAACTGTTTTCTGGTTCTCTGGTGTGTTTCCCCTATCCACCCAATTTTGTGGTAATAAAAAAAAGCTAGTACATAACTACTCAAACATTACTACTATATACTTAAAGACTTTTGCGGCATGTGAACTGCTCGTAGGCATAGCACCGCAGCCGCCGTCCAGTCGGGCCGGTAGAGCAGATGCCACGCCGTGACCTTGCGCCGCCGGCACACATGCGATGCCCCGCCATCGCCCATATACCACCCTGGTGTGTTTGTTGGGGTAGGTTGGTTCGACTATTGATAATCTGAAGATACTTTCTAAATCACTTTCTCTTAAATTTCATGCAAATTAATCGGCGCAAGATTTTATAAAGACTGTACATAGTTCTGATTTAAAAAAAAAAACGATTTTGATGTGTTCAATCAGTCATTACTGAACACACATCTCTATATAGAGTATCATAACATCCTTTCTAGCTTTAAGCAGTTGATTCCCAGTCTATCAAATTTCTTTCTAGCAAAACTACTACGAATTATTCAATCTCAAGTATCAAAACATACTGATTGGCGCGCCCCAATCGTGATAAACAAAACGCCATGGGTTTTTCTAATTCGCACGAATGACTAATGTAAGCTCTGATATTCGACACACAACGCGTAGGCGTCTCATGCCAGGCAGTTTTTCCCTTAAACTTACAATGTGAATCGTTACCGTCTTCGAATTAAGGATTTACCTGGATGTGTGAATCATTCATTCAAACAAGCCTTTAGGGTAGGCTATGTCTATGTACCACATGCCAGCGACGTATACTTAACCGTAATACCAAATGATCAAGGCACGATGAGTGATATTCTCTAACTCGTATCGAACTCATCATAAACTATAAAGTCCACAAACTCAATAAATATGCAACTTCTTTTGAATTCCATGTATTTTCTTGAAAAGATTATTTTTTTTTAAATGAAAAACGCCCTTACGCATATCAAAATTGGGATGGAGGATTGTATAGAAGAAACGGGCAACAGCTATTTCATATATGACAAGATGTATATAATCTGTTTGTTTGTCGTTTTTACACGTTCATTATTTCGTTATTTGTTAAAGGCGGACGCTACATCATCACATTCCGCTAAGCAATGTCTGGGCGTGGAGACAGTGGTCTATAATAAAAAAGGTTGTTCAACAACAACGCTCACTGATAAATTGGTCCATAATAAACATATTAAATTACTATGCTACTTTATAGGACTACTGTTGAGAGCGACGCTGTAGGCCTTGTGGACCGCACAACGCGACGCATTACAATTAATAATTGAGTACATAATAAATGCAGCATCCCTTTCGGTCGCTTCAAACTTAGGGCTCTAGTTTTTGTAGTCCCCAACGAGTCATCTTGAAACGTAATGGACCATAGTTATTTCCACGCAATATAACAATTTGTTGTAATAAAACCAAGTAAAAAGAATCTATCATCAGGCGTCGCGTCATTACTCCGTAAACATCAGTAGTCAGTACTTACGCGACGAAAACCAAAAGTTCTATGATGACTTTTTAATTTATTTGGGATGGGTAGAGAGGGCACCGTAATAACGAAACTGGTGTGAAGAAAGCGGATGACGCTCGTCTAGTCCCAGCACAAAAACTATCGCAGGAGCAAGCAACACAGGGGAAAAAACTATTTTTTTATCGATATGTAAGTTAATTTTGTTACTCTGACGATCAGCTTTGGCTTCCTCGAAAATAGGGCTGTACATACATTTTCAAACTTGCATTATGAATCACAAGGCAAATATGTTAACATAATATTTGTATTGTTTTCAAAAAAAAATGAAGTCATTTCATTTTGTAAAGTCAACCCAGTATATTGTGTGATTTTATAAATGTATGAAATACTGCCATACGATTTTTATATGTCTATCTTATATTTCCCATACGAACGGTAAAACTTTAAAAAATCTGTTCTCATGGGTCGGTTATCACGAGAGTCGACATTCGACATTCTCTATCGATAACCCTGCCGCTTCCGCGAAGGGCGGCTCGCGATAGCCGGCGATAACAATGTAAATAGATAGCAGCATTCGATGAATGGGCCGCACGGAATACACATCTGAAAGGATGTCAACTTCATAAATAATGTATTTTTTGTGCGGTACCGTGTGCGGCAGGATGTTATTTTTGTTAATATATCGGTAGCGTTTTTGTGCGCTAGGAGATTGAAAATTGAAATCTGTTTATGAACGTTCAATCTTATTTTGCTTGAATGAGAGAACTGTTCTCTGGGTGTTACGAATTACACTAAATTATACGAAAACATAACTCCAAGATATGGAACAATTACCGAATCCCCACCCATACAAAACCAATTATATATAAGCCATAAAAGGGCAAATAGTATTGCATGATTTTTGTGAAATGTTGTGACAATAATGATGGCACTACCATTATTGTTTTAGCTGACTTAGGACCATGTAACTTCAACCTTAATCAAAAAACAAAACCAACATAAAACGTGTAAAGTACGCAATATCATGTAGGTAGCGTCAATCAGATGACACCATTTTAAACACCAACTTGTACCAACAAAATTAGAACCGGATTAGGCGACCTATAAACCTACGGTTTCGGCCTGTGGCGTATCGACCCGGCTTAAGCTACCCACACCAGCCGCTTAACGTTGATTGACAACATGCAATTGAGATAAAGATGGGCTATAAAACTGGGCATCAAATGGAGCCCTTAGACACCCACCTGGTCAATGACAATGCAATGAGGTAATCAACGAAATATTTCCAAGAACACGCCATGAGGAGCAAGAACAAATAAAATATTTTGAGCAAAGAGGCAAATTTAGGACTCGATGTTGTTTTACCGTATATGGTGATATTAACGTGCGCAAAATAAAGTCCAGATTTGTACCTATTTTTTCACTGCATTCTTGTACATAATATTAGTGGTAATCGTACATACAAAGAACAGACTCCGATCTCTTAAATAGTTCTGTTATTAACCGTCCGCGTGATGTTTTTAATAAATCAAAGGAATTTAAATAATTTAATTGCTATTGATTTATTATATTTACGTGAATTGAGTACTTTAAATGTCTTAAAAATTATGATAGTGTATACATAGCACTAGATTGATCCGGAACCCGGAACTTTTCCAATTAATCCTAACGCAAAATAAATAAAGCATTATTTACAGAATAACATGCAATATTTGAATTATCGTTGCAAGGAATTCTATAAACAAATTTTGAATGATTTTCAATATTTTTTTCAAACATAAGAAATGTGCTTTTTCGAAATTTCTTATCCATGGCGGCGCTAATGTAAAGCTTTAGTATGTATGTCGCCTAGTATTATCAGTCACACATGGATATTGACGTTAAAATAAAGCATCAACCATAAGATGTTTCTGGAGAATAAAAAAAATCAATTTTCCATACCAACAATATTATGAGTCAACCCTGCAACAGTTGATGCTCGATACACTAAGTTCAAGCAGCCATCGATGGTTCGACAACCGTTATTTAATCGACAACATAAAGTTGTCGCCGACGATCTCACGTCGGTAGCCTTATAGCGAAAATAAAATACAATTTTTAAGCAAACAAAAACCAAGCAAATTCTCGGAAAAGTAATAAAGTTACCAACAGGAAAGGTATATCGAAATGAGCTTGATACTCATTTGTGACCGTGTAGGAATGTGAATGAAAAACTTATAGTGTATCTATCTGAGATCGAAGCAAAAACAAGAAATTTTGGCGCAGGTTTTTCAATGTCTACGTGTTTCACACAGGCGCACAGCGTCTGGTATTGGGAAATAGAATCCGGCGACGCGCTCCGACACAAAGCATAAAGTAAATGCGTAAATAGCCTGTGGTTTGAGAAATTATTTTACTTCTGTCAGTAATTTAAACAATATCCAGAATAAGCAAGAATATTTAAGTGCAGAGCCTTCCTTCCGTCCATATCCTTAAATAATTATTTTGAGGTAAAACATTAAACATTGCGCTTTGGTAAACCACGCACATAAATTGATGTGATTATTTTTATTTAATCGTCGATAACTACTTAATCATTTATCTATTTAAAGAACTATATTCAGAGCCAAAGCTTTAAGCTTTTTAAATTATTCACACAATAATAGTTGTTTAAGAATACAAATAGGCTGAACATAATTGAAATGATTACTCACCGAGTTGTTGTAAAGTGATTGCAGTCACCATCATCTGGAAACAAAAATAAACTTGATTTTAGAAACGCCAACAGCATGAGAGGGATAGCGTACGAGGTTTAGGATTACGTATGGAAAGAGGAAAAACGACGGAATATGTGCGAAACACGAATATGCTGCATATTCTTTTTAAATAACTTGATATTATTCCGTATAATTTGGTGCCATAGGTATTCCGATACGTTCAGATATCAGCTATATCTATTTGTCCAGCGGTGTTATTTATAAATACTTAGAAAATAATACCAATGGCTAGACAAATAGTAGCTATGCTGTTTGACAACCTAATGAGCTCAGATGGTAGTAACCATGTCTTCTGCGCCGGGGTACCCGGGTTCGAATCCTGGTAGGGACCAAACTTTTTGTGATGAGCAAATATATTTTCACGTTGTGCTGATTTCACACAATCATTTTATAAAGTTTCAAGCGTAATGGCGGGCTCCGAGATGTGAATCCTCGACTCGTTCATGACGATATTTAGATCCACCGTGGGCACAGTTCACCGCGTTGCTACCGTAGCGTATCAATATAATAAGCTGTTTGCCCAAAACCAAATGCTAGTCACCATCGGATGCCATATAAAATTAGCTTTGAAGCTGGAAGAAATCCCTAATCTGCTCATACTTCATTAGTAAAAGTGTGCGGACACACTGATTTAGATTCATTCATAGAACTCTATTTGGTGTTAAGAAAATTCTAAGAGCTCGCGTTATTTTTTGTATAATAATTAGTTTGTAAAATACTATACTATAAACCCATCCTCTTCACACGGATTAGGACGACCAAAAAATTGCTCTAAAGTTCAAGCGATGAGACTTAAAATGGCATGATGAATGAAAATGAAGACGCGGGCGAATCAAGGTAATAATTAAATATGCTATCTACGCCGCGGAGCCGGTAACAACAATCATAGAAATATCCGTACTAATGAAACTCGAAGCTAAATTATTGCAACGCCCATAAAACATAATCGTAAAGCGAAACGCCATCAACGCTGGACGATTCTCACGCTGAACACCAAATAGACTTTATGTACAAGCAATTAAGAAGTATGCAATATAAAAATGATAGCCAGACGTCCCACGATCCTTTTATCGATGTAGCATACGATAAATTAGGCAACTGCCAAAAGAATATAAAAAAAGATGAGAGAGATCATTGCTCCTTGGTACCCCTAATCAATAATGCATATATACATACGTTGCATATATTATCGTGTCCGTATACGGGTGGGGTGATAATAAAAACACGGTTTGTGTATTCAGATATGTGCTTAGTAAGTTAAACTAAGAATGTGTATAGATATTAAATCACTTGTGATAACTAATGTACGTAACATTAGTGAATTATATTATGCACTTCAAATGCAGGATTAGTACAGGTTTTGACAACACAATTACCGATCAGGTGATCGAACGATTTTATCAATACTTTCACACCACACAGCGACGCCCCGCGAGGAAACATGCACCTTTACTTCTAATGGTAGTAGGGATTAATATATCACTTAGTCTAAACAAACATATACTAGGGGACCATGTTATGGTCATAGCCGTCACCACCCCGTACTTATCATTGGGTTACGGTTTGATGTAAAAATATAACATAGCAATTTTCCAAAAAGACACCTCGTGCACGACCACCAGACCAGCAACGAGTAGAATAATTACTTACAGTCCAGAAGTTGATAATAAATATTTTTTAATTGACTTAAGTTATGGGTTTCTTGGCGCGTACACGTGATGGTCAATTATCTATGTATTCGTGGAACACTGTGAATCCTAGCTTACAGGAGTCAGGAAACACAGATGCGGGAGTGTGAAATGGATTTATATCCTTCATATAAGGTCTAAGTATGAGGCAAAGCATTTTTAAGAATATTGAGATCATCGTCCAAAAATAGCTTCATTGATCATATATTCAAAAAAATCCTGATATCACCCAAGCTTATCAGCGTGTAAAAACAACTCAATTATTGGTATCAATTGTGATCAACGAGACAAATGGGGATAAACACTGAGTCACACATGTGTGCGGTGGCTTAATGAATGGCGGATGACTCAGTCAGAGTGCCAAACCGCCGCAAATATTAATATTGTTTCATGGAAAACCAATCATACAGGATAACGCGATGTAAATACTTCAGATTAGTAAGCTATGGTTGACTACTGCAGACACTGCCTACAGCCTAACCATATTGCGGCTAAGCCGCGCAGGTCATATATTCATATTATGTTAATTTGGGCACGTCAAATATATTGCAAAAGCATATCGATTTGATTGGCAACACAATCAAAACACATATTTATTTTGTATTTTTGTTTCTTTATGCTGACGCTCAATTTCTCTACTTACCTTACCTATATGGACAGTAAAAACAATAGTATTCAATAAAATAGTCTTCAAAAATAATATTTCGACGAATCGGTATACTTAGTTATTGGACGGCCTGATTAGCGCAGTTGGTAGTGACACTGCTTTCTGTGCCAAGGGTCGCGAGTTCAAATCCTGGTGGAGACAATCTTTGTGTGATGAGCACGAATGTTTGTACCCGAGTCATAGATGTTTAATGTCTATATAAGTATTATACATCGAGTTCGCCCACAGTCCATTCTACGTTACCTATAATACAAGCGTTACTTAATGTGGGACCGTATAGTTGATAATGTTTGTCTGGTGATATTTATTACTTATTATATAAATTCATGTGAAGCATCAGAGTGCCTATGAATCTTCAAAAAGTAAGAGAATTATATAAGATTCTATCACCGACCTTATAGAGTGCCTATCCTAAGGAGAATCCGAATATAATACTATCCAAAGTTCCATACGTATATAACCTTTGTACACCTATTGACGTGTAAAATCTCTCGGTTTCCACTCGCGCCTCGCGTGCTATTATTAATAACTAGCTGTTGCCCGCGACTTCGTTCGCGTCTTAACATTGATATATTTTTTTTATTTATGAACTGATTGAAATAAAACAAACACAAAATGTTATGTGAAGCTTACCACAATACATTAGTGAAAACCGCACCCAAATTGGTTAAGCTGAGGTTAGCGCGCACTAACAAAAATTAAGCAATCATTGTTTTGGGTTCTATTGCGTTGTTGGCCCCCAATAATAGTTATTCCCATATATCTTCCATTTACAGACATCGATCAGTTACATTTATGACATGTATAGATTAGATTTTCGATTCGGAAACATACGATAACCACATACATCACACAATTACGAGCCAAATAATTCGTGACAGAACTACGTAACGCCTTCTGATTCAATTTAGGATGTCTACGGGTCGTTGGCACAGTTTTGGTAAACCGATTTGAACCTGTGACCCTCGCTTCCGCAGCCCATCATTTGGTGTACCGAGTACATGTTACCAGTGATCTTTGAACCCTTAGTCATAGATATTAAGGCGGCGGCGGCGCGCACAGATGTTGAGCGCGTTGTTCACGTAAAGGAAGTAGGCAAAGAATCAAAAGAGCGGCATGATTGTGATTCGCATCAATGATCAGTTGGACTGTAGTCAGGAATGATGATGTTATCTCAATATTATATCAGCAGGTCATTAAAATTGTATGAATATATTCGTCGTTGCGTTATCAACACAAGAATTCTTCGTTTTTATATACGTACACTACGTAAAGTATCGTGGGATTTACTTCGATGCAAATCAACGGACTTAATAGTCCTTCGAAAACTGGCTACGATATCTCTAGACATGCACGATTCCTTATGAAATTAGTGTGTAGCATATTGATTTCTTATATTTACGCGAATACTACACATTGAAATGAAACTAATTTTAAGGACTATATCGCGTCGGGAACGAAAAATCAAAATAAAAAACGCGATAAAATCCTTAAAATTAGTTTAATTTCAATTAGTGTGTAGCGTTAGAATGTGCCATTTAATTGTTAAAAATGAGATTCACAAACTCGAAAATGTGTTAGGTGCGCGTGATCGACGACGCACGGCCGGATCGACGCCTTGTTAGGCAAACGCCCCCTAGTTTTTAAAGCGAGCTTTCGATCAACTCGGCCATGCTGCTGCTCAATGCTGATATTCTAAGAATGCCTTAAAAGGCTTTGAGTCATGAACCATCTACTATATTTAGAGGACCATATTGAGGAGCCCCATAAAAACTTGATGTTCGCGTAGGTCTCGCGGTGACCTTGGCTGGTTTCCGAATTGGTGTGAATCACATGCCCACTGGCGCCGCTTGGAGACTAATTGATCACCAAAATATGCGAATATATATGTTTAAGTATACATTTGGTGTACAGTCATTACCTAAATTATTAATATACATCGGCATACAACTGTTTGTTATTTAACCGGACAAAGTTTCTGCAGAATATACTGTAACTATAGTATTAATGTAGCGTCTTTAACGTGTATAGCGTTCCTCAAACGTTAAGCACGGAAGTACCTCTTAGATCCTAATCCAGGGGTTAAAACAGTTTCGTTTGGAATTCATGAGAATACAGTAAAAAAAGGTGTGAAAGATGTTATAACACAGTGTCCGCTGTACTTTTTAAATTAGAGCACGTCCATCCATTTATCTTTTTTGGGATCTGGTGCTGCCGAGATTTCGAGACCACGAAGAGGGTTACAAAAATCGATTTGATTCGGATGCCACGGCCTGCCGTGCTCGGGTAGTAAATAAACAACGTCGCAGTCTCCCACCGGGGGCGCCACGGTGACGCGTTCCTACAAAAAATGTACAAACAAGCGGACAAACGAATTTGTTATGTATTTGACATAATTAAGACTTAACATAATTACGATTGGTTCCGCGTAGTACGCGTGCCATGTAGTCGTAATACATTACCACATTATTTATAAAACTACTTTTATATAGATAAAGTGTACAACTATTGATACCCCCCTACATTTTGAAGTCGGTTAAAAAGTGGAGTGAGTAACTGAAATAAAAATGAACGTAATTTATGGTAATCTGATATTGGCGTAGTGAATTGAAAAGCGCCATAATATAGTGTATGCATTTTATTTTATTAACGCGTTTATAAAGTAAGAGTATTTTCAAAACATTGAATATCCTATATCCTATCTATCATCAATAATTGGAATCATCTTACGAATACGGTTCTACAATGTTCATTCTACAATAATACTCGTGCTATATTATGTACCCACTTATGTTATTCAACGAATAGCTCCAGGCCGATCAAATATTGGAGCATCATGCCGAGTTATATTTCGCGGCACAACTCAACATAAATAACAAATTGTAATTCACGAATATCAGTCTACAAGGGAGTGTATCCGATGCCAAGAAGTGTTCAGACGCTGTCACAACTATACGCCATGTCATGCTTACACGCTTTAGTCATCAATCTATGCGTCTGGGAGGCTGGTTACGCAAACCGCGCAAAAACCGAAGTGCAACGACCGGTGGGCTGCCCTTGAACCTATACAGACCACGCTTGGACAGACTGACACCACGACAATATTTAACATTCAAGACGTGAACTACTTCTAGAGAGGAGAGGAAACGCCACGGCCGCTCCCGCGCCGGCGCAGCGCGAGCGCTAGCCGCGGAATGCATTATTATTAGACGGAATGAAGTCGTAGTGTCCACGTTGTTATTAATGTTCGTTGTGAGTGACTCGAGAGCGAGATTTACGAGCTACGTCGAATACACTGCGCATCGATGTTGTAAATATGAAATAAATTACTCAAGTTTGCACACAGGAAGCGCAATGCATGACGAAACATTTAGCTACATCAAATTGCTGAAGTTGAAATGTCATATTTATGTTAGAAATGCGTGCATCCCATGCTGATTCAAAGAAGAGTTATTCCGGTATGATACACCAAACTAAAATCTTGACAAATTGAAAAAAAAATATCATTCCTTTCTAAATCATTAGACATTTTGAATTGCCGTCGTCGGATCCTTTGGCTCACGGTATCGAACTAATTAGAAGAAGGTTTAACCAACAACATAAAATAACCGTAACTTCCATGTTTTGGCATCTATTTGATACTGCGCAGGCGAGCAAGAGATCTATAACGCTATAAACAGTATACTGTACTATTTACATCAGCTGGAATGGATAATTCGCTGTGACATGGCCGACCTTGAACTGAAAATGATGGAGTTGGCAACGCACCCGAGACGCGATAAAGGAACGCTTACAAAAAAATCGCTTTTCATGGCTCTACTTCTAAATGCGATGGATTTGCGACCGGAACGAGTTAATGGCGTTTGTTATTATGTAATTTTTCTCTGAATACAAAAGGCTCACATTTTATAACTTTCGTTGTATATGAAGTAAGTTTATGAAAACACATTATTCCAGACTAGCTTCTGCCAGCGGTTCCGCCAACGGTACCCAGATGATACATAGTCTATAGCACTCAGAGATAATGTAGCTTCATATTAGATAAATAATGTTTAGTTTCGGATAAGCAGCTCCGAAGATTACCTCCTACATGCAAACTTACAAACTTTATCTCAGTATAACGTCTCGTTTTTCAATAACGCTTGTTGCAACGCTTATTGCCTTTCGAAAGACGTGTGAAGTTCGTCAACCCGGTGCCCGGTATAATGGGAATAAGCTCGGGCCCTATCACCTTGGAAACAAATGCCATTAGGGACGATGTACCTCTACCTACCCCTTCAGAGAACACAGGCGTGATGATCTATTGTTATCCCTTACTACGTAGCTACTTATCATTTAATGCTCGATGATAGAACGGTGTAAGGACAGTGATTACTTAACAAACACCTACTATATCGTGCTTGTATAGCCCAATCGGCATGAGACCAGCGTGGGAGATAAGACCGAAACCTTTTTACATCGCGGCGAGATCAATAACCCGGTAGTAGGTTTGATGATGACAGGCACTTCAATAGACGTAAGTACCTACTTACACGTGCGTTATAGATACGATATAAAAATAATATAATGCAGAAGATCCAAGGAAAGTGTCTTTTAATAATTGTTAGTACATTTCAAATTGAGTCTCGACCACAGTTGCTACGGATCCCAGCTAATAATGTTCCATAGAGCCGGACATCACTGTTTGTCACACCTCGTCATGATGTCGCTGAACCTCGCAATTTTCATAGTTACGTACATAGCGCGTTACATATTATTTTTGGCAATAAACCCGCCATTCGTGTTAAGTGTACTAAAATAATTATTATATTTAGACACGTTCTGTGTAAAACAACATCTCAACTATATTAGTTTTCCAAGAATGTTGGCTAATCATTTGTAGGAGATTGAAAGAAACGTCTGAAGAAGTATTTGCGGGGACAAATTTGAACAGTAATTGGACGTTTTGTGCGATGTAATACACAACGCTGCTCATTATGATAAACACGATAGTGTGTATTCCGCTGTTTGTAACTCAATTATGTCGGACCTACGTAGTTTCTTTTTTTGCCAGAACATAAATCGCCAATGGCCATCATTTACGGAAAGGACACCACGAGTGTAGCGTAGATATATAAAAAAAGGCGCAGACACAATTCCGTCCAATCAATTTTCTAAGAATATCTTACAGATGTTTATCCGAGCGTGCCTCTCCGTGATATTATCTAAATAGCAATCTTGATGAGTGAGCACACGAGTCCGAGATAACAAAAGGAGAAAAGGTTTACGACAAATTCATCACCAAAAAGATGAAGAATTTGATCATTTGTCGCGCGACAAAATCCCGGGTGTATTTCGTATGATATGATGAAAGCTATCATTATTCAAAAAGAACGAACGCAAGGAAGACAGCGTCGCCGGGGGACGACCTGCCTTGAACCGCGGAGGATCGATTGAGTGCCATAACAAACGTATTTATAATACTTACGTATCGACCGACAGCGCGAGCGGAGGCACTAACATTTTTCATTACCAAGGCCGCGGTGAAAATAGATTGATGAGTTTCTTCAAACAATATTTAACTGGTAGTGTGATGATGTATTCTATTTCATACCAGATATGAAAAGGGGAACAAAAATAAAGGATCTAACCACAACTCTGGTCATTGCCGCTTCGCTGCTGCTGATGTGTCCTTACGATGTCCTTACTGATGTGTCTTAAGACCCTAGAGTATGTTAAAATACGAGATATGTTTCCTTTTCGCGAAAAGCTGCACGCCATAAGACACAACCAGATATACTGCCAGTCTTACACACAGATCATATCTCCAGGGGTTTTCTATGGCGCGTATGTGGATCAATAAAGATATAATGGCATCATCATGTGCCACAGAGATCGCTATCGGGTCGCGCGCGACAATGTAGCGACAGCATAGCGAAATTGCTATTGCCGAGTGCACAACTCAGAATTAGTACCTACCTGTGCTCTTCGGTACACAGTGCAATGATAATTACGAACATGAATTACGTGGTGAGATTTTGAGGAATAATTGAAAATGGCATAGGAAACAATGTTGCCCAAGAATGGAATGTATGAAAACTTTGAGAGGAGACCAACTCAGATTAAAGCAGTGCGATAATCGGTCCCGTAAAAGGTCTTCAAAGTCAGTTGGAGCGGCCATCTTGACATTTACACATATGCGATGAGATAAGACTTTTGCCTTTGTACTTAGAAAATCCAAGTACGACGACGATGATCAAAAAGTAAGACAATCCTCAATCTATGATTGGCTCGCCGCGCTTCCAACCATTGGCCTAACGATGCAGACATATAAACAAATGATCATTAAAACAAACTTACCAGGATCATTTACTTTTCAATAAAAAATAGGGACAACTAAGACCCAAGAAAGCGGTCCCTTTATTCAAAGGACACTTTACGCATTGTGCGATAAATACAGCATAAATCTCCTATCTAGTCATATTTCACAAAAGTCGCAACTCAAAACGATAAGCATCTATATAAAACACGAATATTTCTCAGAAATCCGTGGGACAAACAGGGTCTCGGTCAGCCATGTGACCTTCACAGGACGACGCGACGGACGTCGGGTTGACCTTGACCGCGTGTGTCAGTCCACCCACGTACATTGCGCACGCCATAATCCACTCATTATGGTGAGCCAAATGTACTGTCCCACAAACTTGTATTTGCTGTTTGCGAATGTGCGTCACTTCTAACTCGAACTACCTACATAGTTTTGGAATTCGATTTCCCAAGCGACAAATTATGTTTGTTTGAACTTGGTGGTGGTGGAACTGTGAACTTTATGTGTAGGAAGTTAAGGATATCAGTATAGATCAGATGTGTGTTGTATGGTTGAGGACGGAAGCCAACTTCCTAGCGTAATAGTGAAGTGTTTGATATGTCGGAAGTTATGACTAACACTCCACAGACCTATGTATGGTCAGTCGGGCTGGATGTTACGACCTCTTTGTATCAGCGATATGCATGGGAAGCGTGTATAATTTTGATCGTGGCCTGCGGACTTTTGCGTACTATTACATAATGTAAAGAGGAAATGTTAAAAAGGAGGACTTGTCGACATCACCAGGTACGGACAGGACGTACCAGGATGTACAAATTAGCATTTCGTTAGTGTCGTATAGTGAAAGCCTATTAACGGATGATGAGCATATGCATGGAGCTTTACGTTCTTGCAATTTCAAGTACCATTTTATAAGATAGGTATAAAATGGCAGAAATATTGCCGGCGTGAAGTGTATCAGGCTGGAGAAAAGCTGCAGAGAAACACAATATTCATTTCAAACCCACAAACTGTAAATATAAAGATGTCCATAATTATCGTACATTCTCCTTTCTTAATGGACCCTCGGACAACCGGATGTAGGAGCCAAACACAGCGACATCTGAGCCGACCGCCCGCCGTGATTTTGCATTTACTCCGTTATCTTAGGGTTGTCACCACCGAAATGATTTATTGCTCGCTAAGCCGCGTTGACATTGGAGCGTCCAAGGATGAGAATTTTTGGCTACGAGGGAAGTTTTATAGGTACTACCTACTGTTATACATTTTGTGGTGTAGAAAACAACGCAGCGTGCTTATGCTTAGGAGGTAGTGTCCGATACGAATTCCGAATTGAAGTTTATTAAGCACTTCATATTGCACATACAGACAGACTACTATTCAAGTGTTAATTGTAGTCTGCGAAATACCAATTTTTACTCCTATGTAGTGAAATAGGCGAAAAAAAAATAAAATCTTTATTAAAGATCTTGAGGTTCGATTAAATAATAACAAAGTCGAATACGTCTTTCTTGACCGCCAGGATACCTATATCCTGGCGGTCAAGAAAGACGTATCTCCTAAGATACGAATACATTGATTATTGGTACTAATACACACACCTTTAGGTCTGAAGGCTTTAAGTTTGGAACAGCTTCGCCGTGTCAACGCAGCCTTACCCCTCACTTCTCGTTAGTAACAGCCTCGGATTCAGCGCGGGGCGAGAACAAAAGGACGCCACGCAGGAATGCGGCAGGGAATTAATCATTGATTTAACGATTTTGACGCAACGCCTGTGTCATTCTTCTTAGTTCAGCGTTGGGTACTGCTCGTGACGTGCCTGCATGACGAGGAAACACAATTATTTCTACATTATATGTATATATGGCTCCTAGATTTATGATAGTTGTTTTTTTTTTTAAGATAGCGTATCGTAGATGCCTTTATACTGCAATGCAATAAGCTATACCAATGCCCACGCTAGGCCACTGCTAGGCCACGAAATGACGCCAATGTATTGGGAGAGGCCTCGAAGTAACTATTACACTGGGCCCGTGCTGATTGGGGGCTCGCACCTTCGGTAATTTGTATTTCATATGCGAATCCCAATTTTAATAAGGAATATGGTATAAATAAATGGTGAACGCAAGGGAAACCTTATGAGTATGCCTGTATTTCAAAAAGCAAATGATAAACGTTCGGAATATAAGTAAAGTTATTTTAACAATCACTAATAACACAGACTATTAAACTATAGTTAACGTAGCTATGACTTCGTTAAATTTTTTAAGTCCGATGGCCAATCAGACCCGCCTTATCTCTTTAAAGGTACAAAAAACATATAACCGGTACGATAGTTCCATCAAAATGCAAACATCAGGCACATAGCCACATATCAAACTGTTATACTTAACATGTGTAAGTTATTGAATCAAGCCGACGAGCGTGTCAACCCTGGCTGATGTGAAGCTCTTATTTCTTATTGTCCGCCCGATATCTATCGAATCAATCGTGGAAAGGTCAATGCCGCCTCTGTGATAGCTTCAAGTTTGCACGTGTCCGAGTTTTTGCACTAAATCCCATATCAATCAAAATCTTTTTATAGTAATATCGCTTTGCATTCACTCAGACAAACGTAGACGCTTCCGAAACCGTTGACATTCAAAATACCCCGTCCAGAATAACCAATCTGTCTGCATTTTTTACTGTTCCAACGAGCAATTCAGAGTGGGTATTTGATAGCGCTTTTTTGCAAAAGCGGACGCCTAGGAATCCAAACAACTTGTACTTTTTCTATTTTAAATATCGGCAAATTTGTATTCATAAAATTGTATTTTCAAATTCGACGGTTACAATAGCCACAATGAATGAACTCAAGACAACCTTCAAATACAATGAAAACATCGATCATCACTTACCATCAGGTGAGATCGAGATCAAATACTTGCCTATAATGTAATAAAAAAAAAATAAAAAAACAATTAATGCGGAGATTCTA
The DNA here is from genome assembly GCA_905404115.1 of Pheosia gnoma. Taxonomy (NCBI): domain Eukaryota; kingdom Metazoa; phylum Arthropoda; class Insecta; order Lepidoptera; family Notodontidae; genus Pheosia; species Pheosia gnoma. The sequence continues at coordinate 8,498,204 of FR989905.1, forward strand.
TTTAATCCACCCATAATGATCGCATCGCAAACTCTGGGAGTTTGATTGTATATTCATTAATGTGACGCAGAGTTTTCCAAGAACTGCTAAGTGTACAGTGAAACAAAAAACGTATTACAACAAGACAATAATAAAATAGCACATAAAGATAAGCGAGCAGCAGTTCAAGAAACGGAAGCAATAAAATAAAAAAAATCATAACCGCATAAAAACCTACATTTAAACATAACACTGGAGTGAATCGTAAAACACCGTCTCAATATCGGTGTGAGTTAGTAATTCGAGTAAAGTAAAAGAAAATGAAGCCCAGCTCGACTCTAGGCGAGCGCCCGTAGGACGATCGAGGAAATAATAAAGGTAAATTTCACCATTTTACACGGTAAAATAACAAAGACTAATTTGTAATTGAAAACCTTTGAGCAATTTCATTATAAGCTTGTCTGATTTTGCAAATTTGCATATTATTTTTTAATTAATTTTTAAGTACAATCATTATACCTGTAGGAAGGAAGATTTATAAGTGTTCTGAACTCAAAGTCATCGCCACACGCGAGACACGTGTATGTTAAAAGAAAATAATAACATCAGTACCGAGCTTTTAGTGGAATTAGAATTTGCAATTAACAAACTGCCAACAAAAACTACGATCATTTTCGTAACGCCAAAGGTTTTAACATAGCATTTTTTGTGTTTGTATAAGAAGTTCAACTATCACCGTTCGCTTCCCGCGCATGCCACACGCGGGCGTAAAAAATCAGCGCTCAGCATACTGCAACAAAAACGCGTCTGCGCGCTAATGAAGAGCTGGAAGGGCATGTATTAATTAGCTAGCGCTCACCGACGCGTGCGCAGGCCAACATGGCCGCGCCCGGCATTCCTTCTCAACTATTCTAGTCTCAATACTTTCCGAGTGGCTGAATATTGTGAGCACAAAAGGGGAATTAAGTTAATGAAAGCTCGACTATGGCGTTAATAAAAAGTTATTGCTTCTCGAGATAGTTTTAGCACTCCCCGTACTAGGTATATATTAGAGTTAATGTGGGCGATGTGGTTTTGGAATGGACTTCTGTACTCCGACTTGTTGGGCTCACATAAAGGAACGATGCTCAAATATCTGATAAATATTAGGCTTGCATCTTGATGTTGATACACATAATATAGTGAAGTTTCGTATGCTTTTATGTATCATAGGGGCCAGAAGTACTTTACTGTATCTGCTTTATGTTTAATGCTTTCTATAAAATACGCTCTTAAGCCATTGCAACACACCTAATGCCTGAGCTTATATAAGCACAGGTCAAAAACATTATCATAAATCTATCAAATAGTATAAGAAAAAAGACGAGCACGCGCAAACCACTAACGACTGTAAAAAAAAACAAGAGCTATAACCATTTAACTACACATTAAAATTCAACTGTCAAATGCAATAGTGATACGTGTCTCATTCACAAAAACACATCAATGGACTTCCAAAATATTTCTCTAAGGACAATCCCCTGGACATCCTACATTATATTTCATTTGTATTCAGGATCCAAGTTCCAGCGGGAAGCGACTCCACTTTCCCTACTTACTTATCGTAAAAACTCATGGAATCTAATCTCACAAATCTGTGTTACAAAAAGGGCAATCAACCGCTAGATAAACACACCTACATCCTCTCATATCGACACTGACTTCGCTATCGCCTCAATAAATAGCTTTCCAACAAGATATGCGACTGCGTCATATGCGACACAGTGCATAATATTCCAGCACAAGAAATTGTACACGGTGTCGGATATTTCTTAGACGCAATCAATTGTCTTGGCATTACGCAATAGGAAGTCAACGATGGTATACAGGCCGTGGATAGTACGGAATTAGACCGGCAACGACCCGGCCCGATTTAGAATTTGTCCCCGGGACAAAAAGTACATAGAAACCGGCGAGCCTAAACGACTACACGGTTGCCTCTCACACCGAAATATTCACTTAATTAATATTAACTGAGACTGAAACCCTATGACCTTATTATGTTTTGTAAACCGATGTTTTACGACCCAATGTTTATAAATATTCTTCTTGACAAGGCAAATAAACTGTTTATTTGCGCATATTTTCGTTATTTTTTACTACATCTTGCGTAATTTCGTGGTGATAAAACAAATAAAATAGCTATTATAGTGATGCTTATTAAATCATCTATGAATAGTGATACAGAAACAAGGAGGCACAATACCCTGAAGTTAGTGGTTGAAATGTGAAAATGACAAAATATCAGCAAAAACAAAAGACTTCACCTGAACAATCTTTTGTAATTCAGTTCCAAGAAAAAACAATAGTAAATAATTACGGAAACGATTTTTTTAGCAATTATATTATAGTTATCGACATCGTATTATGTCATTTCTATACATTATCGGACGGGAATCGCCATGTGAAAAGTGCCCTACGCATTACATAACAGTGTGAACGCGGTCACCGTTAAATAGCCAGATATTTCTGGACACGCGACACCCTACACTGACACCGTAACAGACACCGGCACAATGTGTGCGAGACTGCGAGCCACGTGACATATATGGTGTCGAAAGTTATATCACCCGATTGTAAGCTGAACCGAGGCGGATGGATGTTAATCATTGTCACCTTCCGAATGGTAACGTGCTCGAATCAATTAGATTGATATAGGGTTTATAATTGGTTTGTTGTCGGGTCCTCTATCAATGACGCGGCTAGGAGATTTTGTTAATTCATTATGTCGGGAGTTTTAATGATGCTGCAGATTGAGATTAGTTTTTTTCCTTTTAATATCGGATTCATAGGATAGCAGGGCTATGCTATTTCTCTTCTTATTTTGAATCCAATTCTCTTTGATGTTTGAATCATCTTATACCTTGGAGAAACACGGCAATCGGAATATATTCAAGCGCCATGCACTTTGTATACATTACGATACTATATGTAGGCAGTCCCCATACAAAATATGGCGCGATTCCAATTGTATTTATTTACTAGGCACACCTATAGCTCCAAATTTATAGAAGTTAAAGGATATTTACAGTGGCTCTACAAAGCATTTTTTAAATATGCCATCGAAAATTGATTGCAACCTTTTGTAAATATAACAGTAAGTTGTAGGCAGGTAGGCTGTTACAATTTGTTAAGAGTTTTTTCGTTAAGTGTAATATGAACACACGAGCACTATGTTTGTCTGATTATATTTATTAAATGCATTTCGATTTAGATGCCTTTGTTAGATATTGCACAAACGGTTTAGTCAACATCACAATTGCTCATGACAAATGCAACGTTTCGCAATTACACCGTCGTCATCCACCGCCTTTCTCTCCGAGTGGTCCGACTTGCATATCAGAGTGACCCTAATTCCATTCATGCTATCAAACCGTCATACAACTTGTTATTTATATAATTGGTTTTTGTATTTAGACAATGGATCCCGAGATTGACGTCCGGTGATATTATTTGCGCTTTTCAGATTATAAAAGTACGAGCAGTGCTTTCACTAATGACTCAAGAGTCTGTAGCTATACCTACACCAGGATAAGCAAATCTCACGGGGTGCAATGTTGTTGCATTCCCCATTTTGATATACCAAAACGAATTTTGGCACTCAATTGTTAAAATCCTCTTCGTTCATACGTTGGATATTACGACCAGACCATTTAAAGGTAATTTGATATAGCGATTACGTTGAAAGATCAATCACGAGATCAAAAAATATCGAAATGACTGTCACCTCGAATGTTCTAAGAGTCCTCAGTCTTCTTAGAAACCTAATTGATCTCGAACCAATTTATCAAAGTCAAACCCCCAGAGAAGTTCACTTAATTGAAGTATGAACCTTAGCAGGACGTCTTCTAATCTGTGCGCCATGTCCTCAGTCCAATAAAGTAATTAATGCAATTCTCCTTCACCTTGACACGAACCAAATAAGCATGCAGACTGTGAACGACCGACCTTTGCGACGGTCATGTAATATGTTGCTTGATGTTATCTCATAGCCCACGCTGCCAACAAAGGAAGCGTTGATTGCTAAACGCCTTTAAATGATGAGCTTATAATTAGATTATACATTACACACATTTTAATATTTCCTTGCAAAATGATTCCTTTGAAACTGTAGAACAAAATAAGAATCATCACTATCCATGTTCCGCTACATTTACATTTTACATTACTAACGCCACGGATAATTCAAGACAAAAAAAAACAAAAATAATATAAAACTCTTAACATATTGAGCTAGAAAGTATAAAAATGAAATTGAATAATGTATTTTACTCAAAATCATAACCAAGAGGTCTAATCAAAAATCTTATGCGAAAAATCGCGAGCGTTCAAGCAAAAGATATCCGAGCGTGTAACGACCCCGGCTATCGACACAACGTAACAGAGTTCCAAGAAGTAATTCTAGCGCTAAACAGGGAGCGCTCGCCTAAGGGTGGCTAATTATCTTATTGCGCCAACGCCCCGAAACAAGGCACGCGATTTTAATAGCCGCAAAATTATCCCAAAAAGTTTATTTTATAACAAATAAAAACCTTTAAGGGATCTACGGATAACGATCGCAGAACAAAATTACACTACCTGGGTAAATAAATATGCATACAAAAGGATGTGCTCGAGAATGATCAATATTGGCAATGAATGACCCGAAAAGTGAACGCAATCAAATAAAAACTTAACATTAGAAAAGTTGCATAGGAAAATTAAAATTAGCTAACATTGCAAAAAAAAACCACGTGCACGCACACAAATACCTATTAGGGGCAGTAGACCTTACTGCCCCTAAGCGGGAACTCCTAACGTAATCGGAACGTCATCGAGCATACTTATTTATAAAATGTGTGGTGTGAGGGGGGTGGATGACGTTACGTTACCGAAATGGTACGTACAAAGGATTTTGCTTTAAGTACTGTTCATTTATTACTCAAGACATTTTTGCCACTTTTTGACCCATCCTCTGTAAGACTAAATGAGATATTTGTACCAAAGATGTTATACTACATAAGATTTGTTCAGACCCCCCTCCCCAAAACGTCTTACTTAATAAACGAACAGTTCCTAAGAGAAAGCTGTCATATCATCACTGCCATTACTTTTGGTTTCCCAGAATCTGAAATAATGATATTACAGTAATTATCCGTACCCTTCAGTTATACTGCCGATTGACTCTTACAAATGATGCGCGGGAGCATAGGTTGCAAATTTTCGTACCTCAATTATATTCCGCACAATTATTTGGCCATCAATTTTCGATAATACACTCCGCCGAAATGTGCACTAGAAAATGCAATTACATCATTTATTGGACAAATAAAGGTTTATTCAAAGTGTTTGATAAGTAAGAATAAAAAATACATATCATCAGTAAACTACGAAAACTATAAATTTGATTATTTAGAATATGTACGTAACGAAAGAAGTATAGTACCAAGTCTTACTACAACAAACAAGCAACCTAAGCGAGTCAGGACCTTTGAGGATATCCATTGAAAATAGTCTCTCAGTTACATTCCCAGTAAAATGAATAATCGTTTCTAATACACCCTTTAGTTTATAAGTGACCACAGAAGGATTCTCAAGGCAGCGTGAGACGGGATAAGCGGTAGACCACAAAGGAAATGGCGAAGCGGTTACAATCGTCTTCCCAGAGGAGAACCCGCCTGATAACCTTATTTGAAGGATGCACGGATATTACCCAACAATCGATCTGAATGATTACTGGCTATTGGTCATAATACTATTTAAAAGAAAACTCATCATAACCAACCATTTTTATCTTAATTTCTTATAACTCCCTATTTCTCACTAATTAGCTGCAAAGAAATTGTTTTGAATTTATTAAATACGACCTTATCTCTATCTCATTAGTATCAGCTTATTGCAATCGGAGTCATCAACATTTTCACTATATTAATCCAACATCCACCATCATGACATGTCCCATAATTAAAAGTTTCTAATCGCTCCAAGACTGGGCCACATTGAAGAGATAAGGCGGCTTGCACAAAAAAGGGGCAATTTTAAGTTTAAGTTAAAATATTAGGCGTCGGACGGTTCTGGCGCATCGGCACGTGAAACTGTTTGTCGGTAACGCGCAACTTTGGTTTATGGCTTTTTTCATTGATTCTCGTTCCAAGAACTGCGGCTTTTAGGCGCCTACCTAAGCTCCTCGGGTTTTTTGTTATGAAAAAAAGGCGCGAAATTCACATTAGAACGTAGGAACGCATTTCGAACTAGTTGTTGACATAACAACGGGACGAGCAATTCTACAAATTCTCTGTTCACATGACTCCCCTTAAAAACATATTTTTTTAAAATCTCATTAGCTGTTCAGGTGAACTTCGTATCGCCTAGAAATCAAATGAAACAAAATAGTAAATGTTATCCTTGTTTTAATAGTGACTCTGCTATTCGGGTCTAAAACAAATAACAAATCATAGAAATCGGCTCACCCGTTCTAGATATAAATGGTGTAACTAGCACGACTTTCGTTTTATATATTTATTCAATTGAATCTTCTTCTGTGGAGTTGATTGCCACTAAAGTTGATTTTAGAACTAAGAAAACCACAGCCTCTTGTAAGTCGTAAAACATTACATGAAAAAAAAATTAATACTTTAAAAAAATAATTGAAGAACGTTGTGAAGACATTCCTCAATAGACTTTGGTGGCTCAAACATTGTTCTCTTGAGCTAAATAAAAATGTATTCATCAGTAACAACAAAAACGAATCATCTTACCGGGAAGACGCGGCCATTTCACCAGCCACCCTCGTGAACAAAAGCCGAACGGAATCCATTGTGATGGAGCCTTTTATGATACTGGCGTTTATGAATCAAAGTCTATGGGTGGTATGTTAGCAAGTTTTGTCTGTAATAACATTTTGTAGGAAAGTCCCAACTATTGTCTTGTCATTGGCTTTTATAAAACAAACATTAGCCGAGGCGTCATTTATGACAGTCCCTTTTAATGATGGCAGCTGCTCTGAACGAAATGTAAAGGTGCTAGGCGAGGTAAGGTGGTCCGGTAAGGTCGAGCTTTGCTTCATTCCCACATCTGTATCTAAAAGTAATTGCCATCACCTGCCTCACGTTTCCTTGTTTCGAGTCATTATATCGCTTCATGTTTTGAGTAAATTATTTCTACACTGCTTCGAGGTGGAACTTTTGGTATCGAATTAGTATTTCTAATTGAGCGGTTGATTGCTTTTCGGATCGCATGGTTTTGTATAACTATATTTATGTTTCATAGGAATAATTGTGAATAAGAATTAATTAACTATTAGTAGTAGTAGTAGTAGTAGTACCATTATTTACCGATGCTTTATACATTGCTTATCTGGTAAATTTATAAGCCATAAATATATGCGCCATTGAACTAGAATAATAATTTCACTCTATAATGATTATCACACTTGACTAAACCACATAGCTACGTGACATACCAAATTATAGTACCATTGTGAGGAATCACAGATTCCTAAATATTAGCACAGCATTTGAAAAAAGCACAATGATAAATTACGCAAACTTATTCTATCCCATAATTAGATAAAACTTCGCAGACGTCTAGAAATTTGTTTTCAGACAATCTCCACCTTCATTTAATAATGTTGTGTTAACGCCGTAGGACGATTTGCGTATTACATGCTAAACAGAACACAGAGTATTGAGAGGGTCTTGAAACACCGTCTAATATTTAAAATTGTCAAATTGTAGCTGTCCAGGCGAACTTCCTACCGTCTCAGCATCAAATGTATGAGAAAATGATTTATTCTTATTTTATTAATGATTTTTTTTCCATGTTTTAATAGTTGTTATTCTGCTATTCAGGGCGGAGAAAATTTCCTAAATCGGGCCACCCGTTCTGGAGTTATAAACGGTGTAACTAACACGACTTTGTTTTACATAAGTATATAGATTTAAACTGAACTCAATCCTCAAAATTGTGCTACTCCTTTCTCTGATTTTACTTAACAAGGAAAGATAGCCAGAACATGGTCTATTCCGTTCTTATCTGTGAGACCCGTCTTCAGTTACTTTGTTGTTGTTTTTTGTCATCTAGACAGGTGCCTACAGATTCGATCTTTATCTGCACAACTTTCCCGAACCCACCCAACTTCCCGCCTGCTGCCGTAATGATCCCTTAAACCTCGAAACATTAGCTAATATCCCTACCGATGCCTTTTTAATGCAGGCCCTATGCTTGTTATGTTTTTTGCCGATTCGTTACCTTTTTATGGGGATTGTAAATTAGCTGCAGGTGTTTTGTAGCTCTTGCATCTTAATTCAGATTAATTAAACGAGTTGGGTGGATATGTTCGTTTGTATGTTTTGATCAGTTGCAAGTTGCAACTATTTACTAGATTCTGGTAATAGGTTTAATCAGTAGTCTGCATAGGTCATTCACCCAAACAAGAGGAAGGGATAAATACACATTGAAATTTCATTTTGAAAGATCTGAAAGACCTTTACGACTTTGAACGTCGAGTTTTTCTATTTATTGGTTTTTAAACCTCATTACTTCTTGGTCATGTGTATGTCGGCACATGTTTAAAATGATCCATGGTATTTATTCCCTTGGGCCTAAGGCCTAGGCTCTAGATTATAACAAGTATTCCTTAATTATAACCAATTACGTGCACGTTGCAAGCGCAACCTATATTTTTATTGTGAAAATTTTCATTTTTTATCATTGAAGCAAATATTTATTAAAAAGTAATAAGCGGCCACCTACCGGTTTGATAATGATCAATTCCACGATCATTCAGATATCAGTACTTTGTCTGACACGTAAACATTGGACAATATCGAGCTAAAATGGTTCTTATTGAAAGGTAGTAAGATCCTACTACGTTCAACAATTGAATACTGGCCATATAGGTGTAATTTGAGCAAGTTTGTTTGAAGACTGTGCGCGTGTCCTTAGGTAATTGACCTGTCGATCGACAAATTTAGTGATACTATTCTGAATATTTGTCTGTCAACCTTATTTTCACAATATTAGAATGCAAAGTTGAATATTAAATAAGGGTTTAACGAGGTACCCAATTTTGTTCGTAAATTAATATCTGTCTGCAGTATTGTAAGGGAAATAAAAACCTTAATAAAGCAAAAATAACTTTATCGCTTAGTCATCAAGGTTCATGTTAGTGGGCCTTGTTAAATAGAACGCGGTGTTTTTCCAGGAACGATTTCCCGGGATATAAGGCGAGTATAATAATAAATTCAAAGCAAACTAGTAATTTGGTATAATTCTTTGCTTGTTTAAGGGAAAAAAGTAACGCCTTTAATTACAAACAATTCTTGTAATTACATCAGTTAACGCGCGTTAACGCGCGTTAACTTTCAATTATGACAATTCGTGCGCCCTTTGTAGTGGTGTTGAATACTATTAGGGGTCCGCTAGTAAACATTGAGAGCTTTGGAATACGAGGACGGTTGAAATCTGAGATTAATACTGGCGACTTTGTATTTAAGTTAATTAAGCCAACGCCTTGAACTTGAACCGATAATTTTATAATCACGTTTTTAAAAGGCAAATCAAAAATATAAACAAAACTCAATAAGACACTATTTAGGATTTTAAATTATATTTTTATTTCATGTAAAAGGCAACGTAGATTACATTTATAAAAGGCTGTTAAATTTAAATCCTATTTTTACGGAATTAACAACAAAATATCAAAATATCAATTTGTAAAGCAATAAGAAAAATATAAATACTTAAAACTATTTTGCCTATACAACAATTGACCTTCTAAAATAATTAAATTATGTATTTAAATTAAAAAAATACCTACTTGTACTTCTTCGCATAGCTTTAAGTTTACAATTGATGCTTTGTTTTGGTTAATAATTAGTGATCGTGGTTAATTATAGTTCGGTCTCAACATAATACATTAAATTGCATGGTTTTGGATTATAATGATGTTGAGGTAAACGAACGCGGAGCCCGGATGTATGTACTATGTATACGAGTGAATAACTACGATTTGATTGAGTACAAGCTGTTCCGGCGAACCTCATACCGCCTAAGAATCAAATGAATGCGAAAATTTATTGTCTTTACTATTTATTATTTTGTGATTTTTTCCGTGTTTTTATATTCTGTTATTCGGGGCGGAGACACTATCAAAAAAGAAAAGATCATCAAAATCGGCGTAGCCGTTCTTGAGTTATAAATGAAATTAACTAACATGACTGCAATTTATGTATAGATAGATAATTACCATGGACAAAGGAACCAATGGAGGAACCTGGCGTTCCGAGAACCTAAGCATAACTTGGCAAGCTTTAATATCAGAAGTATTGAAAAAAATAAGTTACTTATTGAACATTTTATAAATTTACAACGTCATGTCATTCAAACACATTTAAGAAGAAACTTACTCTATAATGCCATTGTAAATAGACTAGTTCCTTCTATTATTTTAAGGGTGAATTTATACCACAATTACAAACCAAATCGAATCGGGACATAACAAAATACAGAATAGTAGTTTAGCCTCATCGTAAATAAATAATAATACACTTCAATAAACTAAACTTCGCGTAAGGAAACAATAGAATTCGCAAGCCGTATACAAAAGGTGGTGAAAGATAAAATCAATCGCAATAATAGTCGATGTGAGCAATCGAGTGTGTAGTGTAGTGTAGTGTGCTTAGCAGGAAGTGGCGGGCGGCACTCATGCGCATTGCGAGAATGACATAATGAGCACTTGAGTAATGTAGATAACAGCAGAAGTACTTACACGATTATTAACATTTTAATATTGTTTACTATTTTGTCAAACGGTTCATCCCGGCAACACGGATTAATTCATATTTATTAAAAAAAATATTTTAGTATAAGTCCCAATGATAAAGATTTTCACGGTACGTCATTTGATCTTTTAGGTGGATTCTACAAACATTGTAGTCTAGATTCTTAAATATCTTATAAAAGGGTAAGCCTTGAACTTGCGCTTGTTTAGCACATTTGTAATTATTATGTGACTACAGAATTTCGAGACATCAATTAGAAAAAAAAACAATTCATTTTGTTCAGAACAAAGTTTATGTTTTAAATCGACTTATCGAGATTCTTCCTTCACATGTTGATTATAAATCTGCTAAAAGCAAAGGTTCAAGACTTAGTATACCCTTACCGAATCACCTGTATACTTAAGTAAGTATGTATGTAAGGAAACTTATAAACAATAAGTAAAATGTGCAAGTATTTTTAATTGTATAAAAAAAACCCAACACGTGTAACTAACACGCACGCAAGCGATACGCCGGAAATCGTCCAATGTGCGCCGACCTTTACATGAATCGTGTTAAAAAAATAAATTACCACCAACCACCAAAGCTCGTTAAAGAACCAATCAAGTCTCCTCCCCATTGTTTGCACGGCATCGAACCGGCGACCTTAAACATCGCGAATTAACTATGCATTTATTCATAGTGTACCGGCCATTATCATATTATAATGCGTTCATTTCTCTTCTTTTTTTTCAGTTTTTCCTTTGAACCTAATGGTAGTCCTCGATGGTAAACAAAAATAATGAATTAATAGAATCAAAAGATAAATTCACGTCTTCATCATATAACAAGAGATGCAATATAACATAGTTATCAGAATAGTTCATGTTAAACAAAACCAACTTTTGAATACTTCAAAATAATTTCAGCAGTTTTAAGGCTCGAGTACGATCCCATGTTCACATATTTGTATATTCCATGTAATAATAATGTATATATATAAAACAATGTCTTGTTAGTTATACAATTAACGCAAGAACGGCTGGGTCGATCTTTATGATTTTTGTTTTTTCGCTCCGAATTGCAGAATTACTATTAAATCATGACAATTATTCACAAAAAAAAAATATAAAGATATTTTTCTCATACATTTGATTCTGAGGGGGTATGAAAGTTTGCCGAGACAGCTTGTAGCTAATGATAATAATATCGTCATACGAACAACTTTGTGATCCCAAACTAAGCTAAATACATGTATTAGGTAATGGACAATGGACTAGGGACGATTCGAACCCGGGAACCTAGGATCATAAGGGCGGGTTCGTCACCAACTGTGCCAATCGGGTCGTCAGCACTATTGGTTTGTAACCGATAATAAACATGTAACGAAACTGCCAGTTGCTATGGCTGGTGGCCCTGTGTTTATGGCCCCGCAGCGGGACAGTCAGACACAAATATCTGTAGATAAAATTTAAAAATAAAATAATTTCTTTCTTTCTTGGTTATTCCAACTATTTTTCGTTTTTACTATATAGTAGCCGGTTAATTACCTGAAAATCCATCTTATTCTTTATGCAAACTTATAACTACTGCGAATTATTTGGTATTGTATGGATTCATAAAAAAATATACTTCAAACCAGAAACAACTTACTAACATCGTAAATACAACTACAGTAAAAATCCGAATCAGAATATACCTAAAGGAATACCTACCTAATTACATAAATGAACAAAACAAACATATTTTGTTTTATTACAAGAAGGTGAATCCAACATGTTTTAGCATAACCTTATAATTTATACGATTTCCGGTATTATAAAAACATAAATTAAAACGCAAAGATGTTCTAGAAAGTTCAGGTTGTCAAGCCTTTAAGCTTCACTGACCATCTGTTTATAGATTGTAGGTTCGATATAGGCTTACAATATTTATTTGTTTTGCAAAATCTTTCATATGTATTAATGTTGCAGAGTGTACGTTTCCGTAAAGTTATAAAACATAGACAGTGCTATTTCTTTAACAATGGCTACGCAAGAATGTTTATGATGTTTTTACTGCGACTGGAGGCATTTGTAAATTTATACGATAAGTCCGTAAAATAACTTGGAGTAAAGTAAATGTAATACTCGACAAAATTAAACACTGGTTAGTAGGAAAATCTATTGTCAACGTTATTAACAATTGAATAGTTGTATGATTACATATTTTAATATATATTTTCTTGCCAATAAACCCTAAGAAACCATATCTAGTTCCTTTTCTAATTTATTACAGAAACACATTTACCCCTCTTTTGAACTATGACAATAAGGGACAAAAAGGTCTAAAAGTTAGGCTAATAAATCGAAGCCAACTTACCCTCCAGGAAACGGCATTGTCCCAAGCCCAGATATATAACTCACACACATCATTTTCATAACAAAAACACGCAATAATACTTACGAAACCGTTAAAAGTACGTTGGCCAAAGATCTATGGAATTTATTCACCCCATAGACGGAGATCGCGTTTCCATTCACATACGAACAAGAGGGAAATTATGTAGGCACTCGGAAGTAAATTGGATGTACGTACGAAATAAAGTATGATTTCGACAGGGTCAAAAACGTCATCGAACGTCTCTGAGTGAACAATCGGTTGTTTATCGATTTGTCATGAATATTATTATTTTTAATAGGTTGCCAGTAACATTTGATATTTAACAACTGACCCTCTTCCCTCACGAAAGTCCCAATAATCACTTCCAGTTTTTTAAAAAAAGAGTATACGTAAAGGGATCGTGTGTAATGCACTTAATAATATTTGTGTTGATATTTAACGTCATTATAATTTCCCCAAAGTCACGGGCGGAGGTCTGCCTTCACCGATCAATCAATGGAAACATTAGAATTAACAGTAGGCGATGACGCGTAGCATTCTTGCAAGGCGGGCGAGTTTCGTTCGAGCAATAAGCTTTTGTATCGCGTAAGAATAAATAATTCATTACCTCGCTAGAAGAAAAATAAGCTATTATGTGCTGACAACGATGTTTTACAAAATACTTACATATAACAATATGTGTTATGATGGCGATGCGGGTTTATAGAAAATTATTTTTCACATTAAACTATACCAATGAACTCAAAGCGACTATAGATGTTTAGATTGTTTCAAAAGAGATCAATCATTGCGTGAATTGAGTGAATATAACAATACGGATTTCGCTGTTTAATAATGGACTAAGAGTGAACTTCCTTGTTATAGAATTAAGAATCAGAATTTCTACAAACTTTGCACATTATATGGGCGTCTTTATTCATAGATTCAATTAAAACCGCCCGAACGGAAACATTATTATTATTATTGCACTATTTTGCCTTTGCGAAATAAGCCAATTTGTTACCGAAAAACGGCTTGTCACCCCCAATGAAAACAACAAAGGGAAAACAATGCAACTGATATTTATCTGATGCGAACGTGTCGCACCCTAGGCGGGGCGAGGCGAGGCATGCTCTACCTAGCTCCGGTGCGGATAACCCCAGCACTAACTACTCTAATAGCTCCGATACGTTATTGGCGCACGTATGCGGCTTTGTGAGGGTGCCAATTTAGAAGAGGGACGCCACTTGAGGGAAGACTGGAGCTCTGCCTTTTTAAGTAAAAAAAGTTAGGATAGGTTAAGTGCGATTTCAAAATGACACGTCGGTTGGTGTTTTATCTAAACTGGAGCGTATTTGTTTAGTTCTTATTACAACATTATTTTTAAGATTAAGTACAGTCGCCGTTTATTTCCCCATAATAGTATTCTTGATTATTACATAAAACAATGATAGCCAAGATGATAGAACACTCGCCATGGAAACGCTCACATCTCAAGGGTTACAAGTGAAATCTAATTTTCAACCACGATTATCCGAGATAGTCTTTAACCAAGTCACCGATTTTTTAATGAAAATATTACATTTCTAGGGGTCCAAAGACTACACGATGCGCTCGTAGATTGTTTGTTATATAAACTATCGAAAAACATCAGTTTTGTGTGTATAAATCCGTACAACGCTAATAAAGTCCTATTATCGTTTCAGAATCTCTCATAACTACCACATCGCCGTGGCAAACAGTCATGCCGACCTCCCCCCTACCCGCGCGCCGGGCCATCGATCATGTACAGCACAATGGGGAGTTCCGCGAACGGTTAAAATTTGCACCCGCCCTGATTTATTGCCAGCCCCATCGACTGTAGGGCTGATAATCTTGTTTTTAAAATAGTGGACTTAAAAAAATACCACGAACTGTGTTAAGAATCAATTATTGTTATATGTCAGTACAAAACTTTTTACATAAACTACGGAACACTCAAATATTTATTTTCTAGTCCAGTCGTCTTCTAGGCTTTTGGGTTTACTGCAACCATTAAAAAAAACCGGCAGAAACTTTTTTTGTGAAACGTAATGAAATCACTAGCCCCAAGTTTTGTGTAATTCATATTGTAATATAAAAAGGGATTGTTAGCTCTGCATGAACAGTTACGGATATTCTGCTAGTTGTAAGGTACGATAAATATTATTGGAATCGGGTCAACCCTAACCCAGTGATGATAACGGACTTCCGATATTATCGGAACCTTGAACTCCTGCGTGATATATAGGATGTATAGAACATAAAATAATAATGACAATCATGATTTTTTGGGTATTTACGTGAAAGTATTCTAGTAAGAAAGTTAGCAGGATTTTCATGCTTCCCGGAGTTGAATGTATGAAATATATTAAGAGATTGAGGTAACAAAACGTTGACAATATGACCCGCGCCCTATGTTTTATATTGAGTAATCACTCAATCGATATTTGAAGGTTTCAGAACTAATCCACCGGATTTATCAATGGATTAATATGCTTCGGGCTGCTTGAAATTAGCCAAGTACTCACATAATATTATTTGTAACACACTCGTACCTAAATGGCTCCTGGCTCTTATTGAATCGATTTTATTTTTATGTCTAAACAAGGGCGTACATAATAATGTATCCGACACAGGCAAAATATTAAATGCCTCGCGCATTTAAAGACAAGTATTATAAATAAGTTATTTACTTAGGATCATGTATAGATCACAACTATTGAAATAATCAATTGTTTAGAAGTTAGAAAGGCCACCCTCATCACCAAGCAGTTTCAGGTTTGATCCCCATTCTGGCATTTTAAGTTAAAGTAATATGTTTATCGCACATCGCCAGTAACCTTTTTAGATACAAAAAAATGCAAGTTTATCGGCTAATAACCTCGATGAATCTGAAACGGGCAAATGGAATAGTACTAATCTATTTCATTCGATAGCTTATCGGTGCGTGGCAACAGTGAATATAATAAATTAATCTTTATAGTTTCGGTATATTTTTTAAACAACTTAATTAGTGGGAATAAAAACATCGCGACGAGTTTCGATATGATGATCTGTTGAGATCTATGGACATTATATTACATAACATCATTACAAAGATCTGGAATGTTACATAACGAAAATTGTATTATCTTGCTATATTAAGAAAGAATTTATTAAAATACGAATATAAATTTAAAGATGATATTTTTTTAAGGTTTATTAGACATAATATAGTTTTGTATAATGATATTTTCAATCTTGTGGATTACCCTATAGCTGTTTTTTTTTATAACGATACAAATTGCTATTGCGATTATTAGTTTAAAAAAGCAACAATAGTTTTCATTCTAAATTTAAATACGTTCGGTAACCGACCGATACGTTATCTCTCCAAAAGACGTTCACACAGTTTCACGCCGACATGATGGATGGATGAAAAGTTTCCACGTACTTGGGCACAAAATTAGTATGACCTTTATGTTCCCGCCAAGCTTATTGAAATTCATATAGTCACCTACAACGCGATAGACCATTTTAAATTGGTCAGTTTATAATGACGAAATCAAAGCTCCAGCGGTGGGCAAACATTAAACGCATAGCAACACCTTCAGTTACTGTATGTGACTAAGCATTACGTGCAAGTTTCGCCTTTAAATTGCTCGATTAAAGTTTAAAATGTAATTAACGTCCACACAAACTTGTTCAATTACAGTTTACGTGAGTACGCATTTCATAACGTGTAAAATGATTTTAAAGACTTAATTGGACGTGAGGATTTGGTACTAATTAAATATAAATAATTACGAAGGAAATTATAATTTTGTGTTTGCTTATAATTATCATAATAGTACTAACAAAAAATCTGATGGTGTAATATGAGAAATTATGGACGCGATAAAAAATAATCTCAATCAAAATACGAGGTTGATGACCTGATTATTCTAATGTCAGTGCGCAGGACAACAGAGCCGCACCCGTTTTTAATATCTCTAAAAGCTGTTAAAAAGTACAATCGAATCAAGTACCTATTAAATACTTTATAGATCTGTAATTTGATATTTACTTACTCAAGTCGAATGACTCAAGAAAATGTACCAAGACCACTAATTTCTGTCGGCGAAATAATTCCACTCACGGCGCGGCGCGGTATAAACAACAATTTTGCACCGCGCCGCGCCCGCCCACTGGTGCATTGCGGACGACTTGCGGCGAGCCGGATTGTTGACCCAATGCGGCCCTTTGCGATATGTATGGAGTCGTAACTTAGTTTGTGATTAGTACTTAACTAGATTAGTTTAGTGCGGATCATCCATACAGACGGTTATGGACCAAAAATGTAGATATTTAGAAAGTATGCCTCTCATAAATTATTTTATAACATAAATTATTTCGTAACAAAATTATTTTAGTAACCGTAAGCTGTTCTAGTCATTTGAAAGCTGCATGAAATAGGACACCATCAAAGGATATTATCATCGTTGATACCCTCTAATGCTAATAAAATATGTAAGAAATTAAAATGTTCGGTCGAATCCTTTTGCTCAAACTTTATTAGACATGTGTGTGACACTTAACATGACATTTTAAAAGGAATAACGTTAATGTAAATAGTTTTAATTAAATAATTTAGTTTTTATTGACATTAAATAAAATGGTGTCAGCTATTTTATGTATTGTCAATAAAAAAAATAACATTTTTATGTTGCACTTAAATATAACTATAAGAAAAACTAAATACATGTAACTTCAATTTAAAAATCACATACAAAATAAGAAATAATTTTTATAACAACATCAGACATTATACAATTAAGCTCTATGCAAATTATAATATCAGGTAATCAAGATACGCCCGAACTCTGCCTAACGACTGGAAGGGGCCCACGAATAGAATACCTTAATGGGGCTACATTTAGTTATGAATTCAAGAAGTACGTATTTGTTTTTTAGAAAATCTTTTTAAATTTTCATTTATATGACCATGGTACACCTGGTACAATCAAACACGGTTTAAACCTCGTTGACGTGTCAGTTAAACTGGTCCTCAATTCTACGATTATCGAGCAGTCACTGGGAAAAACCTACATTCGATCATATATCGATCACAAAATGTATCGATATCGATATCGTCGATAAATGTGGTCTTCTACAGCGAGGTGAGTGCAGTGAACTTGCGTTACGATAAAAAACTAGACAAAAAAGGTTGGCAGAACTCGCTTGCCCGGAATTAGCATGAGAAAATTATGAACTAAAGTCGATTCCGATGAAAAGTTTCGAGAAACATTTTGTCATGATAATTGTAACAAAGTAATATAACATAAAGGGAGGCACTTTAACGGTATAACAAACTATTACCGAGAGGTTTTTTTGTCTTGTCGCAAGCGATTTGTACATAAAGTGTCTCTGAGTGTGATCTTTTAAAATGCATAAGAAATATTACCTACGCTCACTTACATTGAACGAAGTCTCCTTAATTTACACATCATAGTTAATTTATTTTTTTAACTTTATTCTTTTATCCGTAAACCCTGCAACTGTGCACACCTTTCTAAATCCAAGACAAAGCTCTATAAACTACGGGTTATTAAAATTAACAAAGGTACGTATTTTAGCAGTAAACAGGGGTGCACCATGAAAATACCACGGCAACGATAGGTTACCATTAATGAAGGTGAACTTTATGACGGTCGAGGTCCAGTTATGCCGAACGGACGGGACTTGCAAACCACCGAGGCTTGCAAACCACCGACAGGGTGCACACCCAGATGTTTATGTCCAACGATGTCTCTCTGAATCTAAGAGACACCGCACAACGGAGATTTCTATCGCCTGGTCGCACGATCTTGAGCTAGACCTAAATAATATTCAGTACTTATTGGATTCAGATCTATAGAATAGTGCGCTGTTGGCAATGGCCTTTCCAGATCGTTATACGTTTAAAACGTAAAAAGTAATCATCTACCCATGGAGTAAAAAGTAGCTATTAACTATAGAATATATCTTTAATAATCATAAGATGATGCGTTGGATATATTGTTTGATGAGTAACAGATGAAGCCCCTATAGAAAACAGAATACATTATATAGTGGTCATATGATAAGATATGACACAATAATATAATAATGCTAACATCGCCAGACGAACACACCAACTATACGGTCCCCAACTAAGCAACGCTTGTATTATTGGTACCGTACATGTACTATGGACAGAGGGCGAAATCAGTAGATGTTAAATACCAATATAATATTTATATAGATATTTAACATCCATGACTCGGATACAAACCTTCATGCCTTTCACACAGTTTTTCCCTAGCAGGATTCGAACCCGGAATCTTCGGCGCAGAAGGCAAGGCCACTACCAACTGAGCTAATCAAGTCGTCAGTGATAAAGACAACCACAGAAGGAAAGGAAAAAACCCGAGTAAGATCAAGAAAAGTTATATGTGATAAAGAAGAAAGTTAACACAAGTTGATATGTCATGAGAAACCAGACAAACGAGAAAGAAGGACGAGACCAAAGCTATTAAATCTAGAGAGAGTGAAGAATGGGTTGTTAAACAAAATTTAACGAGTATTTAAGAACGAGTCTGAGAATGATCATTTTGTATTATTAATTTTCCAGTAGTATCACTCTCGGCTTTATCAGGGCCGAGATCTCGACTCGTAACGAGCTCTGTCCGGTGAGAAGCCTAAATGTTATTAGAATTTTACAAGGAAAACATTTCGTACTGCCAAAATATTCACACAATGACGCACAGAATTTACATACACGGATCGTCATTTGTTTATACCATGCGCAACAATACATACCATACCATTTTACGACCATTTTACATACCATTTTCTTCTTCTCCTTATCGGATTAATATTATTGGCTCCGAAAATATACAACCAATTACCAAAACATATTAGAACTGTGGAATGTATTAACGATTTTAAAAGAAAGCTATCGACATTCTTAATTGAAAAATCTTACTACTCTGTACAAGATTTCCTTGATGATAAAATTTAATTGTTACTTGTAATGACATCTTAATTAATACAATTCTAATAAATATAATTTATCTAGACTAATATTGTAAACAAATACTAATACCTATCTTCATTTATATTTTTTCTTTTTTTTGTATCACTATGCCACTAATATTTGTACGCCAATAATTGGCAGATCATAGCGAACATTAACTCTATGTACCTACCACCCTTTTACCTATGTTCACAAATAAACTATCTTTATCTTTATCTTTATTATTTGTCGTTATTCAGAATATATGTCAGGGTGTAGTCTTAATGGCAGGTTCACAATGTGGTCGATATTTATTGATATATAACTGAAGCTATGATAATTTTCTTTTTCTATTATGTCAATCGGCCACAGATAAGGGTTTATAATGTCATTTGAACACAATATAATCTATTCAATACAAAAAAATATACATTATTAACAAAAAAATGATAACCCTACTACAGTCTGATATAATTTTATGGGAACGCTTCAAACGCCGACAATTTAATGATCATTGTTATTGCGTTCTAACAGTTAGTGATTGTATTTCTATTGAGTGTTTTATGTACGTACCCGTCTCGTTACGCGGTGTTCAATCTGCCTTAGGTCAATCGTATTCAGCAGTCTGCAAATTGTGGGAACATTGACTATGTAATGAGGTACCGAATACTGTTTTACGTCGGCTGAACATGTTGGTCTTGGAATGATCTCAATGTCAAGTTCGAGTACGTCGAGAGTCAACAATTCAAATCTAGTCGTTTAGCTGCTTGAATATTTAATTTTGTGAACAGTCTAGGTGATTCGTCGGCTTTGTTGGAGCTCGTTTAAAGAATTGTGTGCGTCAATGTACGATAAACTACTGCCCGTTCAAAGGTACCAGTAGATTACAGAGGACACCAAAATGTCCATAAATGGATGAACTTTTAAAACAGCTTTTTATTTAATTATGACAGTTGCTTTACGTAAAATTGTCTGGCCGGTATATTTCGACTTCGCCAATACTTTTATTTGGTTCAAAATGTATTTATTTTTAATTTTCCCCGAACTTCGTGATAACGCCAGTGTTTCCACACGCACAAGTTGCGTTTTTCTATTTTAATAATTAGAAACGAACCAGACATTTTAATTAACAACCTCTTTTGTATAACGTAACCGCACACCATTTAGTAGTACAAGTATTTAGTTTATTTACCTCCCTCGCACCAAAGGCGAATAGAAGTGACATTGTCTGTTGCCCTTGCCGTCGACCCGACAACTTCAGACAAACCTGTTCATTTAGCAGATTTAAGAGATGAGAAGGCTCATACAACACAGTCGGTTTATCCCAAAGAGATTCAATGTAAATCTCTTTGCTTTATCATTAATGCTGTTCCGCTGGTAGGTATGGTTGGTATAAATTCGGTCCCCCTGTGCAGGCTACCGGTTCAATTTCGGTTAATAAATGATAGCTTCTTTGATCATTTATGATGACTTGCTCGCAAACGTTTGGTGATTGCTTGTTAAATGATTTATTGCCAATTAGGGCAAATCTAGGCACGAATCTTGAGAATGCGATTGACAGCTTATTATTACATAATAGGATTGTTGAGATTCTGGATTGCTCTACTATGATATTAAAGTAATTATCTTAAACAATCATAAACCAATTTTGAAAGCTTTGAGGAAATATTTGACACTAGAATCAACGTTTCGGGTGGCCTCGGAATTTTTAAATTTTCGAAGCACTCAATGTAATGGATTCAAATAAATCTCTCGTGAAAAACTTGGCCATTCAGTAGGAGAAATTCGTAGAATTCAATAATAACTTGAGACAGACCCTTGATGAAATGCTGTTATAGTTTTCCTGCGAGGGCTTTTATTTTGTTCTCAAATTTGGGAAATTTAATAAAGTTTGTTCACGTTCGCAAACAATTTACCTACTTACGTAGTTGATATAATTTTACCACTTTAGAACTAGTTTATATTAAAGTTATAATTACAATTAATAGATTCGACTTTTCATGTTTCTTTTATTTATACCATACCTACTATAAATGTGTCATATTTCCATAAGTATCTATGAAAACCATACCCATTTGTCAGAAAAATAAGCCTGACCACACTAAATTTGGCACCAAAAGCTATGTATCTTAAAATTGTCACATTAAAGTACAGAAATTTGAAATAAAATCAACAAAATATCTTGACGGGTTCCTAAATGATTACAACAAAATATCAGGCCCGACCGGTCGCAATTTGCCGCCAAAACACGTTAAGCCCGTTGGACCACTCGTAGTAAAACACTAATCCTGTGAAGCACTCAGCTCTGGTTACAAAAAGATAGCAACCGACCGCCTACAAAAGCGCCTGGCTCCATTTCTAAATTAGAAACAGTATAAATTTATTGGTTGTTACGCGACGCCACCACCGCGGCTCATAATTTTCCGTTTTATTTCTAAGTCAATCACGCAAATGGCATCTACCTACACAGAGCACCCCTCGTACGTCATATAAGGTAGTAAAAGCATTGCATAAGTCATGCAAGCGTTTATTACGCTATATTTACTGGCCCTCTTAAAGTGAAAATAGAATCCTTAAATTTGGGCACACTTATCGATAGCCGATAAATAAAATGCAGTGATAAAAACGACTAAATTTACGTTGATGACATGATATGAGCTATTCATGAAAATATAATAATAATATCGCCAGACGAACACACCAACTATACGGTCCCACACTAAGCAACGCTCGAATTATGGGTACCGTGCAATAGACTGAGGGCGAACTCAGTATATAATACTTATATAGATATTAAACATCCATGACTCGGGTACAAAATTATTCGAGCTCATCACACAAAGTTTGTCTCTACCAGGATTTGAACCAGGACCTTCGGCACACAAAGAACCACCAACCGCATTAGTCGTCGATATATAGGGAACACAACCTCGCGGACAAATTTAAATCGCCGCAATTTTGGGATCCCGCGTTGGATGTGTAACGAATGTAAATACATTGTTTTAAAATTGAGTAAAAATCTTACGCAAAAATCAAAAAGTTGATTGCATCTTTTTGATATTCGCATAAGTACTTATATTGTTGTTATGAACACCTGTCGCTTTTGTTCTACTTTTTCATGAAAAATGGATTTCTATCCTTTTGGAAGACCTCTGACCACCTAAGGATTATTTACACTACTGGAGTTATGCATATATTTCGGGTTTACGCGTCGTTTAGTGGCGGGACAGCTCACCATAATTTTGTCGTCAAGTTAGAGTAGAGCCACATAGTTATCGGTCGTTGTCACATAACGCTATCGTGCGTACAGATAACAGTTATGGGAGGTCGCGACTCCTTAACGTTTCGTCAGCGGACGGCGCAAGTGGAAACTTTATATGCCTTATCAGACAAGAATGTGTGACAATTATATAAAAGAATAATGTGTCGGTATTTGGTAATAAGTGAATCCTGTCATTTTTTGTGGCTAATAATAGGTATATACCTATACCTAAGATACCAGATATGACAACTATTCACCGTTTCCATGTATAGAGACCACAGATAGAGACCATAATAGGTCTTAAGTGTCTAGGCAACCTGAATCTATCTAATGACTTTAAGCAATGAACTATGTAAGTTTAGTTTAGAAATTACAATTCGGGTTTCGGGTTTAGTTTAGAAATCAAAATTCTAATAGCATAGAAATAGAGAAGATTCTACAATAGACACGATTGATCCTAAATGCACTTCAATTTAAAAAAAGTCTTTATCACTGACCGACCACACATTTACGATAACTCAACGTTCAAAATTGAATTAACAAAAAGTCGGGAGCGGCAATGCTTTATGGTTTTTATAATTATTATTTACTTTAAGCCGTCTTTTTTTACGGACACGCTAATTGCAGTTTCGCAGAAGGACCGTGTTGACATTGCCAGTTGCCACTATGCGTTTCCGGTTTTAACCTTATTTTTATTTAAATCTAGGGTCCTGTTTACATACGAAACATTTTGGCACGATCGCGTTGAGTGATTCCCATGGGAGGTATAAACGCGCCATGGTTGAAATAAAAAAAAAATACATAAACGTCTGATACGAGAAATATGTGGTGCATTCTGATATCTAATTATGTAAAGAATTTCGGTGCCTTGCTTCATTGAATAACCCCTTTTTCCAGCTTTTATTTATGAGCTTTCTTTTAGCTGTCTGCATATAAAAGCATTCTCAATCTGGATTTGACACATAACTTCCAAAAATACTTATATACTTGGGCGAACGTTTTCATGTCCAAAACAAATCATTTAATTTCCGGTCTTTGCCAGAAAAATAAATGCGTAGTTATGAAAAGCCATTTCCGAATTATATTAAGTCTTCAAGACGACGTTACAAAATTAACCGTATTTATTTCAATGTAAGATTAAATATCGCGTGTATAAAATATAAAACTGAATCATGCCCACACGCATTCCAAATTCAATATGTCAGAAAAAAAAAATACAATATGGGGTCCGATTCCGAACTTCATTAGCGGCGCGTGCGCAGTATGCGGGTACCATTTACAGGCATACGTTACTGTGCTGTGTATATTAATGACTTAATAATAATTGTCCAGTCATTCCGTTCGGAATGATCCCGTATTGGGCTGAGCGAACGGAGGGCGGAATCCCACCGTTTCGTAATTTCAATTGAATTTTTTGTTTACTAAGTGTGAGATTAAAAATTGTTAAGCCCCGCATACTGTCATTAACTATAATGTTTAATTCTTGTACATTGTAGGAATGTCAAAGTGAATGAACAAATGTGTCGTTATATAATTTCGGTTTCTACCAATAAGGTGAAGTTCGGGGAATCACAGAAGTAAATTTTACCTACTACACTGCATAGTTGTAGGAAGAGAATTTAGTTTTCTGTACGGTATTGAATTGTTAGTATTACAAGAGATTGCACGGACATTTTGAGAGCAAAGATCAAAGTGAATTATTTCAAGCTGTAGATATGATTTCAAGAATATAAAATAACTAATGGACTACAATTTTATAGTATCAGATTCATTATTTCCTCACACTCGTCCATTGTGGGTCAGCATTTTGTACATACATAATGTAGGTAAATATTTATATTTACTAGCTTTGAGCCCGCGGCTCCGATTCCACGCAGCCATCGATTTCGCTCCTTTCCTTGACCCTCTATGGTCATAGCGGGATGATAGTATACAATTTATTTCACCATAGGCTATCCAATAGTGAAAGTCCCGTTAAAATTGGTTCATTAGTTTTTCAGTGAGGCTTGATCAAACAGACAAGAATACTAAAAACATTCGTTTTGTATTCAGATGCGTTCAAATACTTGCCACAATGTTTAATATCTAATATACTACATATCTACACATATCTTCCTTCAATGTAAAGACAAAGCCCAGTTAATATAATAGTAAAGAAGACAGATTGAATATATATCGGTCCTATAGTAGTTTTAAACTTTAATACATAAGAGTAATTTCAAGGGAACAACATTGCGTTCAATGGCACAACCGTACAATACTGAAATAAAAGGTTACACGAACTAAGCCATAAACTATAACAACTTTATTGTTAGCCCTTATTATCATGGCAAGTCATTTTTTACGATATTAACATGATTTGAGCTGGCAGCAGTAATTACGTGTCAGTCCTGGCGACGAAAATTTGGCAACGAGCACGTCGTGTGCCCGCGATGTGGATATTCTACTAACCTGTTATTATGTAAGGGTGGACAGGGCTGTAATGGCGGAGATAGCGGTTTTAAATTATACATGGCGGCCGAATGTGGATAGTGGCACCGTAAAAGTGGTTGAACGCGGCTGTTGAAATAAATAAAAAAAAAACTCAGAGAGATGTTGAAGACGATAAAGGAAGAAAGACTGTTGTTTTGTCATGTGACGTAGTGCCTAATTTGATCTTCTATAGTTAAAGGTAAAATAGCAGAAGGAAGCGCGTAAATAATAGGATAATTATTCAATCAACTTGCACCGTGTTTTAAAGACAACACACAGTGTCCTAAGCACTACGACAAACTATCCATACTTTTTTTAAATGCGAATAATACTTTGTTTGTTTATTTTAAAGGTGTGCTGCGCCAGCTACATAGATATAGGCACATACCTCATTTATACTTACTTACATTTTCACGTTTAGTTATGCCAAAAAATCTCAGGAAATAGGTCACAAAACATATTAGCCTAGTAAATCACGGCTGTCACTCGGTACATTTCGGAAAGTGCATAAAAAATAACCAACATACATAACCGCATCGGTTGTGGGAGAGCCAAGCGTGAACAGTGAAACAGAAATAAGACCATTCATCTTCCAACTATAGGACAAAGTATATGCTAATAGTGTCGGTCTTTCTGTACACCTATGAGGTTTACAAAAGATCTGTACAGATAATAAATTCATTTCGGCTCCTTAACAAAACTACAAAAAAGAATTTTGTGAATGCATTTTTTTAAACAAAGTTGGTTTTTTGTTCACCGAGCGGGCTAAGTGACGTGTACGTAGTTGTTCGTAATCTGAGTAGCTTTTTAGCGCGTGCTTTGTAGTGCCGATGTTTACCTTTTTTCGTGGACTTTGTTTGACCTATCAAGAACATCTACTTAGACTTGACAGTAGCGACGGATGAAAAATAATATTGTTAAACATACTTATATGCTCATTTCGGTTATGTTTATCGGTCTAGATCTGAGCTTGATATTAAGAAGAGTTGGATATTTGGACCATAAAACAGGCGAAATATGGTGAAAGCTCGACCAATAAAAAAAATGAAAGCTCTCTGTTCTACACACATTTTTGTCAGATATAATGTATGTATAATCTAGGCGGGCGATGAATTAATGATAAAGTCTCGAATTGAATTAAATGGCTAAACTTTTTTATTGCTGTAGTATTTTTTTTATTGGGGAAATTAATAATATACATCTAAGTAGTGGGTACAGTGCAGGATTAACAAAATACAGGCAAAAGTAGAATCAACGACATTTCCCAGGGATTACATATAACATTTTCAACAAATAAGGCCGTTTGAAAGATAATTTAGAATTTGCGAAAGACGAAGGGCTTACGCATGACTATCAAGCTACGGTATTCTTAAAAAAAAATCGATAGTAATTCACGCTATCCCTTTTTATCTCGTGTCGCATTACGAGGCACAGGTCTTAACAAGGAACCGTTATGACATTTAATGTTAAAATTATCAAAAAATCGTATATCCTTATAGCAGTAGACATACACTCTTCTTTCTACCAGCCTGTTTATAAACAAACATAAAATATAAATTTAATTTATAACTGAAACACTATAACATGCTGTGTATTTGGAAAGCGCAAGTAGTTCAGACATACGTGACGCGTTCCCTGTAAATAAAAACAAAGGTCTATGCACTATCGCTCGCGTTACCAAGACGTTACCAGGGACCGATAGATGTAGGCCGGCTTTACGATGATTGATAGCTATTTTATGAGAGATAATATCAATCCTAAATACCGACGTTCGGTACCGTATCGATAACATGTGCTTTAAAGTGCTGAGAAGGTATACGGATCTTCAAAGAACATCAAAGAGGTTGAAAGTTTTATGGTTACCTACCTAATGTATTAGAAATATCAAGAGTGTCTGAATGTAAGAGTATTTATTTA
The DNA here is from genome assembly GCA_905404115.1 of Pheosia gnoma. Lineage (NCBI taxonomy): Eukaryota > Metazoa > Arthropoda > Insecta > Lepidoptera > Notodontidae > Pheosia > Pheosia gnoma. The sequence goes on from FR989905.1 coordinate 8,525,991, forward strand.
ACATATTTGTTAGGATATGTGTGTAATACACACACAAATACTATTGTGTTCGATTTAATTAAATGTGAGGATGAGTATAATTCGCCTCATTTACTAAAAGCTTATGATCAATGGGTGTTATCTGGACAAGTGAAAAGGTCGTGTAGAAGACCTTTTCAACTCACTGATATTTCGGGAGATCGAAAAATATTCTAAGTATTATCCAAAAAGAATCGAACAGTATTATTATTTCAAACGTTGTGTTTATTGCGTTATCAATATATCTCGAAAACATTTGCAAATATAACGGCCGTTAAACTATTAAATTAACAGAAGATGTGGAGCAATGTGCGGGCACGGTGACAGTGGTTGGGGTGTTTTTTTCCAATATCGTACATCATTTGTCACTCGACCTCTTTTAAGGGGTGCAACTGGAATAAAGAACGATGGGACGCGGATTGAGGCAGAGGCATTAGCGGATATGGAAGAAAATGTGTAATAGACTGTCGCAAGCTGATGTCATAGGGTTCTAGACAATTGTAGTTTAAGATTTTCTATTTTCTTTCCTTCCTTTGAAGAATTATTTTGTGTGCCTTTAACATAAAAACTTGACATACATATGACATGACATAATTATCTGAATAACACCTTGGGCTAAACCTTCAAGCCTATCGCGACAATTTGATAAGTTTTCTAGAGCATCAGGTATCATCACGAAATATTTTGTTTATTTAATTACGCATGTCTATAAGTAACAACCTTGAGTACAGACTAAAATGACTTACAGATTACCTAAATTGTAATGAATTGAAATTAAATTCTAATGAAACTGCCGCATACAGTTTCAATCACTTTCTTACGGTTACGGTACTTAATATACTGTTATGAGCACTGATCGAAAAAGATGAAACAATTGTATTAGAGTATATCTCAATAGGGTCGGTTGATAAACCTAAACCGCTTGAGATTTCTCGGCCGCTCCCGCTCGAGGTGGTCGGTACTAGCAGATGGTCCAATCCGGTACAATTAGCCCGACAATATACGTAGTGCAGGTACAGATTTTTTTTAATTTCTTTTACTCGCTATCGCTTCTCAATCGCGCCACCCAAAACTAGACCAACAGCTAACAAACCGACTACCGATAAGTAGTGGATTTAGCAACCATTATAGCGTTTTCCCGGCGTTTACAATGATTAATGTGAACGCGGCCTGCGACCATCCCGCAATTTGTACGGGCGCACCGCGCGTGAAAACTAAACAACAGTTTGTGTGAACCGAACGCCGACAATAACTGATATTACAATTGTACAATTTTCAATGACGATCATCAGCATTCACCGTAGATAATGATTGTTATACAATGTGGAAGCGATAGAAAGAGGAGTCAGAGATAAAAACTAGATCGGATCTTAATCGATGACATTGATGGCACCTATTCAATACGAGACATAATAAGAAAGTTGATGATCCTAAATGATAAGGTAACATGAACAACGTAATAATTTTCTGATTGTCGTGGCTAGATGTTTTCTTTATTACTGCAAAACCAACAATACAGGTTAAGGGACGTGTTCGGAAATATTTCGATGTTTATATCACTCCCGAAGAGTGTTCAAGAAGCTAAGTCAGTCTTGCCAAGACCGAAGGTGTGCATTTACGAGGAATTCGTTTAGCGCTTGCAGAAATCCGTCCCAGAAATGTTCGATTCCGTTTCAGATGTCGATTTCGTATGGTTAAAAATAAATCCCTTTGGACTACTATTTGTTATATTGTACTGTACCCAAAACATTACTATGTTTTTTTTCTATAATGTAATTATAGAAAAAAAACAAAGAAACAGTACGCGATTCCAATGTTCATGTAACACACATAAAATACCAATTCCAATAATATGTATACTTATATATCATTAAATAAAAACATCAGCCAGCCCGTGTGACTGTGCCCTGTGGAATGCATAACTCAACTACTCAAACCTCTGTACTTTATAAGGAAGTTGTCAATTTTCCTCGTCTGCATTCGTAACATGTGGTTTTAGTATTATTTATGTGCATCCTTTGTTGTTGCATAATTAAAAAAAACAATATTCAACACAATTAATGTAGGTAAATCATCGATAATAGAGCTGAAAATGGCTAGATTATTTAAATTTAGAATAATAATATTGCATGGGACTTTATTCGTGTTCTAGTTGCAATAAAAATGCCTTTGTTTTCGGTTTTTCTTGATAAAAAATAACCGTGTGACACCTTAAATACCGAACACATTTATCTTATTCCTACACGGAATAAGACTGTTTTTCCATTTTACAATTCAATTTAACCGTAAACATTTCTCTCTGAAATTGAAAACATGTCTGATATTTGATTTATTTACAAGATTTTTTACAAGGAACGGGTACATCAAATTAAATATGTACGTATACCGTGTATAAAATCAGTGGGAACACCCTGTTCGCAAGTAAGGGTCGCGTGGGCCGGGCCGGCTTGCATACTGCATAGGGGTCGGTGGCGTGGTTTAAAATCAACAAATTACGTATTCACTACAGCCGCTAGTGTCGATGCAGGACAACGAAGAGAAGAGGATATTGATGCATTGTTATTTATTTATTTCTTAACTAGCCGTCTCGGCGAACTTCATACCGCCTCTGATTCAAATGTATGAAAAAATGAATTCTTGCATCAGCTTGGATCAGCTAACAAATTTCCCAGTGCGTAAGCCATTTTGTATATGTTCAACCACATTTAACCCGTCCAAAAATCAACAGAGTTTGACCGTTGAAGGAATGTCCGTTGCTATGGGGTCGTAAGATAAACAAAGCACTACACATCGCATCGTGTAAATTTCATAACAGTCAACATAGGGAATGAAACCAATTCAAGTAACAATAATCCAAGCGGCTGGGATTTGGGTAACCTTTTAATGTTTTGTTACTTGTATAATCGACATAAAACTGTCAATCTTAGACGAATATTAACTACTTCAGCCTCCCCAAAAACGCTAACATTCTAACACCATAAATAAACCTAGAGGTCAGCTAACTCATTACCGGGATGAACCGGAAAACGTTGTTTTAGTTAACCAACGCAACTAACACGTGTTTCTAACCTCCCATATATCTAAGTCTCCGTAAAAATCCAATTCGAATACACCTTGGAGCGCAATAATGCCGAGTAAACAAACGGCGAACGTTGTAAATCAAACAGCTCAACACATTTCATGAATGATTTGTACTTGCTCCACAAAACTTGTGTTATTACCATCCTATTACACTTAAACGGTGTTGGGGTGAAGAATATTCACTCTTAACACACTTGTAACAAGTTCTAAGATACTGTTCAACTATATTTGCAATGCACTAAGCAGTTGCATGTCAAGGCCCGAATGATCGTAGATTACAAGTGAAGAGCTCACAGCGACGGCTTAAAATATGTTGCGAGAAGAAAATAGATTCATTTTGTTTATGAATTCTTATAAATTGTTCACTAACATAGCGTGAAGTGTGCAACTGTGTGTTGATTTAACTAACTGGAGCGATTCGAGGGCTGTGTTAGTGCGAACGAACGGAAATATTTTTCTGCGTTCCGTCTTCTATACGGTTGTCTACGCTAAACGCAATCAAATATATGTTTTCGATATTTTTGATAGTTTATGTTCAAGGAATACTAAAAACAATCATAGTAACATTACATCTATATATGAAAATAGTAAGTACTACTTTAATTTTAAAATCTCAAATTCATAATACTAGTCAAGTCGTCACACAACGGCAAACACAAATAAGAGAAGGAGGAAGACCACACTCTCCCTCTTTCACCACACACTCCTTTTATCAAACTTTTAGAGTGATTATTTATTGGGAAATTATGTATTGGGCATATTTCGAAAATCACGAGCATGACGTCACATCACGCCATTTTGACGTACAACTACATTGAAGGTAACGTAATTTAGGCGCCATGACGGGCGTGTACAAGAAATACCTACTATAAGCTTATAATAATATTATAAGATAATCAAACTATGTTTACCCCTTAGGTTAATTACACATTTCCGACTATATACCAGCAAAATCATGTACAGCCTGCTTAGAGTTCCGTATAGAACTTTAAATATTAATATTCGAATCATTTATGTAAATACTGGAATTCGGTATTGATTTATGTATATGATGACGCATTTTAGTAGGTATGGACACAATACAATTCTTTGTTATTAAGTTATTTGATATGAACACCTAATTAAATATTGTATGTATTACAAATCGTACATTGATCCTTTTATATCTTTAAACACTCGAGCGTGATTGGATTATTTGTCTGTTACTATTGGCACCATTTAATTTAATAAATTTACAAGACTAATCTACAAACATAATACGTAAACTGATTGATAAAATGTTAAGCATTTAAAACAAGTACCACCAAATGCATAAACGTTTCAATCAATTCACAATGGCATTACAAAGCATTGTTCAGAACTAATTTTTAAATGGACGATGAATCTATTTATAATCTTGGGACTTAACATTAATTATGTTACAATTAAACCAAGCAAACATTTTAATTTTCGTATTACATGGAAATGAATGAATTTGCATGTCACAGCATCAAACCACCGACATTTATTTTACGACCACAGTATACAACCGAGTTATAAATCACGGTGTCGCCGTGCGCTCATAACTTAGGACGGATACTAAAAATAGTGGAAATGCAAATAAAATAAGACGATACCACACCGCATCGTAACGTTTCTAAATGTATACTTTACCTAAAAAATCACAGCCCTTCCTTTCGGCTTTGCTGTAGTCGGGTAAAAATTAGCATTACAGCACCCGGCCGTAAATATTGCACGTCGACGTTTAGAAAGAGACTATCAGCTAGAGGCAAGAGTGAAAGAGACGATGCTCTACAAAGCCGAAACTTTTTCTATTGCCGGTGTGTAATATTTAAGCCAGATTATGCATTGAATTATGACAGTACATATAAAAACCGACCGCTCTAGCATTTTTATATCCACATAGGATATTATTCTGGTAAATACATCATAGTAAGTTGTCTTCACTCACATGGAGACGCAGCGCTCACATGCCTGGTCACAGTACTACTGTTGAAATTTTTGTGTACCTATTTATGGGTTAGAAAAATGTGTATGCCCCGTTTCGCAATTGCTAGGAAGATAAGATACTTATTTCATGTTCTCAAAACATATCTCGAAATATCCACAGAGAAAGCACTATATACCTACGCGATATCTCTAAACTCTCAAAAGCTTATGAAGCAAAAAATATATATTAAATTGATCCGTCTAAAGCTCATGGTTTGTGCCGCAAGCTGAATATAGAGGTTAGCACGTAAATCACGAGATACAGTCGTTGTTCGTGGTGGACTTGTAATACAGGGTTGCTATGTGCTCTGCAAAAAACATATATTGAGCCTACCTTCATAAAAACTACTGACGACAATGAAATCGCATGCCTTTGACTCCGTAAGCAAACATACCATTACAATTCACAATGTCTAAAGTTTATATTAGATCGGCATAATAAAATTATCAAAATCTGAGAACACCTACTAAAATAAGAGTTGAGCGATCTAGGTGAAATATTTCCCCAAAAGCTGACTAAAAGATAAGCTTTCACAGACATCAAACAAACCGCATTGCGTCAACTCGCGCCGCATCCTAGACCTGCGGGATACCTCTGCGTACTGCGACAAATCGCAAATAAACTATATAGGAACGAAATAATAAAATCGCCTAGAATATCTCACATACATGGTAGTGTTTGTTGATGATAATAACATAATTAATCACGCGATATAAAAAGTAATCACTTATATTTGAGTTTAAATCGACAGCTGGTAATGGCGCATTAATTTTAGTCGTAGTACAAACTAATCTTTAGCTACACTTGAATATTCGCTAATTTCATTAAGAAACGATGAAGGCGTGGTATGTCGCGGAGTATTGAATGAGATTATAAGCGGATCTTCTGATTCTTCAGAACGCTCTTTTGAACGTGCATAGGTAACCATGGTGATGAAAAGATACCCGGAGCAATACTTGTCTGTTATATATTTAGCGGGCAGCTTTGAATCGGCTCGCCACCCGGCGCAGACGCATTACATCCGATATAAACTAAATGATAGTAAATTTACGCGCAAATAGAAATGAACCTAGCCTACTGATGGCTTAAAGCTTCGATACGGAGCTAATAATAAATCTACATATATTTGACAAATTAAAGCGGAAGTCTAAAGATAATGAGTCTGAAGTCCAAAGAGATTCTGATTCTATCTTAAAACGATAATATCATCAGCCAAATTGTTTCACGCTTCATCTATCCATCGATCGATCTGCAGAACATAATCGATGCGGGCAGAGCCGCGGGCAAAAGCTAGTGCAGTAATGAAACAAAAACTATTCGATTAAGAGTGCCCTCATTATTTTCCCATACAATTATCAAGAGCATGTTATAATAATACGCATGTACGGTAAATTATTATAATTACGGCCTTATGGGTTTCCCGCAAAGTGTGAACGGACTGCGACCCGCTGATAACGATTGTGGCTAATAATGAACCCCGGAAATGGGTTTATTCTTGTTGGATTAGTAGCTTATTAAAGGTTATGCCAGTTATTTCCATGAATGAATGTATGAATTGTTTTTTGTATGTATGGAATCAGGCTTTACTTTAATCTCATGACTTAGTAACGGAATCTGTGCTGTGATTTCCATATTATGTACGAAATAAACCAAAATTATGTTTACTTTAAAAAGTAACTCTAGAATACTGAACAATTAAACTTAATCTGGTATTAAAGCCCATTTTATGACATCATCAACAATATCTTAAATACTTAGTCCTATGTCCATTCTAACATAGCCCTAAGATATCTGTATACTAACAAAATATGGACAGTAACGTCTGAATTAAAACGTTTTCTTTAATGTTACCCTGAATAAGTATTTATTCACAGATAAAAATAATAAACAGTAACCAACGCTTTCATTATTATATTATGCGTTATGGTGTAATTTTAAAGCATATTCAAATAACAATAGTGAACGAGTGGCACATTAAGTAAGTTTACGACAAAGTCCACTCAATGCGAGCGCCTTAAGTGCCCGAAAAGTCTAGACCGGATGCTCGTTGGTCAATTAATTGTCTGAACTACGTAGGGTTGATAGCACGTCCCATAAAATTACTACTGACATAGTATATCTTGAAAATAATTATTAAAAGGGCAAGGTACAAAAAGTATTAAGTAGTGAATTAAATAACATAATTGAAGAAAAAGATTTTTAAGGATTTTATCTGGGTTATTTTCTGATTTTACGTTCCAGTCCTCCCGTCACTATGGTTGCTGTAAAGCAGTCAAAACGTCGGGAACGCAAAATCAGAAAATAAACGCGATCAAATGCTTAAAATAAGTTTTATTTCAATGTGTAGTATTCGCGTAAATATAAGAAATCAATAGATAACATCATACTAAAATGATTTCTTATCCGATTTGAATACATTATGAATTGCATATTTGTATGATTTTGATCACATACCAAAAAAAAAACTTGAAATTAAACTTGGGATAGTATTCTCTCTTTAACTCTTAATATTGATAGCTTTAATATTTTTAATTTTGCAAATTGTACTAATAATAAAATCTTATTTTTATAATAGCAGCCCTAAAACTAGTGTGCCCTCTTAAGCTGCCTTCGTGAGACGTTTGAGACTCGGTAACTGTATTACAGCGAGAGCAATTTGGGGAGACAGTGTCCTTTCCTTTTAACAACACAGTAGATATGTTACAAACTCCAATCTAGTTATTTCTTGTTATATCTTGTTCAATTAATATTTTATTTTAAGCATCCTGTATATTTTGGGCCTTTTGTTAGTTTAATCAAAACGTCGTCAGTTCGGACGCAAGAACTTTAGTAAACTTCTAAATTTTAATGAAGCAATCGTTTTCAAGCTAGTTTCGGATCCCCAAGTTATATCTAAGGGGTGCCAAAGTTCCTAGGGTAGCTTACGGCCCCGGAACGTGTATGGAAACCTTTAGATACACGGTAAATTAACATTAACCGTTCCCGAGAAGTTAAAGCACGGTTATAACGTGAACACATAACGGATGCTGTAATTTAGCGGATGGGGATGTTTAATGTTGTTAAAGCGTTTATTTTGGATAAAGCATAATCATAGCAATATAAACTGCGGACACACCTATGAAAAGAAAAGATTTAAATAAGGTAAGGCCGTGCATTTATCGAACGAAAACAATATTAAGTAGCTTAATCAATAATAATTGCGTGAAGGACTTAATCAATAATAATTGCGTGATAGCTTGCGATGGATTGATTGGACTTTGAATTTACGAAGTAAATTATATCGGACAAATTGAACGGCGCATTGCTGTTTAACATTACGATAGCCAAGAGTAAACCGCTACCACAGTTGTCATAAACTTGGAACCAGCCGTCGAACACCCGTCAACATGTAATGAGAGCTTGCGTTAGCAGAAACATACAATTATGAATGTTATGTACACTCATTACGATTACACGTATTTTTAAAAGCCAATCCTCTGGCCGCATTTTTGTTGATATGCGGGCACGAACCTATTCCAAAATGAAATACGACACCAATAAAAATGTTACGATTTACATATCTATAAATTCCAACGTTTTATACTGTCTCCCGTCGATCATAAAATGCTCATTGACATACTTTGCCAAGTTTTAGGTAAAGTTGGTGAGCATAGAGCCTAATTACGGATATTACAGAAACATAAAACTTAACAGCATATTCAGCAGATCACATCGTAAATAAACTGACAGATCTAAGTTACCATTAAATTATAATACGATTATGGAAATAACTCCTTAAGTATATATCTATAAATCCTAGTTTGGACTATTTATTAAGTAGAAAGCGAACTCAAATAAGTACATACATTTTCTATATAAGTACAATGATAGACATATTTCGTAATGCGAATTCGAACCACCAGTTCCAGGCTCATTAACGAAACGGTATTATCGATGACATAAAGCAATTTGTTGTGGATTTATCTACGGGAGGCATCTTGGTATCGCCTGATAATGACAGAAGGGGGGACACTGGCCGATTTTAGATACAGATTACGTTGGGAATTGCTAGCATTTTGAAGTCCCTATATCGTTCTGGGTAGAAAGAGTAAAAAGAAAGAAAGAGGAAAAGAGTCTTTTATTTCGCGATCAGAAATTACTTTTAAAGTCAAAAATGCAGTATTCTATCGACACCCTACATTAATAACCGGGAAACAAATCATGAGGTACACTGAACTGTCAAACAGTTACGCCACATTTTTCTCTATTAATCACATTACATAAAAGGAGGGGGGTGTCCACAAGACGTCATAATACCGGCCCATATGGATCACTCATCGCTGCTTTTATGGCGTTCATACACGGTACAAGTAACTGGAGCATCTATATGTGCGAGCTAGATTCGCGAGCTATACGCGCTGGTTACGCTACTCCTTTCGGTGGACCATACAAATAAGCAAAGTAAGCAAGCGCACTGGCTACATTGCCGTTTCACTATGACGCTCGCTCAGTAGGTTTTCTTCACAGAACATGTCAAATGCATGCTCAAGTCAATGGACCGACGCATTTATTTACAAGGAGTTTACACGATGCATATTATCTGCGCAGATGCACAAACATGCACACGTTATAATAACCGTGTACAAGCGCCTTAACGATACCATGAGTGAGTATAATTTAGTGGGACCGTGGATATTAGATCTGCAAATTGTTCGTGTTATCTTTCGCCCTTTGTGATTAGGGTGGCAATAATTATAAAGCTATTGGGATATTCGAGGGGCAAATTTTATGCGGATTGGACGTTGACAAATTATTGGGCATAAGGTTATGTTCATTGCGCGGGTGAAAACTAAACCTGGTACCGTGCACCTAAAACAACGATGATCCATTACTGTTATGGAGCTTTATAATCGTTGGACTATCATTACCCCGCCACCAATGTCAAAACATTTCATATGTAGTGAATGTATATGTTATATCGTTCCGACAGCTTGACTAAAGAGACATGCAAATGAACCTCCTAATGTAAACCTAATATATCGCAATAGCTTATTTAAAAGGCAAATTGGCTAAAATAAAATGCAACAAGAATACGAGTTGATTTGCGATCTTCAGTTAACTTAGACGTAATTGATATTCCAGTCGGATATTGTTATTGTCGTATAGGTCAGTCTAAAGTCAAACGAAGAAAAGATGCTCAGCACTTATACTTATACTTCGAACTTATAGTATAGTAAGTAACGTCCATTGGATGCATATATATTTCAAAATTTTATAATTATGCAATAAGTTGTTACTTATTTGACAGAATGTATGGGTCATATGTCCAATAAGTTGTGAAGAGTGTTTATCAGCGCATTGACAAAAATGCCTTGAGACTAATAAAATCTGGAACTCCTTATCATATACCGATTGAACCCTAACAAAAGAAGAAAGGTTTTAAGATAAGAAAGGTTTTATTGATTTCTTATATTTACGCGAATATTACACATTGAAATGAAACTAATTTTAAGGATTATGTCGCGTGTTTAACGTAAAATCAAAATAAAAACGCGATATAATCCTTAAAATTAGTTTCATTTCAATAAGAAAGCTTTGTTGGAAATCTGACCAGGCCAAAAAATCTAACAATTATTTAAGCAATACCCAACATAAAATGTATTGACACTAAAACACAACTCATGGTCACCGTACAAGCTTTCCCTCCTTCCCGGTAATGGCAATCACGGCACCATCTAATAGCTATATTGACCCTCGGAGAGCGACGCCGAACACCTCTATGTTCGCTATTTATATCCGAAACTGCTTTGATATTGGAAGAGTGCGTTCATGATTTGTTTATTTCATAGTCTATTGTGTGTCCCACTGCTGGCCAAAGGTCTCCCCTTTGCTTCTCTACACAATCCTGTCTTGGGCTTGCTGTGGCCGGGTATTATCCGCAAAAGGTGTCCAAAAGGACACCTCCTTCGCCTTAGTCCAGGTATTGACACGATTTGCCCATCTTTGCGGGTCCATTCGTCCAACGTGGCCTAACCCAGTCCATTTCAGCTTTGCCGTCCTCTCACCCACGTCAGTATATCGAGAAATAGAGCGCATAGTAGAGTTTCTAACGCAGTCCTTCCTTATAACTCGTATTATCCTGCGCTCCATTGCTCGTTGGCAAACCATGAGTTTGGATTTCTGCAGCTCGGTAAGAGAGTCGACGGGTCTACGTTTACGTCGTTACGGTCATTTATGCGAAAATGTTCTTACTCAGGATGGTTACGGAACAGAAAATCCATATCAATGCATCATATATTTAGATGAAATTAAAGAATACGTGACTTGAAAAGCCTAACTGGCATCTCTCAATTTATTTTTACGATAAATCTAGTTTTTTTTTCAAAGATCGCATAAGCAATATGATATAATGCAACCACGTCACACTTTTATTTGAATTAAGAATAAACTTTTTTTTTATTAAGTTATGTAAAATGAATCTCAACTGTAACAATACAGGGTTCCTCATAAAACTCACAACGATTTATAATGCCCGATGCACATTTCCTTCATTCTCTCTCAAGCTAAATGATCCATTATTGCGGCCGTCTGGCCTGATTAGGGTTGCCAACTTTTTTATCGAATTAATATAGTATTTTTAGAGATAATGTTTCACTAATTCACCTCAAGTCAGTCCTTATAGAAGATGACAAACTATAACAGGAAAACCTTTTCGACTTTTTCAGCGGTCAATTTAAAAGTAATGTTTGTTGCAGGTTTGTAATGATTGCTTTCTACATACATTTTCTTATTAATACAAAATAATGTTAATTAATTTCGCATGCAATTGCATAATATTGAATTCCCCATATCTTATGACGAAAATATAACAGCTTAATATATAATAGTAGTGTAATATTTTTTTCGTAAAGTCGACAACCCTAGGTCTGATCCTCTTAAATTTAAAACAAAACACGCATCTGGCCGTCATCCAATGCATGTCACCTGAATAATGTAAATATGCGATTCCTATAATAAAAATAGACAGGTACCATTCTAGAATGTCGTTTGCAATGTCATATGACTACATGGTGTCGCGAAATGCAGTTGCAGTCACAAATAATTTCACACATAGTCAATGTCACATTCAAAGCAATAATATCAGGATGGAAAATATGTATATTGCATTTTTATAGAGCAATTGAAGTTGACACTATTTGAAATAATACAGTAGTAAAACGTAACATTGGACGAATAACTAAAACAGTCAACACCAGGAAACAGTAAAATTGAAAAGACGTAGGTGCCAAATAATTTAGCTTCTGCAGTAATCAATTAAAATAGCAAATTGGGAGATGCGCATTACTCTGAATCCTTCGATTCAATAACATTTTGTAAGAAATGCAGAGATAGAGATATTAAAAATTAAGAAAGTAATACTAATATTTCAGGTAAAAACAAATAACGTGTAGCAACCAAAGAATTACACAATTAGAAAATAAATACCAATACTTGTGACGCAATGCAATTGTTATAAAAAGGAATTTTAACAATACAGAAAACCAATTGATTACGACAAAAAGTTTCCAAAATCGTGACTGTCGCTTAGCGTGGATCTAGAACGATCAGGAAACATCTTTGCAGTGCAACAGCCACTTTGCAGTGTTTACAAAAAAAAGGCAATTGCAGACTAGACAGAAACGAATAACAAGTTTATAACAAAACAAAACCAACAATAAACCTAAACCTATACATCATTACGGGTTTGGGACGACACCCAAAACTTCGTTCGGAAAAATCTTTGTCATGGAAACAATACAATGGATTTATATGGACAGCAGACGGCAACATTCAGACGTTAAAGCCCATAAAGTTATTCTTGAAATTGAGCCAAAGAAAGCAAACACAGCGTTAGCTCAGTTTGATATCACACAGGCCTTGAAAAATGTGTATAAAAATTCCTGAAACTACGAAAAATTACCAGTAATTAAATTAAATCTCGTTTTGCCCTTGTCATCCGAGCAATGAGGAAGCGACTGAGTAATTCCAAGAGAATATATTGGTAAATGGGCATTGTCTAAAAATTTTTACCCCCAGATTTTATATTTTTTTTAGGAAATATAGTGTATTTTAAGGAACTAATTTAAATATGTTTGTATTCTATTGCCTATTTTTTTTATATTTAGATTTTAAATTTTGAAGGTGATGACGTCATCGTCGGCGACAAAAAGTTATTCGTTTGCTTACTAAAAATGAAAAAAAAAACTCATATCCGTCAATCGTCTGTCAATGTCAAAATTCTTTCTTACCCTTAGCTTTTACCTTGGTATTTTTATAATCACCACGTGATAAGTGCTCTATCGATCTTTATTACTCTTAATACATAATACCTGCGCTAAATCCTAATAAAAAAATATGGCCGGCTCTTCTAATTTAACAGAAACGAACAGAGAAAGGTTATGTTTTTGTTTTGACATTGACACTTGCGCTGAACAGACTACTTTTTTTTTTATTTAATGCAATGCAATGGCATTATAATCCAAGTGATGACGTCACTGAAGGTGAAATAAAGGTCAAACATATTTTTCCATAAATCTTAGAAATGTGAAAGTATTTTTAAATTTTAACTACATATACGACATTAGTAACCCTATTCCTCGAAATGGTTTTTCAATCACAACGGTTTTAAAAAAATGGACAATCCCCATTACGTGCAGCCGGTAATTCGGCGTAACGATAAAACATAACGAAAATAGAAACTTTCGTTCGTATCGTGTAAATGCGCAATCGCGTACGTACGTACGTAGTGCTGAGAAAACGTGTCTATGTGCTATAATATCAAATATTAAGCCACTGTAGACACAGTAAAAATCATTTTCGTAAACTTATTCACCGCGAGTGTATTCTGCTGCTCAACTAACGAGTTTTCGATGCTTTGCCTGATACAAATCCCACGGATCGGGTTACTGGTACGGTGAGGTAACTAGCTATTGCTACCCATCATGCTGAGGAATATAATTTCATTATATTTCCATGTGCAACAATACTACGCCATTTTCTACACACTAATTTGCTGTAGAGAGATACTAATTGTGGTAGCATTAAGCAGAGACGACAATTTTGTAACGTAACACTTGATGAGTCCTGCAAGTAGCATTTTGCGAATTATGCGAAGTTAAACCAATTCTAATAGATGTCGTCGCGGAAAGATTCTAGTGTCGCGTAAATCTGGGCGCGTGACTAGACGCGTGCGCCGGTGGCACAGTGACCGAGATGAGCACGAGCGAGCGCCGCGCCGCCGGCGCCTGCGTGCGAGTGGCGCAACCGGCATACCACCTACCATGATAACCGCTAATGATTGTGCGTATGGCGACTAACGAGACTATTTCATCGTAATGTCGTTACAATGAAATAGTCTAGGGCCAGGTGAATAAGTACTGACGGTTGTATTTCCATTTATTTTTCAGTCATTTTTTCGTCGTGTCATGTCAGCGTTGTCATGAGTATCGAAACTCAGAATCAGAATATTTTTTATTCATGTTAACCATTAAGTAAAGTACTTATGAATCATCAATATAGTTACAAAATGTTAAGATACAACTTTACCACCCCTTCGGAATGCCGTTCCTATGGAGAAGAACGGGCAAGAAACTCCATGGTTGCTCTTTTTAAAACCATGTTAATAATTGCTATATGTTACACATTACACACATTAGTTTATTATATATATATAGTTTATTAGTTTATTTGATCTAATTACTAAACACCCCTTTCAATTTTCAATAATAAGATGATTGAAGTTTGCATTTGTCCTATCTGTGATAAAACGCTTACGTATAGCGAGTAGTTCCCTTTTTAGCTTGAACTGAAGTGATCTTTCTCAATCCGCAGTTAAGAATACTAACACTATAAAGCTCAGCGTCTGCGAATGTGTGACGCAATACTCAGCTACACACCACTATGTAGACACCACACGCAACGTGATATCTATAGACGTGAGCTCATGTTTTCCCATAGTCAATAGAAACTAGATTAGACCGAGGTGCGGATTGTGAATAAAAAAAGAATAGGTAACGTTCGGCGATAGGCTGAGTCAACTTTGACTCTCCTATCTCTACATATAATCCTGACCTATCTACTGTGAACTATATTGGCGACTGCGTCTGGTGTCTAAATAAATATCGCCTAGTAACAGAAATCTCTGCATTCGCCGCAACGAATCTATTTTGAAATAATATTGCAACAATAATTTTCTGATCCGAAAACGTGTTCATGATATTTTTTTTTAAAGTGACAACCATTTTATATTGTTACAGACAGATGTCCGCATAAAATGTGCTATTTAATGCGGTATCTCACACCATTATACTACTAGAACTATTGGAATGACGCGAATAGAGAAAAAAACCGGAATCAGTCTGACTTTAAAATACTTTAAGGTCAAGTGTAGGTCGAATATAAGTATTTTCGGAAACTCGTCGAATATTTGAGGTTCGGAATTAAAGAGCCACTTAAAGTTCACGACAGTAAATTTAAATAATTATGAATCTAATTTTACACACAGTTAAATAATCAATCGCTACGCTTCAAGACATTGATACTAAACTAAAATTAGAAAAAAATATATCCCTCTAATGCGTAAGAGCATACAATTTGCCTGCCCAGCCGTCTGGAGTATACAATCATGATATTAATGATGCTGATCAAATTAAAATTCCCCTTTAGTTCATATCTAATGACAAGCATTATGTGAACAAGACGACCTTTACCAACGAAATATTCATTAAAAATATCCACATGCGAGCATCTATTAAAATTGTAGTGGAGCCGGTACCACACCCTCACGCGAGTGGAACACTGCGTGACATAGTTCAATATGTGCGTTCGCGGATAATTTACATCGTTCGAGGAAAATCACCGCTTGAATATTAACTAAGTGATCGGCAAATTAATTATTTGCAGGACGAAAATCTCTTTGTTAAGGACAGTCGAGTTATTAGGTAGGAATGTATTTAAGATATTTAGCTCCGAGCGGACAGTACACTCCGCTAAATTGTGTGACCTAATAGTCCGATATTTACATACAAATATGAAGGTGCGTATGGACACGCTTCTAAATATTTGTGCAAAGTAAACTTTACTGTTTAATTTTGCACAACGAATAGTCGCGAGAAAAATGTCACTTCTTCAAATCCTTGGCTGTCCTAGCTAGCAGGAAGTGATGTGCTCTTTTTTATGCGACGTAGATAACCGCTACTATTATTGTAGCCGTGATTTAACCTTCACACCATCAATGATAATGCGTTTGGCAATATCCTTGTTCGTCATCCTTACTAGTGATAATTTAAGTGTAAATTATTATGTAGGACAACATAATTTATGTGAGATAAAAGAAAGTTCTGCATCAAAGAGTCTTAAAAGCTAATGAGAGAAATAAACTATAAAGTTTTTAGAAATCTGGCCTAGATAGAAATAGAAGCTAACAAAGAGCGTAGACGCCGAGCGGAACTCCAGGCTAGATCTAACTGGAATAGCACGCGCCTGCAAGCTAGCTCATTGACTTCTTTCTCTTGTTTCTTGTTCAGCCAAAATATTAATGAGCTGTTCATAATGACGATGTCGTCTCATACTTGCGACAATTAGTTTTCTAAAAATACAATAGGTTTTAATAGAAATCGTCGTGAAATATAGGCGTGACACAAAATGTACGGGGCTACTAACCCTAAGAATATAATTACATGTTAATGGCTACATGGTTCTCACATTTACAAATTGCTTTTGTAAAGGAAGATTTTATACCTAGAGTTCTAGGGTATTCTGTAAAAATGATGTTTTTTTTGTAACAGTATGAGTCTAATTTATATACTAGAAAATAAAATTTGAATCTAAGATGACTCCATGAAGTCGCTTCTTGTATTTACTGTCAAATCCACGTAGACACACATAATGGTACTCCATATCTTACCTTTTACCTAGACGTTAACGATATCAGTAATCGATTAGTCTTCTCAAGTTAACTTTTCGATAACTTTAATCGGTCTCACTCGTGGACGATCTCGTATTAGCATAAGGAAATGCCTGAGGTATTACACAAGCGTGCACAATGAATCGTGTGCTATTTCGAGTCATCGCGGCTCGTCGCAAACGCACCCGTATCTTGGCAAACGCAGGAATGCAACACAATGTACGTACGATTGTTCGCGTATTAATAGAAGGAAACCCGACCGCGATTTCGGAGGCCCACTAGACATTTTCCGGTCCGTCAAATGTTATGTTTTATCCGCAGAAAAAAAAGCGAAATTGAGGTATGATCTATTGAAAATGTCACCTTATACATAATGACATGTACATATTACATATGTTTAAATGATGTCATTCCATAACTTTTTCCTTAACTTGTTGCATAGTTTTTATAGGTTGGGCACCACAGGGATACATTTAAGTAGTGAATGTCTGGAAAGGTACTATAGGGGACCTAATACAAAAAATATCCATATCACCTGTAGTATACTCGTCTTTACTCGTATTAAAACACTTGCAAGGTGTTAAGAACTAATGACTATACCAAGACGCATGCCTAATATTATTATGTAGGTAACATAATAAAATTAGCGACGCTGACTATCAACACACTGAAAAAAATAATCGTTTTTTCTTGGATCATTTAAACGCCTGCGTAAAAACATAAATAAATATACATACTATGAATATTTAAGTGTGTTTTCATTCTGGTCGCGTATGTCACTTCCGGGAACGGGATTTTTTTTAAGTGTCGCCAAAATTCTGATTGAATCTTCGCGTGATAATAACAATAATAGGTCAGCATTGGACCATTTGCTAACACGTATCCGAGTATATTTCATAAACAATATTTTTTTAAAACGTACTTATTGTAGCAGGACCGATCGAGCAAGAGTCAACATTAATAAAGCATTCCTTATAGACTTATACCGAATTATATGACAATACGTTATACAATCGTGTACCATGAACATTACTAAAAGGATTTTCCTGTCTTGAGGATAAACATGTTAGATTGTAAAGTGAACAAATATTTAGTAAATATACTTAGTTTCTACTATTTATTGAGGAAAGGAACATATGATATGAGATATCTTAATTCATACTTGATTACTTATAATTTTATATTCAATTCCAATATTGTATTAAGTGTGTACCGAACAAAACCACACATGACTGATCTGAGCCTACGTAGCTTGTAATTTCCAACTCATCAACTTGCTATCGGACCATTTCAAACACACCACGCAATAATTATCTCGAACAAACGATCCAAAATCCACCACCGAGTAGGCAACAGATATCTTCGGATACTCCTACTAACCTATATTCACCCACTTATCTGCGGAGACCTTGAACACCCAAATCTCATGAAATTGGCACGTATACTCTAAATTCGTTGGCGCGTGACATTGAGATTCTTAATTTGTGGATCCATTCATTTTATTACGAAAAAAAAGTTTTAAACGAAAAAGAACGGACTGTCGTCTGGCTAGTAATTTAAATTATGTATAAAAGTGTCGCGTGTGTAGGAAAAAAACCGCAATATATTAAAATATATTTAAGGAACGGGTTACGTAGCGAGTCGAATTTGTAATATACCGCGTAGCAACAGGTGTTAATCATATTATGAATGATACATGACTATAGCTGTGAACTACTATTCTAATATTGTATGTCTATTTACTATCTTGTCTAAACACAGTTTATAAAAAAAATACAACCGAATTGAGAACCTCCTTCTTTTTGAAGTCGGTTAAAAATAGATCTAAAACTCCGGCCAATGCCATTTTACATGCGCTATATACCATATGATTTGCGAATCCAAATATTCTCCCTTCATGCGAAATTGTCAAATCCTTGCAAAGTATGTCTTATATCTATTTGGCATAAAAATGAAATTTATTTTCCTGTATCTAAACGAACACTGATATACAAATTAGACCACTTTACAAAAATTAATACGACGTATTTTAAAATATCACGTGCCGTAGCAAAATAAATAATTCTAACTGGACAACTAATAAGATTTCGCAGTTGAGAGGCAAAACGTGATCACTATAAATCACTCCGTGTTCCTACATTTTAGTCAGTTAGTCAGTCCAGTAAATATTTAGGTAACACATCAGCAACATGTCATTGACAAACTGAAAAACCAATCAACGATGAAAGATTCGATTTCAAAAATCAATTTAACTCTCACTTCAGCGTTTTCATTTCAATTAAGTTCGAAAGTGTGTTAGGACGTTGTTGCCCAATCGCATTTCAGTTCTGAAACGGATCTAGAAATCTGCAGACACATTTGTGCTGGTAACCGACGACCAACTAATTACATTCGATAATTAGATTTATTGAACACGCGAATGCGCGAACGCGCGAGCCCGAATTTACAGGATCAGCGCCGACCGATGAAATCGCGGCGAAGAAATTAACTCGACCCCAACGCACTCGCTAAAGTTGTTGATTGGTTCACTATAAATAATCTTCTCCTTAATGAGAAGAATACTAATTGCGTAAAGTTCTCAACACCAAATGTGAGACAAGTTGGAACCAATATACAATTAAATGGAACTGATTTGGACCTTGTGGAGTCAACAGTGTTTCTCGGTATTACCATAGATGCTAAATTGCAATGGGGTCCACATATTAAAAAACTATCTGGAAGGCTGAGTTCGGCAGCTTATGCTGTTAAAAAAATTCGACTATTAACGGATATAGACACAGCTAGAATTATTTATTTCAGTTATTTCCATAGTGTTATGTCCTATGGCATCTTGCTCTGGGGTTGCTCTGCAGATCTTAATACTATCTTCATCTTGCAGAAAAGGGCAATACGAGCAATTTATGGCTTGGGTCCTAGAGACTCCCTTAAGGATAAATTCAAAGAAATAAATATTCTAACTGTTGTGTCTCAATTTATTTATGAAAATCTAATGTATGTTAAGAAAAATATTCATAATTTTGAAAAAAGGAGTGATGTTCATGTTATAAACACTCGTAATAAGGACAAACTATCCGTGCATGTCACTCGACTCGTCTCCACAGAATAAATAATTCTTTTATGGGGCAATGTATACGCTTCTATAATAAACTTCCCAAAGGAATCCGAGATTTGCCCATTAATAAGTTTAAAACAACTGTAAAAAGTAATCTTTGTCGTAAGGGTTATTACAGGATCTTGGATTATTTGGATGATAAAGCAGCCTGGGACCGATCGCTCAAATATCAATATATATAATGTTAAAGTGTAGCGTGTGTGCGCCCCGCATGGCAACACACTGGAGCTTACTTTTATATTTTGTAAAAATAATGAATTTAAAAAAAAAGACAAGCCCGCTGAGTTTCTTGCCGGATCTTCTCAGTTGAGGTCGCGTTCCGATCCGGTTGTAGACTTAAGAAAAAAAAATGTAATGACAATTTGTAAGTGCCCCCGTAGGCCTATACGAAATAAATGATTTGACTTTGACTTGACTTTGACCACTCCCAGGAGTGTGATTATAGTTTTTTATATAAATTTCAGGTGTATCCAAATCGTACGTGTCACTGCGCGACCACTCCGTCCATCAGTATTAACCATAAGGCACCCTATTTAGTATAATCACACAAAGCGTGGCGTCTACTATATAGTTTAATCACAATGTACCAAATTTTCAACTTCCCTAATACAGTTCATCAGCTGTGAAATAGTGTAGTCGAAACTGAAAGTGTTCGGCTGGTGGGCGTCGGAGTCACGAGGTCGGGTGAGTCACCCGGTTATTCCCGACATCCTGGCCCAATTACATACTGTTCTGGTTAAGGCGAAGACACACCGGTCCCAGCTCTAGTTGGAACTTTGTCCGGGTTCAATTAAGGGATTTAAGCTAACGATCACCAGGATAAAAGTTAAAAGAAATACTTTTTCTTATATTTTTACTACGATTTTTTAAGAAGAAATGAGATTGTACGAGCTATGTTAAGCGGATAGAAAGGCAAGAGTCTTCACGCAATTAATGCTTAAATATTGGCAACAGGGCAGTCCGAGGAAATCATGTAAGGATCTAAATTGTCCATTCCTAGTTATTGGCCCTCGTAACCGAAAGGTTTCAGGTTCGATCCACACCTGGCCTTTAAACATTCGTGAACACACTCATAGCACAAGCTTTGACTTCCTGAAAGAAGCAAACGGGACTACTAATAATGTTTTTATCGCACATCATTACTGCGAGGTATATTATGCTATCCTATATATCTGTCATGAATCACTAGGACCTCCTATTTATTATATGATAATATAACTTAGACTTACGATTCTATTTGGGATCATAATTTCTGATGGTTTTTAAAAAGATTTTTCCAATCGAATGTCCTCAACAAGGATATGTACCCCAGCAATAATATTGATTGCATTACAGAACTATTATAAAACGGTATGCCGATAAGAGGTAACTATTGCTCAATGACCTTAGCCTACTCACACACGGGTCACCCACGCTATAACCGTAAAATGAATCATCCTTTTACTCGCTTTTAGGGCAACTTTAGCATATATTTGCATCTCTAAGCCGTAGCTTCGAAATAGGTGGCAGATTGTCATGGCTGGTTTTTCAAGATAAGACAGAACCAACAATTCATACTCGTCAATGACGACTCTATTGTCTACAAAGGGACAGAACACTGAGAGAAACTCTTCAATAAGTCAGTATAATTAAACGGATAAATAATGTTTCATCGCTTTATCAGTTTCTTGAAACTGGCCTATGAAATAATAATGCATAAATCTTTTCTTCCTCTGTTCCCTGATCCATATTAACTTAAATAATGAACAGACTATTTGGTCGTACAGTGTATAAAACAAATCATCATACATAGATAAGTTTTTACAAAAGTTCAACAAGAATTTAGTGTCGTTTATCTTAATTAAACGTTTATAGATTTCTATGGTTACGCGTCGATTCTTTTTTGAGCTGAAACTATTAGACAACACATAAAACCTCTGTTTATACTCCATGAGACATTCTCAATGACCACGACGTTATATGTTTTTAATTTCACAACCTATAAACGTTTCAATGTTGAACAAAGGTATTTTAAACGAATTGAATGTGGTTTACACTAAATTAGAACATCATTTAAATTAACTGACTTTACTACAAATTAAGACCACTGTTTATCACGATTTAATGGCGTCACACCACAGATATATTAGAGGAGATATGTTATGAAAGCGGTGGGCTTGCGCTCACCTTTAGCCAAAATTACGCTAACATAGAGTTTTCGCCGTCAGTCGACTGCAACTGCACGTCGGTATCGGAGCTCTAACTTTTTTTTTAAATGCCGTGTTATTCCGTGGTTGTGTGCTAAAATACTAGCAGCAAAGTGAACTACGCGAAAGATGGAATCTCATTTCACCAGCCAGTATTAAGTATTTTATTTATTCGTCTTTAAAATCATTAAAAACAACAAATCAAAAAATATTTAATGCCTTTATTATGTTATTTTAGTTTTCATGTAGCACGACGACTTTTTTATTTTTGTACAAAATACATGGCTCTTTAAGTACCACCTATGTTCGCTACTGAGTGAATGTACGAGGCAATGGATAGATCGTCTAACGATACTTTGAATAAACTGGTGCGTCGCGTGGTACGGCCGCTGTATACGGCGACGACGCAGCACGCACCGAAGAGACTTCGTATTGGTTGGTTTTAGCGAGTGGTGGGAAACAAAACGGAGACAGCGAGTTACCATACATTTTGAATCGCACGGCATATCTCTCGTGATCTGTGCGTCACACAATGAAATATATATTGGTACATTCCTACAAATATATATTTCTTTGTGTGACGCCATTTAGTGTAGTTATTTCAAATTTCTATAAATTTTATTAATATTCTGCTCCACCGGTCTAGTCAAGAACATTCCGCGCCGGCCTGGCCTTAATACAGGAGCACGTGGGACGAAATGTACGCGATTAACTGAATGTTTATAAAGCTATATGCAGGAATGCGGAACCATATTCTAACTTATGATGATATATACAACAAGTGAATCTCGATGGAGGGATATATATGCATCGAATGCATATAATTTTTAGTTAGCACTTTTAAATGCTCACTGCAAATAGAGTAATTTAAACCTATTACACACACAAAAGCTGATTTGATTGATATAATAATGTATTAGTCACTCTACACCATTATTATTGGGAAACCCAGTAAAGATAGTGTTTGTGTTGAACTTATAGATAAGGTGAAAGAATAAGATTGTTCCGATTTTTAAACAGGTGTTTCATATGTATGGGCAAAATATACATATGAGACATATAGAAAACATTATCGGCATGTTAAACTATGTAAACTCTACGGTGTAAGTATAAGATCCAGAAGAATCAGACAATAATAAAGTTTGGTTCCGTAATGAATACCGAATGATAGCAATCAAAACCTAACTAGGATAATGCTTAATAATAGCTGTTAACATCGCACAATAACAAATTTAAAAAATATTCTTAATATAGATTTGGAATGGGTACACGCGGAAGTTTACGAAAATAGTGGCAAAATGTACGGGAGTCGCCTACGAATAACCCACTTTACTTTTTCAAATCTTTACAGTTACTAGAAAAATAAAATAACATTTATAGACCAATGAAACTAAGTATAATGAAAAAACCTGTACGGTCGTTTGCTTCGGATAACAACAACACTCTTAACCAGTGATGGTGCAACACCGAGCATATTAGGATCGCTCGGAATATTCCCGGACTCGTCACTTTCCCAATACGCCCGGGAACAGCCCCGACCCCCGAGCCCGGAGTCAATTGTTATTTAACCATTTCAAATCATTGGTCAATAACGATGTGACTGACGGAGAATGTTACCAGATCTATATAACATATTTGTTTTGAAAGGAAATGAGACCTTATACGGGCGACATTTAATACTCAAGCGATACTCAACTATTTCAATAGGTACTCAATCGGTAGAGAAGCCGATTTTGTAACTTGTTTTCTGTATAGCGCGTTACATTTAAGCCACCCTCATATTAGAGTATTCGGCGGTAAGCATTTACATTCAAAGCTAATATGTGATTGGGGATTAAAACTCTAACTCGTTTTTGTTTTATATTAGATCACAGTGCTGTTTCCCAAACCCGTATCGATCTTGTGTACACAAATACTATAAACAATTATTATTTATTAGCTGTAATTTCCGAATATTGGTACCACATTAATCGCTAATTCAATGAAGCGAAGAATATATTTACGTGCACCCCTGCCCCACCCCATAAACAAATACTATAAAAATCACTACCACGTGCGTAATTTACTTTCGTATGTTCTATTATTGTATACTTTATACGAATCACGCACGCATTTCTTTTTGACGCACGAGTCCTTGCGTATAGAAAACCATTACTGAATTTATAGTATAATCTATAGACAATTTATATGCGTAACAGATAATACAAAAACATCGTTTTTTTTTTATTGGAAGTGTTTATCTTCGACCGGCCAGTGATACCAATTGGCAATAAATTAACAAGAAAAAAGCTACAAAATTGCCGGACGATTGGCTAGCTCTAACTGGCGTCGGCAACACAGGGTCACTGAGAACACTGAACAATATGGACAAAAAGAAATATGTTATTAAATGAGACATAAAGTTCAATGATGCGTGGATTTAATAGTCTATTAATGCCATATTACACTATAACTTGCTATCTCGTTCTAATTTATCAGCACCTGCGCCACACTACATAAATCTTAATGTATGTTGACTCGTGCGTGTTTGTTACTTAAAAGTATTTAAAGAAACTAGAAATTTAAGGTTACAGGAACTTAGAAAAAATGTAATATTTCTTAATATCAATTATAACGACAGACTTTACGACATAAAGAGGTAAGTGTAAACCTTATAAATAACGAATATAATCAAACGCTGACAAATTAACATACTTTAGCAACCGTCAAATAAGCTATTAAAACAATGCATAAATAACCGGAGAACCTTCTTAAAATCGTAAAAGTTGTCTTTGGACATTCCATGTTTTTCAAATATCAAGGTATATAGCTTAATTAAGGATGTTGACGTCACATTCTTATAATATACTCAAAGTGCAAACAGACATACTGTAGGTTCTAGAATTCTAAATCCCAGTAAAAATATATATGTCAAAACAGGCCAAGACCGTGTCGGATCACGCGCTATGTAGGAATCTCTAGCCATCTCAAAGACGAAACTTATCGCATGTACTAGATAAACAAAGTCCATGAACCAAGTATTGATTGATGCCTAAAAGCCGTTTAGGGCAGAGCGACTGCTTTGACTTCTTGCTATCTAAGCATTATTATAATAAAATAATAATAAAGTAGGTATGTATGATAGCGAGTTTTCCCGGTTTATTTCCTTTGGATCATATATTTTCCTCCATAGCATAATATCTTACAATACTTACATTCTTAAATCACTATCAACAATAACAGAGGGTTCTTTCTATATCCCATGGGAAGCATGGGAAGAATCATAGGAAGCTGGAGACGCAAGCGGAACCAACCGCGATATAGACTTGACTACTGAAGAACATAACTTACAATGCAAGTATCATACGAATATAGATGTATTTTTTTAAAAGACATCATCTAATTCAGTCTGAAGACTGTGGGATAAACAACGCTATTCGATCGACGAAAACACGACGATTTTTTTTTGAAATATAAAGAACCATTTGATCCTCCTAATTATTGGTTTAGTGGATGAGACCGGAATCCCTCATATTGAAAACAAAACAATATGTTTTTTAACAATACAATTCCAACCGTGAGCCATTTTAAGTTCTTAATTAATCGAATACGAAACGTAACCGGCTATTAACATGCCGACCATGCAATAAAACGCGTCGGGAACACAAGCCGCCACACAAAAGACCGTTCTCAAAACGATAAGCACTTCAACGATCGCAATCATACGGCGATTCACACCAAATTTATTGCCATTTCGGAAAAGATAACATACGGAGTCGAGTGAGCCCCCTCTAAAGTCGAACAATAACGTGAACCATTGAAAATAACCAATAACTCTTTTGAATACGAAGCGAGAGCGGCGCGCGAACAATAAATTCGTAAAGAAATCGCCTCCCTTCTAGCCCCATGCGTTCCATACTGAGATACTCTACCGGAGTGAGTCTCCCAGCGTTAAGGCGACACACAATTTATTTGAGAATTTTATCGCTCAATTTGCATTTTTAAATTTATCGGACCATTAAATATGGGCCGCATTGTACAGCGATATATTATTTCGCAGATAGTTTAACTGTTCATTGGTGCTAAAAAGTTACCGTTCAATATAAATATATACAGGATGAATTTTTCAAGTGTGCGTGAATGTCCAAATCGGAACCTATAGGGAATAACAAAAAATACTTAAACGACTCTAGAGACCGATTTTGATTAGCCAGGAATCAAACCTGTTGATTTTGAAAAAAAAACTACGCAGCGTATTATTACACCATCTGATAATATCGCTAATATGGATGAAGTTCTTTGAAGTAATTACATACGACAACCTAAGTAAGTATTTTTATTAAAATACAGCTTTATTACAGCTTTATTATTAGATACGGTCTGAACGATTTGAACGGCTACGGAACCGTTCGTTCCGTAGCCGTTTACGTATGAAAATATTAATCATTAAAAAAGAACGCATTTTCCTACAATAATACAGTAATTTGTTTTTTTTTAGTTTTTACCAAAGACGGTCTTGAGAGTCCTTTATTTTTTTTTCATTATTCCCTATAGTTTCAGATTTAGGCATCCACGCACACTTGAAAAATTCATGCTGTATATTTTTTACGAAATTTTTTACGATACACAAAATCCACAAAAACTAAATTTACAATACCTAATTTTAATACAAAAAAAAGTCGCACGTGTACAGACAAGCAGTGTAAAGTGTAAAATTTACGACTCGTTGTCCATGAAGTTAATATATACATAGGCGTTACAAAAGGAATACTAAAATTAAATATTCAAATTTATAAAATGATCATTTTATTATTGATTAATCTACAATTTTTAGACCTGACTATTTCACAGGCTATAAAAAAATCTAATCGCTAACAGTTGGGGGTAAAATTTACAACAGGTTAGTGAGAGATAGCAATTAAGTGCCCACATTTGAGCATTAGTATAAAATTCATAATTGATTCCTAAATATGTATAGCATAAGCCGTGTAAGAAAAACACTTAATTCTTATTCAAGCTTCTTGTATGATAGGAAATTATAATTTATTCATTTTATCAGGCTGCACGGTCTACCGGCCGCAAGGCTTTCTTTAATGTGAGGGCAACTTTGTATATCTTATTAACATACACTGTTTGTGATGCGCGTGTGATTTAAATTTTCAGAAATTGCTTAAGTTTATGTCAGCTTTACGCCTCGAAGACTAACAAAGTGGGAACTTTAGAATCTTAATCTAAATCGATTTAATATTCAAGCATGGATGGTGACAGGCAAAGTTATATTTTAACTTATTTATATGTCAATTTACAGCAGTAAAACTAGCATTAATTCAATTGGTTTTTTTTACATTTTAAATAGAAAACTTACAACTTTTAATTAACCGTATTATGTTCTATTTATAAATATATATTTAATATTATTTTTACAATAAACACACTAAGATCCGAACTCTATTAAATATAGTTTGTTCAAAAAAAACCCTGCAAATTACTGAGTAGAAACTACATTAAAAACGAACTTAAATACTTTTCAATCAATATGCTAACATCTAAAAACAAAACAAGTTAACTACTATGTATTCAGAAAGTTATAATACGACATGAAGGCTGTCACGTGTATACACATTAAAATCGGTATTTAATATGCATCGATAAAACATTTTCATGTCGAATTTAATATGCGACAATAAAACGAACGATACGTTCAATAACATTGTATTGGGTGGGGCTGGATTTTACGACCGGACTGTACTCCGGTTAGCATTGCATCGTTAGCTAGTGCAGTTATCAAATCGTCGGATGTATTGCATTGCGTGTTTGTTTTGACGGGCCGACGTCACGTACCCACTAGATCGTACGCGCTATAAAACGTAAGTAATTGTGCATAACGATGTAGCGATACGAGTGTAGTGAAAAGATGTTAGGTGGGACACAACATGATGGCTACTATTGCTTGAATAATATGTCAATTACATTAATGGAATTATTATTTTATAACGCTTTAATAGGAGTACGCAGGCATTAGTATCTTATACCATTAAGCTTTATGGGTCTGTAATTAAATCTAGATCGTAGTACGACCAATTGGGATGCCACCCTTAGTTAAGTGCTCTTGCATTTATGAGGCATTAAAAATACCCCTCTATTTCCTGGACGAGGGCATCCCAGTTAGTTTGCACTTAGTTATTTCTCCGCATGAAGCTACTAAGGGACATGCCATTATTAAAATATACTGTCCAAAATGCACATCCAAATACGGAAACGGGGATACAGGTAAAGAGGTCCAGGTAGTTGTCGCACCAAAGCATTTCGCTAGCCCAATGGTTGAGACGCAAACACAGCGCGCTGTCGGCGCGGGCGGCGTATCAACACTCAGTCACACAAAATTAATAAGGTTTTTGTTGAGCACCCGACTATACAGAAGGGAACCGAGAAGAAAGTTTATTTTAACGGTAACGGTCGGTGGTGTTGAAGAACATTTTATTACTGTCTACTGTTGTTAGGTGCTCAGTATTGTTAATATGCACGCAATAAATGTAGAAGTGTGTTCTACAATATCAACCGACCAACGGACATAAACAAATCCAAGATTCCAGAAGCACATCAGCGTGTATTTTATTGTAATTTAAGCATTTATTCTCAAATGTCGACTTCCGTATTCATTTGAGCCGGGAGCATACCAAATGTATCCAATATCCTCCACCCTTTTAAATATTTAACGCGAGTCTCCCCTCGCGCGCCGATCTAGTTCGAACAAATTCCCGGACTGCGTTCATCCAATATTTGCTCTTAGGATTAGATAAGCACGATCGACCGCCCGGTTTGCTTGCCATCGATCTGTCACATTCATTCATATCTACGAAATAACAATCTCAGAGCTCGACTGCAGATAAGCTATCAGGTTATTGCAAAATACAAGCAATTTACGTTTGAGTTTGTAAAAATAGTGACGTAGCTTAGTGGTATTGAATTTTAAACAAATCAAAGCAATTCTGAAGAAAATGTTACCATGGCATTTAACAGTATTAAGAGTGACAAGTTGCTGACTTTACATTTAGTCTGAGAGTTGCGTGAAAAATAAATGAATGGTTTCGTATTATAGTGGTATCATCAAACAGAACCTTAACGGCAATATGAACTAATCTTATCATAATAAAAATGTTCTGCGAGCAACAACAATTCATGAATCTCAGCAAATCGCACGGGAATAACATTAAACTTAGGTAATAAAGTAATATCACGGCGTTCCCTAAGGACCATTATACCATAAAGTATACCTAGAGAATAAGAAAACAAAACACATAACGGCAAATAGTGACATTAAATTTGAACCCCCTAAACCCATGACCGTTGATATACTAAGCGAGTCTAGACGAAAATATTGTTCACAGGCACAATAAAGGAAAAGATTTAGAATGTCCTCAAAGTCCTTGACGTGGGGAGTGAAGGTGAAATGTGCTATAAACCATTCATCTCCATATTAAAGGCACTTAATCCAATAAAACATAGGGGAGAGTCGTTATAGGAGCCAGACTGGGGATGAGAAATAAGCAATTAAGGTCCCGATGTTTTGGTGACAAAAATAAAATAGTAATAGACTATAGAGCAGAATCAAGGAATCACGGAAAGTTAAGCACCGGATTATAGTAATAAATTTCTATATAATGGATACAGTCTACAATATGAACAGCTTTATATTTAAAAAAAATAACCACTCAGAACCGTATATATTTTGTTAACAATATTCATGCGACAGCTATTATGAATGATTACAGTATTTATTGATTTTTTTATATTTACGCGAATACTACAAGATTTGAAAAACCACAGAACCTCGCAAAAGAACACCGATTCCGACCAAGGCCACCGATACGTGAGGCCATTGAAATTTAAAAAAACATCCTAATTTCAATAGGGAAGATGGCTGGGTGCTACCACCGACTTGGGATCCAGTGATATATAAATATATAATTTAAAAAAAATAAAAAAATACAACCGAATTGAGAACCTCCTCCTTTTTTTTGAAGTCGGTTAAAAACAAAACCAAGCGCACCATTGCACGACCTGAAGACTCTGTAAGCACTTTCTGCGTAAATCGGACCGCAAACAATAACGAAATATGAGGGTACCCCAATTCTAACTATGTCATTTGGACGTCCACCTCAGTCCTCCTGTAACTATGGTTACTGCAAAGCAGCCAAAACGTCGGGAACGTAAAAAAAAATAAACGCGATAAAATCCGTAAAATTAGTTTTAATTCAGTATTATACTATCTATCTAAGGAACAATACATATTTTCAAAGCTTCAATAAACATACATCTTTAAACGACGACGAACGACGAGTATGTGACGACGAACGACGTCATCACATACTCATAGACAGTCAATAATCCAGTTCAATTACAGAGAAAAAAAAACTCTAAAAATTACCAATAATTTAACATCAATCGTATAGCATTGTAATCGATCCAACGAAACTTTTGCTAACACGATTATTCTCGTCGAAATTGAAACTTGTTTGCGATAAAAAAAAAATTGTTCACCGTTAATCGGTCAACCGAGCGTTTCCTAATGTTTCATTTGACCGCGGTTAGTTTGATATCAACAAACATTTTTATAGCCAATACTACTTCACGTTGCCGCGATGCCGTTGATCGTCAATCGTTTGTAGTCCAACTTAATCGAAGTTTCAATAACACGGCGACCTTTTTGATGTTTACTGGTAAGCAATAGGTGCGCACACAATTTATCAAGGATGTTAACAACTTTCATTATAAAAGTGCAACAAAAGTAAACGCTGAAAAGTCACTGACAGTCGCACTAATAAGTTTGTACGCCCAAATGGTAAATAATGATTCTTCTACTTTTCACGCTTACAATGGAATATCTTTAAGGAGGATACGACAACTATAATGCAATATCCCGAATAGCTGACTAGACTACATCAAGACATCCTAATTTCCAGACTCCGGAAGGGACCCCATCTAGTAATATACTTCGACGAAAGGGGTCGACGCCGTCTCGACGCGTTGTATTCAAATCCGACGCATTTATAGGTCCATAACTCAGAACGGGCGTCGTTATGCGCTCTTCCAACATTCCTCCGAGATTAAACCCAGCGCTCCATGCTAGATGCGCCAAACTGTCAATACGTGACGCGAATCCTACACGGGGGGCTAAAAAGTGCCCGCTAATTTCGTTGGGCACGACATGGACAACGGCCGAATTTAAAATGAAGACGCTTCGGAAGATTTATAACTCAATTTGGCCATTCGTTTGGTGCTTACGTCACGTAATGGCTGGAAATTGCCATTGGAGCTTTGACCATATTGACATTCCAAGACATACGGCTGATGAACATGATAGATAATAATACCAGCCCTTTTTAATGCCCCACTGCTGGGCGCGGGCTTCCCCTCAATTCGAGGGGGGTTAGGCCATAGTCCACTACGCTGGCCCAGTGCGGGTTGGCGGACTTCACACATCTTTCGAGGGGTTCTCTCCGACATGCAGGATTCCTCACGATGTTTTTCCTTCACCGTTTAGCAAGTGATAATCGTGGTTAATATGAGATTCGCACATGAAATCCAGAAATCCCAGAAGTGCGGTGCGAGCCGGGGTTTGAACCTCCGATCCTCGTTACCGAGGCAAGCGTTCTACCAACTTGGCTATCACTGCTTGATATGAATGATAGAACGTCGCAATATAATTTTGACAGACGGTGTAGGAGACACAAATTAACGATTTCACTAGCGCTCTACATATCTAGCTTTCAGCTATTGTTGAATCCTAAGCCCACCGTAATACAACTTAAAGCGCGTGAAGGCCAATGTAGGACAAATTAAATCTATCAAGACATAGTCAGAGAGCGTTGTTAGTTAAACGCACGTTATTGTGAATACGTGACCAGGTTAGTCGATACAAGAAATTTGTTAAGTTAAACACGCGAGTCGAAGGGCGTTTTTATAACGAACCTTTTTAGAAACGATGTCATAAAGTGTGTGCAGTGAGTAGGCCACTTGATTCTGAGTGGCTCCGACACTCGAAACTAGCGGGAGGCCTGTCGATGAATGTTCAAAAAGTGATGTCTCTTTGAAGTCAATGAAACCGGTAAAAACATAATAAAAACGTTCTCGAAACAAAAATTAGTCTATTGATTAATAATTCATTATATCATTGCGAAGTTTTAAAGTTTCAGCCTTATGTTACCACAGAGCTCTTTAATATCAGAATGGATAATCTAACCCAAGTGATCTGTAAACATCACAAATCGCAACAATACAAGATTTACCCTCACGATGCTGATCAAAAATTGCAGAACCGTTCCCACACTGCAGTTCATAAAAAAAGAAAATTCGCAATTTACCTTAGAAAATCAAGAGATTTAAGAATTTCTCTGTAACAATGCTAGTGGAGTATACAATGCATGTAACAACAGCACCGATCACAATCAGTTTGGGGCAAAAAAGCGGGTGCTTGGTGGAGATGGCCAATTGAAAAGGGAACGTCGAAGTCGGGCCATCTGCCGCAGCCGGCGTTCTTTTTCTGTACAATGTAACCAAGCGATGCCATTACCGTGGACGGTATGCCGTTAACTGCGCTAAGTTGGAGTTGAGAAAAAATATTTTTTACACTATAATGTAAGGATTGAATATAAGGAGGCTCTGGTACAATTAGTAGCCTTTATGGTGTTGAAGTAAATAGCACAACATTTACACACAATACACATTATCATTTTTCAGTTACAACATTTTACGAAATATATGTGAATGTTTGTAATGTAGTAACGTCATTAAATGCTAATTTAAACTAAAAGAAAATCACCCATAGATATAATAAATTCTGACGAAACACTCGAGGCAATTAAGAACACAATCCAAAATATTTTTCTGAAATAATAATATATTTTAGCTAAGTATGTGTATTGTGACATTTCTTATTTGTAATAAATTGATTTTCGTAAGATTGAAAACTATGATTAATCTAACAATATTGATTTCTTATATTTACGCGAATACGACACATTGAAATAAAACTAATTGTAAGGATTATATCGCGTTTATTTTGATTGTAACGGTCCGGAACGAAATAAACGCGAAAGAATCCTTACAATTAGTTTTATGACAATAATCGACCCATTTTAATGTATACCATATTACGGGGAGCTTGTTACTTGTACAGTAAATACGTTATGAGTATTAACCATTACAATTTAATATCAAGGATATCCTTAAAATTTCATATGAATCCTAGTCACCGCACATGCCGTATGGCTTCTCCAACTAAACTACACATACGAGAACCTCCCCTGGGCCCGTAATTCCGTCAAGACAGCACGTGTTGTGATTCTATGGTGCAATTTGATGGTAAAAAAAAAACAAAGCAGTAGTATGGTTGGATAAAAAGGGGATTAGATACGATTCGATTTTTTTACAAAATGATTTGTGTCATAACAGTTCCGAGAAGGAAGGTATGTCATCTAATAATAATTTCGTTACGTCAAATTATTAAGTTATTTTTAATAGATAATATATTAAGAATAAAAAAACTATAGCTAACATGTGGTTAAACCTGTAATCTTTTTTCGCATCAGTAAATTAACACAAGCGTGTTCCATCCCACTCACACCGCAGGTTTCATAAATATGATGACAGTGACAGTACGAATTCTCGAAGACGTTACATTAGGAGTTATATTTACGCGAATACTAACACTTTGAAATAAAACTATCAGGCTAATGGCATTATTACAACAATGCTAAAGTAACAGATCCAAATTAAGTAAAAAAGTAACATCGGGTCGTTCTCCGTCAAAACTTTTGACAGAAGCCTTGTAGAACGTCCTTTTTAATACTTGTAACGTACTGTGTAAAATAATATAAAATAATAATAGGTATAACACCATATACTCATACATTTTCATCGCATCTCATATCGTAAAAAACTAAAAAAATATAAATTCAAATTTTACGCAGTTTACAGGGCATTAATACATATATCTTAATAATATACAACCGCATAACAATGCGGTTGTAGGTTGGTAATATTGAGGATTGGTGGAAGAAGAAAGTTGAACAAGTTGTGAAGTTTAAGTTGAAAGATGAAAGAACAGTATTTTTTTTGGACTTTGGGTACATTATTGATCCAATGAGACTAAACAAAACTGTTATTAATGTGGTGAAGAAGGTTGAATAGACTACTACTTTATTGTATCAACGAGAAGGTAGTTTTACCGAGTGGAAACATACCCATTTGAGTGGAGCTAAATAAAATAAGCACCCAATTCGATTGCACATTCGGTTTTTTTTTACGAGTCGTTCATTCACATTCCCAAACGTCGTAATTCGAGACAGGCCTCAAGCGGTTTCTCACGCGTTCTCGTTTCAAATTTAGGCGCGAAGTCGTGCTGCCAGATCACTAGGGATGAGCCATAATGACTATAAACGCTTAATGGATTATTTAGTAACTCGGTTCTTTATAGCTAAAATACATTAAACGATTTATAACTATTTAAGGTAGGTAGGATTTTTTTATGTTATTGTCGGTCATGCTGATGAGAATTTATAGTTAGCATAATAAAATGTATTTTAGCAAACTAATTCAAACAACGGTTATTATTCTATTGCTTCTTGGGTAAATATGTTTTCTTCGTGTATCTTAATGTAATGTACTTATAAAATATTATTTATACAAATGTTTATTCTACGGAGGTGGCTTTATAGCTAAATATTCAGCAACAATTATAGTCGTGTCGATATACTTTTATGAAAATCAACCACTCATAAATGTATTGTCCGTTTATTTAGTCGATTATGAAGATTATTCGACACGGTTCATCACTAACGTCTTGCTCGGTAAATTGCACGCGCCGCGCCGCGCCGCGCCGCCGCCGCCGCGCCGCGCCGCGCCGCCTGTCATGTTTTAACGGACACGAGTTTATTAATACATCGTGTTAATTTGATACAAAACCGAAATAACATAATGCCATAAACAAATTGCTGATAGGAGACCTCACACAGTGCGACTTCCTATAACCACAGAACCAGAAAGAGTAGTTATGACCCACAATAATCTGGCTAAAAGTAAACAGTAAAAAATAAATCTGCGGAATGTCATTTGTTTTTATTTTTCAATACGATTCAAATCTGTGCGCAATCGACAATTCATTGAATTTAGGTACCGAAAACAAGCATCTCTCACCCTCCTAAGATTCAGACGACATTGCATAGGGGTTTAAGCG
The DNA here is from genome assembly GCA_905404115.1 of Pheosia gnoma. Taxonomy (NCBI): domain Eukaryota; kingdom Metazoa; phylum Arthropoda; class Insecta; order Lepidoptera; family Notodontidae; genus Pheosia; species Pheosia gnoma. The sequence continues at coordinate 8,561,517 of FR989905.1, forward strand.
AGATTACATTCAATCCATAAAAAGCAACTTTACTGCCTACTTCCCGTCTAGACGCACTCGCGTGTTAACTAACGATCGCCATTAATATTTAATACACTAGTCACAAACATAAATATTTAAGAAAAGACGCAACTGTCTGTTTCTGCGCATCCCGTAAGTAATAGATTAAACTTCCCCGGCCAACACGCACGGTTAATGCGCTGAAACAAAGCGCGAGGTGTTTTTTGTTGTTTAGGTAATAAATAGCTTTTTATAACTTACTTACATCAGATTATAGGATACTTTTTAGAATGTTTATGTTATCTATTATAATTAGTTAGCGATCACATTGAGGGATTATTATCATTTATATAATAATCGCAGTGATCGCAGTCTAGATAATAATGTCACTTACGGCATGTTTGACGATGTGCTGATAAATACTGTTCACAAACTATATGACAGGATTTCTGTCTAACTAATGTAAAAAGGTGACATTAAATAAATAAAACATTTCTTGCGTAGAGATTTAATCCACCTAATTGAAAATTCCAACTTAGTGCTATAAAACATTACTGAAAACACCCACCCCAAGTAAAATAGTGCTAATATACTGTTTCAAAACCATCCCAATTCACGAGCACAACGTTCAGAGACAATGCAGTACCAAAACAATTATTCAACCCACACCAACCAGTTCTTAAGTTTCGTTTTTTTTTTAATATTACATCCCTATTAATCGATTAATGATTAGTCGAATAAAATTGTATCCTAGCACTTTTTACTTTTAAATTAGGAACATGGTTTAAAGTTATTTTTCTAATGTCGACAACTAATTAAAGATATATTGTTTTGTTTTAAATCGCGCGGCGCCCTCTAGTTATCAAAAGAATCCGACAAATATTTACACCACACACTTAATTACATTTTTTCAGCTAGTATCCGTTACAGATCATGGTATTAAAAACACGAATTGTAGATTTTTAATGCGAGCGCGCATGCAGGACGGTGCGCTTTGAAAATCCGAACATCGCGCGCAATGCATTTTAATGACGTAACGGCGGACATGCCACGATGAAGAAAACGGGTTTAATTCTTCCGAGTATGAGGTAGGTATCTACATCTACTATTAATAATACTAATACAATGATAAAGTTATTACATCCTACGGGTAATCCGGACAAATTCGAAGATTTTGTTTAGTTGTAAAGGGATAAATTAGTAAATGTCAATTAAGGAAGGTAAATACAACTTCCATAGGGAGCGCAAATAAAATAATAGATTTATAGTACAGTTTAAACCACCCGCTGTCGTGATACAGGTAGGATAGACAGGAAATAATTTCCATACCTATTAGGGAAAAAAGACTAAGCAAAACAGCGGGCTACATACATACATTATTAATTATATGATGTGAGAGAATGATCTACGGAAGTCTAGACGTTGAGTTACGGCACATAAAAATTACTGTAGACTTGTAATTTAAATGCGAAACAGCGTAAAATCGCAAATCGCTAATACACACTGGAACGAGAATTAACGAAACAAATTAGTTATTATTCGGTTATTTTTTATTCAATTCTAACACCGCACATTAAAATAATGTAACGGCTAGCTGATCTTATTGTAAAATGCAAAACGATAATTCCGATTCAGATATTCATTTGCGAGTACTAATGCAAGTATTACATTTGAATAATCAATATTATTTTAATACATGGACAGCTGCAGACGCAGGCACGATATGTGGAGGGCAATTGAAATAAATTATGTCTTTTATAATGTAATTTCCTTGTATATCTTTGGCGGCTTCGTTTCTAAACATTATTATTTTTTTATGATTGTGTTTCTTGGTTATTTGTCTACTAGCTGGACCGGCAAACTTCCTACCGCCTCAGAATGAAGCGCATGAGAAAAATCGTAGGAGAATCATCTTTATTATATTTTCAGAGTTTATCCCATGTTTAATAGATATTCTGCTATTTGGGGCGGAAACAAATTCAAATAATCAAAGATCCTAAAAATCACCCCGACCGTTCTTGAGATATAAATTGTGTAACTAACGCGACTTTGTTTTATATATATAGATTGACAAGGGAGATGATGATTTGCTATCGTTACCGCGAGGTATCATCTCACGCACCCCGCAAGAAGCACCCGGTATTCCCAATTGTGCACCCCTTAATTCGTTTCAATGAAATAATCATCAACATTAAACGGCCACAATAAAAAAACGATCCTATCATTCAAACTCATACAACAACAAGACAATATTTATTTAATTCAGTCAGTCAGTACACAAGTCAGTCATCAACCGCCTGTGGCGTGTCTATACAAAACGGTTCATTCATACGTTCAATCGTTCACTCAGTAACATCGGGAAGTTAATAGAGAACTATCGAATAGGCTGACGGATGGATTCTTGATTCTTGACAATTTATGTAATGTCAATCGTACGATTTAACACGATTAAGTGATTTAAAACTACACACCCACGGATCGGATGTCCAGTGCTGCCAAATGGAGCGGTATGAGCTGGTGATGTGTTACTCCCACGAAAGTGTAGGTGAATAATGTTTGTACAATCTTGACGTGTCGCAAATAAAATTGTAATCGTGTACCGCATAGACAACTATTTATTTTTTTAGTGTTTCCTCGTGCTTCGCGCGTCATCCACTCGCGCCAAAACATTGGACGAAAAAAAACAAAACGAGCAACGGAAATAGTACCTACCCGTATCCGTTGAACAAACATGTAAGGATAATATCAGAGAAATTAGTCAGATTACATCATTTGGAATTCTTAAGCGGCCACTTCGATCGATTTGTTTACTAACAGCGCATTTTGACTATACCAAAACGATTGAACGTTATTACGTTATTTTTAGCGTATCATAAAAACCTGCGGTTTGCGCGAACGCGTCAAGCTGCGCCTTCACCTGGGACAAAAGGAAGGAAAAATACCAGGTTGCCGGGTACATTATTCATTGTAAAGCATTGCGGCACGCGACTACACAGTCCAACGAACTAACATTTGGACATTCTGCACAACCATCGTTTTTTCGTAGCCCCCCTTTTTATAACGCGTTTTTGTGCAAATCTTGCATCTATTGTATATTGAATCGAAACCGTCCACAATACCCATATCAAGGAAAAAAAATACGTCTCAAAGTACTCGCACCTGGCGGGAAGACGCCGCAAGTAGTGCACGATTGAAAAACGACGCAACAACCACAACAGAACGATCATAAATCTATACTATTCCCAATGTTATTAGGTGCTTAATTGCTTAATTCCGAACTAGACTCGCCCGTGGCGAAATTTGTGTCAGACAATAGAGTTGAACATACAAAAGCACAAGACATTGAGTAACGAAACGCTAAATAATATGGGGATCGGTTTTTTTTTCTTAAAGTAAATGCAGGTGATGGTGATGTTATAGAAAAAGGTAAAATTCAATTATTCGTGTATTGACAATAAGATTTCGGAGCGTTTCTAATCCCTATTGTTATGTGTAGCCATGAGCGGGGGCTCGCAACGCTAGGATAGATCCTGCATCGCACAGGCTAAATATTGCAAATTAACATACAAACCCCTGAAATAGTTATAATCACACACATCATCGTTGACAATTTAAAAACTATACATTTTCAAAATTGTTGAAGCAAATATGATCCTTACGAAAAATCTTTAAAATAAAAAGTCACGTATGTCGTTACTATATTAAACTATGGTATGTACTTTATATCAAAATCAATACACCGTATGTCAATCACATAATTCAGTGCTGATGCATGTACCCACTGCGGCTCTACTATCCTTACAAGTGATCACATAATGTCCCTAAAGCAACGTCGTAAACTAGCACTCTTGCAAATTGCTCGTAAATTAAATATACGAATGAATAATATGCAACCATTTTGTGAACAAAGTCTATTATCGAATGCCTATGTACTCAATAAAGTTTATTGTAAGTGGGCGGCACTAGGCACACACAAGTTTTGGCAATGATCGCCTTTATTAGATTTTTATAGCTCCTTATAATGCGGTAATGTATTAGACGTAAGTTAGGGGCGGTTTGGAGTGCTTACAGTTTGTTTGGTCTTATAGATACGAATGAAAATTATGATTTCAGGTATCTACCAAAGAGTTCACAGCTTAAGACTATGTAGTCTAACGGCGCATACGCATTTATAGGCATAAAACCATATTTATGACCGCTATGTCTTCCATACTTCGCCGGTTCCGTAGGTAAACTTTATTATCACATAAAGTTATTTATAGCAAACAATAACTATTTAACGTATTGGATAGTAAATATTTTAGCCAATGTAGACGAGTAATTATATGATTAAGCGGCTTGACCTAATACAAAACACTTGTTACAATGTAGGTACACTGTGTATTTATCGTAAAATTCTCGTAAAATGTATGCGAACATATTAATATTCAGACACACTGCGCAGGAAATAGGAATTTAGTAAAAGGTTGAGGGTAAAATTAAGATTGCTGATTGGCTTCTAAATTAGCATCTCAATCTAGAAGATTGGAAAGACATAAATCGACAGCAATACGAATTCTCTGCATGCAACACTGGGATTTTCTGACTTCGTATGCTAATCTTGACAAGATCATCATATGTTAGTATTAAAAGATAGATGATATGTATATCTACAAAACAGTAAAGGCGCGAGATTGTCAAACACTAGGCGACCCGAACGTCGCCGGCGCAGCTAACAACTTAGCTAGTTGCTATAAGGCATAGGACCGAATACGAAGACCAAACAAGACGTACGATGACATTGAAAAGTGACACGTAAACACAATGTCATTACCAGCCGAGTCGACGGCACACTAATCGTATGCACGAATCGTTCCGATATCAATTGCGTTAAACACCCGCCCTTTATTTCAACTGCTTCCTTCGAAAGCGTTATATTCCATATCTGGACACAACATCCGGTGCTGTTAACCCTTCTACGGCTTTGTTTGTAAATATAAACAAAAAAAACGTTTAAAATGTTAAGCGATACGTGAGTCACACGCGGGCCGAATTAGGTAGCGAATACAGGGGTAGCGAGGCGAACTTTGGCGGAATTAATGCTATAAAGTATTATAATTGATAGAACTAGGCGATACTAGAAACACGAAACTCTTGTCGAATACTTTTTAGATTCGCTTCGTTTCGCGGAGAATTGCATATTGTTTGGGGTCCCGACACTCGTGATAGATAATTTCTCGACTAACATCTTCGAGGAGTTCGGTTTTGCTGGCTTCTTTAATTATCGATCAACTTGTTTGGTTTATAATTGGAAAAGTTGACAAGCCGAGGGTCTGCGGTGGGTTCCTCTTCCCCCATTTGTCTATAAAGTATCCTCAAAGGTATGCTTTTTGTAATGAGCAAGCTCCGCAGATCATAGGGGCTAATACATTATCACTATGACAGATGTTATTACATAAATGTGATCATAGATAAAATGTATGGAGCTATGAGAAGCTATATCATATGAATATGACGTCCTAGATGTATGTCGGAATATAAAATATAACTCCCACAGCCTGGAAATGTGTTGCTACTAGCGAAGTGAGGCGACTTTTTCAATGCATCTGTAGTGGGAAATGTTACCACATACATTACTTTTTGCCTAATAAATGGTCCGGCATAGGGTAAGAAGTTCTAGACATAGTTTTTTTATATGTGTGCATGAGTGCGTGTGTTTACATACTAGAACCGAGTTTTTTAGGCTTCACTTGTAGCTTACGCCGTGTAATCTAAGCCCAGTGGCGGCATTCTTACATTTATAGTTACTTAAATAAAGAATAGACGTTTCAGCAGTAGCACAGCAAGCTGTGATTTTGTCTCTTTTCCTCGTATAAATTACGGAAGGGAGAAAGCGACTCGGTGCGATAAAATCCGTGACATAGGCTTTGTCTTGATACGCGTGCTATCTCTTCAGGTAATTAATATAACGTACCTACAATATACGGTATGACACAATATTTAAGTTCGTTGACCAATTCCGTAACTTAAATTATGGACTTACATCTGAGATTTAAGATGTGTTTTCTCTTGTAGTGTACTAGTATCCCGACAGGTCAAAAATACCAAAATAAAACCTGTAGGCAGGTAACTACAACATCAAATAAAATTGTTATAAATTAAGCAATTTGTATTCTCACGGAACGGTTGAATAGTGCCACTTGAGATCGTAGATTATACGTTTTTTAACAGTTCATAGAATGTGCGTTTCGTGAATTTATGAATAGGCAATTTTATAAACGCATTGTAAATTTATTATTTCAAAGTAACATGTTGTGTAGATTCATCGTTCAGTTTTTCAACGTTTATCTGCTGTACAAAAAATAATGCAAAAAAGGGTAGGACGTTAAGATGCGATTATGGAAAAAAAACCACCTACGGAAAGAAAGGTCGCTGCCGCCGTTATGATTACGCATGGACGCTATTAATAAATTATTATCTCTTATATTCTTCTTGCCCTGCGATTAGGTAATAGTTAGTAACTCACAAAACCTTAAACGCCGTTAGTTGAAATTACGATCGATAAGGACCTTTTAATAAAACTTAAAATTGTTGACTTGGCTTGACATTCAATTTCATCCAAGGCTCCAAACATGACAGATGGATGTTTGACCACAGATATAGGTAGCATAGTCCTGCTAATTAATTTCACGCGTTTCACAACTTCTTATTAAATAAAATAAATAATTTAAAAAAAAACTATTCAAGTACTATGAACTCGTTGCGATTGCGACCTACCTAGGTAGTTATGATGCCCACGTGCGGTCCGGGCGTTAATCCTCAGAATTAAAAGGAAGTCGATGTAGGCACCTATCTTAATCCAATAGCTCATGGGTTTGATACACGATCGATAAAGACGTCGCCGCGGAGCGTAATGAGTTTTTTCTACTCATGTTTAGCATAATTAATAAATGGAGAATGAAAGGCAATGCGGACGTGCCCGTGCCCTGCGATCCACGAGCTTCGAGAACGACAAAAACATCTATAACTGTGTAGGTAACCTAACTCGGTACTAGGGATGCGCCGACTATTCGGTAATAATTCGTTATTCGGCCGAGTATTCGGTTGATGTGACGGATATTAATCAACTTCTGTCTTAATAAAACAGGCCATATGTTTAAAATAAAAGTTTAATAATATAGGTAAGTAGTACCTACTAGGTAGATAGGTACCTACGTATATTTTTGAGCCTGATTATTAACATGCATATTTATGACCCATCATAAAATTAAATTAGTCTATAAAAACTAAAAGAAGGTCTGTAGTAGTAAAATTCTGCCGGTTACTAGAATGCCGGTACTCGGTAACAGACGTAATAGTCGAGAAATGTATTCAAAATGACATAAGAAATGAATACTAAACAGCGCAACGATGCGTTCCGAACAAAACTCAATGGACGCATTCAAATTAGTTTTCCGAAAACTGAATTCCAAGTATATAGCGTCTACGTTGGAACTTATAATGACCGAAGTTCAAGGCTTCTTATTCTTTATTCAAATTTCCAATTCTAATTGCATAACCTGTATTTCAAAACATTTCACACGGTTTAGTAGCAGCTAGCCAGACAAGACAGTCCTTGACCGTTGTTAGTTGTAAGTTGAAATGTAGACGGATTAACTTTACCGACGCGAACGTCACAGTTCGGAATTATGTAATGACTTGCGTTATCAATGGCAATCATTAACTTAGTTCTTAAAAGTAAAGATACCTAGGTAGGCTGACCGAAATGTGTAGGTGTTTTAATCTTCAAAGCTTAAATAAAAAACATAGAAGGTAATTATATAATATTTCAATAAGTTTACTCTATCAATTACATAAAAATATTCTAATCATAAAGTAAGTTATTATTAAAAACCGGTGATAAAATGGTCTTCGGTTAGCGATTGAAGAGACTAGTAGCAACATCTGTGCTCATAAAAGGAACTAAAATAGAATTGCTATTCGTAGCTAGATGTCACTAGTCAAATAAAAATAAAAACTTACTTTAAGCGCCACCTTGCGGGGAGTAGCTGAGTTAGCATCTCACTTGCAGCACTTCCAACAGCGCCATCTAGCGAAAAACACTGCATCCAATGCGCACTATTTTCAGGAAAACTGTTGACATTCACAATAATATTTTTTTTCACGTTTTCCATCGGTTGTTATCACAATTTATGTTGTATTGTTTCACTATATCATTATTTTCAACACAAACATCACACTTGCACATGTGGTATTTAATTACTGGTGCATTTATCTGAAACAAAAATGAAAACAAATATCAATATACAACAGCCTGCATTCTAAATGTAAATGTATGTAAGACCTTTATCAACAATGACTTAATTATCATAATTATGTTGGTAACAATTTTTATTTAATCCAGAGTTTTTATAGGACATAACTTTACTGAAAAATTATTTTCATACATACTTTATCTAACATTTTCCACATAAATACTAATATTTATGGATAAAAGAATTTCACATTATAAAAAGGAATTATCCAATTTCTTGATACTACATACCCTTGGAATGTAATATTATGTGAAAATGAGAATCTTAACTTATATTACCGATTCTATTACAAATCATATTACTTAATAAGTATTCTTACATATGGACTTAAAAGGCTTAAATTAAATTAGTTTTGAAGGATAAAGTATTTGTTTAGTCTAGTAGTATAGGACGGCCACGGCCAAGGTGGAACAATGATATTACTTGTAGCAAGAAGCTGTTGGATGCAAGTGATGGGGGCCGTGATGTGTAAAACTAAATGAGGAAAGCTAGGAAGAAGCCTGGCTGTTGATGTCTAAAGCAGAAACATTTAATAATTTATAGTTTAATTGATGAGATTATTAAGAATCCTTTCCATCTAAAGGTTTTCCGGAAGAGATTGCAGTTTACTCTATTAGATTTTTGTTTAAAATAAGATTTTTTTAGTTTTACCTAATGATTGGTCATTCTAAATTATCATTAAGGTTATATCATATGTTCAGTAATTATTGTACATGTGTACCAATTAAATTTTAATTTTTTATCAACCAATTACCTCATGGTCACAATGAATTTAAAAAATGAGTGCAAAAGATGCCATTAAAAACACAACCAAATAGGTTACCACATTTGCCTATGTGGCAAAGGTTCTGTTAAGTTTAATGTGTGGTTATATGATTCAAATACTGCACAGTTTTCACTAAGAAATACATGATCAGGAACCAGTTTCACTAAGACTATATTCTTAATGTTACAGTGAACCAAACATGTTTTTTTTATGTCCATGGCAATAATTAGTGAGTGATATTTTAAAAAATTGTTTTTATGAATATTAAAGTTTCAAGTAAATTACATGATCGTATGCATAAAAAATAAATAAAAAAAACATAATGACCTTTATAGAACACCCTTCAATGCGACTCGTTGTTTTTCGTACAAATTATTTTTTAGAGACATAATTTTAACACATACATACCACTATCACTTCATCCAATAAAATTATATCCCAGGCTGAAGTATTCATGATGACACTGAGTCGTAATAATATAACCAAAGTATTTTCCAACCTATGATTTGAAACTTATTTTAGCACTTGAGTACACGCGGTTTTATAGTGATATATAGCAAGAATTAAGGCTGTGAATACCCTCAATCACAACTGCGTTGATTCTTTAGAATTTAAGTACACTTTTCACCCCACTTTTAAACTGAAACTTCGCAATTAGCCTGAAAAATGCAAGCACGTGCACATAGAAATGCACCCTATTATGCACCGCGTAACTTCTGTCCTAACAACTTCTATACACTTGTGAAAAGCTTAATGAACATCTGAATCAATAAATAATGCAATATTTTAGAATTTAGAACCCCTAGAACACGTGAACTATATAACCAATTCGAATTACAGCGGCTGAAAAAACTACACAAAGAAAACATATGATCGATTGAAATTAAAATGCACATGGAATTGTCTATGGTTATTATCTGTCATTAATGTCGGAAACAGGAAAAAAACAAAAAAATCATAGACGAACGAAGAAAAAAATGCCCTGACAGCGCTGCTGATAAATAAACCAATCGATTATTTTTGCTCACAAAACTTTCTAAGAGTTTCATATTTTTATCAGATTATTATATCATATCGTAGAGATCGTTTTTTAATTATTTTATCACTTAACTTTTTAAAACATGATTGCTTCCATAGCTTTTTGACGATGATTTTCTAACAAATAAGTATCATTGTATCATATTATCATATCCATAAAATAAATAAAACATTTATTTCCGTCAGTTTTATAGTCTATGCCAACAATCCCAACATGAACTGGGTTCATTCATGGATGCAAATCAGTGTTTTTTTTAAAAAAGCGCTATGAAAAATCTCCGAATGAGTGAAATATTTATATAGTTACCATGGAAAAAAAATCTTTAACTTACAACCTAGTGACAACGTTTGTGCTAATCCCTTTAGTATACCGTACGTATACTGCAGCGTTATCAAGAAGTCATTAATAAGGCCTGAAACAACGAAATAATAGCAATGTAGATAAAAATATTTCCAATATGAATAGTATTTATTTTGTTTACAAATAATGTGTACGGTACCCATGATACAAGAATTGCATAGTGTGGTACCGTATAGTTGGGGTGTTTAACTGGCGATATAATATGATTACTCGTATATTATAAATAATGAATAATGGGTACCGTTTCATTTTCCACCCATAAACTTTCGAATTCTTTTTCGAATTTATATACAATATTTGAATGCGATGTAACTATAACGCTTTCATGATTTGTAACCATAGCTTGAGTGGACCAGTTCAATGATCCAGACATTACAAAACCCTTGACCGCCTTGTTTTTTGGTGGTTGTTTCATTGTGTTTTTCATAAATTGTGCGTGCACATTCAGTTTCTCAGCATGTGCCTTTAAAATTGATTTTCTTTTAATAGCTTTTGGTCCGTCAATTACACAAAATTTGTGATGCATCAATATTGCTTTCTTACTAGTCTGTACTTGAATGAAACCTGTAAATAAAAGTTTTTTATTCAACTGAGTCTAAAATTATTCAGTCAGTATATATAATTTTGAAATTTTTACTCACTGTACTCTCTCAACTTTTTAATTTGTGAAGGAGGCGTATATGCCATATCGCTATCGACAACTATTCTCACTAAAACATGCCTTTGTCCCAATCTAATAATTTGTTCTGCGATCTCACCACTTGTTATTAAATACATACACACATCTAACGTTTCACGTGCTGACTTAATATATTTAATTAATTTGAAGCAGTTCAATTCTCTACTTTCACAAATGGTTATGTCTTTGTTAGGGGGTATTCTTATTGTGTGGCGAACAATATCATCTGAGAATAGTATCACATCGTTTATTTCGCGATTTTTATAATTTAATATTTCATTACAGGCGTCATCGTAGGCAAATTCACTTTGGCTTGATTGTTTTGGATCAAAGAAGTAGTTGTATATCTTTTTAGCTGCTTGTGAAGCAATGATTACAGTTGCCGTTGTCGCCAATAAGACTTTTGCACTTTTCCAATCCATTTTTATCAATAAATATCATACGTAACGCCACAAATTAAAAATATAATTTTGTAATTATCAACAGTCCACCATATTGTTCACGCATATGACAGAATTATTATTAAACGTTTATCGAGATAACCAAACATTTTTTCAACTACCCTCAAATAAAATAGCGGGTCATGAACGAAATTCAAGCTTTTAGTAAAATAGGAAACCCGTCACAAAAAAGGTTTGTTCATATCATCGTCTTAAAGTTTCTGTTCAACCGTACTGTAATGCTTGGTTTACATGAAAATTGCCTGCAAGTTGTGTAAACATTTCAGCAAGTATGACGTTGCGTCTGAACTTTTTTCTCTTATTGGTCTGTGCGATTTGGTTTACTGGGTCTGTGGCAGTGTTGCCAACCCCAAGAAACTAAAAAACAGCAGCTCACCAATAAAAAAACAGTAGAAAACAGTAGGTAAAGTAAAAAAGGGCAGATTTCATAATTTCCTGATATAATTAAAACAATCACCTACTTATATTAGTGACCAGAACTCACATACATTCTTATATTATAATATCGATCACAACATAATAAAAAACAAAAATCAAACTAAGATTATTACGCACTTTCATCCTCAATTGACTTATTTTCCTTTTTAAAATCGTACATATATTTTTTTAATTTCTTCATTTGCCTTTTTGTGGCTTAAAATAAGTAGCAATCGGTTATTTCGAATTTAGTGTGCAATGAATGCTCCTTTAATAGTTGTAGTCGATATTCTGTTGCGTAATTTGGTTTTCATATTATTTATAGCTGAAAATAATTTTTCCACGGTGGCGCTGCTATGTGGTAGGCACAAAAGTTTCTTCACCAATTCACACAATGTGGGGAATCCCTTGAATCCCGCAAAGAGTAGATAGATACTGCCTTCTAATCTCATTGCGTTTCATTACATATAGTGGTTATTAAAAAATATTTGCATAGTGTAATATGTGGCGCTGAACGCTAATTGAAAAACAGTAAAAATTAGGAATCAAACAGAAAACAGAGGAATCAATGTGAAAACAGCAAATCTACTGTTAAAACAGTAGGGTTGGTAACACTGGTCTGTGGGCCCAAACAGGGTTACCAGATTGTGTACTTTTTACCCAATTCTGGGTAAAAATTTGGCTCTTGGAGAAATGAAATATTTGGAGAAATCAAAGGAATCATTTAGGATTTTGGGTATTTTTTTTAAGGTTTCAGGGTCTAACCGTAGGCTGTAACTAAACACGTTTACATTTATGTATTTGAGTGCATTTAACGAACGCAATCGTTTAAAACAGTTCACTTGGTCGTTTCATTCTACATAAAATGATTCACTCACTTATTTTGTTTATTGGGTTATTCTGCTGTTTCGGTTCGGAAATCAGAACAGTATTTTCATGAAAAAAAATAAAAAAGCAAAAAGATAATAATATTTAGCAATTGCCCATTAGGTTAATTAATCGATATTATTATCATTTTTGTCTTTGGGTAAAACTTAAGCAAATTGTATCATTTTGGAGAAAAATAATTTCAAATTTGGGTAGAAATAGAAAATCACATCTGGCAACCCTGGCCCAAATATAAATAACCGAAGAAATATATTTTTTTTATATACAAAGGATTCAGTTTATCCTTTGTATAATAATTATTGCCGTAGTGATTGTATCCATCCGCGCTAAGTAATTATTGCGAATAAGGTCACACGTGTGTATGTTAACTATTTTATCGAATAAATTAATTTGAGATACTAAATGAGATAAATGGAGCGATCGTGTCGCATATGCGAATAAAAGCGAAAAATGCCTAAAGTTCCTTATAAATCTGAAAAATCGCGGGGGGACGGTGATGATTACGAGATTGTGTCATTTGAAGACTTTTGTGATAAGTCACCAGGTTCTAAGACTGATCTATTGACGCTGAATGATAATATAAACTATCGCTTGTGTTTTGAGAATGATAAGACATCGAAGTCCGTTGAAAATGAGGAAGAACCAACAAAAAGTGTTGAACAAGAAACGGAGACTTCTTTAAGCGGTCCAAAGAATGTTACATTTAAGAGGAGAATGTCCAGTTCGTTTGCGCCGTTTGGCCGGCACAACACCAAAGCTGGGAGGGCTCCGCTGTTTAGCGGTGTTATTCCGAGACCAAGGAACGATGGTGAATCCACTTCTAGGGATCATAGGTAAGAACACAAAACGTAAATAATATTAAAGAAGTCAGGTGTAAACTAAATAAAGAATGCTATTACTTTTTGCTGAGTTATGATTATGGATATGGTGAGTAGATAACCATCGCCAGACGTGACGAGAGCAGCTTAGAAAAGCTCATTGTGGTGGGAAACGTGGAAGGGAATCGTTCATGAGGCCGTGTCCAAACCAGGTGGTCTGACCAACATAAAGAAACACCAAAGTCCCGCTTCTACGCCACGGTGAAGATGGCCACAGACCGGAATCGAAGGAGACAGTTTGTCCGATCCAAAGAACTGCCGTGATGATCACGATCCTCAGTCATGAGGGAACAACCAAAGAGAGAGTAGATAATTGTCTTGACAGGCCGCCCACATTTTTTAGTTCTTATTCACCACCCACTATTTGGTGAAGTTGTTTCCATCTTACAGTCAAATTAGTACCTACTGAGAATTAATCTTACCATCAATAAAAAAATACCGACATTCTATGTTCTGTAAACTGCACTTATCTGTTTTTATTTTGAAAAAGTATTGGTGTTGATATCATATCTATTTATTGAAACAAAGAAGTCCCCGCACCAGCAATTTATTGCCATAACTGCCATAGCATAGTAATAACTTTGCCTTTATTGCAGTTTATGTGTAGATAACATTTTTAAATTTCTCGATGCCTCTATAAATATAGAGCTATAAACAAATTAACAGCATTGCTATTGCATTCATATTGCATATTTGTTGTATAGTAAAATTCACTAAACAAAAAGGTAAATAATAAACTTTGTTTTAAGAATGGACTAGGACCAGTGTTTAATAACGCAATCTACAAAATGTGTTATAGTTTCACCCCATTGTGTCTCTTTATGTCATAGCTCTCTAATGGATGGATTCCAATTTCAAGATCATAAAATTATATACAATATGGTAAAGAAACTAATGTTTTTTTTTGTTGGATAAAAATTTCTATAGCCTCTAAATAAAAAAATTAAAGAAATGCTAAAGTGCAAAATAATATGTAATTTACACAACAGGTAACAAAATAACCATCTTATTGATCTCTAATGCTTTTTACTTAACACTGACTATTATTATTTTTATCTTTTAAAACATTAAGCCATATGTTAATGTTAGGAGCTTAAAAAAAAAATATATATACAATAGATATTTTTATCACTGTAGTTATTTATGTAAAAACAAATCTATATTATTGTCCCATATTGTCAAGTAGCTAGACTTGATGTTATTTGTGTAATGTGATAATTAATTGTGTTCTGATTATTCTGAGAGTAAGCATTTCCTTTGTTCATTATCTTCTGTTTATAAAATAATTATGAACTTTGCTATGACCAAGTTATTAACACTAGATATAAATAATATTACATGCAGACATGACACAATAGGTAACTATAACAAATCAAATAATGATTATGAAAGGGCTCCCTAGTCCAGAAATGCAGTATTAAAAGGTCCTTAATTTGTATTTAAAATTGTAGAGAAAAATGAAACATGTATTTACTTTTTCTTAATTAAGTACTTGATATGTGATTAAATTATTCCAACATAGTTTTTGCGATTTCTCAGTTCCTTAAGTAGCCTAGGTAGAATTGATCACAACAATGCTATAGAGTCATAAGACTACCATTTGACTGCAGACATTACTGGCATAATTTAAAAAATATTAATGTAAGGCAAAAAATCCACTGAAGCCAGCATTAAAACTCTGGTAAATTTGTCCATGGTCAGCTGAAGCTCATGCCTACATGAGCAATACATTTTTCGCCCACAGATACCAGCGGTTCTCAGAACAACGCAACATATTCCAGCGTGCTTGGGAACACCTGCCAGGGTTAGGATCAGGCATGTTGGGGGTCGCACTGGTGTGCGCGCTGTGCGTGGGCGCTTGGTGGGCCGTCGGCGGAGCCGTTGGGGGCACTTGGGGAGAGGAGCATTACAGGTACCTGACCGTAATACTCATAAAAAAGCAGAAGTGGCCTGCTAACACAGTTGACCCAAAATTGACTAGTAATTGCAAAATATTTACTGCAAGCTAACTATTCTCCCCATATTAATGGCGATAAATACGATGCGATTGTCAATTGCGAGTCAATGGTATACTCGACATATATGCCAGACCACACGGCCCTCCCAGTTTCTAAAATGGGTTGAAGTGTTGAATAAATGTTTCTTTCTTTCTTAGAGCTAACTAGATGAGTGACTGTAACTGTGTTTTATAATACTAATGTAAATTGATGGAAACTTTATATAAATATGGGGGTAAAATTTTATACCTTTTTTCTGTTTTTTTTTTCAGGAAACTATGGGTAAAAGCACACCCGGATACTATCAAAAAACCATTGTCTCCATTACCATATGAAAAGGTAAGTTACTACATCGCCCTTCAAAACAACGAAATATGCTTGGCGATAGCCCATTCCGCCCAGCCTATTCATAAAATGGCCGTAAGAAGAAGATCTTAGCTCGAAGAACCAATGGCAGTTTGGGCAGGTTTCTAGAATGGCCACCACGAGCCGGAAGACTTATTGTAGGACGACCCTCCAGTAGGTGGGCCGATGATATCACACGCGTCGCAGGAAGCCGGTGAATGCGTTTTGCGGAGGACTGTGATGGGTTGAAGCCATTGGGGAGGTCTATGTCCAGCAGTGGACGTCTTTCGACTCATAGTTGGATAAGTACTCTGTTTAGGTATAATCAACTGAATCCTTGAAACTAATAGGTCATAAAAACCTGAACTTTTACACGCATGCTCTATGTATTTCCCTCGAGGAGATGTCCTAATGTAATTGCAACATCATCTGGGTATCATGTTGACACTATCATTATTATTTACGATGTATATGAGGTGTGAGCGTGATGGAAGATATTAACGTCACTGAAATGTTATGTTAAATGATGATTATTTATATTTGTTTACCAATCTCCATAGTCACATCAGGTCCCAGAGTACCGCTACCACGATCACAACAACTTGAGCACCAAGAACAAGAACACCACGGAAACACGCAAAAAGGTGGAATTAAATAAGAAGAATGTGTATTTGGAGCGTACGCCAGAATCATTGCAAGAAATGTGCAACAAAGTGGAAGAGATGATGAAGTTTGACTGCTTCCCTGCGGGACCGGCTTCGGAGAAGGAATGCACTGAAAGAGGTATTGAGGACATCTATCTAAATATACCATACTAAGTTTGTGAGTTTGGATGTATGGGGTAATCTCCGAAACTGCTGATCCGATACTGAAAATTTTACTGTTAGAAAGCTAGATTATTCCAGTTCCTATACTACTGCGTCATTTTCGGTTTATGTAATTTTTATAAAGGCTGTTTGGAAAATTATTTCACACTTAGTAATCATCAAACATAATAGTCAATACCGTATTGTGTTGTGAGCCTTGGCGCCCTTATTAATCTATAAAAAAAGAACGCCGACCAAACAAAAAGACTTGTAGGTCAAATTGTCTGTCATATTAACGATATTCTTAGGATGTTGCTGGCAATCCACCGAAACCCCCGGCGTGCCGTACTGCTTCTACCCGTCTCACTATGACACCTACCGGTTCCTCAACATGACGGAGGACAAGCACGGCATATCTGTGTACTTGGACAAGGGCCGACCTTCCGGGTACCCGGGGGACTTCGAAGTCGCCAGAATGGACTTCAAGTACTTGTCGGACGAGATACTGCAGATAAAGGTTGGTGTTGAAGAGGCGCAATTTTTCTAAATATACACAAATGAACTTCGGTTATGTGATGTAGAAATCATGGTGGCAGTGATCCTGCCCTCTGTACCGAGGGTCTTGGGTGCGAATCCCGGTAGCGAAAAACTTTTTGTGATTAGCACGAATGTTTTGTACCTGAGTGATGGATGTTTAATATCGATAGATTTATGTAGCTATAGCAGTAATAGCCAAGTTGGTAGAACGCTTGCCTCGGTAACGAGGATCGCAGGTTCAAACCGCTGCTCGCACCGATTTCTAGATTTCATGTGCGAATCTCATTTTCAACCACGATTATCACTTGCTAAACGGTGAAGGAAAACATCGTGAGGAAACCTGCATGTCTGAGAGAACCCCTCGAAAGACGTGTGAAGTCCGTCAACCCGCACTGGACGTGGTGGACTATGGCAAAATCCCCCTCGCATTGAGGGGAGGCCCGTGCCCAGCAGTGGCACATTAAAAAGGGCTGGTATTATATGTAGTTATATGCATCGGTTCGCTCGTCAATTGTACGGTGCCGATAATACAATCGTTGCGTAGTTTGGTACCGCACAGTTGGTGTGTTTGTCTGGCTATATTTATTATTATTATTTCAGATATACGATGCTGAGAAGAAAAGATTTGAGCCGCCATACCCCGAGTTGACGATGGTCCCCAAACAGATAAACAACTTGAAGTACAGAGTAATAGTCGACGGCTCTAGTATCGGATTCAAAATTGTGAGAAATGCAGATAATGTTACCATGTAAGTTATCTTTCGATATACAAAAAAAAATGTTTGTTGGTAAGCACATCACTTGAGAACGGCTGGACCAATTTGACGTTTTTTTAATGTTCATAATAGTCCGAATGAGGTTTTAAGGAAAGCAAGATTGAAAATTTGCCCAAAAACTTAGAAAAACCTGAAAAAAACAGTAGTCTTTTAGCAGGACAATATCGGGATAGCTAGTTATTTAATAAATGAGCATAGAAAATCGAGTTTTATGTGCAAATTTAGTTTTCAGCTGCAGAATATTGCGAAATACGGTTGACTATGGTCTAAATACCCCTCGTATTTGATGCAGGCTTATATCAAACGAACAAAAAAAAATGAGAATCCTCTTTCTAGCTATGGGAAACGCGATGGGCAAAAAGTGTGTAGCAATCATTGAACTAAGTTTACAATAGAATAGCAAATTAGAACCGCGATCATGATTCGTTTGCGGTGTCGGCCGGCCGTTAGAAAGAACGAGATAGATAATCACTGTGTTGTTAACGCTGGTTGGGCTAGTCTATTGGGCTGGCCCAGGCGCAGAAAAAAATATTTTAATTGTTGTAAGCGCACTTTAGGCGTAATTAAATAATAATGAGTTGGTATTACATGATATTTCTTGTCACCTATTTTTCAACTGCAATATTACCATTCGGAAACGTAATTTAATTATTATACTTAAGTCAAAATTCGCAAGTATCAATGTGATTCTGAACAAGGTGTGGTTCCGGAACCACAGTGTCTATTTCGAGCGCCAAATCTAGTACGTAGTACATTGATATCATTGTATAGCCAATGACTTTTTTTTCAGTGTGAACGCCCAAGACATAGGCGGTCTGATTCTGTCGGACAAGTTCCTTCAGTTGTCGGCGGTGCTGCCCACCAACCATGTGTTCGGTCTGGGCGAGAAGCGGGGGCGGTTCATGAACGACATGAATTGGAACACTTTTGCTATATTCAATAGAGATCGAGTACCCGTGGAAGGCGTAAGTTTGTTCGCCATATAAAATAGAGTTACCCCCGAATTTATAGACGTTTTATAACTTTATCAAATGTCATGTATTACTGCGCAAAGCAAAACTTGTACTTGTGGGTAGTACTATATGACGTTTGATAAAGTTATAGAGCGTCTATAAATTCGGGGGACAGTGTTTGACTATATTATTATGTCTAACAAAAATAGTGTAAATTATATTATGAGATCAAAGGCTAGGTGGTAAAGATAAACTTTAAAAAGAGAAATACTAATACAGGCTCATACAGAAAGCATATTCTAACCTTAAAGGTCCGCATCTGTAGCACGTTTGTAATCATAATGTGAAGTCGGAATTTCGATATGTCGTTTCAAAAAAATACATTTAGTTCCCAACAAAATGAAAATTATGATTTTTTGTCAGCAATATATTTTTTTCTAATTTTCATGGATATCGAAATCTCGACTTCACAAAATAATTATAGATTCGCAAAAGAAGGCCAGGTTTAAAGGTTAATTTACCTTTTCTTGTTCACCATGTATACATAAGTAATTAAAATTCTCAGATTATACTCCAACGCGTTTTGTTGGTATGCTCTAAAGTTTAAAGAAATATATGTATAAACGTGATTGGTTTGATTTACTATTTAAGCTCTTAAAGGTTTTTTTTTCACTATATTTGTTGGACCGTAACTATTTTGTCTCCCTTCTCCGTAGAGCAATGGATATGGGTCGCACCCTTTCTACTTGGCGGTAGAGCACGATGGGAACAGTCACGGAATGCTTCTTCTCAATTCTAACGCTATGGGTAGGTACGGTTTCCTTTTAGAATATCATGGCTAACAATAACACCATACAAATACATATTTTCTTCCAACTCCTCCTATTTTTATCTTTCGATTAAATTCATGCGGGTTCCAAGACAATTAACTTTATCCCGGGACTCGCCGAGGGTCAAACCTTGGTGTCATCATGGGACACCACTGTAGATCCTGGCTTGCAGGAGTAGCAGTGGTGGGAGTGTGGCGGGCCTAACAATAGCATCCCCATTTATCAAAGTTTTAATCAATTATAATTTGCATTAAACCAGTGTCTCCAACCATGCCGTAATTACGGTAGATCTACCGTATTTTTTCTAAATCTACCACCTACCGTAGACATGTTATTACGGTGACACATTCTACCGTAATTTCATCCGTGTCTTTATTTCTATAATTGATATAGCATTGGGATGCGTAACGTAAAAAAAAAAAAGGTCATTCTGCTGCTTCAGTTTGGAAAAACAGGGATGCGCAAGGGGTAAAAAAAAAAAAAAGGTCATTCTGCTGCTTCAGTTTGGAAAAACAGGGATGCGCAAGGGGTAAAAAAAAAAAAAGGTCATTCTGCTGCTTCAGTTTGGAAGAACAGGGATGCGCAACGTAAAAAAAAAAAAAAGGTCATTCTGCTGCTTCAGTTTGGAAAAACAGGGATGCGCAAGGGGTAAAAAAAAAAAAAGGTCATTCTGCTGCTTCAGTTTGGAAGAACAGGGATGCGCAACGTAAAAAAAAAAAAAGGTCATTCTGCTGCTTCTTCCAAACAGAAGCAGCAGAATGACCTTTTTTTTTTTTTTGCGTTACGCATCCCACTGCATGGGTATTTTTGCTGCAAACACTGGTCTGCCGTAATTTTCCACCATCTACCGTATTTTTAGACCAGGTGTAAAGTTTCGAGATTGTGTCCACCCTGACAACTTCAAAGGGTGCGCAATGTTGTAAATACTGCGATTGGGGGCGGGTTTTTTGAGTTACCCTAACGATGCTGGCATTCTTATTACACGAAGCTTCACCTTCTATTTTCCTCAATGGTAGGAGATTTCAAGGGAAAAGAGGTACTTACTGACTCGGGGTAGTAGCAGCACTCCAGGATATCACCGCACCACACTTTCCTAGCCGGGGATGACTCTAAAGGGAGATTTTTGGGGGCGGATACACACACAAACATAAATAAATACGAGGGAATGGAGAGGGCTCAAAAATACGTATAAATAGATAGCAGGGGTTGCGAAATCTAACGTAAATTCAATAATTATTTACACGAACGAAAAAGCGTGTGGGTCGCGCGCGGGAATCGGATTTGTTCTCTTTTCAAAAAAGTAGTTCAGTGTTGTCGCTGACGAGAAATTGTAAGGAGTACAAAAAAGGTTGCAACAAAAAAGAAACAATTAACGAAATTGTATTTTACCAGTACTAATACGAAACATACCCCCGCCCCTGAAACCACCGTGATCAGCAGAAACACAAAAAATAGGAGAGGATGGGAATAGGAGCGGAAATAAACTAAAACTAATACGCGAAAACGAGTGAAAACAATGAGATTAGTCCTCTACATAAGGTAAAGGAGCTAGTTTAACTACTGGTCGTTTATAGACCCCGTTAGCTGTACGCACCTCTACCACGCGAACTATACCGTCGGGACCGGGAGTGGCCGACACGACGCGACCTTTGGGCCAGTAGAGCGGGGCTGAGTCCTCCTCCTTGAGCAACACGAGAGAACCTACTTCTACGTTTTTCGTGGGCAGATGCCATTTAGCGCGAGTTTGAAGCGTATGTAAATATTCACGATGCCAACGGCGCCAAAACGTTTGATGGATGGCTTGGATTAAGTTCCATGGTTTGAGCGATGACATGTGTACATCACCAAGGGCGGGCTCGGGAAGAGAAGTCAAAGGCTCCATAGTGAGGAAGTGTGCGGGAGTAAGCGCAGTAAAATCGTTCGGGTTTGAACTGAGAGGGTGCAGCGGTCGCGAGTTGAGACACGCCTCGACACGAGTGAGAACAGTATAAAATTCTTCGAATGTTAACAAATGGGATCCTATAATGCGATACAGATGAGTTTTCACTTGCTTCACTAGATTTTCCCACAATCCGCCAAAATGGCTGGCGAATGGAGGATTGAAATGAAATTGAATGTTTTGTGTTACACAAAAATCATTCGTAGCGCAATCATGCGCGTGCGATTTCACAATACGACGAAGTTCGTTGTTACAACCGATAAAGTTTCTACCTTGGTCACAGAAAATATCTGAGCACCTACCGCGTCGCGAAATAAAACGCTGTAGGGCAGCTATAAACGCGGCCGTTGTCATCTCACTAACGAGCTCGAGATGACATGCTTTTGTGCTCATGCACACGAACACCGCTATGTAGCATTTGATTGCGGGCGCTTTGCGTAGACGTGACGATTTAATTAAGAATGGACCACAATAATCCACACCTGTCTTCGCGAAAGGCTTAACTTGTTGTATACGTGGGACCGGTAACTCCCCCATGACTGGCTGCATGAGCCGAGGTCGGAGTCTATAACAATCGGCACAACGGAAGCTGACGGTACGGACGACACGTCGAGCGGATAAAATCCAATAATATTTTTGGATAGTCGCAAGTAATGCGTTGGAGCCGGGATGTCCAAAAGTAACGTGATAATCACGAACGATAAGCAAAGTAAGTGGAGCATTAGCGGGCAAAATAATCGGATGTTTATTTTCATAAACCAAATCGGACGATTGTAGGCGTCCACCTACACGAATTATACCTTCAGCGTCTAGGTACGGAGACAATTTGCGAAGTGAGTTTGAGGGCAACTCATTATTTTTTATTAAAGAAATATCTTTGGCGAAATATCGAGCTTGCGTTTCTTTAATACACGACTTGAGAACGTTATTCAATTCACGAGTTGTGAATGAAGTTTTACACAGAATGCGAAGCGACGGATAAGTGAAACGAAAAACATATGCAAGTACACGCAACATTTTTTTAAGTTGAGAAAACTTCGAAATTAAACCTAAAATAATATTCGGAGGGGGATCCTGTACGAGTAATACTGGATTACATTTCTGGTCCTTTAAGGTGGACACGTCAGCGGGTTGCGACGGCCACTGATCATCAGGAACATGTAGGAAGTGTGGTCCTTGCCACCAAAGCGAATGCGAAACTAGATCGGCGGGAGCGAGACCGCGACTAGCGAGATCGGCCGGGTTATCCTGAGAGCGGACGTGGAACCAGCGATCAGGGCTTGTATTTTCTTGAATACAACTAACACGATTGGAAACGAATACCTTCCAGCTACTGGATGTCGACTTTATCCAGTGCAGCGCGATCTGGGAGTCAGACCAGCATGAATACGAATGTATCGTAATTTTTGTCGAAAAAAGATTTTTGACGTGAGCAATTAATTCCGCAAGTAAAACCGCGGCACTAAGTTCGAGTCGAGGGAGGGTAACAGTTTTGAGAGGAGCGACACGTGACTTAGCACAAATTAAATAAACTGTTATAGAAGTAGAACTCACAACACGAAAATATATAACAGCGCCATATCCGACTTGAGATGCGTCCGAAAAACCGTGAATTTCGATATACGAAGCGCTACTATTGTTTATAAAACGGGGAATCGAAACTTGATCTAGCAAGTGTAAGTTTTTCTTAATTGCGAGCCAATCGGATAACAAATCTTCTGGGATCGGATCGTCCCATCCTATTTTTCGAGTCCACATGTTTTGAATAATTAACTTCGCGGCGAATACTACGGGAGTTAGAAAACCTAAGGGGTCGAAGACACGAGCTAAGTCGGAGAGAATACCGCGTTTAGTAGGAACGAGTTCAGTATTTTTTATTTTGTACGAAAATGAATCTTTACGAGGACACCATTGCAAACCTAATACTTTTAAAAATGAAGTATTATCGGGAGAAAACGTCTCGTCAAGGCTTAACTTGTGGTCAGTGGGAATACCGTCCAAACACTCGGGCCGATTGCTACACCATTTGCGCAGCGTGAAGCCGCCTGCCGCAAGCAGAGTGTTAAGTTCGGTCACGAGCGCGCGAGCCGAGTCTACGTCGCGGGCACCGCAAGTGACGTCATCGACGAACGTAGTTTCGAGTAGCGCACGGGAGGCGTTACTATAGCGATCCGAATAGGTGTGAGCTAATTCATTGAGCGTACGAATAGCGAGATACGGGGAGCTAGTGAGACCGAATGTCACAGTAGTTAAAATATAGTCACGAATGGGCTCGTTGGTATTAAACCGAAACAATATTTTTTGATAAACTTGGTGTTCGGGTTTCAAGTTAATATTTAAAAACATTTGTTTAATATCAGCGACTAGGGCTACCTCATTCAAACGATAAAGAGATAAAACATCGAATATTTCTTTGTGTAGTTTTGGACCTGAAAACAGGGTGTCATTTAATGACCTACCGTTACTACTGCGACAAGACGCGTCGAAAACGACTCGGAGACGAGTTGTACTACTACTCTCTCTTATCACGGCGTGATGTGGCAGGTAGTAACCCTGAGTTGAGTTCTCGGGTGCGGGATACATGTAGCCGTTCTGGAGATAGTCCGACATAAATGTATTGTATGCTTCACGATATAAGGGATCGTGTTTAAACTTACGTTCGAGGGATTCGAAACGTTTAAGTGCGACTGCGCGGGAATCGCCTAAGTCGGGTGGGAATTCCTTAAAAGGAAGAGAGACGACATATCGACCATGTTCGTCGCGGGAAACTGTCTCAGAAAACATTTTTTCGCATATTTTATCATCAGCGCTAAGAACTTCGCGGGATGGAGGCTCTTCGCAAGACCAAAAAAATTGTACGATATTGTCGAGACTTGTATCAATATTGGCATGGAATGAGTAACAGTCACGGCGAGCGAGGTTACTCACACAGACCGAGCGCCTGTGGTGCACGAAAGTGTGACCCATGAGTGACCAACCGAAAATGGTTTCGAGAGCGACGGGTGTGCCGGGAGGTCCGATTATTAGGCCACCGAGAATAATGTCACGATAGACATCGGCACCTAACAACATGGAAACGGGAGACGGGATACCAAACGTGGGATCAGCGAGCGTGAGTTTGCCCACGTGAGGCCATAACGAAATTGGGAGAGGTTCGGCGGGAATGTTGCCTGTGATATTTGGAATACATTGAGCTTGCATCCGTAATCTGTGTGTACCTGAGTACGAGGATACATCGAGATCGACGACACCGCCTTCGAGTTGAAGCGCGACACCGGAGATACCGTGTACTGTAGTACTTAATTTACGCCTGGGTAAATTTAAAGTTTTCGCTAAATCGATTGTTATGAAGCTATACTGACTGCCCGTGTCAATTAACGCTCGAGCGTCGTGTAACTGACCACGAGAGTCGCGAACTTTCAATAAAACTGTCGACAATAGGATTTGTGAATCGATATTCGGGAGCGAAGTAGCATAACAGCTGATCTGCGTAGCTGCGGAACCATACGTGGCGTTCGAGGAGGTGCTATCAGCATTCGAACCGTCACTCATCGGCGCGGGAGGCGACGGAGACGTGTCCTGGGGTGCTGTACTACTAGCGGGAGAACGATCAAAATGTAACATCGAATGATGTTTTGTAGAAGAACAAGTTTTACAAGAGAAAGTCGATTTACAGTCTCTCAAATAGTGATCTGTAGCTAAACAATTAATACAACATTTTAATTCTTTAACCGTATGCAATCTTTCATTCGGTGTTAATTTATAAAATTTCGGACATTTAGACAAAACGTGGGTTGCTTTACATAAAACACAAGGGCGCGCGGAGTTGGTAACAGACAAAGTTACTTGTTGCCGGGGTTTGGCGTGCAACGGAGAGCGCTTAGCTACCGTGTGAGCGAGAGGTCTCACTGATAGCTGGGAGTTCGAGTGAGATGGCGCGAGTGCAACGGTACTTGGAGCGGCGGCCTGGAGCGCATTGCAACGTTTGCGTAGAAACGTTATCAGTTCATCGAACGTAGGGATTTGATTATCATTATTTAGTTCAAATTGCCGACGGGATTCGGAATCCAATTTATCTAAAACAATGTTAAGCAATAAAAATGACCACTCATCTGTAGGGAAATCTAATGCGTTTAGCGCGTTTATATTATCCACAATAGTGTCCAGGAACGTGATAAGGGAATTCAACGAAGTATTATTGACGGAAGCGTTAGCTATGTGCCTATAGTGCATAGTAGCTATGTGTCTTTTATTATCGAAGCGTTCTTCGAGTAATTTCCAAGCGACGGGGAAATTAGCCGAAGATAGGGGCAAGTGTTGAATAACTTTCGCTGCTTCTCCGCTCAGAGAAGAGCGTAAAAAATGCAAGCGTTGGACATCACTCAAATTATCATTATTTATTACAAGAGATGAAAATAATTCTAAGAATCCTGTCCACTGTGTGACGTCATCGCCTGAGAAAGTAGGCAGGGAAATACGAGGAAGTTTCAAACCATCATCAAAACTATTATCTTTCTTAGGTTTAGCCGAGGAGGAGGGCTGAGCACCGTGTTTTTGTTTTAAATTATAGAAATTATTTTCGTATCTTTTAAATAATGTACACAAATCATTTTCGGAGATGGGCAGTGTAACACCGGTCGCGGGCTGTGCGACTTGCGTTAAGATATCATAATATAATGACTCGACTTCATTATATCTATCTAATTCACATTGAATACGAAATAGATCGGATGGTAGAGGATTTGTAATTTCAATTAAATTATCGAGAGAATTACATAAATTACAAAATTTAAATTTCGAACGTAATAATTCGTCCGCCATTGTTTTCGCTTGTGACCGCGTAGTCGTCATAAGTTTACGATAGAATTTGAATTTAGAATTTTATATAAAAATTAAATTTAATACAAATTACATTTACATAAATCGGGTTCTATGCAAATATTACGGGAAAACAATACGAGGATGATGCAATAGGGTACAAATTTAAACAAACATTTTTTTTTCTCAACATGTGGGTATGTTGCGAGGGAAAACAAAATGCGTTTCTGCCGAACGAAATTGACGAAAATAGAAGGATTTTAAGATGAAATAAGAATGATCCTGGGACGAAGGACCATGTAAAGTTTCGAGATTGTGTCCACCCTGACAACTTCAAAGGGTGCGCAATGTTGTAAATACTGCGATTGGGGGCGGGTTTTTTGAGTTACCCTAACGATGCTGGCATTCTTATTACACGAAGCTTCACCTTCTATTTTCCTCAATGGTAGGAGATTTCAAGGGAAAAGAGGTACTTACTGACTCGGGGTAGTAGCAGCACTCCAGGATATCACCGCACCACACTTTCCTAGCCGGGGATGACTCTAAAGGGAGATTTTTGGGGGCGGATACACACACAAACATAAATAAATACGAGGGAATGGAGAGGGCTCAAAAATACGTATAAATAGATAGCAGGGGTTGCGAAATCTAACGTAAATTCAATAATTATTTACACGAACGAAAAAGCGTGTGGGTCGCGCGCGGGAATCGGATTTGTTCTCTTTTCAAAAAAGTAGTTCAGTGTTGTCGCTGACGAGAAATTGTAAGGAGTACAAAAAAGGTTGCAACAAAAAAGAAACAATTAACGAAATTGTATTTTACCAGTACTAATACGAAACACCAGGCAACACCGTAATTTTGACAAAGAGGGTTGGAGACACTGCATTAAACACACATTTTTACAAAGATAAGTTCATTAAAACGTTCTTTAAATATGGTGGTAATGGGACAGTGTTATATTAATTCAGGTGCTTTGATAAAGAAATAACACAGACGCAGTGTCGCAAACAAAATACACACGAATTCGTGGGTACTACACGAATCGGCATGGTTTTTTTTTGCTTCAATATGTTGTCCATTACGCTCCGTCTATACTGTTCCTTCGTCGGAGCCCTTATCATAGATTGACTAATACATTTTACGACCAGATATTTCACTTCGCAAAGACATTTAAATAAATAGCGACTCTTGCTACAGCGCAATAAAGTGCGCTTTAGCTCGCTCATCGCTGCATTTTATGCGACTATGGCTATGCGTTTCTTTTTTTCTTATTATTTTTTAGGCAATCGGCTACAAAATACGGTCATTTTCGACAGTTCTTTTCTCTTTTTATCGCGTTACTCTATCTCTTGCGAGTGCGTTGCCGCTCCAACAGCAGCAGGGGCACAACGCACTTTGCGGTAAGATCGATGAGTGACGAATTCCTCCTTACGCTCCTGCCACACCTGCGCCTGCCGCCTTGATTTACGCGTTAATTGACATAACATATTGGTATTTTATGTCGAATAGCGCGTTAATTACCGCCATTAGGCGCAGGTGTGGCTCGGACGTTAGTGTCAAACGTTGTCCCGCAGACATCGTGCTACAGCCGACGCCGGGCATCACGTACCGCACGATCGGCGGCGTGCTAGACCTGTTCGTGTTCACGGGGCCCGACCCCAAGCGGGTGGTCGCGCAGTACACGGAGATCGTGGGGAGGCCCTTCATGCCCCCCTACTGGGCGCTGGGATTCCATCTTTGCAGGTAATACTAACCATTGATAAACCCGGTACTGGTATTAAAAAAGAAACAAAAACGGTTATAGCAAGAGAGAAAAAGTAAAATAACCGGTTTTTAAAAATTGAGAAAATATATAATAAACGGTTTTTCGGTTAAACCGGTTTGCATTACCTTATCACGATCGAATACATAAATGTTTTGTTAATGTTGAACCCAAACGTAAGTTTAAACCTGTGATTCAAACATAAGTATTAGTAATATAGAGATTTTATTTAATTTAATAATTCAAATTCATTTTCAAAGTGCTTGTTCATGGCGAAAAATTCAAAATGTTTATTAATCTTAAACAAAAAACAGAACCATGAAATGTGCATTGAATTGTTTGATGTCGGAATATAGTTACAAATATTTTATATAGCAATGTGTAGTTCATAATCAATTTTGTTTTGTTTCCAGATTTAATTACAAAACACTGAATGCCACGAAAAAAGTTTGGCAGTCCAACAGAGATGCCGGCATACCTTTTGTAAGTATCGATTTATAAATGTGGAGTGTATACATTTTATTAGGCATCACACACTTGTCTATTTGCCCTCAGAGTTCAAAACAATAGGCATGGGCGGGGCAGTCTAAAACGTACCCTTCTGCCAAAAACATTTCAATCAATCAATCAATCAGCCGATAGACGTCCACTGCTGGACATAGGCCTCCCCCAACGACTTCCACACAACACGGTCCTCCGCCACTCGCATCCACCGGCTTCCTGCGACGCGTGTGATGTCATCAGTCCACCTTGTGGGGGCCGTCCTACACTTCGTCTTCCGATTCCGAACTGTATATAAAACTAGTTAAATTTCTTTTGCTACTATTTTGAATAGCTGTCGCTCTGGAATTGACAGAAAAGATACAGTACAGGGCCCTAAGTCTGCTAACACAATCGATTCATAATCAACAGATCATATTGTATGGGATATCTTTCAAAAGTGACAGTTACTATGCCGTTGCTGTTCGATTATGAATCGATTGTGTTAGCAGACTTGGGGCCCCTTATGTTAGCTGTAGGCTCCATTTGTTAAATAATTCAAGATTTTGTCAGTGTCATGTTGTAATCCTTACACATATTGTTGCAATGTCAATTTTATTTGTAGGATGTTCAATGGAACGATATAGACTACATGCGCGATCACAACGACTTCACCTATGACACCAAGAACTTCGCCGGCTTGCCCGAGTTCGTGAAACAGCTGCATTCGGAGGGAATGCATTACATGGTTATAATAGGTGAGTTAATGAAAAGTTAACTCTAAGACGAGACCAATAAAATATATTTTCTACTAGGTATACATTCACATATCAAAGTACATCTTAATATTCGTCAATTAGAATTAATATTTATATTTCCTAAAAAATATTTAGACTCGGGATATTGCATATTATTGTGAAAGGAAACAAACCATGTTTATTTGTTTTAGATCCTGGTATAAGTGCATCTGAAAAGCCTGGCACTTACCCGCCGTATGATCGTGGGATCGAAATGGATGTATTCGTCAAGAATCGCACCAATCAAGTGTTCATTGGAAAGGTAGGGATCATCGTCAGTCTGTGTTGTGAAGCTACTACGAACTGGAGGCGTGATGACCAAATGTGCACTGTGATTCCTGACGTCAGCACAGTGGGCGTGGCCTTGGTCAGTCTGCCTGTGGCCGTTCATTGAATTAAAAAAAGAGCAACCATGGAGTTTCTTTGCCTGTTCTTCTCCATAGGAACGGTATTCCGAACGGGTGGTAAAGTAGTAGCATAGTATTTTGTAACTTTTGACGATTCATATGTACAATTCTTAATGGTTTACATGAAAAAAAATATACTGATTCGTATTCTGTGGTCGTCCATAGAATAGCGCAAATTTTACTCATGAATTTGTAACTTAAATTCTGATTCCCTCTCGAGTCCATCCATCTAGGATTTAAGACTTATAAAGCAATGTAACTGTATAATAATGTTTACTGCGAGCTATCAAAGCTAATTCAACGTTTAAGTATTAATTTATTTCAGGCCTATGAATTACAAATTCTCATAATTTTTTTCATCAACTATCTATTGACCGACAATTTTCTGTATATAACATTGCCCAATCTCTTTTAGGTATGGAACAATGCGACGACAGTGTTCCCAGACTTCACGCATCCAAACTCCACCAACTATTGGCTGGAGATGATGACCAACTTCCATAAGCTTGTGCCGTACGACGGAGCTTGGATTGTGAGGATTATTGAATTAAAACTTATTTTACAGATTTTATCGCGTTTATTTTATGTTTTTACGTCTCCGACGTTTCGGATGCTTTACAGCAACCGTGGTCACGGGAGGACTGAGGTGGATGATGTCCTAGTGTCATAGTTTGAACCGGGGTACTTTAGTTGTTGCTTGCGGTCCGATCTACGCAGAATGTGCTCTCAGTGTCCCGAGGTCTTGCAATGCTTCGCTTGGTTTTGCATTTAATTATATTAATTACTGGATCCCAAGTCGGTGGTAGCACCCAGCCATCTTCCCTATTGAAGTTAGGATGTTTTTTTTTAATTTCAATAGCCTATAAGAAATCAATTTGTGAGTGTTATTTTATAGTTATATTGCTGTCGGTCCTATGCCAGCATTCTCTCGTCTGCACTATACATATAAGAATGTCAAAGTGCACTGTTTTTCGTGTTTTCATGCTACATATTTTCACTTCTGTGAGTTAATATGCATGGTTATATATTTAAACTAGCTGTTGCCCGCGACTTCTTTCGCGTGATATTTAACAAAGAGAACCGTTGACAACAGCCTGCTCGCCCATTCTCAGCCCGCGGGACGCATTGCAGGTTGTTGCTATCAAACTTAATCAGGCGCTGCGCTGCAACATTGGTTTTAATTTTTTTTCGTGAGATCCTATTTTTTTTTCTAAAATAAAAGCAGCCTAAGTTACTTCTTGTTACATCAGCTATCTGCCAGTGAAAGTCCCGTCAAATTCGGTCCAGCCATTTCAGAGATTAGCCGGAACAAACAGACAGACAGACAGACAAAAATTGTAAAAAATGTTGTTTCGGTATAGGTAACGTGTATACATCCAAATGCACTTAGTAAAAAGCGGTTAATTTAATATTACAAACAGACACTCCAATTTTATTTATATGTATAGATGTTTATTAATGGTAATAGGTTTGCCTTTTATTACTTTAGGATATGAAGTTAATAATCGCTACGATACTTTCTTGGGACACCGTTTCGTGCTGCGTTACGTTTTTGTTTGCAATTGAGGGATGTGGATAATTTTCTTTCCAATACAATTTTGCATTCTATAAATTTCATTGCTGGTCCCAAACAATTAGCTTTTCCCTGGGCCTCACCAAAGTTCAAACCAATGAAATAGTAATAAACAACATGTAAACATTTTTTTGTGGTAATTTAATAATAAAAAAGCCCGTTCCGTGTGTCAGGACATGAACGAGCCGTCGAACTTTCTGGACGGTCCACTTGTCGGCTCGTGCGCTCCCGAGCGGCTGCCGTACTCGCCGCGCACGCGGGACGCGCACCTGCGCGCGCGCACGCTGTGCATGGACGCGCGGCACTACGCCGGCGAACACTACGACGTGCACAACTTGTACGCGATCACCCAGGCCGTCGCTACTAATTTGTGAGTATGAACAATATATATTTCCATTATTTTATGGAGATTACGTTTTTCTTCCCCCCCCCCCCCCCCCCCCTCTAGTAAAACGTAAAGTCTACGCGACCGTTCTGAAGGGTTAAAACAATGTTACGTAAAGCGTAGTTCAAACCCCCCCCCCCCCTCCCGCCCCCTGTATCGCATCGTAACGTTTCGGAAGACCCCCCCCCCCCAAATTCGTTACGTAATACTTGAACGCTCGCTGTGGTAGGTAAGGGTAAGGGTAAGGGCGCGTTTGTAATCATTATGTGATGTCAGAATTACGATACTAAGGACGATTTAAAAAAAAACTATATAACGACTATATAACGTGCTATCGAAATTCTGATTTTAAATAATGATGAATGAGCGCAGTTGTAAAGGGTTTGTATATCCTTTCTGAATTAGAAGTTTGTTAGTTATGTATGGTCATCTATACTTCTACACCAATATTATAAAATGTTAAGTTTGTGAGTTTGGATGTAGGTGGTATTCTCGGGATCTCTTAATCCGATTCAGAAAATTCTAACACTAATAGGAAAATGCATTATTCCTGAGTTCCATAAGGCTATGTTTAATTGAGGAGCCGCGGCCAGAAGTTCATAATATAAGGGGTAACAAAAATAGTGTCATTCATAGGCTCATTCGTAGCCCAGCGGTCCTGAGGATGCCTCGTTTAGAGGCGAAACACGTGTCGAATACTTTTATAGATTCGCTTAGTGTCGCGGAGAATTGCATTTTATTTGAGGTCCCGTCACTCGTGATAGATAGTTTCTCGATTAACATCTTAGAGGAGTTCGGGTGTCGTTGGCTTCTTTTATTATCGATCAAACTTGTTTGGTTTATAATCGAAGAAGTTGACAAGCCGAGGGACAGTGGTGGGTCCTCTTTCCCCATAGGTTAAAAATAGTGTGTATAGTCTATGAAAAGCTAAAGTAGATTTGACATTAAAAGGGCTAATTATTATAATTACTTTGCACACAGCGCGTTGGCTGAGATCCGCGGCAAGCGTCCCTTCATAATATCGCGCGCGTCGTTCGTGGGCATGGGCCGGTACGCGGGGCACTGGAGCGGGGACATCGGCAGCCAGTGGCACGACATGCGCATGACCATACCAGGTGACACATTGCGCCTTGACATTTATTTTTTTATTACGTCATAGGCAAGTATTTGATCTCGATCTCACCTGATGGTAAGTGACGATGAGATCTACGATGGAGCATACTTGACTTACATATATGCTCAAGTATATATATATATATACTTGAGCATATTAAACTTATTTGCAGATTTTTTTGTTCTATCTATCTATCTATCAGCCGATAGACGTCCACTGCTGGACATAGGCCTCCCCCAATGACTTCCACACATCACGGTCGTCCGCCTCTTGCATCCACCGGCTTCCTGCGACGCGTGTGATATCATCGGTCCACCTTGTGGGGGTCTTACACTACGTCTTCCGATTTGTTTGTTGCATTATAATATTTTTTAGTGTTACGTTTCGGATACTTTTTGCACCAGTTCGCTACGTACATCATTTATACTATTATAAATCTGAAACTATGGTGTGCAATAAGATAGTAAACTAAAAAATGGTGTAAAAGTCTATTTGCACTTCTATGAGTAGAAAACAAGTATTTTTAAAATTCTTCTCTGTGTGTCTATTTGGTTAAGCATCGATGAAAAAATACTGCACCCATTGAGTTATTACTATTAAATATGGTTCTAAAATTGATGTAACTACGCGGGCGGAGCTGGGCGCAAAGCTAGTAATAAATATTATAAAACAAAGTCACCTGTCATCTCTCTGTTTGGGTTATCTCTGAAACTATTCAACAGATCTAGTATATATTTTCATTTACACACAAGACACATAACTCCTGATCACTTCGCAATAGTTCGATGTGGAGTTCAAATATCTTCTTTGAGGTAGTTTATCAATAACAGAATTTTCAAATGCTTATATTGTTTAAGTATTTTCTAAAGCTTTTGTTGTTTTAGTATTTTCTAATGGTTTTGTATGTTTCCCTAGAGATGTTGAGCTTCAGTCTATTCGGTGTGCCGATGATGGGAGCCGACATTTGTGGGTTCAACGGCGACACCACGGTCGAGTTGTGCAAGCGATGGATGCAGCTGGGCGCCTTCTACCCGTTCTCCAGGAACCACAACTCGGACACGGCGATAGTAAGCCTTTAAAATTTCTATTAATAAATAAATATTGACTGATGTTTACGCCAACTTTATGGTCCCAGCAACGCTTGTGTTATGGATAAGGTAACTTCAAATTAGTTGGTCAGGGGACTATCATTTACTAGCTAAGTATGTCTTTTAGTTTTTGAGTATCCCTAGAACTGGACTTGGAATACAAAGTAGTGTATACATTGACCCGGTATATTGTCTATGACTATGCCAAGTTTTAACTCCGCCTAGATTGTCATCATGATTTTACAAGTGGATTTTGAGATATGGTTTACTGATTATGTAATGTTATAAGTGCTGTCCTGTGAGGATAAATATTGACCCGGGTTGGAAGCATGGTTATAGCTTGTAACCCGGTTCAATATTTAATGCCTAGTTTCATCAAATCTGTTTTATAGTTTGCCGGTGATACAAAAATGGCGGAATCGTTTATGTTTTTTTTTTTCATTAAAAATATACATACACCAACACGATACAGTCCATGTACTATATATTTGCTGACAATAGTTAATTACAGATCACTTACTCGCCATAAGTTGGACAATTACTCTCTAAGAATGGTTTTGGGTATCTGCAACTTTCCAACTTATTGTCTCTGCAATAATAGCCTTTACAATTACAGCCACAAGATCCAGTATCGCTCGGTCCAGAAGTAGTGGAAGCGAGTAAGAAGGCTCTTCGGCTTCGCTACCAACTGCTTCCATACTACTACACGTTGTTCTGGCGTGCGCATGTCTACGGCGATACTGTCGTGAGACCGCTTTTCTTCGAGTGAGTATTCACCTTGAAGTTACGTAATTAGTATTTCAATCGTACTTTCTATGGCACCTACCCTTTGAAACGTCGAAATAATACTATAAATTTGTGAATCTGAAGGTAGCTTAATGTGCAATTGGGAGATTTATGAGAGAGGCCTGTGACCAGCAGTGAACGTCTCTCGGATGAAGATAAATATTGGACCTTGTCTTTAGTGACAAAAGTTGCTTTTAGATTGTCGAATGAAGATTTATACCTTTTCGGAAGTGTCAAATGTTTTGGTGGCCCTGGTGAGGCGAGGCAAGTACACTCGATTTGCTCAATAGCCGGATCCCGACTGACTGACGCGATCTCGCGCGTAGGCTGAGAGTCAGCAATTACCTGCGGCCATCGCGCAAACTGCGCTGTCGGTCTGGATCCGGCTGAGATTAGTGACTTAAGCGCAATATGTTTAGAGTTACGGTAACGTAAGCGTCTTTTGTCCTGCTCATCCCGTTGATATCATAAATAAG
Source organism: Pheosia gnoma (assembly GCA_905404115.1). Classification (NCBI taxonomy): domain Eukaryota; kingdom Metazoa; phylum Arthropoda; class Insecta; order Lepidoptera; family Notodontidae; genus Pheosia; species Pheosia gnoma. Next base: position 8,597,168 of record FR989905.1, read on the forward strand.
TATGACAGTGACCTCATGCTTTCTTGATTACGTTACAATAACATTAGAGAGTTCTTGCTTACTCTCAATCAGTATCTGAAGAAGGTATCATATCCAGTGGCGTAGCATAGGTCATTAGCACCCGGTGCGGATTTCAAATTTGCCGCCCTCTTATTTTTGCTATTCATTATAAAATAAGTTTCCTAAATAATTACTATTAAGAAACCTTGCATCACCCATGCATAGATACCTGGATATATGGTAACGACAAAAAAAATGACGAAAAAAACACCGAGATTTTTTTTTATTTTTACTTAATTTTCCAATCTTTTTTTTTTCTCTAACCGCCCCCGGCAAAGTGCCGCCCGGTGCGGACCGCACCCTCCGCCCCCCCCATGCTACGCCACTGATCATATCGAATATTAATATAAATTGTTAACAATGTCCGCAGGGCGCCAGACCAGTACCACCTGCACGAGATCGACGAGCAGTTCATGGTGGGCCCGGCGCTGCTGGTGACGCCGCTGCTGCGGCGCGGCGCGGCCGGCGCGCGCGGCGTGTTCCCGGGCCCGCACGGCTGGTACAACCTGCGCGACGGACAGTTCCTCGCCAGCGACAACTCCTACGAGGTCACCGAGAACGAGACCGTGGCTGTTAAGGTAATGTCGTAACACACACTGACCTGTATATTACTGTAAAAAAAAATATACAACTATTTGAAGTGCCTCCGTAACTAAATTTGACTTTGCAAATGCCCGTCGCATTGCTTGGAGCGTGTCTGTTTTTTTTTTGTTATTACATTATAGGCAAGTATTTGATCTCGATCTCACCTGATGGTAAGTGACGATGAGATCTATGATGGAGCATACTTGCCTAGAAGGTACCTGTTCACTCTCGACTTGAAAACACCCAGATTGAAGTCAAAAATGTATCTGTGTATTTCAGTGTAAACAACACAAAAGTACTATATAACATCTTTATAAATAGAGTCAGAATCAAATGTATGAGAAAATTAATTATCCTCGTTATTATTATTTTTGCAAAAACAAATACAACCGAATTGAGAACCTCCTCCTTTTTGAAGTCGGTTAAAAAAGAAACATTCTTCATTCACATGAAGAAGCATTCGTTTCGCGGTTTTGTAGTGTGTGACATTAGACTAAGAAATAGTATACACGGGAACAACATGTAGAAACACAAAAGACTGAGCCGTTTTGTTTAGTACACGCGAATTACGTATTTACGAACACGAAAACTTGCGTGTGCTACACACATCGGCTTTGTATATGTGCTTCAATATGTTGTTCGCGACACGTCAAATCAACAAGTGTGTCACGTGGTGTGGTGGCTGGTGTGCACAGGGCGGGTCGATCCTGCCGCTGCAGCGGCCGCCGCCGGGCGCGGTGAACACGGCCGCCGCGCGCGGCGCGCCGCTGCAGGTGCTGGCCGCGCCCGGCCGCGGCGGCGACGCGGCCGGCGAGATCTACTGGGACGACGGGGATAGCTTGAGTGAGTTCATTATTCCTTGAAATAAAACTATTTTTTTTTTTTAAGGATTTTATCGCGTTTATTTTTCGTTTTTACGTTCCCGACGTTTCGGCTGCTTTACAGCAACCATGGTCACGGGAGGACTGAGGTGGTGAACGTCCAGGTGTCATAGTTAGAAACGGGCTACCCTCATATTTAATTGTTGATTGTGGTCCGATCTACGCAGAAAGTGCTCACAGTATCTTGAGGTCTTGCAATGGTACGCTTGGTTTTCGATTTAATAATATTAATCACTGGATCCCAAGTCGGTGGTAGCACCCAGCCATCTTCCCTATTGAAATTAGGATGTTTCTTAATTTCAATGGCTTCGCGTATCATCCTTGGTCGGAATCCTTAAAAAAAAAAATAGTTTTATTTCAATGTGTAGTATTCGCGTAAATATAAGAAATTCATTATTCCTCTTTTTTTAGATTGGCAATCGGCTACGTAATACAGCCATTTTTGCCAGTGTCGATTATTTCTTGATATTTTTTATAAAATGATAAGTGTACCCCTGATGATATCAATAACGAAGAAATTAATCCCCTAACCTATCAGTCAAACTGAGAATACTTTACCGACAATGTCTTTACCGAATATCTTGGGTGAACTTGTAAAGTCAAGTTATACCTATTTCGTTCGTCGTTCGGAAGAAATGGCTCTATTTTGTATGTGATTGCCATCGTACAAAAAAGAAGAAGTTAATTATTAATATTAACCCCTCCAACTACAACCTGGAATAGCGCAGTTGGTAGGGCCCTGACTTCTGTTCCGAGGGTATCGGCTTCGAATCCAGTTAGCAGTAAACTTTGTATGATGACAATGGATGTTTGTATCTGAGTCATGGATGTTGAATATCTATGCAAGTTTTATATTATATTGGGATTGACCTGTCCATTGTACGGTACACTTAATACGGGCGTTGCTTAGTTTGGGACCGTACAGTTGGTGTGTTCGTTTGGCGATGTAACTATAATGAAAACTAAGCTAAACCTGAAGGACGAGCTCGGGAGGTTTTGTTTGATAAAACTGTCGAAAGTAACAATAACGATTCTATTACAATACAATTATGAGTCGATTATGTTAGCAAACTTGGAGCTCTGGTCTGAGTGATACTGCAATTGGCCAACAGCAAGCAAACACTCTTGCTTAGTTAAGCACCATACAATTGGTGTGTTTGTTTGGTGATATTATTATTTTCTTTTCAATTTACAGACAGCTACCAAGAAAAAAAATACAGCCATGTGGAATTCTTCCTGAACAAGACAGAGATTCATAGTCTCGTGCAATGGTGGGGCTACGGGGTGCCGTCACTCGATGCCATCACGGTCCTGAACCAGCCCGCCGTCAGGGACGTCTTCATCAATGATGAGCCCTGTCAGAAGTCTTGTCAATTCACATATTCAAGTCGAACCAGGGTTCTACAGATACATGTCACCCTGTCGTTGGATAGACCATTTAATGTTAAGTGGACTTTAAAGCCGAAGGTGCCGTTCAAAACCGGTATGCCGAGTTTCGGTTGAAGGTACTTGCTTTTTAAGTACAGACACCAGATTAATAGAATGTTGTACATTTTGGTTTGTATTTTTTTAAAATTTGGCCATATTATCGTGGTAATAAGGAAAATTTGGTTTTTTTTTATCACTAGCCACACTAAAATGTTAATGTTTTTTTTTTAGAATCAGAATCAGAATATCTTTTATTCACGTAGACGTACGTACAGTAGCTATGAATCGTCAAAAGTTACAAAAATATTATGCTACTGCTTTAGCACCTTTAATTTTTATACTCTAATTTTCGCTGCTATTATTTGCTTTTATTACTTTATAATCGTAACTATGCTTGCCTACGTTACCTAATAGTATACACGTAGGTAGATTTTATAAAAACTAAATTAAGATAATAAGCTATAACATAAGAACTATCCTTGTGGGACTAAGAAAAAACTATAAACTGACATCTTCTCCTTATATAGACAAATTTTATTAAAAAAGTACTTCCAGTGCAACTGCGATATTTTTGGCTTATATCTCAAAATGTTAAAATGATCCAATACGGTCCTATAATCAATATATTGTTATACCAATGCCAATTTTATATAGATGAATGTCTTAAGTATTTACTATCATCCTTCTCTATGTATAGATGTAATAACCATGGTCTTAATTAACAGGGATTACCATGAATATCTGCCAATTATTAATTATGTTATTCATAATACTGTAAGCATGGTAATGGATGGTTAATTTTAAAACGATGTTGTTGCCTAGTATTTTTTCTTCTGCTCTGGTTTGGCGGCCGATCTCATGACAGCTTGGCAAAAATGTTTAGAAACGGAATTAAAAATGTATTGTAAGATCGTGTAGCTCTGAATCAGTACAATAATTTTCAGGATCGGATCATTAGTTCCAGAGACTAGCCCCTACAAACATGAAAACTTACAATGTTACCTCATTCATAAAATGTTAAGAACCAATACCAGTCTTAACGCAGTGTTAGGGGTGCCTCCATTATGTTTTTTAATTTATTTGCCCGGCCGTAAATTGCGGCATAGACAAAAGGCTCATTTTTTAGATGTAGGTACATACTGAGAGATATGAAAAATTACGATTTCACTCTGTCCATTTCTATCTGGGTCGGTCAGTCGGGATGTTTTAACCATGCGTAACAACATTTAACTATTTTAACATTGACCACATTTGATTTGCGTGTATGTCTAGTCATAAGATATGATAATGATTAAATGATGTCGACTTAAATCATCCTTTTGATGATGAACTAAGGAAAGCATGTCATAACAGTGCGGTTTGACGTTATTATTAGGAACTACTTATTGTACGTTTCTACAAGATGTTGTGAGTAGTGAATTTTATTCACTCTGCATGTTATCTATTTAAAAGTATTATATTATTCGACACGATACAATATTTTTTATCATTACGCACATTTTAATATTTTTTAGTGTAATAGTTGATAATGAAATGCATTTATGCATGTATTCTGAATTACTCAGTATTTAAATGATACGTCTCTAATATTGATATTGTAAAACGAAAATACTGTTGTGGAACTGGGGTTGTTTATGACTGAGCTTCGACAGTAACCTGCAGCTGAACCTCTTGTCTTGTTTAGAATAGATATATGGTATTTTTCACTTTTAAAATATAATTATCAGACTATTGTTTATTCATTGTATTATTTTATTTAGCTTGATACCATTTTTTGTATAGTTGGTTGCGTCTTTCATGTTGTGAATTTGGTTTTATACATATCATGTCTGTACAATAATTTGGTGATAATTACGTATATAAAATATTTGTTATAGATGTGTATGCAGTGTTACCAACCCTACTGTTTTAACAGTAGATTTGCTGTTTTCACATTTATCCCCCTGTTTTCTGTTTCATTCCAAATTTTTACTGTTTTTCAATTAGCGTTATATTATACCTACACTATGATTTTTTTTTTGATAACCACTATGTAATAAAACGCAATGACACTAGACGGCAGTATCTACTCTTGTCGAGATTCAAGGGATTTCCCACATTGTGTGAATTGGTGAAGAAACTTTTGTGGCTACCACATAGCAGCGCCACCGTGGAAATATTATTTTCAGCTTTAAATAATATGAAAACTAAATTACGCAACAGAATATCGACTTATTGCACACTAAATCCGAAATAACCTAGTGCTACTCATTTTAAGCCACCGAAAGGCAAATGAAGAAATTTAACAAAAATATGTATGATTTTAATAAGGAAAATGAGTCTGAAAATACTGAAGATGAGGCAATAGAGGATGAAAGTTGACAATAATTTTACTTTGATTTTGTTTTTTTTTAATATGTTGTGATCAATATTATAATATAACAATGTATGTGAGTCCTGGTAACTAATAAAAGTAGGTGATTGTTTTAATTATATCAGAAAATTATGAAATCTGCCCTTTTTTACTTTACCTACTGTTTTCTCCTGTTTTTTTATTGGTGAGCTGCTGTTTTTAAGTTTCTTGGGGTTGGCAACACTGTGTGTATGTAACAATAATTGTGATAAAATATGAATTTTTATAATTAGCCATGGTGTGATTGATGCCAAAGTTAGCTATTTGTGTTAACCAATATGTTTAGTGTTGTTGTAAGAGTGCACATTAATAAAAATGATAACACACAATGATGTTTTTTTGCCATCCCCAGAACCAGGCCACCAGCTATTATTCTCCCAGAACGATCAAGTACTGTAGGTTAAAGGTCAAGTAGTTGGCGGCAGGGGTCACTGTCACAAATAACATAAATACACAATTTTGATAACAGCTAATTTGCAATATTCCTAGGCTAATAAAATACCTTACTTTAGGTATGTATGAATTAACATTTCCTTGTCACACAAAATGTTTTTTTATTTTGTTTAAATCATTATCATCTGCCTAACTGAATGGGTATTTATCAGCTTTCTGTAGTTACATAGCAATTTGTCAGCAGTTGATATGTTACCTCCTAAAAATAAACAATGTTTCAAGCAATAAAATTCAGCAAATCGATTATTGAGGCCTAAATTTATTTTCTGTTTTGTCCGTGATGCTTATTACTACTAACTTGGGTTTTGAACTAGGTTTGGCATTTTCAAGATAGCATAGGGATACTTACATTTGGAAAAAAATTGATGTACATATATACATAACAGATTTTATTTTTTAAAACAACTAATGAATAAATAAACAATAATCTATATTTATGTCAGTTCCTTCTCCACATCCGTCTTCAAGAATATCTCATAGTTCTTTTCATCCATTAATTCTTCCAACTCTTCAGGTTTTGTTAATTTTAATTTAAAAAGCCATCCTTTCTCATAACAGTCTGTGTTTATTAAAGATGGTTTATTCTCAACTGCATTATTTTTCTCGGTCACTATACCAGTAACAGGTGAATAGATTTCACTAGCGGCTTTAACACTTTCTAAAGCACCACATTCATCACCTGCTCTGACATTACTACCTACATCGGGTAGCTGTGCAAAGACAACATCGCCTAAAGATTCCTGAGCATATTTGCTTATGCCTACAGTACCTACATCTTTGTCAACAGTGACCCATTCGTGCCGATCAGTGTATTTTCGTACTTCACTGCTGTATTTGTGGTGTAATTCACAGTATGTCTGCTTGATGTTTGATTGGAGAATACATCGTCTAGATATGTACTGCTTTGTTAACTGAAGGAAACACCTCGGTAAGACCATTGTTAATCTGCAAATGGAAAATCTGTTAATAATATTTTTTAATACTTGGACACATTTTTTGGTAGTGATAGTGGATTCTAAGATCAGGGCACTTCTTCAAAGATAGATTTATAGATTATGATTTATAAAACAAAATGTCTTGCATCTTATTCAGCACTGTGTAATTAATAAATAGAATAGGATATGTGAATAATAATAAGAGTAAATAGGACACAAAATGAACTACTTATAAGATAAAATATTGTTGTAAACATACAAATATGATAAGAAAATAATCTGTGAGTTTATTGACATACAAATGACCGCTTTGGTCTAGATGTGTGTAAGCAACATCACTTTTTAAAAAACAAATAGCTAGTTTTTTTTTTAATTACCAGGTGGACACTCCATATCATGCAAGGTTTGTATTATGATTGTATTGTACTACCCATACCCATTGTTTCTAGCTGATGGAATTATGGCCATACAAACTATTATTGTATTTGCAGTATGCTACAGTATCCTAACGGTATTGAAGACGGTATTCTCTTGGCAAACGATTAAGTATACAAAAACAAACAGTATACAATATCCACTAGCTGAACGAAGGTTATTCAACGGGAAACCAGGTGTTCCCGGGTTACAAAAAATATACAATAACCTACAAGTTCTACATATATGTAATTACTTACACTCTCTCGCTATTTTAAATTTGGTGTCTTCAAAAAGTAAATCTCCACTTCACTCTAACGAACACAACCAAAATAAATTTTGTAGTTTAATTTCGTAAATTTTTAGGTTATTCCTAGTCGTCCGAAAATATCTGTCATAGCTGTCAAACACAAAATTAATAGAATTCCACTGACAGACAACTGAGTTGTTTCATTTTTGAACGGAAAATTTTGCCAATGATAAGAAATGTTCACCATTTCTAGGGATTATCAGTCTTCACTTTGGCGACCTGATTAGCCCAATTGGTAGTGACCCTGCCTCCAGTGCCGACGATCCTGGGTTCAAACCCTGGTAGGGATAAACTTTGTGTGATGTGCACAAATGTTTTTACCCAAGTCATCGATGTTTAATATCTACTTATATAAGTAAGTATTGTATATATCACAGATCATGATAGATATGCCGTGCGGTTCAAAATGTATGGGAACTCGCTGTCTCCGTTTTGTTCCCCACCACTCGCCGCAAAACACATGCAATTCTATAAAACCAACCAATGAAGTCTCTTCGGTGCGTGCTGCGTCGTCGCCGTATACAGCGGCCGTACCACGCGACGCACCAGTTTATTCAAAGTATCGTTAGACGATCTGTCCATTGCCTCGTACATTCACTCAGTAGCGAACATAGGTGGTACTTAAATAACCATGTATTTTGTACAAAAATAAAAAAGTCGTTGTGCTACATGAAAACTAAAATAACATAATAAAGGCATTAAATATTTTTTTATTTGTTGTTTTTAATGATTTTAAAGACGAATAAATAAAATACTTAATACTGGCTGGTGAAATGAGATTCCATCTTTCGCGTAGTTCACTTTGCTGCTAGTATTTTTGCACACAACCACGGAATAACACGGCATTTTAATAAAAGCTAGAGCTCCGAAACCGACGTGCAGTTGCAGTCGTCTGACGGCGAAAACTCTATGTTAGCCTCATTTTTGCCAAATGTGAGCGCAAGCCCACCGCTTTCATAACATATCTCCTCTCATATATCTGTGGTACCTATATATTATATACTGGGAACGTTCCTAGTCCATTGTACGGTATTATACAGGCGTTACTTCGTTTTGGACCATACAGTTGATGCGTACCTACCTCTGGCAATTTATATTGTTATTCCTATGCGAGTGGCGTGCACACTCGTACTACAAAATAACCACTAGTTTTATATTAAACTTATTATGGCCAATTCCCAAAGGCTTATGCAGTCGGTTGCGCCTTGAGAAGCCAACCAAATCCAGCTGACTAAGAACGGCTACAAATTCAGTTGTAATCATTTTCAGAACTCTTAAAAGGGGTGAAAATGGGCGTGAAAATTCACACACGCAGAGTCGCGGACATATCTAATTAATTTAGGAAAATGATGGTTACGTAGGACCTTTTTTTCCTTAACGCAGCAACATTATTAACAAATGTCATAGTTATCTGTCAGCAAAGATGTTCGTTCATTCGCTTCGCCATGAGTGAAAGATGTCAAAGGAAGTTAACAGAGAAATTGGATAATAAAAATTATATTATTTACTTCGGTATCCTTTGTACATTGTTCGCTGTATTATATTTCTATAGGTAGCAGAAATAACTTGTCCAATAATTGTGTCCTTTGCAGTCTATAAATTAGTTTACGCGTATTTTTTTTTTACAGATTTCACTTCGTCGCTATAACATTTAGCTATGTGTTGGGATGTTTGGCTTGTTATTGCGGGCTAAATTCGAATATTTTGTACATATACATTGATAAATTAACGTGCCATTTTGTCGCTGAGACGCGTGATGAAGAAGTTCCAACTGTCAAGGTGAGTTGACATACTTACGTTGTTTACTGTTTAGTTGTAATAGAAAACTCGTTACTTCACTATTGAGGTCATGTACGCCTCCTCCGAGGATCAGTATTTGTGCTTGATAAGCTATATTATTTTTTTACCATTTATACCATTTCAATTACAATTAAAAGCATTATCAATTATAAATTGTCTGGTTAGGTACTTTTAAAACTTGTGATCAATTATTAATTATTCTATTCAGTATTTTAAGTGGCTATATATTGACTTTATCAGTTTAATTGTATATACTACTAGATAGATACTCTTTTTCCTAGAAAGTTATTTTTATTAAATTTATATTTACATAGACTGGGTACAGCCTGTTTTTCAGGTAATTGATCATGATTGTTTGTAAATCAAAATAACATATCCCCTCTCTTTTTATATTTGTAGGCACCTGAAATGCACATCATGTTCACATGCATTAATTACGAATGCTTTGCCCATGGCTCTGCTGGTCAACCCCCAAATGAGCCTAGCGTAATGATACTACCCTATTAAATATACCGAACTATATATCAGATATACTTTTACGCGCCAATATGTCGTGATGCCTAACAGATAACACCAATAGATTATGATCATGAATTAAATATTTTGCCTAGGGTTGTGTGACGTGCGGGTCAAAGGACTGCGCGCGACATGACTCGAGCTTGTCGGGAGACCCCTGGGTGGGACTACAGATACACAAACAGCTAGACCAGGCTATAGAGGAAGTGAGTACTTTCATAGTTTTATGACTAGGTACCTAATCTATCAGCGGATTGTTAAAATAAGCAGTACACACAAGTTACGCTTATGCATGTGTGTAGGTGTGAGTACACCTTTTAATGGGTACGCCCCAAGTAATGGGGACCTAATTGATCATAAATGATGTATGTACACCTGTAGTACCTAATTAGTCTGCTATAAGGCTCAATATAATTTGCTAAAGTTATGGTTTCACTGATCGCACTAAATAAATATGTATTGGTCGTGTGAAAAATAAAATGAGTTTGTATGTGGTTACCGAGGTATTTATTAAAGAAGAAATAGTTAAGTACTAGACAAAACCTTTATGTTCCCCATAGTACGCAGCAGAAGCAGTACCTGTTATTGGCACTGTAGAAAGGAATGAAGGCGAATCTAGTACAATCACGACCAGAGTATAATACGAAAAGACCTTTTTCAATATTTGCTTAAACAGGCCTGCGCTCAAACCACATTACCTAGCGGTCATCTGTCTCAAGATAATTCCCTCGTTATCGTAATTGTGATGGGTAGTTATTTGTTCTCAGTTCTATAACACGATACTGGAACAGTTTATAAACTCGTGGTACAGCAAGATCACTCTGCAGCCGTTCTTCGTGGACGAGCTGCGGTATCAGCTGCGGTACGCCTCCGCTTGCTTGCTGCAACGAGCTATTAAGGTAAACTATCAGGATATCGTGTAAACTATACTTATTATATACTTAATAAGTAGTACATAGCTCGGAGAACCGATGGCCGTTGGGAAATCGATATCGGAAACGGAATCGAAAACTTTGGAACAGGATTACCGCAATCGCTATTAAAATTTCCGAATTTGATTATCTTCGATATATCTTGATGATAATACCACTTCGTTTTCTCAAAAAGTTTCCGTCGGAACAACATCGGAAAGTTTCAAATCCCTTCCGATGTCGATTCCGAATGATTTAAAATAAGGGAAATCTATAGATTTCTTATATTTACGCGAATAATACACATTAAAATATAACTTATTTTACAGTTTTTACGTTACCGACGTTTCGGCTGCTTTACCGCAACCATGGTCACGGGAGGACAACGTCGGGAATGTAATAAGCAAAATAAGTTTTATTTCAATTAAAATATAAACTTAACTGAATATCTATGACATATCTAGGATTATAGGTATACCTATAATCATGGATACAATGTATAAAACTATAGGCAACAATAATCACATGTATAAATAATATTATCACATAAATATGACGACCTCTATGTCATAGGTGGTTATATAGGTATATTATTTCGCCTTATGTGAATATAAAAATATTGATGTTTGACGATTAGACACGTTTCGCTGTATAAATACAATGCAGATTAGTAACAGAGCGAAATACTTGTTTGCAAGGACACAAAACTAACATTTACGGAATGTGTTATTATTGATATCAAAATTTATTAGTACCTACCGTAAAAAATATCTTTAAAGGTTGATTCCGGAAGAGTATACTAACCTTTGAATCTGCGCTTCTAATCATTATGTGAACGCAGAATGATGATATACCGATAAAAACAAGTATTCGCAACAAAATATGAATTGCGTTGTTTTGTGAGTAATTATACCACGCCGGTATATGTCCCAAGGTGTCCTACCTCTTGGCTTATTGAATAATCAAACACCAGGGTATGCGGGGTATGTAGATATATTGCTTGCTATCAAAATTAACTTAGAGAGTAGATGAAATACTCGCGTGCTAATTTGAAATTAGTAGTAGTCGATCGTTAACAATGGTAATATAAATTAATGGTAATAAGAAATATACAGTAATATTGTTTTTTAAATTTTCACATCGAAATTCTGACCTCACATAATCATGACAAATGCACAAAAGAAGGGCAGGTCTAAAAGCTAGTATACTCTTTCAACGTCTGAACTTGTAAAAAAGTCTGTGGAATCCTCATATATAATCGATCACCTAGATTAAGTACTCCCGCTTCATCACGGAGCGGCTGCTGCCGTGCGCGCTCCGGCACTACTCGGAGTGCGCGGGCGCGGGGCCGCCGCTCGACTCGAAGCTGGCGCTGCACCCAGCCGCCGCCAACAGGAACGCGGAACTCAAATACCTGAGGTGTATCACCAACGCCATCATGCCATATTTACTCAAGAACAGCGAGTTGGAAAATTCGTGAGTCGTTTGATGATGATTTCAGGTCTCTGGTTTCCAAGATATAAACCAAACAAGTTGATCCATAATTAAAGAAGCCAAAAAACCGAACTTCTCTAAGATGTCAGTCGAGAATCTATCATGAGTGTCGGGACCCTAAAAATGCAATTCGCCGTGGAACATAGCGAATCTAAAAAAACATTCGACACGTGTTTTGCTTCTAAACGAAGCATCCTCGACATGATATCTAGATCTATCGATCAACTCTTAAAAATCAGAATCAGAATATTTTTTACTCAAGTAAACATTAAGTACAGTACTTATGAATCGTCAAAATAGGTACAAACTGCTAAGCTACAACTTCACCACCCGTTCGGAATGCCGTTCCTATGGAGAAGAACGGGCAAGAAACTCCATGGTTGCTCTTTTTAAAAAGATCCGTTACATTTTTGAGCAGTACATTGTTATGGGGTATGTGAGAAAAATGTAGGGACGGCTAAGCAGACTTTAGCAGCTGGTCAAAAAAGAGTACTTAGCTAAGACATAAACACTCGTTTCACGATTGCAGCGTGTTCCGCGTGTTAGTCCGGGAGATATTCGCGGGCTGGGTGCTGCTGTCTCTCACGGACGTGCTCGCAGACCCGTACACACTAAACACGCTCATCATACTAGCTACGGGTGACGAGACCATGGCCCAGTTGCCCACCACGCCCGATTATAAGGTAATGCACTTTAGTAGCACTGATAGCCAAGTTGGTAGAACGCTCAACTTGGTAACAAGGTGTAACTTGGTAACAAGCCCCAGCTTTCACCTTTGGGATTTTCGGCTTTTCTGGTGCGAATGTCATGTTCAATAATTAATGTTAGTTGCTGTATGGCGAAGGCAATATTTACGTCTGTCGAAAGCCGTGTGTAGTTCACCTACACGCACTGGGCCGGCATAGTGGACTACGGCCTAAATCCTCCCGAGGAGTATTTAGTTTTCGTTGAATAGCTTGCACTGGTCCTGGCTGGATTGGCTTGGATTCCTCCTAGCATCGGTAGCGCCGCTAGCATTCCCCCTACTATTCAACAATGTACCTCTTAAAGGACCCCAAACCAGTGGCGAAGGTTCTATGTAACACGAATCCTCTCGGGTTCCCTTTCGAAATTCAAATTTGGGTACCTATTTGCTTGAAAACTATTTTCGTTTGTTTTTTTTTGTGCACTAAAAGGATTTTTTTCCGGCTGTCCTTGTGCGAATGTTCAACCTTCGCCACTTGGGATAGTGCTATCTGTATAAATGGAAGATATTCTCTAAGGAAGTGGTTCTTCCAGGTAGAATTCCTGGAGACGTTCGCCCGCCAGACGGAGTCCTTGTACGCGCGGCGCTGCGGGCTGCTCAAAGTGGACCTGGAGCTGGTGATCAACGAGCAGGAACACCTGTACGCGTTCATGCAGTACATGAAGTCCACCAGGCACATACACCTGCTGCAGTTCTATAATGATATTAGTAAGTTCAATATAAGCATATTACAGATAGGCATATGTAATATAACGCTTTCACACGGCGAATGTAAATTTATTTAGTTAAATGAAAGGAAAGGTTTAGTAAACTGTTTTGTATATTGTTATTTAATACCGCTACTAACTCAAAGGGCCGACAACCAGCGCTCGTACTCTTGAAGATATTAGTATTGTTACTACAAGTTAAGTCATTCATATTAAGCTGGATATGGCACCTTAAATCCCATCTATATCTGGCTTTGTGTTTATTAAAAATCACGTGGAGATAGACTACTGCAATGAATTCTTGCTAAAATTAATTTCAAAATATTGAAAAAAAATGCGTATATTTCATGAAACGATCGACGGAAAATTCTGTCTCTCGGAGGTCCGTAGTCATAAGTGGTATTCAAGGTGTAAGTTTTCGTAACGAAGCCACTTACACGTCTGTATTGTACACAGAATCGTTTCAAACCAAGATGCTGAACCCGGAGTTGGACGCGGAGGAGGAGGAAGTTCTGCACAAGGAGGCGAGCGACATGTACTGGCTGTACCTGTCCGAGCGCGGCGCCGGCCGGCTCGCGCGGCACCACACCCTCGCGGGGGAGCTGCGCAGCATGCTGGACAATGGTGACAGCGTGAAAAAGTAAGTTTAAGAAGATAGTCGACCTGATTGTTGGTAGTCCAGGCCGTAGCCAGGAATTCAACTTGAGGTGGAGCACTGAACCAGAGCAGGAATTCACTTTGTCAAGACAATATATAACAAGTATCCGAAAAAGGAGTCAGAAATATCATTGTAATTGTGGTCGTGTTAAGACTTTTCAGAGGGGGGGGGGGGGTGTTGTGTTCGTACCCGGAACTGCCCTCCCTACTTTCTGTGACGTGTGTCCCAGATTAGAATCCCAGTAGGCGCTAGCTTTGTGTGATGAGCACGAATATTTGTACACGAGTCGGTATATCTATATTCTAGAATTTTGCCCTGGCTCCGCCTGCGTAACCATAGATTATGCTCTGCTGCTCGACCCCCAATAGTCTGAAATAAAAATTGCTGCATTATGTTATGTCGTTGTTTCTAAGTCCAAAACAAGTGTTTTGAGAATTATTCTCGCATGTGTTTCAGATTGCAAACAAGTAGAGCATTGTACCAAGCGGCGAGGCAATCGCATACTGTCCTAGAGAAAAATATATTGCCAAAATTTTTACACAGTGAAGAGGTATGAATTAAACTTTTATTCTTCACATTTAATCGTCTATGGTACGTATGTGTGTCATTATAAAACTTATAAATTGTTATTCTTGTTACAGTTCTACCAATTATTATTAGGCAGCAGAATACCTACTGGATTCCACAAGCAGATGGCGAAAAAGTTAGTGTACAATATAATTACTATATTAATAAAGTACGAATAGGTGTCATCTTTGTCGCTTGCACAGTTTTTTAATTGGATAAGTCACTATTACCATCACATTGTATCAAATCAAACAAAATCCAAAGGTTCGCATCATTAAAATACTGTATTAATTATATTTATTAGATAGACTTACAAAGGATGTAAAAATCCTCGTAATTATTCTAAATTACCTTTTCAACAAGTAGTAGAGGTGCTCTTATTTTTTTTATTTTCACATCTCTTTGTAGCTGTGAAAAGTGTATATAATTGTGTCAAATGCCAGCCTTATTGTGTCAAAATATTTAAAAAGATATTCCTTGCTTTGCCCAGTGCTAAAAGCGACCCAATTCACATACATAATATCTCCTAAAATCGCTTAATAGTAAAAAAAAATCTGCAGACCGCAAGACCGCCTCATAAACACGGCTTTAAGACTCGGCAATCGCCTCAAGGGCGCACTTAAACCGCAAGCAATTGACGGCCAGATATTGGACAACTTCAGCGAAGACTCCGAAGGCGATGGAGCCGACAACTTAGACATTAAGAAGTATTTAGAGAGCCTTGCAGCCGAGGAGGCAGTTCGAGGACACGATCTCAGCACTTACAAAGTTGTGCTGACTCACGTTGAGACCAAATTGGTGAGTGTAAGGTATTTGTATAATTAATTATGTGTAGGTACTCGAAAATGTTCTGTCATTCGTTTTTCCATCAATAAAATGTGTTGTTGTTGCACACTGGTCAGCCTTTAAGTTATATATAAGTCCTGTAGGATATTTCTCAGTGAGTATTGCGATCCGGTTGTAGAGTTAAGAAAAAAAAATGTAACGACAATTTGTAAGTGCCCCCGTAGGCCTATACGAAATAAACGATTTGACTTTGGTGAGATTTTACTTTTAAACGACTAAGTAATAGCTGCGTTTATACATACGTATTATGATTTATTTGACAACCTGTTTAGTTCGGTTGGTTGTGACTCTGCCTTCTGCTTCGAGGGTCCGGTTTTGAATCCTGGTAGGGGACAAACTTTGCGTGATGAGCATTAATGTTTGTATCCGAAACATATATTTTTAATATCAGTATAAGTATTATATACTGGGTAAATTAGTCCGGTAATTTGGAAATTATTATGGCATGTGACGATGCACAGCATCTGTGAGAGGGCGTTGTATACTTCCCGTTAGCTGTCAGCCAATCACAGCTCGTATAAGGTCATCCAATCAGCGCTAACTTCCGGTAGTCACGTGGTCCCAGTGGCTCGGTCGCTAATGGCGGACGATTTTACCTCATAGCGTCGTTATTTCCCGACTAAGCAACATCTTAAATTTAGAAACTGTACTTAATTAGTTAATATATTTATACTAAGGTACATACTTAAGTATATACTGCTATAAGTAGTTATTAATGTCGTTAAATATGAGTGATAATCATATTAATGGTGCGTTATTGAATAATAACGATTCTGAACAAGAAGCGGGGGTAGACAACAACTCGATGTCTACATCGGGCCGTAAGCGGCCTGCACCTAGCGCTTCAAGTTCATCCGAGTCTAGCTCTTCGGATTCTGAGGTAAAACGGCGGAAACGCGGTGAGTCTTCAGATATTGTAAAACTCGTTAACCAAGTGACCGCGCTAACTAATATTTTGATGAAAAGCGTGTGTGCACCTAATATTATTCCGAACAATGAAGTGATACCTGTGTCTGAACCTGTACCGGGATCTAGTGTATCGATACCTTTAGACTTTTGTTTGAATCGTCCAACGGTCGCCGCGAATAATTTTATGAATGAAGTACCGCGTTTGAGTTTAAGCGTCGTTAATACGTCCCTTAAAGATCCTAAAATTCCTCGCGCTAATCCTGAGCACGTTAAGCGGCTGGAAGGGTTACAAAAGTTCGGCGAGTCGTCGTGGAAGGATGTGCGTTACGCGGATGCTTTGAAGATTCATAATGCTGCGCCAGGCTTTGTCGAACTCGAGATTAACGATGAACTTAGACAATTTATTAAAGGTAAAGATTATGCGGCAAATTCAGAAAAATTGATCGCAGCCCTATGTAATGCGTTAATTTCGCAGCGCGAGTTACTTAATCAAAACTTACAACAGTTCATTGACTGGACAGCTTCTCCGAATGCTGTGCTTAATGCTTCCAGTATTTTCGATAAAATTTCCGAATCTTTTCTACCCTCATCAAAATTTCACAAAATTAGTGAGGAGATTATGCAGCTAGTTTGCGGAAAACGAGCTGAATATATCGAAAATCGTCGGGAGCGTATCCTGGGCGAAATTTTTAATAAGAACCTCCGCGAGGGTCTGCGTAAGATTCCTCCAAGTTCAAATAGTTTATTCGATGAAAATCAATTGCGCGCTTATATTCAAAATACAGGTGGCATTGATAAATGGGTTCGCCCTTGGTTTGGGCCGGAGAGAGATCAAAATAAAATTACGCCTAAATTACCAACAAAGCCTAATAAACCAGGTTTTCGTGAATTACCGCCAAGTAATGTGCCCTTTCGTAAAGATAACGATTCGAGCTTCAGAAAAGCCAAAACCAATGCGAACTCTTTTAAGCAATCAAATAAAAGTAGGAAACCCCACAAAAAGGGAGGTCAGCCAAATAAGAGGGGATATGACAAATGACTTGCAACAACACCAGTTTTACGGGGGCTGTCTCCGAGCGTATCGGAGACAGTGGCAGATGCTTCGGGCTCCGGAGGCCCTTCTCGGAATGATCACGGGAATGCGTCTTCCATTTACCTCCAAACCTCCGCTTATCCATCCATCAGCAAAGGCCCTGCATCGGTTCAAAACTGCAAAATCACCAGAGATGGAGTGCCAGATACAAGAATTATTAGATCAAGGCGTTCTAGAAGTTGTGGATCATCGCGATGCCGGACCGAGCTTCTTCTCGACGATGTTCCTAACAAACAAGAGCGATGGGTCCAAAAGGCCCATATTCAACCTGAAGCGCCTGAATCATTATATAGTTCCGAAGCCTTTCAAGCTGATCTCTCACTTTCAAATACCCCATTTCTTACAGAGCGGAGACTGGATGGTAAAACTGGACCTATCGTCGGCTTACTTTCACGTGAGTGTTTTAAAAAGCCACCGTCTGTTTCTCAGGCTAATTTATGGTCAAAAAATTCTGCAGATGACCTGCCTGCCATTCGGGCTATCATGTGCACCCAAAAATTTTTCGGCCTTGACCAACTGGGTGGCACAGCACCTACGATCCAAAGGTATGCGAGTCGTAGTCTACTTAGACGACTTTCTGGTAGCATGTCAGTCGAGATGTCTTCTTCAGGCTCAGGTAAAACTGTCTATCAATGTTCTCGAGACGTTAGGTTGGACAGTGAACTACAACAAGTCTGTCATCGACCCTTCTCAAGAGATAGAATTCTTAGGATTAATCTGGAACACCAAAGAGAACTTCAAATGTCTGCCTCCACGAAAAACCCAGTCAATTATATTGCTCTCGGAGAGAGCTATCCGAAGGGGCAAAATTTCCTTGAAAGAAGCACAGGTGATATTAGGAACTCTCAACTTTGCCAACTTCGTCATTCCAAGAGGTCGTCTTCACTGCCGCCAGCTTCAGCTTCATTCGCGGACTCTAATGCATCTTCCACCACGCAAACCAGTAGAAATCCCGCCACCGGTCACAAGGGATCTAAAATGGTGGCTCACGACCTTAGGAAGTCTAGCTCGGAGCAGCTTGCACCCGGAATTGATTTGCCATTTTATGACCACGGATGCTGCGGATTACGGGTGGGGGGCACAGTTGGACGACCTCTCAATTTCAGGGAGATGGAGACCAGACCAGCGGAATTGGCACTGCGATCGAAAGGAAATGTTTGCCATAATAGCGGCAGTCAAAGAATTCCGGTCCCGTCTACACAATCGCCATCTGAGCCTGCAATCGGACAACCGCACAGTGATATCATACATTCGAAAGGAAGGCGGAACTCGATCTATGGCCTTACTCCACATGACGTACCAACTCTTGCGTATTTTGGACAGGGAGCGTATCTCGATGACAGCGGAATATCTCCCAGGGAGGTTCAACGGTATTGCGGACAGGCTCTCCCGCGGCAAGCAGACATCCGAGTGGCATCTACTGCAACCAGCACGCCAGATTGTTTTCCACAGGTTTGGAGTTCCACAGATAGACCTTTTTGCGACCAAGGACACCAGGGTTGTGACGAAATATGTTACCAAAGATTGCTCAGACTTATCAGCCCATTTTTACAACGCCTTCAGCCGTCAATGGGTATTTCAGCTGGCGTGGGTGTTTCCACCTCCGAGCTTATTACCTCGAGTACTCCACCATCTGAATTCAGCGCAAGGTGTTTTCTTACTGGTGGCTCCAATGTGGAAGAGAGCCTACTGGCTACCGGATCTTCGACGTCGGGCACTCAGCAGACCCATGAAAATCAACAACTTAGCTCGAGTGCTAATAGACCGGAGCACGGGCCTTCCACCTCCTCGAGTTCAAGATATGGAACTCTACGTTTGGAGGATAGCGGGTGGAGCGAAATAACAAGTAGTTGGTCTGAGGCTGAAAAGTCTCTACTGAGATCTAGTTGGAGGGAGTCCACGCTCAGGACTTATAGACCCGCATGGTCTCGGTGGGTCAGATGGTGCCAAAACAACAACTTCGACTCCAATATTCCAAATAGTATTAGTTTGTCAAAATTTTTAGCATACCTATTCATTGAGCATAGCTTGGCTTATCCTACTATACTGTTGCATAAGTCAGTAGTTCTAACTTTTGGACGTACAGGTAACGAGAATTTAAATTCTCATTTTTTAGTACAACATATTCTTAAAGCTATCTCTCTTCAGACTCCCAGAGTAGAAAAACCCCCTATTTGGGATCCAAGGGATCTGATTGCCTGGATGCAAACGAATCCCCCGAATAATAATATTACCTTATTCAAAGCGTCGCGTAGATTAGCTTGTCTTTTATTACTAGCATCTGGACGACGTGTGCATGACCTTACTCTTCTAAGAGTCTCTCCAAAGTGCTACATTGATTGCGGTGATCACATTCTTTTGTACCCAGTGTTTGGATCAAAGACGGATACGGCTACATACAGGCAATCAGGTTGGAAGCTTTCTTGCCATGCTAACCAGAATATATGTCCAGTTGGATGGTTAAGAAAGGTTATAGAGTTGGGTAAGCAGAGACGTACTGCCGAGTGTAACGATTCCCTGTTTGTATCAGTTCGAGGTCCCACGCAAAGTGCGTCGCGGACTATTATAGGTAATTGGGTAAAAAGTTTATTGAAGGATGCAGGTATTTCTGCGTCCCCGGGAAGTGTACGCTCGGCAGTAGCTTCGTTGAATTGGTACGAAAATTTCCCTATTGAAGACATTCTCTCTCGTGGCAATTGGCGTGGACCAAATACTTTTGCCAAATACTATTGTAAACAAATAATAGGCAGAGCTCAGACTTCGCCTAGTACGAGTAATCTCTCAAATAATTTTGAACCAGTATGACACAGAATTGAAACTGTATCGTTAATCAGAATTTGATCGAGGTCGATATTTTTATACAAATTATTAATATCAATAGTTAAAAATGTGATATTTCTGTTATATTGTACTAGTAGTTAATCTTTTTAGCGTCTAACTGATTTTGATATAGAGTGTACCTAATCAGGGGTTGATAAATAATTAACCAATGTTACTTATGGTTTTATTGTTTTCAGTACCTAAATTTTATCATATTCTCACATAGCGTCGTCGTGGTCACCAGGAGCTATAAACACGTCTCTCACAGATGCTGTGCATCGTCACATGCCATAATAATGATGCAAGTTTTACATAGAAATAAAACTTGTATTATTTAGCAGAGACGATGCACAGCATCCATTCAAGGTCTCCTGGTGAGAGAACTATGAGGTAAAATCGTCCGCCATTAGCGACCGAGCCACTGGGACCACGTGACTACCGGAAGTTAGCGCTGATTGGATGACCTTATACGAGCTGTGATTGGCTGACAGCTAACGGGAAGTATACAACGCCCTCTCACAGATGCTGTGCATCGTCTCTGCTAAATAATACAAGTTTTATTTCTATGTAAAACTTGCATCATTTTAAAAAGGCTGAAATCGAAATTTTCTTTGGAAATTTAAACAGGATAACGTCTGTCTATCTGTACGTTCTCTTTTCGCATAGTCTTTATATTGTTATACTAGCTGTTGCCCGCGACTTCGTCCGCGTGGTATTTAACAAAGACAACCGTTGACAACAGCCTGCTCGCCCATTCTGAGCCCGCGGGACGCATTGCAGGTTGTTGCTATCAAACTTAATCAGGCGCTGCGCTGCAACATTGGTTTTAATTTTTTTTCGTGAGATCCTATTTTTTTTTTTTAATAAAAGTAGCCTAAGTTACTCCTTGTTACATCAGCTATCTGCCAGTGAAAGTCCCGTCAAAATCGGTCCAGCCATTTCAGAGATTAGCCGGAACAAACGGACAGACAGACAGACAAAAATTGTAAAAAATGTTGTTTCGGTATAGGTAACGTATACATAATGTATACATCTAAATGCACTTAGTAAAAAGCGGTTATTTTAATATTACAAACAGACACTCCAATTTTATTTATATGTATAGATTATTAAAAGTCCAAAAAAAAATTTTTATTAAATGAAAAAGTTGTCCCCAAAATTGCAATATTCGATACGGGACGTTTGTCGGATACAAAAATAAAAAAAAACCGCGTTGAAATCGGTCCAAACGTTTGGGTACTACGATGCCACGAACAGACACAGACAGACAATAGGCATCAGC
Organism: Pheosia gnoma; assembly: GCA_905404115.1. NCBI lineage: Eukaryota > Metazoa > Arthropoda > Insecta > Lepidoptera > Notodontidae > Pheosia > Pheosia gnoma. The sequence continues at coordinate 8,618,974 of FR989905.1, forward strand.
TTGTAACACCCGCGACGCGTACGTGGGCGGCTTAAAATAGTTGTAAGAGTGGGTATGTTGTGTTGTGGACACAGCAAGCGGCGCCGCGGCGCGGCACGGTGCGCGTGTTCACGCTGACGGTGCACCGCGCGGAGGCGGCGGCGGCGGCGGCGGCCGCCAGCCTGCGCACCGTCACGCGCAGCGAGCACGACTTCCACCTGCTGCGCAGCAAGCTGCACGAGTTCCACGGGGACGCGCTGCTGCTGGACCTGCCGCTGCCCTCCAGGAGGTAAGTGCACTGCCTGCCACCCTCTTTTCTTTTACCTTTTTTATAGAAGGGCATTCGACTACAAAATAGAGCCAGCCAGTGTCCAGTAAAATATCTTGTATTTTGTTTTAAACATAACTGCCTCTGATTATGACATGAATCCCCTACCCCTATCAATAATGTTGTGAATACTTTACCAAAAATTCGCCAGACATCATGAGAGTACTTCAAAGTCAAGTTATACTATTTAATTTTAATTTCCTTCAGATGTGCAGGTTTCAAGAATTCATTTTGTTACCAATAAATTCCCAAGTTCTTTTTATTGTGAAACCGCAATTGATACCGGTCCAGTCGTTTTTTTTATTAATTCTTGTACAAACAGACACACGGACAAAAAATCTAAAAATTTTGTATTCAGAACTATCCAAAAAGATTACTACATCATTGTTTTTATTATTTTTAATGCGTTCAAACAGTTACAATTTTATAATAGTATACATAATAAAATCCTTTCATTCCAGAGATAACAGTCCCCTAGAGACCCTCCGCTACAAATACGAGGATTTCCTCCAAAGGCTTCTGCAGAAAAGCTTACTGCAGACCAGCGAGCTGCTCCGGATATTCCTGACAGTAGACGGGGACTTCTCCCTGGTCGTGCAAGCGTCGACCCTGAACGCGAACAGCACGGACTTGGCGAACATATACCAGTCCGTCACACACAGGCTCAGAAAAGAGAAGGGACAACATTTGGAGAGCTTCTTGAGGAATTTGCTCGTGTCTTCGGATATTGATCGGTATCAAGCTATGTAAGTTTGGCCATTTTGTGTGTTTTTTTTTCAGCTAATGACGAGATTTCTTAAGGTTGTCACTGCTTTTTATTTTTTTAATTGAGAGCCCACTTGTGTATCGTAGCGCGAGCGAAATGAGAGCGAACTAGCGCGTTCTTGTAATTAATGTATTCTATCCTTTTTGTGCGTAGACATTCTCGAGTTCAGAACCAAGAATATTTGTTTATTCGTCATTCCAATACTTATCAAACCATCTCAAATTACACCTACTCACACTAGAAGTTATATTGAGATCATCACAGTAGCTTAAGTTTTTTCTATTTTAGTATCCAATGGTAAATTTAAATTTTGTTAATTGGCAAGTGCAGATGATATTGATTTGTTGACATGTATTGCGGCTCCAAAGTGTCTGTCCTGTTTAGCCATAATGTAATATATATTTTTTTAATTTCATCTCTATTTCCCCAGAAAACCAGGTACCCATGTAGAGGAAGCGCTGGAGATGAGTGAAGACATCCCCGTCGAGGTGCAGGTCCCCCGGCCGCGGCGGCCGCGCGACATACACTCCAGCGTGTTCGAGAACAACTTCGACACGCGCCCGCCCGTCACGCCCGTCACGCACACCACGCACCAGGACAGCGTGGTCGGCTTCACGCACTGCCTCATGTATATATGTAAGCATTCGCTTTGCAGCACCACTTTCAGGCTTTTTGGCGGGATACGGAAGTTGTCAATTTTGTTTTAGCTAACCTCACTAACCATTCTCTCTCCTACATTATCGCTGTGCCCAGCCAGGCACTCAACTGATCTATCATCATGAAGTTGACAATTTTGTTTTATTGTCAAAAAATAGAGGTTATAATTACCACAACTATCGTCATGATGCTGCTACTAAGATTAATAAACTCTAGCGCCACACGGTATCGCGGCAAGTGAACGCGCACTCAGATGCGCAAGCGCATTGCACAACCATAGAGCTATTTATTAATTAGATTATTTAAATAAAAATAACTAATGACTGTTTAATTTCTTATAATTAACATCAATTTGGATGTCGGGGATTTTGTGTTATTTCAACATCACCTGAAGAATTCCCGTCGTACCTACATTAATACTCGTCATGAAAATAAAAGGCTGTAATTTAATGTTTGTTCCAGTAATAAAAGTGGTAAAAGTGCGCGGTTTCATCTCCAGCGTCGTCGGCACAGTGCTGGGCCTGACCCGCGGGCTCGCCGACGAGGCGTTCGACAGGTACCTCAGCGCCGCGCTCGCCAGCCTGCTGTCGCAGAGGAGGCTCGCGCACTTGATCCGATTGGGACATGGTGAGTGTTTATCTCTACGTACGACACAACTTGGCACCCAATATTTAGGGTCCATGCCAATTGGTAGGGACCCTACAAATCGGCCCCACAGATTGGGCATTGTGCCCCCAAGTTGTACAGTTCGTAGAGGCCTTCCCTAGGCAGCCGTCACTCGTTGATCCTACCGTGTTGATCTCTGCTATCGGAATATTATAAAAATGTTAGTGTTGTATCGTTTGAAAATAATTTTAACGGATAAATAAGTAGAAAAATTTAAACCCGTAAATGTTTACTGCGCGTCCGAACCTCAAATATATTTTCCCAGGTGTAATATTTGGCAAGCGCTCCACGCCGCGGCCGGCGGCGGCAGCGGTGCGCGCGCGTGCGCAGGCGCAGCTGGCGCGCCGCCCGCCCCCCGCGCGCGCCGCCGCCGCCGCCGCGCCCGCCCTACCCGCCGCGCTGCAAGCCGCCTTCGACCTCATACAGATACCGCAGCTAAACAAGCAGGTCTACACATTTATACTATTATAAAACTGTCTCTGTACTAATGGTATGAAAAAATGTGGAATACAATTTTTGGAAGTCTCAATTTGTTTTAATCTTTATTTAAAATATTAAAAAAAGATAAATATAAACCTTTTTTATTTCCAGCTTGTCTACAATCTACTAGATTTATGCGTGGTGGAACTATTTCCGGAGCTGGGTGCTACGGATGGCTCGTCCCTGCCAAAGAGTTGAGGACTTCAAGCGCACCTTGAAGTGTTAACATATTTTTACCAATCGGCTGCGCATTTCTTTTTTGCGACTTGCAGAAAGCACGGTTGTCATTATTATTGTACTTTCCTTGTTATTTATTTTCAGTTTAATTAATTGTAAATAACTGTATTGTATATATCAAATATATTTTTATAACGTCTGCTAGCTATTAATTGATAGAGAGCAATATTCTTTGAGTTGACCCTTCGGGGTTGTAGTGGAAAAGACCACAAAGTATTTTTAAAATGTACACATGCTGTGTATTTATTATAGAAACGGAACACCAAAATACATTATTTATTTTCATATATTTTTGGATCGTTTTATTTCAAGAACCCCGAAGGACATTTGAACAGGCGCGTAGTTATCTTTTTAGGGCTAGCAATCGACTGATGAAATGAATCCCCTACTCCCTATCAATGAATCCGGATACTCTTGTGTGAACCTGAATAATTATGTTATACTTAACTATTTCATTTTAACTTTCTTCACTCGTCCACGCTTACGTACACAATGATTATCCCGAAATCGTGTTAGTGACACCATTTATAACTAAAGAAATGAGGGGCCGATTTTTATGACCTTTTATTATTTGAATTTGAAAAATTCACAACAAAAAGATAATTCATTTGATTCTAAGCTGGTACAAAGTTCACCGGGCCAGCTTATTCTTAATAAATTGGAAAATAAATCATAATTTATAATTTCACTATTCAGTTCCCCCCAAAAAAACAAGAGCGTGCATTTTTGAATCTCAATTATTGACGCGCGTTCATAAAGTAGCGCGACAAATGGCCATAGCGTCTTGTGTTTAACGATCTTATTTGCATCTGACACATTTCAATTCCGCATCAAAATTTGTATACAAAAGCTAACCATAAATAGATGTGAAATAGATTACTTTTGTTGGATATTAGTAAGTAGTGATAATTACCTATTCTTAAAATACTATGCTTTCGAATAAGGATTCTGAACGCAACTCGTCCAATGTAGCCAGCCTATAAATGTACCCTAACTTGGTGTATAATTTTATTTTAACTCTACCTTCCTGCGTTGGTTTATGACCTTGTTTGTGATAATTTTAGTTTACTATAAGTACGTATTAAACATATTATCAACTGTTCGAGATACGTATACAGGAGGGGTTATATAAACCTTCTTCAATGACTTTCACACCCACTTGTTCATATAGTGCTCTTAACTACAATTGAAAACTACAATATATTGACATAAAATATGAAGATAAATATTCAAACGCAAATATTGGACTCTCAAAACTTTTAAAGCGACTCCGCGGCCTGCTACAGGCGTACCATTTCGAGGGCAAATATTTAAAGGATACATAGCAACACTGCACATGAATTGTCAAACTCAATTTACAGTGTAAAGTAATAGGCGATGGGTGTGTTGCTTTGTGTTTATTTTATATTTTAGATAGAATCGAGCGAATTAGATAAAACAAAATGAAATTAATAGAAAAATAAATTTAACCTACCCTAGGTATTAATTATATTTGGTTTTGTAAATACTAGTAAATTCTTGGCATACTTACTAATGGTTGTGCTAACAAAAACAAAATCTAAAAACAATTGAATTAATTAGCGCGTGTTATGTTTCTGAAGTGATGTTTTCTATTTATAAAGTTAAAGCAAACACTGCTTTGTCTAATTGAACTTAACGATAATGGCTTTCGTAAATAATTATCATCTACATAAACATGGATGTGGTTTTTGAACGAGTTATAAGAATTTCGAAATCGCGATGTCGTCGACTCCGTGCCAAAAAGGCGGGATGCGCCTCAGCGAAGCATTGGACAACATGCAACTAGCTTATAATCCTATTACAAAACAGTTACATTTCGTGAGCCCAAAAGTTGAGAAACCTGCTGAAGAAACTGCAGATGATATTGACAAACTGTCTAAGAAAAGCAGTTTTAGTGATGAAGGGAACTTTTCAATATCAACATGTGAAAAGAGTGATACAAGTGATTCTCCAAAGAGTACTCTGCAATGGGGCGGCAGTGTGGGTGGACATCACCGGGGGAAGGATGGTGGGTCATTCTCCAGCACTGTGTCCAGTCTCTCAGAGTGTTCTCTCGGGTCGTCTGCTTCAAAGGATGATGAAGTTGGCAATGCTGCCACAACTGATCTCGAGCATTCCAAGCTGAAGAAGAAAGGGCTATCCGGATTCTTTAGCAGGTAAGAGCATTATTTAAGTATACTCAATTAATTCCCATAGATTTTTATTCACTTACTGAGTAGTGTTACCATCAAGTGAATATTGATTGCGGAACAAAATAATTTACTTCTTGTCTGTTTTTATTATTATAGCTCACTTTTTAGATCCCATTTTAGAGCCAATGTAGTTAAATATAAATACAGTTATTTAGTAGGTATATATGTATCTAATAAATAGATCTTCAACATTAATTAAATAGTTAAATAATTAAATGCAAGTAAGCTCTCTCTATCTAAGAGAGAAACTACTTGCTTTAAAATACTTAGTTATTGGTTTAAAACTAATTTTAGAATGTCATCAGTATGCTCAGTCTCAAGGCTTAGATAACATAGTTGACCAATACCTTACGTAAAATGTCACATAACTCGGTAGTATTAATTAACATTATATATACATAATAATACACATTTACATAAGTAACTCAATGAAAATTAATTATCTGAATTACCACTAGACACAACATTTGATGGTACCTTACATAACAATTTATATTGAAAAATTAGAAGTACCATAGCGCACTGTACTTTGGTAGCAATATGTATCAGCAATATGTAACAGATTTGAATTACCATATATGTAATATGGTAATTCAAATCTGTTAATCATTTTTTAGCCAGATTGGTCTTTATTAATCTAGCATCTAAACATTGTGAATATTATTTAAACATGGTCGACATAATTTTAAAATATAATATGATGTAAGAAAAATGACTCCCATAAAATAAAAAGTAAAAAAAAACGCAGATATATTCTACAGATCTACGAATAAGAGCTTGTTATTACAGATACTTTTTTAAACCATCACCAGGGTGAAGAAACCCTACAAATGCTACAAAGTGAGTTGATTATACAAATCTGTATTCATTTGTTTCTTTATTGCCCATTGTGCATGGGATATAACTAGTCCAGGCACATGATTACGTACAGATGTTGATTATGGCAGAGGCGAGGATTGAGTTAGTGGAAAAGTTTCAGAATTTAATATAATTTGTAAAGATGAATGTTAAATTTAGATGCGGCAAATCTGAGGTTGTTTTTGTCCTTGCTAATGTTGTATATATAATTGTACTAGATCAGTGTTTTCCTCATTTTATTGATATGTATACAACATTAATAAGTAGGTACAGTAAGTCATAATATGTATAAACAAGGCAGTTGATAAAAAAAACAAATAAATAATAGTAAAATATATTTATTTTCATTTTATTCTGCTAATCATAAATACTTACACAATGTCTTAAATTTTACTTAATTACTAAGTCTTTTATTGAAAATATAACGAATTAGGTCAGAATAAAATATCTAGACAGGATCTGTAACATTATTTGCCAAATGTTTTCTCGTCTATTCCTACTAATTTACAAGATAAATCAAACAATTTCTTCTGGTTCTCAATATTCTTTGAAAATTTGTTGCTAATCCCTTCTATACAATTGCTGATATACAGTCCACCTCTTTTCTCCAAGTCTTTCTCAAAACAAGCATAGAGTATGGACACGGCACCTTTCTCTGGGGTCTTGAAGAATATCTTCATTGCCCAAGGAAAGACTTTCTTGAACATGGTCTTCTCAAACAAGTCTGTGTCGACAATACCAGGATGAGCAGAAAACACTTTTGCAGAACTGCCCTCTTCTTCTAGAAGTTTGTTTATGTATCTTGCACTCATCAACTGAAACAAATGAAATGAACTTGTTGTTAATCAGAGAAATGTTTTCAAATAATTTAGAATCGTAGAAAGGAAAGTGAAACAGAATGCCTAAATGTTGTAGCAAACTAGTTTCACTTAATTGGCATGCAAAGGCGCAGATGTTTAAACAAAGAAGTAGGCCAAATTTTACCTGAGCTAATTTAGATTGCGCATACGCCGCCGTGCTGTCGTAGTGCTCCTTCATATTGATGTCGTCAAAGTAAATCTTCCCAGGGTAGTGACCGCATGACGTCACATTAACAATCCTCGAAGATTCCCCGATGGTGCCGCCATTTTTTAACGCAGGCAACAACAAATGTGTCAAATAGAAATGACCTAGATGATTCACCGCTAATTGGTTTTCAAATCCATCTTCAGTTAAATGATAGTCTCCGTACATAATCCCAGCATTGTTAACGAGGATGTGAATCATCGGAAACTTGTCTAACACATTTTGTGCGAATTCTTTCACAGACTTGAGTGACTGCAGATCTAACGGGAACGCTATCAAATTGTCCCCGTTCTCCATAGCTTCTGCCATTTTCTTGACTGAATCTGGTCGCCTTACGCCGGCGATAACGAATACGTTAGCCTTTAGCAGTCCGCGTACAATCTCTATTCCGATGCCTCTTGCCCCACCGGTGACGACGGCGATTTTCCTTTTCGCATCTGGCAGCACAATTTTATTCCGTCTTATGTTCACCCAATCGTCGATAAGGCCTCCCACGCCGGCGCCCTGCATGTCGAGCGCATACCGTAATTCACTCAGAATGTGTTTTATCGGCTTGTGCCTGTTGATGTACCAGTAAATAGCCGCTGCACTAGTCAGGATAACTGCAGATGCGATTGCGACCGACATGATGGGGTCCGCTCGACGCGACGCTTCGGCTGCACTGACGATAGTTGCTTTCACTCTGCTGGAAATCCTCAACGCTTTCTCTCGGCTCGCTGGCTGCTATATTTTGTACCGTTAGTCCTGAGGTCGCGATGCTCATTTACTATTAAATGACACGGACGCCTTTATACCTACAAAAATAAAGGTCATATTAATTTAGGAAGGTAGGTATCTTTTTTCAACGTTTTTAGCACTAAATTGGTATAGTTCGCCAAGCAATACATGAAGCGTGTTATCGGGCTGCGACCTCCAGTACGTCTGAAACGGATGACGCAATCGTTAAATTGATATTGAGTTGACGGAAGTTCCTGAAATAAAGTCTGTTTAGAAACTATACCGATTTTATCGTCATCGATTACACGTAATGAGGCTTGAGAATAATCCGTTTTAATCACAATAATATTTATATTATAAATACCGTGTGTTTCGCGAAAACTGCCCGCAGGCGTACTGTCTTGTTTGTTTTGTAAATTCAATACCGGCGCATGCGCAGTACGTGTCGGTATTTATCGGTGTACCTTCTGATTTCTAATTACGCGTTTAACAGGTCGTACCGGACTGGTGGCTACGATTTGTAAATACTTATCAAATGGGTCATAACGCCAATAAAATAATTTTAATAAATTTCTTGCTATTTTTTCGTAAAACCCGTACTGTCTTCATAGATACAGATAACATAAAACACAAAAAGAAGTCAATCAATCAGACCATGGATATAAAAACTGTTTATAAAACGGCCTTTTACTACGCCCTTATCTGTGTTTCAGACTTAGAAAGTGATGGAGAGATACGTCTATCCTACTTTATAACATGTCGCTATACGGAGTATAATAGTCCCCCTCTCTCGCTGAGATTTTAATTAAGGGTCTTTGAACCTCGTGAGTGTTGATGGTGCGTATCGCTGGTGACGCAAGACCAGCTGCATCGCCCCAGTAGCATCGTTGTAACATACTGCTTGCTTACACCGGAATATGACGTCATTTGTTTATAAGTACCTTGACATATTAGGAGCGTAGGAATATTTATTTAAACTTCTAGTGATCTGATAATATTTTCAAATGAAGAGGGAACGCTTATGACAGTGATATTTTATTAGGAAAGCAATAAACTGTTTGGTACTACTTTAACAATACTTTGAGATTAGAACAGACTGAATTTAAAATAGGTAATTTAACAGTACCTTATAAAGGAGATAAACATGAAAACAATAATACGTATGGATTCTATGATAATATTTTATATAAGAATAATCCTTTATTGCTCATTTTAAGTCAACGCATGCAATGCGCTGCAACAAGGAGAAAACAAAACAAACACGTACAAACCCTTTGAAATCCGGTTCAAGAAACAATACGGCATGACGTTAACGCTAACTCGCGGCAAGCGTAAATAATGTACCTCTACTACGGCCAATTCCCCGCACTCGATTCTTGACCGCAGAAACCTGTTTCAAAGGCGCTGCGACTCCCTTAACATAACTTGACCTTGGATACTCCAACTATGAGCCTTTCTTTCATTACTGGCTTTACACACGGCAGATAAAGTTTACACGTACGTGCTGCAATGAAAACTAGTCGTGCTGTTGTTGTCGAATGCCAGAGTTAACATGAATATGCGGATGAGTCTTCAGATAATGTTTTGCTCTACACCCCACAAGACGTTTAGCTGTAATGATAACCAGTAGTCGTTTATAAACATTTTCGAGTTAGCTCTCAGATTATCGGTGTATATGTTAATAAAAAGAAATTGTTTAATCAAACACCGGAGCACCACTAACAAGATGCACGCGGTTCCCACATGACGCGATCCAAACGAGACGAGAGACCTGATACTTTGGTAGTGCAAAAAATATTGGCCTTTCTGAGAATCTCCGAACACAAATTGAAGCCCTAACAGGCCTTTTCATGTGAGAAATATGAAAGGCGTACAAATTGATTTAAGGCTATTTTTAGCGCACTTTTGCTCTTGAAGATAAGTATTATAAGACCTTTCCTTTTCATATATTTTAACGTCGTCATCTCAATTCAAGGTCTCTGAAGTTTGAGTTTTTATTTGGTTTCGCGTCTTTAATGTATTGTCGCTTCTCGCCTTGGCGATGAAGTTGCAATGTCAACGCATTAAGGACTTGCCATAAGCTGTTAACCAAGGCTCCATTTGGTGTAGCATCCACTAATGATGTCATCTCATATGCTCACAAGAGCCAATGATTTTCGCGTAAAGCGAAAGTGGGGAAAGTGAATCAAATAAAGCGTTTGTGAATTAAGCATAGAGATATGCGCTTTAAAACTAAAGGAACGGTATAAGTGATTGGGGGCGTTCATATCATCAATCTGGATCACGATCTGGCCAAAGAGGTTTCAAGATTATTGCGATAAGTACTGCCAAACAATACGGCAGTGATATGGATTGTCATTTGCGTAATACTTGATGGTGTAAGGCTCAATTAAACTTATAATCTATTTTGAGAAACTGCAGGCCCCTCACCTCTTCTAACACAATTGATAATTGTATGGAAATAGCATCGTTATAGTCGCTTTTAGTTTTAGTATGGAAAATTCATCAAAAGTGACTATTACCCATTGCAATTCAATTATGAGGCAAATCTTCTCGCTGAATTCAGACCCTAAAGTGTTGTAGTTATTGCCTATTTATAGCCGTTCAGATGACTGCACATCGAATCTTACAACTACTCATTATTCGTATTTTTATTTATTAATGCTTTTACAATATGTTATATACTTGGAAGCTGTGGATTTCTTAATCATATTTTATTTGAATTGTGAATTTAAAAGCGCAAGTAGCTTAGATAATATTGAAATTGATTGTTATCACTTATATATTAACCTTAAACACGTCGAATGTATCTTGATAATTTATTGAGCAAAGTATAAAAAGGTTGCATAACAATATTTTGCTGTTGCTACAAGCCAGTAGTAATAGTACTGTATTTTTCTCCAGTAAATTATAATACAGCTTTTACAATTAAAAGGTTACATTGTAAAGTTGACGTGACTAGATCCTATTATATATTTGTAAGTAAGATTTCTCATCAACTAGATTCTGAATACATTCATATAACATTCTCACTGTTGTGTGTTTTATATACTAATATAAAAACATCTGCTATTGTTATTGAGATTGTCATCGTCGCCAGAAGACTTCTAGTTAACGTATTTTTGTATTCGTCAGTATTTAACTCCAAAGTCCACGTTAAGTCATCTATATAGTCATGTTTATACTACTCAGTACGTGTGGAATGCAGAATTATATCACCTATATGTTATGTCCTACTTCCTTTGTGTTTCTTCCTTACCGGAACAAGTTTATCAGTGTCAAGCAATACTACGTCATCTTGCATTCGTCATAAGCCTTCTCAATGACGACTAATTTATTGCTTTCAATCTTTGCACTGTTGATAATAATTGATAATTTGCCAAGCGAAATTAATATAATATTGTATTTTCCATGTTTAAAAAGAAAGGCTTTATTTTAGTCATGGCCACTCTATCCTCCTTTAAGAAAGTTTGGATAATATAGTACTGCCCGAAAGTCGTCTGCGACCTTTCTCTTTATATCACGGCTAGAAGATTATGCCCACAAAGCTGCTTATCTCAGCTGGTACACAAAATAGCACAGCACTACCTTATCATATGTTACGGTAAGATCTACAAAATGTTCCTCCTTATGACTACATTCAAATAACTGTATTCGCAACGGAGTTAAATGGAGAAAAAAGTAAGGAATTATTAATAAAGATGATTCAAGCGAAGTTATTTATGGAATTGAATCGTTGTAGTAGATATAAACTTGTTCTTAAATCTTGAAATAAAGTATGAATGTCGTTATTCACATTTAAGATACTTATAGATTATTGCCCTCACATGAAGTTAAAATGAAACATTAACTCCTACACAGTTCAAAGCTATTGAACCATTGATACACCTACAGTCCAAATTTCAAACACCATTCCAAGTCTGATTCATAGTCGATTATGGTCAGCTCTGACATGTCCAGCCGTCCACCATGAATGAGTAATAATTGACTCACTATTGTGAGTTTTCTTATGTTGTGATCACGCAAACACCAATGTTTTTCATTTTGTCATGTTTGTGTTCCCGAGTTCTGATAAAAAGCATTCTTTGCAACAAATGCCAATTGTTTACAAACATTGTATGCTTGTTCAATGTGTCATTTTTCTGAAGAAAATGTGTTTAACAGAATGTTTATTGAATTCTCCACTCATCTACCCCTGACGTCATTCCCCAATCATCCACTTATACCGGTCTCAGGCTCGTTATATTACGGAAGGTAGTTCCCAGTAGTTACGTCATCAGCTAAGTTGTGACTATACGTTGAGAATTTTCTGAAAGCCGGCATTACACAGGTTGCATTACATAGGGCGATAAATCACGTTTAGTTTAGATAAATCTGCACGATTGTTTGTTTTAAAAGCATATATTTTGTGGGTACTAAGTATACTTTGCAGTTGTGTTTAACAGTTCGTAGTTCTTTAATAGTTTATGTACATTTCATCTTAAAACAGTTATGTACTAACTATGTACTGGGTTCTAAATTGCCATTTACTTTGTTGATCTGTACCTGCCTAACGAGAATATGCTTGGTCTGGTTTTATAATGTTTTCTCATCTTCATCACGGCTATGTTTCGAGAGAAACAGAATCGAAGTCGTATCGGAGATTCGAAGGCGTTGGGTCATTGACATTATTTTTCCTAAACACATTCTCAATTCGGCGTAAATAAACACCTGTAGGCAGAATTATTAGTCTTTTTATATCTACTTAATATAATAAATAACTCTACAAATGAGATGGATGATATCAGAAATAATTTTATCTCTACGTTTACACAAATCTTATCTATACAATTACGTATAAGATAAAGTTAACATTACGAAAATTCATATACTATGAGAAGTCGTGTAAGAAAGTGTTACTTTTCATTACAATAGATTACCTTTTGTAGAGTTTGACGATTGCGTGTAGACTATTCGATTGGTTTCCACGGTAACTAGTTAAAACTGCTGTTAATAGTAAGAGTGATTCAGAATCAGATTCAGAATATTATTTTTTCATGTTAACCATTTAGAGTACTTATGAATCATCAAAAATAGTTAATAAATGCTAAGCTACAACTTGACCACCTGTTCGGAATGCCGTTCCTATGAAGAAAATCGGGCAAGGAACTTCATGGTTGCTCTTTTTAAAAAGATCTGTTACATTTTTGAGCAGTACATTGTTATGGGTATGTGAAAACAATTTTGGAACGTCTAGCCAGGCTTGAGCAGCTGGTCAAAAAAGTACTAAATCTAAGTGTAAAATTACAAGTTAATGGATACATGGTTCTCACATTTAATAATTACTTTTCTAAACTGGCAAAACCGAGTGACCTGTTAGACCAAAGGCCTTATGGGCATCTTAACGTGGAACGAACATTTATAATGAGTTTAAGGATGACGTCAGGCTCGGAAACGTATCAAACGACGTGACGAGCACAGAAACATTCCACCCAAATTCGCTTTGCATGAAGTAAATGAATAAAGAATACTTCTGGTAATGTTTGTGGTGTAAGGAGAGAAATATATATATGTATTTTTAGCAGCACCATACTCTAAGAACGTCTTTACAGTAACTGCAGTATCTATAAGATAATTTTCTTTATTCATTAATAGGGCACTGATGCTCCTCACGTTACCCATATTAATCTACACAGTACCAGCGTTTATGCGATATGATACCCCTATATGTATGTAAATTATTATTAACACGAGCATATTATATTCCACGCAGATGATGAGGTCTAAAGATATCTTGATGATGTAGGCTGGCATATTGCATTCACTTATAAAAAATCTAAATAGACAAATGCTCTGGTTCGCAGCATACATGACTCTGATAGAGCAATAGTTAAGCTACTAGGTTAAAAACATACCTTGCGCAAGGTGTGCACAATTCATTATAGCCAGTCTATTCCATTGTATATATACCCATTTACATGCACTACTACTCGTATAGTTCGTCGTACTCAATCGATGTTTTTTTAATAACATATTGGATATTTATTTGCCTGGATCTGCCATTCGTGATTGTATAAGTATAACCAAAAAATTCAGCAGTTGGTATAGCTTAGGTGTGCCCTTGAGTGTAGGAAAACAATAGTTACAATGGTAAAGAGTTAAAAAACTAATATCATCGACTCGATCTAATTAACCATCTAAGGGTTTATTAATTCTATGGAAGCGATCGTCTTCACTGTCGTTCCATCTATTACATCAACAAGCTTAATATCAACTTCACTGCAATGCTAATGTAGTTCTTCCTTGCGAAGACTTAGGTTATGTTTTCCTTCGTTTTTAATCTCAGACAAGCCTTTTCTAAATACATTTCGAGTCAATCAATTTCTTAAATCGTGATGCAGCTACAGCTACTTCTGTTTCATTGCAAGGAAATTATCAATTTTATGTGCGTGTATTAACGTACCTGATTGTCCAATATGGTCTTTAAGTGTATTTTATAACATACAGGAAATTATTGCTTTTTTACAGGTAATTAAATAGTGAACAATTTACTACTAGGCAATAAATTATATGTATAGCTGTTGCTTTCATGAAGTTACTATTCCTGTATATTGACCAGAATCAACTGGATATGATTTCATCTACACTCACGACAATTTATCTACAAAAGTTAAAATTAAAACTGGTATCTAAAATTCACAAAAGTTCAATACAGTGTCATCCAAATTATCTGTCCAACAGCTCCTCTATCTGTCAAACAATGTGCCCTCACGAGTACTTCCATACAATTAAACTATTCAATTGATAAGGTCACAAGAATGCTCTGTGAATGAATGCCTATTTATAAAGATTAAATGGGCTCTATTGAGTTACATTACTTTTTGTACTAGATGCTGTAATGGTGAATGTAGTTGATTGTTGATTCTTCAATTCGTTACAATTGACTATTTGTCATGTAAGACGCGTCTTCAGTTACATGCAATGGAATTATTTTATGTAGTACAAAGATATGGTTCTGTTGCTTGATGGAAACTTAAAACTAAGCAAGACACATGTTAGAGATAAAGTGCAACACGAAGACGGCACTATTTATTTTGCGTCAAAGTATTACCAGTCTAGAATATAATTATATTTGCACATTCAATTGCTTTTCACGGAGAAAAATATTTAAGAATGGTTTTTAAAATTCCATCTGATGTAATGGCGATAAAAGGAAAACTGTTTGATAATAAATAAATACTTACAGTGAAGTAAAACGTTTCCTATTTCTGGTTGACTGGATTATCGTTGCAAGTTTTCAAGCTCGAACTAGAATATAATAATGCTAGAATAAATCGATGTATCGATTCGGCTGCACGGTGTGCAATGCAAACAATCGATCTAAAATTACTTTGTTAAGGGGGAAGCTCAGGGTCAGGGCGCGAAATTCAAAATGTCAATTGTTTTTATTTTTTTACGAAAAATTTGGACATCTTTACGATGTAATTTAGTGTTTTGCGATATTAGCATTCTGCATTGGATGTTTCGATGTATTAAGTTTGCTTAAAAAAGAACCTAATCCGATACAATACCATAAGGTTTGTAAAAACCGCTACTTTTACTAACTTAATGGTCTAGTCAGTTTACTAGCTTCCACCTTAATATTAAGCGGTATCGATAACGAGTATAAGGTCAGAGAACAAGAGAATTTATATTGTGCTATCAAATTGTTTTCACAATCGATCTATGTCACAAGTAATCGCCAAGTCAAGTTATTACTTATTTTAAATTCAAATATAGAAAAAATCAAGTAAGTAAGTAATTTCGGGCATTAGAAAGGAATTTGTGTTTGGTAATAATATTCGAAATGTCCGCAATACATTGATAAGATGTCGAAACAACAAAGTATACACTCCAATCCAATATGCTCGGAATTATTTCAGTGCAAGACGTCACTACGACGAATCGATTTTCCATTTATAAATACGCAACGCAGAGACCTAAGAGACGAAAGCGAATACGTCACTTGGCATTGACAACTTTTAATATCTTTTCCAATACGAAAGGCTTGATTTACACTTAACTACGTCACGGCATATAAGTATATTGAGAAATTCTAAGATATTTTGTAATTAAGCGGAAAAATAAATCAATTTTTTCCAAAATATTCCACGTTCCATAGCTTCGATTTTATTTCTAGTACTTCTATAACGAGATAATAGATTTCAAAGAACCGATTAAACTGTTTCGAACTGAACAAAGCCATGTCGCCAAGCGGCCTAGCCGTGTTCCGGCATGATGTTCGGTGTTGCCATTCATGGATGGCGGGTCAGATCAGTTGCGCTGCATGTGCCTAGTGAATGTAGCGTCTCTATCTACTGCCGCCTTCCTACCTAGGCAAGTATGCTCCATCGTAGATCTCATCGTCACTTACCATCAGGTGAGATCGAGATCAAATACTTGCCTATAATGTAATTAAAAAAAAAAAAGACTATTGCATTTCGATCGTTCCTTGAATGTATTTTTGCGTGAGGATGTCATTTAATTGCAGCAATAGCGGATTTTGCATATCGTGAAAGATACAATTCCAAATCTGCGTCTTTAGCTAATTTAAATTCTGACGACTGTGCCTATATGTATTTCTTGGCATTGGATAATAGTAAGTATGTATTAAAATTCAACACACCTGCATGTTTCTTAAAATATTCAGAGTGTAAAATTAGTATTGCGCGCAGTCATATGTTCACGGACCATGTAAAAGTCTATTGTCGGTCAAATTTTACGAGTATATTACGTAAAGAGTTTCGCGTATTCTTTCACAACTTTCATTTATTGCAACACTTATTTACTATTGTGCGTGCCATTGCGGCGTTTGAAGTCGAATTTCAATTGCCGGCAATCACACATGTGATGTTCGTGGTAAACACTGATTGCTTGAGCTTTTGAGAGAGTTTTTCTTTTCATACTACTTTAATATTTAGTTTTTATAAAATTCTCCCTTCACGAAGCTTCTCTTAACACTGATAATAATCTATATCACATGGTTAGGAATACTACAAATAAGTAATACTTACGTTTTTTATGTTTAGAATACGATCTTTAAGATGCTTATTGAAACAGTTGACCTTAAATGAAGTCGGTGTGTTTGTCTGGCGATATTCATAAATCAGATTCATTATTATTATAGAAAATGTACAAAAACTCATCTGTCGGTGGCAATATTCTCCTTGCCTGAGGTGTGAATATTTGTTTTGAAGTAATTATTTAACCAGTTTAAAGTAACAATAACTTAAAGTAATTAATTAATACCATAACAGTTATTACTTTTAACACATTGATAATTCGACATCTGTTTTCAGTCATGTTGTTGACTTGTCCAGGCGTAGTGTAGTGTTGCTTCGAATATTTTTATTAATATTTATTCCTTTAACACGTTCTCAAGTCGTTATCTATAAAATGTCTACAAAAATAATGTGAGTACTTTAATATTTATGTAGGTAACTTATCTAAAAAAGTATTTCTGTTTTCTTGTCATTCATTCACTACCTACCGTGCGTCATTCCACCCCATATTTATATTTCTGAAACCTAAAGAGTTCGCTTCATCATTTCCCCATGCACTTACTAGCAAATACTTGCGTCCCATTTTTGCGTAGCTCAACGGACGGCAACATGTGGGGTCGGCCAAAATAAATAGGTCTTGGTCGGCCATTCAGTCCCTCTATACGCAGTGCCAACTCAAGGCTACGATTAAATAGATCTCTAACTAGGTTAATGATCGCTTCATGAATAAGCATTTATGGATCATCAGTTAAGTTTCATACCGATTTTCTGACAGAAAGTTATTGAAACCATTAGTAGTAGTCTATTTTCTTGATTGACTTCAATTATTCATGATGACTTTATACAGTGAAACGACCTTTGGACTTTGGCTATTCCGACAAACATATAATCACCTAGCTATGTAGACGTTCCATTCGTTAAACTCTCTTGTGTTTGCTTATTGTTACTATAGTTTCCTTAACCTTGACATTTAAGAGCTTTACTCCGTGTAATTAAATTCCTGAACCGTTTCATTGTTGTTACGTGTTGTAGAACAATCAAGAGATATTTCGTCGAAAATGCCAACAGATTAACGCGTTAGGCAATAAAGCATACACGTTTCGGATAAATGCCAAACCTTGGATTAAGGTATCCTAATGCAAACCTCATCGTCTAAGCACTGATAGATGTAATGGTGGCTGGATCACGCGATATTTATAAGAAACGAGATAGAGTAAGTATATGTATAATCTATAATAATGCCTGTTCACAAACCTTACTTCAATAATGTTTTATCATTGTTATAATTATTCTATTCCGATGTTTTCGTTATCACGATCGACGGGTAACTAATCAATTGCTGATATATTATTATTATATTGAAAATAAAACTCAAAGGTCTTGAACAAACCAACCTGTCGATTAGTATCCAGCTGATCAGTGTTAATTCTTTACATTCGGGTCGAGGAAATTTGGACCATATTATATTCTAATAAGTTTGCTATTAGGTTTCTGCAAAGTTTGCCACAATCGTTACGTACAAATTGTTGCGTCAGGCGCTGCTGTTTCTCACGGTCCTAATGTTACGGTGTCGTCTCGAGATTGAAACCGGAGGTTAAGTAAATGTTGCCAAATGTTCTGTTGCCGTTCAGTAAATATGGGTACATGCAAAAGGAAACTCGCTAGATTGCGGGATTATGCGCTTTATGGTCAGTCAGAGCCTGACGCCGTCACCTTGTGACGTCATTACGTGTTTTCCCTGAACGACGGAAGGGCCTGTTTCACTACGTGCTTAAAAATCCAATCCACAACTTAATTGATAGTATTCGCATTGGCTATCTGCCAAATAAGTCATAGATAGGATTTATGAGCACACTTTGAAACAGACACTTCAAGAAAGTCAAAAGTTGACTGGTATGTACATGTTTTGCGGTATTTTTAAACAGCATAACATTTTATCATTAAAAGAAGTCTGGTGGTTATGAAATGGATAAATCAATATACTTAACCTAAAGCTTTGCTAATCCAGTAATAGTAAGCAATTTGCCATAGGCTTGACAGTGTGTGCAGATCACAATGATAAGTAATCTCTACAAAAATATGAAATCACCTTTGATTTTTATTATTCCGGCAACAACGTCTGCTTTCATGGTTCGCTGGATGAATCTACCGTATCCTCGATCACGAGTTCATCCTTTGTCTGATACTGACTGCGGTAATGCTATGAAGGAATTGAATAGACATACATATAGGCTTAGCATCAATAGCACTTACGTATCTTATTTATTATTTTCTAATTGCCTTCTTTTACTTTTCTTGGAATTATTTCATGATATGAAATACTTATTCCACAATGTAAACTATTTACTATAAAAAATATAGTTTTTGTTAAATAGTTTGTTTTAGATTGTAGACTGTGTCGTCATATTATAAGGGATCTATTGAACGATTTGAAGGTCCACTGTATGAAATTGGAGCGACTCGACGAGTCTTTGATCTGGAAAATACTTAATTCATGAAGTTAAAAACAATAAAACCATCAGTTTAATATACTCGTAGAACATCCTGTTTCGACCACAAATTTGTTTAGTCGTGAAGTTAGTTACCTACTTTGTATTAATAGCATATTAATGCGAATTACAAATTATAATAAGCCTATTCAAAATTGATGTACCTCCAAATCTAAACTAGATAAACATAGCTACTAGAACTTGCTTGCGTGTCTTGTAACTTAAATTCCTAAATTAAAACTTCATGTTCAAATAAATAATAGTAAATCCATTAAATAATCTTACTGTCAAAGAGCAACATCTTTCTGAATTTTAAGATAACCTCATTTTTTTAATGTTGAAAGGCATCCAAAATAATAATGCGGCAGTAAAAGTAGTATGAGAAGCTATGCAAAACATTATTTTAGGCGTCAGGCATTGAGGTGCGTGAAGGGAGGGTGTTGTAACTAATTTTCGCTCGCTTACTAATTTTGCGGTTATAGTAAAATCGCCACTGTTTGTTTGTATACAACCCGAGTTTAAAATGTGAGAATATTTAAACACGTAAAACTAATTGCGGATGTAATTTCCCCTAATGATGCCGAAGCATGATCGTTATTTGATGGTGATATTATATTTCGCAATAATGAAGGCCAACATGATCAAATTCGTATTAAGATTAACTGAAGCGTGGCAGGTAGACTCACATGATCAGGTTACCCAATCTATTGTATATAGTTTAAGGAAAGGAAGTATTATTTTGAAACATTAGATATAATCAGATTAATTAAAAAAAATAGTTATAAACAGAAGCATACGCTGCTATGTATTGGCTGGTATAGGCACAAGTAAAATGATGAGTTAGATCAATAATCATTTGGATAACTAAAGCGCAGAATAAAACCAATTTCACTATGAAAAGATTGTATTGAATCGGATTGATCATGATAGGGCACTATAATAACCTCCTCCGTTTTTTTTGTCGGTTAAAAAACAGTAGGTGAACAGGACGGGTGACATTTAATAATTAAAGATTCAAGAGCAATTTTAATTATAACGGAACTTGCATGTGACACAGCGTCTAAATATGGCGATGACTTACTTGCAAATCTTGACATTCGCTGTGGTTGGTGTATAATTACAAAATCCCACACGAAAACAAAACGAACAGGTCTGCAATGGCCGCCTACACCGTACCCATTAACTAGTACAACATTCTGTGATGCACAGAAGGTCACGAACGCACAAATGGAATGTTATGAACGCAACAATAGATGGGCACCAGGCGTGGCTCGAATAAATTTGCTTGTCGATACGCTATTGATAGTGCTCATTGTTATGTTTTAGTATTGTGAAGATGCACGTGACTGAACCGAAAATGTGCGGTTTCGTCATCGCTTTGACAGGGTCTGCGATTTCAAGTTTCAGCTAATTGTTCATGCATATTTCCTAGTTCTGTTCTACAGTATATATGCAGATTTTTTGTATGTTAAATTTTACGTGGGATGTTTTTTACTTCTGGTATTGACATTTGAAATGTTTTGGATCCATTTGGAACTTTTTTTAAGTCCATGTAATTTGTGTTTGCAGAATACTTGAGTGCCGGCAACAGGTATTTTGATGACGAAGTAATTTGTTTTTGGGAGTACCTGATGGTAAATACATTTAAGTTCCAACAATTTTTACGTTTCACGGTCCCGCCATGAATTCTATTGTCCTTTTCGTTAAGTTTCCGTTAAAAATCTAGCTTGCCTGGTTTTTTCCTCACAATAAAATAATAATTCTAACAACATACCTGTCCATAGAACTCCCAACAAGTATCCACATTGCAGTGTTACTCTCTGACCTCATATAAATATGTTATCTCGTACCACACGCTCTACCTACGGTAAATCATGTGGGAGACTTGCTAACATTATCTCAAAGGAGGTTAAACATTTCTGACATTATGGCTAGAAGACTGGCAAATTGCTCAAAGGAATGCGCACTTGAATGTTCTCTTTGGATTAGCTCCGTTGGTCCCGTTAATTTACTGTTGCATTGTTTATGCCATTTCAAATGTTGGTCTGTGGTTAACAATGGACAATACACTCTAGACAGCGCTTATCAGTGTGGTTAGGAGATTATAGCAGAGCATCCTTGTGTATACTTGTGTACTAGTAGCATTTAAACCTACGGGTTCACCAAATAGATTTAAAGTAACCGGCGGGAGAAGTTAAGGAATCTGTGAATATATAATTTATTTCAATGGAATATAGAATATTATTGTATACTTATTATAGTTTTTATAAGTCCAGATTTAATGCTGCTTATATAACCTTTAATATACTATGAAATCTCGCTTAAATTATTATACCTAACATCCGTACTTTCACTGCTCGGGTTTATAACGTTGCAAGCAATTGTTGGTACGTTAGCTGGCAGATTAATTTCACTACTGACTTGAATATACGAGTTTCTAATAGTACGACTGAGATGATCGTTTCCATTTTACTTTCAAAAGAATCACCATAAATGTTGTATAAAGACTATATTTATTTAATTAATATGTTTGATCTGATTTATCATCTTTAAATGCCTTTACATCGAACTCCCGGGATTTTACTGAATTCTCTTGCCCTGATATCTTTGAGCGTGTAGCTTTGGCGTAATTTCTGGGTATGCAGAAAATTATCATATATTTGATCTGGTGGATATATTAGAATCTGGTTTCATGTTTTTAGGTTTCCAATTCTAATTATAATAGGATTATTTTCATTTTTTCGTTTGTAAACTACTAACTTTGAAATACGGAAAATTTTTAATTTTGATATTCCAAATGAAATCGTCAGGTGTACAAGCGATTTGTGCTGTAACACATTTTTCTCTTTGCTTATTATAATGAGTGCCATTGTTTCTGCATTTTCCATTGTCGTGGAGTGGTAATAAAAATGAACCGTCCGCGTCGGGACTGTGCAAACATGTTTGCTACACATTCTGTTTACGCAAGCAAACCACGACGTCACTGTTACGTCTGCTTGTGTATACACATATCATATAATCATTTAATATGGTACAATTATGTGTTTAGCTTAATTTAGTACTTCATGTCAGAAAAGCCTTTTACTTAGTGAAGCCCGAGGATGATATTTATGATTTGTCTCATATCCAAAACGATGGAAATGAGATCTAGTGTTCATTGTCGTTGTATGTTTATTCATTCTTCCTTGTATTTCTAAATCAAAGTAAACTCATTCATAGAGATGTTATACAACTATTCTCATGTTTTTTGTACCGTATATCTCGTGAGAACCTGTTTCTTCATTAATTGTATGTGCCAGCACCGCGCCCCGCGCCCCGCGCCGCCCGGCCCTGGGTTAAATAACAAGACTACTCCGTACACATCACTTGCCATTTATTGCAATCCCTTAATTTTATAGCAAGTAATATTTCAATTTCATCGTTATATTATATTTGTCCTTTTTATCTTAATTGATATACTTATCCATTGGTATGATGGATGGTTTTATTTTTACTATCAAAATTATCAAGTTATACTTTTATTAGGTTTGAATTTCGTAAGTTATCTGCTGCGATTAGTTCAGTAAAATAAATGTTTACTACCAAGTGTTAACACTCGATCAGTCGGCTTACAAGTCACCGTCAGGTCTCGTTGATAATGGGTTCTCGTGCAACGCGCGCGCGCACGCCCGTACCAAGGTGTACCAAGCGCGAGACGGGCGGCGCGCGCGGCGCAAGCGCACCACTCCCCGGCTGTTTTTATTCCGCACTTGTAATAGAGTAGCCTTTAAAACAATTGTAGGAAACTTGCTTTATTGTGTATGATATACATATAGATGTTGTTTCACGTTAAGATTAGATTATTATTTTTTTGGGTTCAATCGACAATCCACAGACTAAATTAAAATGTAAGAAATATGTAAGTTTTTTTTATATTATTTAAATAAATGGTAGTAGCAGGCTGACTACTATAATATGAGGAAGGCAAAACTTATTATTATACATTTTATGAGAGCTTTATTGATCGAAAAATACTAAGAAATCCAAGTGTATAGCTTTAACAACAAGTTTTGTTATGCATGCTGGTTGGGCCTCTCAATCGGAGGTTTTAAACATTTTCCTTTCCTGATATTTCATTCTCAATTCAGGAAATAACGCATCGTCTCCAAGTCGTAGACGGTAAAAAATAAACGAAAACAGACGTCTTGGTGATGATAGCCTCAAATGCTGTTTATGGTTCTTATATAATAGGACATGATCCTGAAAATCCTAATCCATTGGAATATGCGATGTATCACCCCAAGTTATGGCCGGATTTTGCTTGGCACGGCTAACAATTTGGTTTTAATGTATAACGAAAAATGTATTTACAAAGCTCATTCATGTATTTAGGTTAGGTTAGGTTTATTATCACATATTACGGCATGATCTTCCAAATGGTCGTCCTTATAATTCTACGAAATATTCGCGCAGTTTTTTTTATTCACTCATCATTCTGTATTCGTTCTTTTGGTTATTGAATTAAGAATTATTGTTTAGTCTGATCACGCAGTGCTGCGGCTGTTTTTATAATGATGACTGTATTACCTCGTTTATTTAAAGCCTTGATTACGAGGATTGAAAATTAATTAATTTATTAATCCTAATTGCATACCGCTATCGAAGTTTTATGAACGGAAAATACGAGGTAAAATAATAATGTACATCGTGACGCTTTGGTTTGTAAAAGGTTGAAAAGGATTTGATTTATGATCTGGAACACTAGTTTCTGCATTTCACAAATATGTAGTTCAATTGTCGCCTTAAAGCAGGAATGCACTAAATATGACGTATTGCGTTTTACCCGAAAGAGACAATATGGTACTGTATGCTGAATGTTAGCAGATAACTAAAGCAAATTTTGGCCATGGAGTGACATCTACAAAGTCA
This sequence comes from Pheosia gnoma, assembly GCA_905404115.1. Lineage (NCBI taxonomy): Eukaryota > Metazoa > Arthropoda > Insecta > Lepidoptera > Notodontidae > Pheosia > Pheosia gnoma. Next base: position 8,643,357 of record FR989905.1, read on the forward strand.
AAGACAAATCAAAGTTCTTTTCGGAACTGCAAAAGATAAAAAATTGGAGCTGTCATAATAACAAAGTTATCATTATGCCGGATAAATAGATGTTTTGCTTCCTCTCTAATTGACGCACAACGCGAAATATAGCTATAATGTCATTTGGTAGCATTTTATCATCCGTCCTCAGCCCACGCGAGTTGAGCTCACATTATCACACAATGACATTCCGGCCGAAGTCGACGCGACGCGCGACGTCTGCGCAGAGACACAGAGAGCCTGATGATTGTCCTATTGTCAAATTTATAGTGGTCGCCCGTTCACTATTCGTAACTGTGAATACTGGGTAATGGGGAAGGTTGTAGCAAGGTGAGAATTGTTTGAAATTCTTCATCATCAACACTATTCTCATTATTTATACTAAAATGTTACATTTTAACGGAAATTTTAGAGTTGAGCAATGTTACTAATTTTGATTTTAAATTATCTTATAGTCTGTTTATCATTTGTTGTTTCATAATCAACATCTTAGAAAAGCATATTTTAACTATTAAAATATATATTTCTTACATTGCTTACACGTTCATGAATAATATAACTCATAATATAAAAACTACCGTTTTGGGGACAACCCTTGTTCAGGTGAAATCCCTACAGCAGAGTTGTACTGTGATGTGAGCTATTCAAGGTACCGCAGAACCAATTACCATCAAACATGGTTGAGTTCCATGTTCTCAGTCATGCGGAATTGAACGTTACAGACATTGTGCTTTTAATTACACCTTTAACATTTTTCGTAGCTTACCCTGTGTCCAATAGCTACGCAAACAACCTATTTTCGTCACCACAGGGGCCTATTTTGAGTTCGTGCCCAATTTTCGCTCCATTTTCTTACACATGACAGTAATTCGTGTAGCACGCAGGGTGGTATTACTGACATGGTCGGCCCTTTTAACACCTCATATGCTACGCTCCATTGCTCGTAGGAGAACCTTGAGTTTGGATTTCTGAAGCTCAGTCAGTAAGTGACCAGTCTACGTTGGAGGCAAAATCACAAGGACTAAAATGTATTCAATGTGTTGCTGAGTAAACATTTACTCATCTAATTAGTCAATATTCACTAATTATGTAAATGATACAGTATATACCAATGCGTGAAATCCGTAATAATCAAAATTAATTACCATTAAAAACCTTTTGGTCACCCCTTTTTAATTATTCGTCTTCAGTGAAAGCTTAACGGCATGATTACCATAACAATAATTACATTTGCGCGACTAAATAGTTGTTAATTTATAAGGTACGGAGGCTTAATTAGCTGATTGCATCACCATCTCACGCACGTTCTTGGAAAGATTTTCTCCTAACCAACGAAACATTATTTACCTATAGGTCCGTGCGTCTGAACTCAACTTTTGAGACTATAGTCCTCATAATTTTATTGTAAAACTAGCAGTGCCCGCGATTAGTGGACTTAGTTGTTTATTAGCATTGTTTTCGGCATAATTTTTTAGCCATTCCGATGGAACCCTCCGATTTCCCGGGACAACTTTTAATCCTAGATTGACTTTATATTAGCTATCATTATGCCGAGTTTCATCGACATCAATTCAGTAGTTTTCCCGTGATGCGGACAAACATTCCAAAAATGGCGGATTCAGCCTCTATCGAAATAATGTCCCCTATATTTTTTCCATAATATATATTCAATGTATAGACATGACCAAGTTACAGTCTGATTAAATGTATAGATTTACCCGTACACGTTCCTATTTCATTTTAAATTACCCTAGTGTGTTAATGGTTTAATTATTTTGTTACAGAGGGGTGTTCCCATGGAAAAGCAGCTCTTCCAAGAACCACGATTCACCAACATCAGCTGTCTCGTGGAGACTGTTTGGCAGTAAATCCAGCGGGAACCTGTCGTCCAAGGCCTTGAGCAATGAGACACAGAAATCTCTATCACCTGCTTCCTCAGTGGCGAACACACCTCATCATCATAAGAGACAAGGGAGTTCGGCGAGTGAGAAGCAGTTTGAAGATCTGGTAGCGAGCTCAATAGCACTGATACAGCATGATCGGTGAGTCGATGTCCCTTTTAATGTCCCATTTTTAAGCACAAGGCTCGCTTCAATGCTAGTGGGATTAAAGATTTGTCATTGTCGGAGGAGATAAATTCTTAAGCCAGAAACACACTTGTGTGACGTATCTGGTCGTGACGCGCCTTTAATTATTACATCTTAACCCAAGGATGGCTTTCGTAAATATATTAATTTTCAATCCGGTAGTTATTACAGTTCTAGAAATTGCATTAAATCTTTGGCTTCGGTGTGCGGAGTAAATTATGAAATAATCGAATATCAGTTTGGCAAGTATTCGAATAACCTTATACTTACTGGTCGTTTTATAGCTAAAATTAGACAGTCGATAGCTTCAATGACAACTGAATGTACGAGTTTTAAAGATTGAACTTTAGAATTCGTGTGTTTTTATTAAAGTGACATTTAACGTAGGTATAATATTGCTATCGTCCTAATTAATATTAATTTTCCTAACGCATAATTAAGTATTATAATTTGCATTGTTAATGTTCGTAACTGCCTAATCGAGCTCTATATTTTATAATATAAGGCAATTCGAAGGCAATACATGAAGCGCTGCGTTATGTATAGTATTAAACGCTTCAAAATCCAACTAAAATTGGGCCTCATTAGACATTATCCATTTTTTTCCCCCAATTTTCCTAAAAAAAGCGGCAACCCTCGACATTTTTCGAAGTCGGCAGGTGTGTCTGACCGACATTCGATGTCCCAATAAACGTAGTTATTCGCAGAGAGATAAAAAATCTTAACAAACACTATTCTTATGAGACGAAATCTACAAATAACATTAAGATCCTCTTAAAAACACAACGAAATCTTTTGGAAAACAAAGGGTTAAAAAAAAAAACGTGTTTTCATGGTGCCGCGCCAACCACGTTCTACTGGTTCTTGAGTAATTAATATTACAATTAAAACAGTCGTGGAAAGTATTGATTTCTTGTATAAGCGATAGTAAATCTAAATTGTGGTACGTGTACCAAATAGTTTTATTTTACCCGAACATCAACCTCATTTGACCCTTAATTCTCTAATCAGAATCTCTGAGGTCATTGGCGTCAACCGCCTTTTAATTTCAATTAAGTTCAGTCGATATGTACACATTTATGTTGGTATTGTTGTTGCATGTATTTATCGATAAACTTCATTAACACTAGTCGGTGTCGATGCCCCTGTGAGGTGATTTGCAGTGCGTCCTCAGCGCTACTTGAGTTATAAATTAACGCTACAATAATGTATGTACCTATTGAAATAAAATAATTGGGCGTTCTATTGCGACAGATTATAATTTAGTTCCATCAAAGTTATTATATCAATGAAACAGAAAAATATTTTATTCGAAATCAGCAAATGTTGAACATTCTAAATAACCATCTTTGAGGTTTTCATAATTAGATCCATACATAGTTGTATCGATTAGAGCTGCCCTGCTGCCCCTTACGTATAAAACCAAAGGCTAATCAGATTGCAAAAACGTGCCTAGAATAATAAGATTATGTCGAACGAAGGTCCTGAACCGATAAGGTCACTTCCAGTGTATTAATTAACTGTCATCTAGTACCTAAGAAGCCGCCTCTGCAAATCTAGTAAGCGCGTGTTGCTTATGTACTTAACAATTGGAACATACATAAGTGGATAAGGATTTGTGGCTAAAACGTGACCTTAGCTGTATTGTAGAAGCCTCTGTTGGTTTCGATAATATTATTACAAAGAAATTTCATTCGTTCAACTGTTTAGGGACTTGAATCTGAGTGGATATCATCTGGGTGTAATTTAATGTATTTTATCAACTTGCCGTTATAATGATCATGTACTCTATTTGGTAGGACACCGGTGACTCCCTACGGCAAAGCCAATTTATATTTATAGCTATCTCGGTTTAACAAGAGTCCCTGAATAAAGAAATATAATCTTGTTTATAAGGAAGACCTTTGTCTTGTATAGTGTTGCATATTCATGATAAATTTAAACCCGCGCAGGTTTTTAAACTATTCAAAAAGATACATAGTTACAGTATTTTTACCTTGTATTGTCATTCTGTACCTGTTCCGATAGAAACATTGAGATACTACACGGACAACATAATGCCTACGTATCTTCGCATGGAACAATGAACTTAGAATATTTTATGAATTCGTTCAAACAGTGCATATAAAGCGGAGTACATTTTGCAGGTGTTTATATGTCATATACGAGGTATGCTCAACAGGAAATACATGACCGACCTCTATCGATGCACTGGACTCGGCTTTTGCACGTTCGTGACTAGTCAATGTGTTATAAAGTCAGTAGGTATTGCCAGTTCGAGCTGAATAAAAATAGTGATATTCTTGATTGTTGCGAGTAGTATAAATTGTTATTTTAAAAAAAGTAAATAAAACAGGTGCCAAACTAAAAGTTTGAGTCATGTGTGATGGTCGAAACGTGTCCAATAATAAGTACGTACTGGCTCTGCTTGCTTACAACTTCTGGATCTAAACGTACGACTTAAAATCAAATGGTACAATTAAAGACCGGTGTGAAGTTGGCGGCCAAAAGTTGGCGGCGCATTATAACCCAACTAAATTAAAATGCTCACAAAAATTAATGAAAAATCTGTACAGAATGGCATGTAACGCGGAAAATAATGAAAACTAGGAAATTTTCAGTACATATTCTATGAGAAAATTAAAAAAAAACAATAAATTTTCGATATTTTTCCAATAAAGCAAGACCACTGTGTATATCACATTTTGACCTAGACAGCACCCAAGGACTGCATGGGAGTAAATTTTTGATAGCTCAAAAGGTAGGTCTAGCTACAGGCATCCCGCCACATAAGGCCTAGAGTGGTACTTCGCTCGGTTTAGCTTTTATGAGTACAGACATAACTGGCGGCCGAACTTTTTTGGCAGATTTTGACTTAGATAAAACCCAAGGACGGCATGGGAGTACATGTTTGATAGCTCAAAAGGTAGGTCTAGATACAGGCATCCCGCCACATAAAGCCTAGAGTGGTACCTCGCCTGGTTTAGCGTTTATGAGTCCAGACATAACTGGCGGCCGAACTTTTTGGCAGATTTTGACTTAGATAACACCCAAGGACGGCATGGGAGTACATGTTTGATAGCTCAAAAGGTAGGTCTAGATACAGGCATCCCGCCATATAAAGCCTAGAGTGGTACTTCACTCGGTTTAGCTTTTATGAGTCCAGACATAACTGGCGGCCGAACTTTTTTTGGCAGATTTTGACTTAGATAACACCCAAGGACGGCATGGGAGTACATGTTTGATAGCTCAAAAGGTAGGTATTGATACAGGCATCCCGCCACATAAAGCCTAGAGTGGTACCTCGCCTGGTTTAGCTTTTATGAGTCCAGACATAACTGGCGGCCGAACTTTTTGGCAGATTTTGACTTAGATAACACCCAAGGACGGCATGGGAGTACATGTTTGATAGCTCAAAAGGTAGGTCTAGATACAGGCATCCCGCCACATAAAGCCTAGAGTGGTACCTCGCCTGGTTTAGCTTTTATGAGTCCAGACATAACTGGCGGCCGAACTTTTTTTGGCAGATTTTGACTTAGATAACACCCAAGGACGGCATGGGAGTACATGTTTGATAGCTCAAAAGGTAGGTATTGATACAGGCATCCCGCCACATAAAGCCTAGAGTGGTACCTCGCCTGGTTTAGCTTTTATGAGTCCAGACATAACTGGCGGCCGAACTTTTTGTCAGATTTTGACTTAGATAACACCCAAGGACGGCATGGGAGTACATGTTTGATAGCTCAAAAGGTAGGTCTAGATACAGGCATCCCGCCATATAAAGCTTAGAGTGGTACTTCACTCGGTTTAGCTTTTATGAGTCCAGACATAACTGGCGGCCGAACTTTTTTTGGCAGATTTTGACTTAGATAACACCCAAGGACGGCATGGGAGTACATGTTTGATAGCTCAAAAGGTAGGTATTGATACAGGCATCCCGCCACATAAAGCCTAGAGTGGTACCTCACCTGGTTTAGCTTTTATGAGTCCAGACATAACTGGCGGCCGAACTTTTTGGCAGATTTTGACTTAGATAACACCCAAGGACGGCATGGGAGTACATGTTTGATAGCTCAAAAGGTAGGTCTAGATACAGGCATCCCGCCACATAAAGCCTAGAGTGGTACCTCGCCTGGTTTAGCTTTTATGAGTCCAGACATAACTGGCGGCCGAACTTTTTTTGGCAGATTTTGACTTAGATAACACCCAAGGACGGCATGGGAGTACATGTTTGATAGCTCAAAAGGTAGGTATTGATACAGGCATCCCGCCACATAAAGCCTAGAGTGGTACCTCGCCTGGTTTAGCTTTTATGAGTCCAGACATAACTGGCGGCCGAACTTTTTTTGGCAGATTTTGACTTAGATAACACTCAAGGACGGCATGGGAGTACATGTTTGATAGCTCAAAAGGTAGGTATTGATACAGGCATCCCGCCACATAAAGCCTAGAGTGGTACCTCGCCTGGTTTAGCTTTTATGAGTCCAGACATAACTGGCGGCCGAACTTTTTGGCAGATTTTGACTTAGATAACACCCAAGGACGGCATGGGAGTACATGTTTGATAGCTCAAAAGGTAGGTCTAGATACAGGCATCCCGCCACATAAAGCCTAGAGTGGTACCTCGCCTGGTTTAGCTTTTATGAGTCCAGACATAACTGGCGGCCGAACGTTTTTTGGCAGATTTTGACTTAGATAACACCCAAGGACGGCATGGGAGTACATGTTTGATAGCTCAAAAGGTAGGTCTAGATACAGGCATCCCGCCATATAAAGCTTAGAGTGGTACTTCACTCGGTTTAGCTTTTATGAGTCCAGACATAACTGGCGGCCGAACTTTTTTTGGCAGATTTTGACTTAGATAACACCCAAGGACGGCATGGGAGTACATGTTTGATAGCTCAAAAGGTAGGTATTGATACAGGCATCCCGCCACATAAAGCCTAGAGTGGTACCTCGCCTGGTTTAGCTTTTATGAGTCCAGACATAACCGGCGGCCGAACTTTTTGGCAGATTTTGACTTAGATAACACCCAAGGACGGCATGGGAGTACATGTTTGATAGCTCAAAAGGTAGGTCTAGATACAGGCATCCCGCCACATAAAGCCTAGAGTGGTACCTCGCCTGGTTTAGCTTTTATGAGTCCAGACATAACTGGCGGCCGAACTTTTTTTGGCAGATTTTGACTTAGATAACACTCAAGGACGGCATGGGAGTACATGTTTGATAGCTCAAAAGGTAGGTATTGATACAGGCATCCCGCCACATAAAGCCTAGAGTGGTACCTCGCCTGGTTTAGCTTTTATGAGTCCAGACATAACTGGCGGCCGAACTTTTTGTCAGATTTTGACTTAGATAACACCCAAGGACGGCATGGGAGTACATGTTTGATAGCTCAAAAGGTAGGTCTAGATACAGGCATCCGGCCATATAAAGCCTAGAGTGGTACTTCACTCGGTTTAGCTTTTATGAGTCCAGACATAACTGGCGGCCGAACTTTTTTTGGCAGATTTTGACTTAGATAACACCCAAGGACGGCATGGGAGTACATGTTTGATAGCTCAAAAGGTAGGTATTGATACAGGCATCCCGCCACATAAAGCCTAGAGTGGTACCTCGCCTGGTTTAGCTTTTATGAGTCCAGACATAACTGGCGGCCGAACTTTTTGGCAGATTTTGACTTAGATAACACCCAAGGACGGCATGGGAGTACATGTTTGATAGCTCAAAAGGTAGGTCTAGATACAGGCATCTCGCCACATAAAGCCTAGAGTGGTACCTCGCCTGGTTTAGCTTTTATGAGTCCAGACATAACTGGCGGCCGAACTTTTTTTGGCAGATATTGACTTAGATAACACCCAAGGACGGCATGGGAGTACATGTTTGATAGCTCAAAAGGTAGGTATTGATACAGGCATCCCGCCACATAAAGCCTAGAGTGGTACCTCGCCTGGTTTAGCTTTTATGAGTCCAGACATAACTGGCGGCCGAACTTTTTGGCAGATTTTGACTTAGATTACACCCAAGGACGGCATGGGAGTACATGTTTGATAGTTCAAAAGGTAGGTCTAGATACAGGCATCCCGCCACATAAAGCCTAGAGTGTTACCTCGCCTGGTTTAGCTTTTATGAGTCCAGACATAACTGGCGGCCGAACTTTTTTTGGCAGATTTTGACTTAGATAACACCCAAGGACGGCATGGGAGTACATGTTTGATAGCTCAAAAGGTAGGTATTGATACAGGCATCCCGCCACATAAAGCCTAGAGTGGTACCTCGCCTGGTTTAGCTTTTATGAGTCCAGACATAACTGGCGGCCGAACTTTTTGGCAGATTTTGACTTAGATAACACCCAAGGACGGCATGGGAGTACATGTTTGATAGCTCAAAAGGTAGGTCTAGATACAGGCATCCCGCCACATAAAGCCTAGAGTGGTACCTCGCCTGGTTTAGCTTTTAGGAGTCCAGACATAACTGGCGGCCGAACTTTTTTTGGCAGATTTTGACTTAGATAACACCCAAGGACGGCATGGGAGTACATGTTTGATAGCTCAAAAGGTAGGTATTGATACAGGCATCCCGCCACATAAAGCCTAGAGTGGTACCTCGCCTGGTTTAGCTTTTATGAGTCCAGACATAACTGGCGGCCGAACTTTTTGTCAGATTTTGACTTAGATAACACCCAAGGACGGCATGGGAGTACATGTTTGATAGCTCAAATGGTAGGTCTAGATACAGGCATCCCGCCATATAAAGCCTAGAGTGGTACTTCACTCGGTTTAGCTTTTATGAGTCCAGACATAACTGGCGGCCGAACTTTTTTTGGCAGATATTGACTTAGATAACACCCAAGGACGGCATGGGAGTACATGTTTGATAGCTCAAAAGGTAGGTATTGATACAGGCATCCCGCCACATAAAGCCTAGAGTGGTACCTCGCCTGGTTTAGCTTTTATGAGTCCAGACATAACTGGCGGCCGAACTTTTTGGCAGATTTTGACTTAGATTACACCCAAGGACGGCATGGGAGTACATGTTTGATAGTTCAAAAGGTAGGTCTAGATACAGGCATCCCGCCACATAAAGCCTAGAGTGTTACCTCGCCTGGTTTAGCTTTTATGAGTCCAGACATAACTGGCGGCCGAACTTTTTTTGGCAGATTTTGACTTAGATAACACCCAAGGACGGCATGGGAGTACATGTTTGATAGCTCAAAAGGTAGGTATTGATACAGGCATCCCGCCACATAAAGCCTAGAGTGGTACCTCGCCTGGTTTAGCTTTTATGAGTCCAGACATAACTGGCGGCCGAACTTTTTGGCAGATTTTGACTTAGATAACACCCAAGGACGGCATGGGAGTACATGTTTGATAGCTCAAAAGGTAGGTCTAGATACAGGCATCCCGCCACATAAAGCCTAGAGTGGTACCTCGCCTGGTTTAGCTTTTATGAGTCCAGACATAACTGGCGGCCGAACTATCTATATCTAGATCTACCTTTTGAGCTATCAAACATGTACTCCCATGCCGTCCTTGGGTGTTATCTAAGTCAAAATCTGCCAAAAAGTTCGGCCGCCAGTTATGTCTGGACTCATAAAAGCTAAACCAGGCGAGGTACCGCTCTAGGCTTTATGTGGCGGGATGCCTGTATCAATACCTACCTTTTGAGCTATCAAACATGTACTCCCATGCCGTCCTTGGGTGTTATCTAAGTCAAAATCTGCCAAAAAAAGTTCGGCCGCCAGTTATGTCTGGACTCATAAAAGCTAAACCGAGTGAAGTACCACTCTAGGCTTTATATGGCGGGATGCCTGTATCTAGACCTACCTTTTGAGCTATCAAACATGTACTCCCATGCCGTCCTTGGGTGTTATCTAAGTCAAAATCTGACAAAAAGTTCGGCCGCCAGTTATGTCTGGACTCATAAAAGCTAAACCAGGCGAGGTACCACTCTAGGCTTTATGTGGCGGGATGCCTGTATCAATACCTACCTTTTGAGCTATCAAACATGTACTCCCATGCCGTCCTTGGGTGTTATCTAAGTCAAAATCTGACAAAAAGTTCGGCCGCCAGTTATGTCTGGACTCATAAAAGCTAAACCAGGCGAGGTACCACTCTAGGCTTTATGTGGCGGGATGCCTGTATCAATACCTACCTTTTGAGCTATCAAACATGTACTCCCATGCCGTCCTTGAGTGTTATCTAAGTCAAAATCTGCCAAAAAAAGTTCGGCCGCCAGTTATGTCTGGACTCATAAAAGCTAAACCAGGCGAGGTACCACTCTAGGCTTTATGTGGCGGGATGCCTGTATCTAGACCTACCTTTTGAGCTATCAAACATGTACTCCCATGCCGTCCTTGGGTGTTATCTAAGTCAAAATCTGCCAAAAAGTTCGGCCGCCGGTTATGTCTGGACTCATAAAAGCTAAACCAGGCGAGGTACCACTCTAGGCTTTATGTGGCGGGATGCCTGTATCTAGACTTACCTTTTGAGCTATCAAACATGTACTCCCATGCCGTCCTTGGGTGTTATCTAAGTCAAAATCTGCCAAAAAGTTCGGCCGCCAGTTATGTCTGGACTCATAAAAGCTAAACCAGGCGAGGTACCACTCTAGGCTTTATGTGGCGGGATGCCTGTATCAATACCTACCTTTTGAGCTATCAAACATGTACTCCCATGCCGTCCTTGGGTGTTATCTAAGTCAAAATCTGCCAAAAAAAGTTCGGCCGCCAGTTATGTCTGGTCTCATAAAAGCTAAACCGAGTGAAGTACCACTCTAAGCTTTATATGGCGGGATGCCTGTATCTAGACCTACCTTTTGAGCTATCAAACATGTACTCCCATGCCGTCCTTGGGTGTTATCTAAGTCAAAATCTGACAAAAAGTTCGGCCGCCAGTTATGTCTGGACTCATAAAAGCTAAACCAGGCGAGGTACCACTCTAGGCTTTATGTGGCGGGATGCCTGTATCAATACCTACCTTTTGAGCTATCAAACATGTACTCCCATGCCGTCCTTGGGTGTTATCTAAGTCAAAATCTGCCAAAAAAAGTTCGGCCGCCAGTTATGTCTGGACTCATAAAAGCTAAACCAGGCGAGGTACCACTCTAGGCTTTATGTGGCGGGATGCCTGTATCTAGACCTACCTTTTGAGCTATCAAACATGTACTCCCATGCCGTCCTTGGGTGTTATCTAAGTCAAAATCTGACAAAAAGTTCGGCCGCCAGTTATGTCTGGACTCATAAAAGCTAAACCAGGCGAGGTACCACTCTAGGCTTTATGTGGCGGGATGCCTGTATCAATACCTACCTTTTGAGCTATCAAACATGTACTCCCATGCCGTCATTGGGTGTTATCTAAGTCAAAATCTGCCAAAAAGTTCGGCCGCCAGTTATGTCTGGACTCATAAAAGCTAAACCAGGCGAGGTACCACTCTAGGCTTTATGTGGCGGGATGCCTGTATCAATACCTACCTTTTGAGCTATCAAACATGTACTCCCATGCCGTCCTTGGGTGTTATCTAAGTCAAAATCTGCCAAAAAAAGTTCGGCCGCCAGTTATGTCTGGACTCATAAAAGCTAAACCGAGTGAAGTACCACTCTAGGCTTTATATGGCGGGATGCCTGTATCTAGACCTACCTTTTGAGCTATCAAACATGTACTCCCATGCCGTCCTTGGGTGTTATCTAAGTCAAAATCTGACAAAAAGTTCGGCCGCCAGTTATGTCTGGACTCATAAAAGCTAAACCAGGCGAGGTACCACTCTAGGCTTTATGTGGCGGGATGCCTGTATCAATACCTACCTTTTGAGCTATCAAACATGTACTCCCATGCCGTCCTTGAGTGTTATCTAAGTCAAAATCTGCCAAAAAAAGTTCGGCCGCCAGTTATGTCTGGACTCATAAAAGCTAAACCAGGCGAGGTACCACTCTAGGCTTTATGTGGCGGGATGCCTGTATCTAGACCTACCTTTTGAGCTATCAAACATGTACTCCCATGCCGTCCTTGGGTGTTATCTAAGTCAAAATCTGCCAAAAAAAGTTCGGCCGCCGGTTATGTCTGGACTCATAAAAGCTAAACCAGGCGAGGTACCACTCTAGGCTTTATGTGGCGGGATGCCTGTATCAATACCTACCTTTTGAGCTATCAAACATGTACTCCCATGCCGTCCTTGGGTGTTATCTAAGTCAAAATCTGCCAAAAAAAGTTCGGCCGCCAGTTATGTCTGGACTCATAAAAGCTAAACCAGGCGAGGTACCACTCTAGGCTTTATGTGGCGGGATGCCTGTATCAATACCTACCTTTTGAGCTATCAATCATGTACTCCCATGCCGTCCTTGGGTGTTATCTAAGTCAAAATCTGCCAAAAAAAGTTCGGCCGCCAGTTATGTCTGGACTCATAAAAGCTAAACCGAGTGAAGTACCACTCTAGGCTTTATATGGCGGGATGCCTGTATCTAGACCTACCTTTTGAGCTATCAAACATGTACTCCCATGCCGTCCTTGGGTGTTATCTAAGTCAAAATCTGACAAAAAGTTCGGCCGCCAGTTATGTCTGGACTCATAAAAGCTAAACCAGGCGAGGTACCACTCTAGGCTTTATGTGGCGGGATGCCTGTATCAATACCTACCTTTTGAGCTATCAAACATGTACTCCCATGCCGTCCTTGAGTGTTATCTAAGTCAAAATCTGCCAAAAAAAGTTCGGCCGCCAGTTATGTCTGGACTCATAAAAGCTAAACCAGGCGAGGTACCACTCTAGGCTTTATGTGGCGGGATGCCTGTATCTAGACCTACCTTTTGAGCTATCAAACATGTACTCCCATGCCGTCCTTGGGTGTTATCTAAGTCAAAATCTGCCAAAAAAAGTTCGGCCGCCGGTTATGTCTGGACTCATAAAAGCTAAACCAGGCGAGGTACCACTCTAGGCTTTATGTGGCGGGATGCCTGTATCAATACCTACCTTTTGAGCTATCAAACATGTACTCCCATGCCGTCCTTGGGTGTTATCTAAGTCAAAATCTGCCAAAAAAAGTTCGGCCGCCAGTTATGTCTGGACTCATAAAAGCTAAACCAGGCGAGGTACCACTCTAGGCTTTATGTGGCGGGATGCCTGTATCTAGACCTACCTTTTGAGCTATCAAACATGTACTCCCATGCCGTCCTTGGGTGTTATCTAAGTCAAAATCTGCCAAAAAGTTCGGCCGCCAGTTATGTCTGGACTCATAAAAGCTAAACCAGGCGAGGTACCACTCTAGGCTTTATGTGGCGGGATGCCTGTATCAATACCTACCTTTTGAGCTATCAAACATGTACTCCCATGCCGTCCTTGGGTGTTATCTAAGTCAAAATCTGCCAAAAAAAGTTCGGCCGCCAGTTATGTCTGGACTCATAAAAGCTAAACCGAGTGAAGTACCACTCTAGGCTTTATATGGCGGGATGCCTGTATCTAGACCTACCTTTTGAGCTATCAAACATGTACTCCCATGCCGTCCTTGGGTGTTATCTAAGTCAAAATCTGACAAAAAGTTCGGCCGCCAGTTATGTCTGGACTCATAAAAGCTAAACCAGGCGAGGTACCACTCTAGGCTTTATGTGGCGGGATGCCTGTATCAATACCTACCTTTTGAGCTATCAAACATGTACTCCCATGCCGTCCTTGGGTGTTATCTAAGTCAAAATCTGCCAAAAAAAGTTCGGCCGCCAGTTATGTCTGGACTCATAAAAGCTAAACCAGGCGAGGTACCACTCTAGGCTTTATGTGGCGGGATGCCTGTATCAATACCTACCTTTTGAGCTATCAAACATGTACTCCCATGCCGTCCTTGGGTGTTATCTAAGTCAAAATCTGCCAAAAAAAGTTCGGCCGCTAGTTATGTCTGGACTCATAAAAGCTAAACCAGGCGAGGTACCACTCTAGGCTTTATGTGGCGGGATGCCTGTATCAATACCTACCTTTTGAGCTATCAAACATGTACTCCCATGCCGTCCTTGGGTGTTATCTAAGTCAAAATCTGCCAAAAAAAGTTCGGCCGCCAGTTATGTCTGGACTCATAAAAGCTAAACCGAGTGAAGTACCACTCTAGGCTTTATATGGCGGGATGCCTGTATCTAGACCTACCTTTTGAGCTATCAAACATGTACTCCCATGCCGTCCTTGGGTGTTATCTAAGTCAAAATCTGACAAAAAGTTCGGCCGCCAGTTATGTCTGGACTCATAAAAGCTAAACCAGGCGAGGTACCACTCTAGGCTTTATGTGGCGGGATGCCTGTATCAATACCTACCTTTTGAGCTATCAAACATGTACTCCCATGCCGTCCTTGGGTGTTATCTAAGTCAAAATCTGCCAAAAAGTTCGGCCGCCAGTTATGTCTGGACTCATAAAAGCTAAACCAGGCGAGGTACCACTCTAGGCTTTATGTGGCGGGATGCCTGTATCAATACCTACCTTTTGAGCTATCAAACATGTACTCCCATGCCGTCCTTGGGTGTTATCTAAGTCAAAATCTGCCAAAAAAAGTTCGGCCGCCAGTTATGTCTGGACTCATAAAAGCTAAACCGAGTGAAGTACCACTCTAGGCTTTATATGGCGGGATGCCTGTATCTAGACCTACCTTTTGAGCTATCAAACATGTACTCCCATGCCGTCCTTGGGTGTTATCTAAGTCAAAATCTGCCAAAAAAAGTTCGGCCGCCGGTTATGTCTGGACTCATAAAAGCTAAACCAGGCGAGGTACCACTCTAGGCTTTATGTGGCGGGATGCCTGTATCAATACCTACCTTTTGAGCTATCAAACATGTACTCCCATGCCGTCCTTGGGTGTTATCTAAGTCAAAATCTGCCAAAAAAAGTTCGGCCGCCAGTTATGTCTGGACTCATAAAAGCTAAACCAGGCGAGGTACCACTCTAGGCTTTATGTGGCGGGATGCCTGTATCTAGACCTACCTTTTGAGCTATCAAACATGTACTCCCATGCCGTCCTTGGGTGTTATCTAAGTCAAAATCTGCCAAAAAGTTCGGCCGCCGGTTATGTCTGGACTCATAAAAGCTAAACCAGGCGAGGTACCACTCTAGGCTTTATGTGGCGGGATGCCTGTATCTAGACCTACCTTTTGAGCTATCAAACATGTACTCCCATGCCGTCCTTGGGTGTTATCTAAGTCAAAATCTGCCAAAAAGTTCGGCCGCCAGTTATGTCTGGACTCATAAAAGCTAAACCAGGCGAGGTACCACTCTAGGCTTTATGTGGCGGGATGCCTGTATCAATACCTACCTTTTGAGCTATCAAACATGTACTCCCATGCCGTCCTTGGGTGTTATCTAAGTCAAAATCTGCCAAAAAAAGTTCGGCCGCCAGTTATGTCTGGACTCATAAAAGCTAAACCAGGCGAGGTACCACTCTAGGCTTTATGTGGCGGGATGCCTGTATCTAGACCTACCTTTTGAGCTATCAAACATGTACTCCCATGCCGTCCTTGGGTGTTATCTAAGTCAAAATCTGCCAAAAAGTTCGGCCGCCAGTTATGTCTGGACTCATAAAAGCTAAACCAGGCGAGGTACCACTCTAGGCTTTATGTGGCGGGATGCCTGTATCAATACCTACCTTTTGAGCTATCAAACATGTACTCCCATGCCGTCCTTGGGTGTTATCTAAGTCAAAATCTGCCAAAAAAAGTTCGGCCGCCAGTTATGTCTGGACTCATAAAAGCTAAACCGAGTGAAGTACCACTCTAGGCTTTATATGGCGGGATGCCTGTATCTAGACCTACCTTTTGAGCTATCAAACATGTACTCCCATGCCGTCCTTGGGTGTTATCTAAGTCAAAATCTGACAAAAAGTTCGGCCGCCAGTTATGTCTGGACTCATAAAAGCTAAACCAGGCGAGGTACCACTCTAGGCTTTATGTGGCGGGATGCCTGTATCAATACCTACCTTTTGAGCTATCAAACATGTACTCCCATGCCGTCCTTGGGTGTTATCTAAGTCAAAATCTGCCAAAAAAAGTTCGGCCGCCAGTTATGTCAGGACTCATAAAAGCTAAACCAGGCGAGGTACCACTCTAGGCTTTATGTGGCGGGATGCCTGTATCTAGACCTACCTTTTGAGCTATCAAACATGTACTCCCATGCCGTCCTTGGGTGTTATCTAAGTCAAAATCTGACAAAAAGTTCGGCCGCCAGTTATGTCTGGACTCATAAAAGCTAAACCAGGCGAGGTACCACTCTAGGCTTTATGTGGCGGGATGCCTGTATCAATACCTACCTTTTGAGCTATCAAACATGTACTCCCATGCCGTCCTTGGGTGTTATCTAAGTCAAAATCTGCCAAAAAATGTTCGGCCGCCAGTTATGTCCGGACTCATAAAAGCTAAACCAGGCGAGGTACCACTCTAGGCTTTATGTGGCGGGATGCCTGTATCTAGACCTACCTTTTGAGCTATCAAACATGTACTCCCATGCCGTCCTTGGGTGCTGTCCAGTTCAAAATGTGATAAACACAATGGTCTTACTTTATTGGAAAAATAACGAAAATTTATTGATTAATTTTTTATTTTCTCATAGAATATGTACTGAAAATTTCCTAGTTTTCATTATTTTCCGCGTTACATGCCATTCTGTACAGATTTTTCATTATTTTTTGTGAGCATTTTAATTTAGTTGGGTTATAATGCGCCGCCAACTTTTGGCCGCCAACTTCACACCGGTCAATTAAAGCAGGAATCATTAGAATAAGTCATTGTCGCTAAGTCTACACACAGATATATCCGTTCATATAGCCTTAAAAATGGAGAACTTTAGTTGTGATTATAAAAAAAAAATCCATTTTGTGCCGTAGGGTGGCAACACTGTCCCCATAGTTTCCCAGTTTATGTGCATATCGTGACTACACCGCGTAATATCTGGACTCACGAATTCATTAGAGGGAGCGGCTCGTGTTTAGGAATTTAAATTGCGTTATTAATATTGGCAATGTTGAGCGACACAGCAATTATTCGGATAAGTCACGAAATATGATAGTGATGAATGAGGATTAAAATACATTTTCTGATGAACCATTGGGAAAATATACCGTTAAGATTAGTCAGTTCTTACCATCTGTTAAGTGTCATAAACCCCTACAAGATGCAGGGGTATACAAACTCGATTGTGAATGTGGGCTCTCTTACATAGGGCAACTAAAAGATCAATAAAAACCCGGGTAAAAGAACACATTGTTGACGTGAAACGTCGGCGCTCTACGAAGTCTGCAATCTGTGAAAATGTACAGGATAGCTCCCGCCATTATATCACATTTGTTCAACCACAGATCCTCGCAAAGGAATACCGATTCCGGCCGAAACGTCGGGAACGTAACAACATAAAATAAACGGGATATAATTCGTAAAATTAGTTTTATTTCACTATACACAGCGTTTAATGGTCACAATTCAAGAGGTGTACGTCTTGATGATATAAAATTTCGCTTAGTGGCCATACGCATTTGATTTTTTATATAAAACATTAAATGCACAGACTAAAAATTTTACTCCAGAAAAATAAATGTGAAATTGCAATACAACGGCTAAGAAGTCGTGCATTCGAGGTGGCTTTTAGAATTTTTATTTCTTTTTAACCGAGAATCACAGAAGCGGAAATGCCAGTGTAATGATAGAGTTGGCAGTCGCAATTTACTTGTTCGTGACCGCTCTAGGGCTCCCAGTCGGCTGTAATGGGGGATTTTATTTAATCTGCACCACTCAACTCAACCCGGTTCATGTTACCCTGAATACTACGACGACCCTTTGAAAATTTGATTTACGAGCACATTTCTTGGATTAGAGCTCTTTATTTAGCTTGGTATAAACATGATTATGAATTTTAAGATATAATAGGTAAGGTCGTATATAGGTAAGTTCAAAATAATTCGCGTCGACAAAGCAACCTAAAGTTCAAAATGTCTCTAAATAATTATAATTTATAATTAATGTTGTGCTTGGAACTTCAACTTTATGTCATTCAATTTAATTAATATTGTCGATTGTCCCGTGTAATCAATCATCGATCGTTGTTCTGATATTGTTATTATACCCATTCCATATTCATTATACTCTAGATATATTTACGACTAAAGCTGTGCCGGACAAGGATTTTTAAACCGAACCGAATACCGAACATTATTGGGTTCAGCGCTTACCGAACCAAATATTCGGCCGAATTGTTCTATTTAAATTACGCGTGCGCGTCGCGACGCTTAATGTAAGGCGTTGTGAAACTCAATAAAAGGCGTTGCGACGCTTACTATATAGCGTCCCAAGGATCACTGTAAGGCTTCGCAACATTTGTTATAAGGCGTCGCGACGCCTTCTATAAGACGTCGCGACGCACTCTATAAGACGTCGCGACGCTCACTATAAGGCAACGAATAAATAATTACCGAATATTCGGCGGATCCCTACTTACAACGTTCCCTTTTAGCTCTTGGTTGATTCATTTCAAGGTGTGGATTGTATAAACGAAATAAGATCTGTTATGTGCAAATATAAAGGATATCGATTACCTAGTTCACATATTATAATAAATGCATGAATATAAGTAGGTATATTTAGACGTTTTTTCTGAATGTCACGTATAAAAAATATTCACACTCATCACTAATGAATGATGCATTTAACATAACATGCGATAGCGCAAACAAATCAGCCATGGCTTTTAAGAATGCAGACATTTACAAGCTAATACCAAATGCTTTTTAGAATTTAAATATTATGCATGCATAATAAAGTAGTTATTCACTCGTGCACAGTAGAAGATACATTCAGACGGTGTGCCATACTGAATTAAACATTTATTCGCTTTCTTAACGCACTTTTGTATAAATTGTCTTGAGTATTCTATTCTAATGTATAGATCATGCGTGAACAATCTGAAGATAACGCAAGATATATTCATCAATTTACCCAGTCATAATCAGAAGAATATATTAGCATACGGATTTTGAAACTGATCATCTAAAACATTATGCCTTGGCTCCAAAATACGATCTCCGAAGTGTCAGTTGGTACATTAAATCGAACTGTTTAGATTCTATTTCTATTTGTAAATAACCCTTGAGGACAAAACAAAAAAGATTCAATTTATCTGTGAATAAACTTGTTATCAATTTGGGTTCGTGTAAAGTAAATTGAACATTCATCCCGTCCCTCCATATCTTTTATTTATTATTAAGATTGGTGTGCTCTAGATCATCCTATTTCCTTTAATGTGTGTGTTACACACACTCGAGAGACATGGCGAAAATCCATAGAAATCGATACTATGAGAGAGATACAGAGAACTATCGTCTCATAGGATATTTAAACTTTGTGCTAAAACAAACGTAGTTTACCCAACAATACGAGGAGAAGTGTGCCAGATGCATAACATGATGCGTGGCGTACGCGCACCTTTGATTCAAATCCATACATTATGGAAGACACGCGAGCCCTCATCGTAACAGCACGATGAATATTCAATCAGGTAATAATCACGATATTATTCCAAAACGGTATACAGCATTTTCTTTGTTGCAAACATTGCAATTCAACACGCAATTGAAGATAATTGCTATCGATGATTAAAGGATTCGGCAATTATTGTGATTATGTAACTATTGCAAAATATAAATTAGGCATCCTCATGCGATTTGGCGAAGGTCAAATAATACTTTGCCTATAATAGACGACCCAAACAAATACTGTTTGTTGCATATGATTTAAACGTCACAATTGAAGAGAATTACAATCAGAATATTTCAGTACTTATGTGTAAGGTTTACATAATTATATAATGGTTGAAAACACTATATTAAGCGTAACAATGATAGTGTGAAATATTTTAACAGGGCCAACAGTGAGTTATAAAGATAACATTCCCAAAGAAATAAATCAAATTATTAGACAAGTGCTGACCAAATGCTACTGATACGGTTTGTTTTAAAAAATCAAACTTATTTACACACAATTATTTTATGCATCAACGTGATGCATATGATTCATCTGTTAAATATTTTACACAATTTATGTTACTCCTTATATATTCAACACAAACTGCAAAGATTGACAAACTGAACCTTTGCATAAGATTCGCACAACTTTAGGAGTATGCAGTTTTCCTTATTAAGTTATATCCTCCTTTCTGTTCAAGTAAAGTCGACATCGCAATACGACGTTGAATATGAATCTGAATCTGACGTCATTGCGGAATTCCCAATGCCTTTGATTATGATTTATGATTTCAAACGCAATATTGCATGCATATTGAATCGTATTATACATATGTGATTAACATACTCGTTCTGTATTCCATATAATCACAGAATACTTAGTGCCTCATGCCTAGCTTATGCTAGTTGGTATAATCGAGTATTCCTCACGATAACTGTCTATAAATAGAACATAACATTCAGTTAGTTTGCGTTCACAAATCATATCGTCGTTACACTGGTGGCCTAAACTTCTATCTACCTTTTGAACCATTCTATGCAGACATCAATGTATAGACGTTAATTTGCAAAGGCCTCATATTACTGGGCCCGTTGTCTCTTCTGAATTTAGTTGAACTAGTGTCATCTCAGTCTATTGTATGGTACCCATAAAACCATTGTTGCTTAGTTTGGAACCATACGATTTGTGTATTTATCTGACGATTTATGTTGTAAATTTATTTTCAGACCCTCAAATCTGCCAGCAAAGTGCACAGAGGAGGCGCTTAGACACAAAGCAGAGCATGCCCGTATGGTGGAGGCGGCTCGGCGCCGCGTGGAGCGCGAGGCGGCGGCACGGCACGCGAGACAGCAGGAGTCCATCCGTCTCGAGGAGCGCCTCGCGAGGCACGCGCGGGAGTGGACGCAGAATATAATTCCAGATTGGCAGAATATGTGAGATGTTTTATGATGGTTTAGTTCACAGTGCGTGGTGATTTGTTTTGACCTTACAATTTATATATTTTCTTTGGGGTCAATAGTCACCAGACTATCACCTTCGCTCTTTTAGACCTAGATGTCTTTTTCGACATTTTGTTTTCGCACACACGAATCTTTTTGATCAGTAATTCATGTCACACAATAAAATCCATCCCAGCCTATGAAATAAAGTAATGGAAACGTAAATTGGCAATAAAACAGACACATTAGGTAAGGGTTGAATGAGCGAGCCGACTGGAGACCAAATTCGACCAAGAGACTCCGCTAATGCGCTCTGATTTTGCTGAACAGTCAAAATTTTCAGAACCGATTAATCGGGTGGTGGGCAATTTCGCACGTTCTTAGTTTTTAACGACCTGTTTTATTGATTGTTTCCAACAAAACCCAAACAAGTAGTGAGTAATTAAGACATATCAATGGCGCCGTTGTCTCTTTTGTGTCATGTTATCTAGCCGCAAATACATGACATACGTCCTCGGTAGCGGGTAGGACGCATTGTACAGAACAATACCGTGTTTTTAATTGCACAGTGATATACTCGATCTCTATTCATCGTTTTCTGTGAGCGAAACAAACAGTATAGAGAACAAATTGTCGGAAGTTCTTATCTTAAAAAAATACACTTCAGTACCTCAAGTGCGAGATTATTCGTAAGCTTACCTATACTTTATAGTCTACCGTATTTAGACATTTTGTATGGAGACTTGATAGTTTCTCGCACTTGACGTACTGCTCGAAATACTCAACAAATTTATCCTAAATAATATAACACTGATCGTTGTTTATTGATTTCCTATATTTACGCGAATACCACACATTGAAATAAAACTAGTCCTCCCGTGACCATGGTTGCTTTAAAGCAGCCGAAACGTCTGGAACATAAAAAAATAATATAAACCCGATAAAATCCTTAAAATTAGTATTATTTCAACGCTATGTTGTTATTTTTTTATTGTACGTTAAAGATAATGATATTATTGTTAATTTACAGGAAGAATTCGAAACGCACTCTTGAACTGTGGTGGAGTGGTCTCCCGCCAGCGGTCCGCGGCAAAGTGTGGCAGCTAGCCATCGAGAACAAACTCAAGATCACCCACGACATGTATCAAGATTACGTGATCAGGGCCAAGCAGAGACTGCACGAGGCACAGCTCCGAAGAAAACGGTTAAAAATCAGCCAAAGATGCGGATGCAAGAAAGGTAACATCGAAGAGAAACTCGGAAAATTCGACGACATCCTGGCCAAAAATGATGAAAAAACTGAGGAGGAGAAACCTCGTCTCAGTATTCCGAGGAATCTCAGCGAACAAAATCTAAAAACTCAAGATACTGAGTCCGGACCAAAGAAGTGTTGTTCCAAATCCAACCCTGATCTGTTAGATTATAGTGACGAATGTTCAATGGAGCTGATACAGTTGGATATAGCGAGGACGTTCCCGCACCTGTGCATATTCCAGCCGGGGGGGCCGTACTTCGATGTGTTGCACGAACTGTTGGCGGCCTATGTGTGTTACAGGCCGGACATTGGATATGTGCAGGTACTATTTCAACCGTCACACTTTGACATAGGGCGTAAAATACAATCGCAGATTAACTGCAAATAATAAAAAGAAAAGGGACTTGCATCCGTGCCTCCTTTGTTCAATTAAAGGCAAGCATTACTCTATCAAATGTTGTTTGTAATCTTGGCAAGTCCATCAAATTACATTAGTGTTCGTCCGCCTATGCAAATGCTAGGCGCTGCCTCGCCTCGTCTCGCCTCATCTCGCACTAGCTCGCAGCCTCACGAGGCGGCGTGGTCGGTTTGATTATGGCCAGTGTTTATGTAAAACACGTGTATCCGACACGTTATTTTCCTTCGTTATCGATTTCCAATTTACTGTTCAGTGGAACGATTATTTTAAATACCCGCATTTATTCGTTTTTTAATGAATACCAGGATAAGAATTATTTTAGATGTTTTAAAGGTTATGCTAGGGTACCTACGTACCCTTGTAAATGCATCGCAATATAGACAGTGAGTACTAGATACTCACACAAAATTATTCCCTTAATCCTCTATGGGTAGGCCAGGCACTAAGCAGTGATAGCCAAGGTCCTCAAACGTTCACATTGTAAACAAAGTGTGCAAGTTCCAACCCCTGCGTGCACCTTTGATATTTTCGATTTATGTGTGCGAATCTTATTTTCAATGAAGTTTATCGATTTTTGTGGGTAAATATGTATATGAACGTCTTTCGAAAAGTCGAGCTATGGTTCTATTCTGCACTTCTAGATTTCAATAACGGCTACGGCTGTTGACTTTCTGACAGTCAGCATGCGCGAATCATATGTGGTCACAACCATATTATCTTTCAGAATCAGAATTAGAATATTTTTTATTCATGTAAACCATTAAGTACAGTACAGTACAGTACTTATGAATCGGCAAAATAGTTACAAAATGCTAAGCTACAGCTTCGGAATGCCGTTCCGCGCCGTTCCGGTATGGAGAAGAACGGTCAAAAACTCCATGTTTGCTCTTTTTAATAAGATCCGTTACATTTTTGAGCAGTACATTGTTATGGGTATGTGAGAACAATGTAGGAACGGCTACGCAGACTTTAGCAGCTGGTCAAAAAAAGTACTAACTCTGTGTCTAATTACAAGTTAATGGCTTTATTTATTTCTATGACAAACATTCCTTGCAAGTGACCAATAAAAGACACTAATTTATAACATAATCATTTCTATGTATTCGTACCAATGTTGGCTAATGTTTGTTTCAGGGCATGTCGTTCATAGCAGCAGTCTTGATCCTCAACATGGACGCGCCCGAAGCGTTCGTGTGCTTCGCCAACTTGCTGGACGGAGCCGTGCTTCGAGCCGCGTTCACTAGGGACGGGGCCACTATGCAGGTACACAACATTTCATTATATATGTAAGACTTAAGGTGGAACCGCTAGGTAAGGGCACAATTTTTTTTTTTTTCGAAAAGTTGCGACATCTTATAATTTATTTTTTTATGACCCCGGCATTGTGCATTAGATGCCTCGACGTAAAAGTTTGCTTAAAATCCCACTAATATTATAAATGTGAAAGTTTGGATGGATGGATGTTTATTACTCAATCACGCCAGAACGGCTGAACGGATCTGGATGAAATTTGGCACCGAGATAGATTATAGTCCGGAATAGCACATAGGCTACTTTTTATCCCGGTAAAATGTATGGTTCCCGTGGGTACTTTTTAATCGCGGGTAGCACCGCGGGGCTCAGCTAGTATTACATAAAGCGATAAGATATTCCAAAAGTTTGTAAAACCTGCTTTTATTTATCAACTTTGGGAGCGTTGTTTCGTTGCAATTTATATTGAAGAAAATCTAATCCTTAAATAAATGTCCACATAAATAAAAAATATTCCGATTCTGCTCCTTGTGGCCACAAATGGTCGCACCATTTATAAATGATAGAGTAACATAGTAGCATACTATTTTTGTAACTTTTGACGATTCATAAGTACTGTACATAATGGTCTACGTGAATAAAAAATATTGTGATTGTGATTGCGTGTGGTCGTGTGCGTGTGCGCAGCGGCTGTGGGAGGCGTACTCGCGGCTGCTGCGGCGCAACGTGCCGGCGCTGGCGGGCGCGCTGGCGCCGGAGCTGTACCTGCTGGAGTGGCTGTACACGGCCTTCGCCAAGGCCATGCCGCTGGACGCCGCCTGCCGCGTCTGGGACGTGTTCCTGCGGGACGGGGACACCTTCCTCTTCAACACCGCACTCGGTGAATACCTTCACAATTATATTTACCCATCTAATAAAGTTGTAAGCCTATCATCGTCACAACCTAATTTGAAATATAGAGGATATATACTTTGTGTACCCTAAGGAGGATTTTTGGAAATTCAACGTGATCAAATGAGAAAGGGGGGGGGGGGGTTTGTCAAAGTTTGGATGAAGACATTGTTTTAGTTACGATTGGGCCACATGGCTATTATTATAATAAAATCTTCAGATCCTCCGTTGTTGAGTTCGTTCCGATCCGGTGGTAAAGTTTAACTGTACGTGACCTCGTACGCCTATAGAAAATACATTATAGAACTGTCACGAGGCAAAATTTTAAAAATATATATTTACCTCATTCGCTTCACAGAATGTGACATTATTTTAAAAATCTCATTGATCTCATCGTCACTTACCATCAGGTGAGATCGAGATCAAATACTTGCCTATAATGTATAAAAAAAAAACAGTCCTAGATGACCCAGACACGTTCGCTAAATTGTGGATAGGATTTAGCACATTCTGGAACAGGCCCTTAGTATTTTTGCCGACGAAAACAGGGAGGATATTCTCAATTCAACACGTATTTTTTTTTTGACTACTGAAATCATTGTCACGCTAACAACCACTATTACCATCCCACAGGTATCCTCCACCTCTACCAAGACGAGCTGAAAGACATGGACTTCATATCCGCCGCGCAATTCCTGACCAAACTGCCAGAGGACTTGGACAGCGAAGCATTGTTCAAGAGCATATCAATAGTATCAATGAGCTATTCGGGAATGTCTTTCGAGGAGCTGGCCTCGTGCTGCGAGGCGGACGGCACCCTGGACGATGACGTCACGCTGCGGTTATGATATACGAGCCTCGCATTTTGGGACATAGTCGACGCGCTCGCGTTCAGAGTCCGGTTATAGTGTTGAGGTTTTGTGTTGCCAGTGTTGAAAAGCATATTTTAGATATTCCGTCATGGTTGTTAAGGTTTTGTGGTGCCAGTGTTGATGTTCTGTGTTGCCACCGAAAATAAGGCAAGCTATATTGCGTAACGTTTCGCCTTGATCGATTTATGGCTGTCTAAAATATCGGCGATATTTATTATAATAAGTATATAATTATGTATCTCTTAAATGGTATTGTAGATATTGGTATTCAACTATTTAAATGATTAAGGTCAGTGACCTTATTATAGATATTAAACACTAAAATTGTATAATATGATTTAATGAAATGTGTAAATTACCAACCGTAAATCGGTGAAGTATGGTTTTAATTTTGAAATGTTATTTTAAAAGTATATTTTATATATTTTAATAAATTTAAATTCTTTATTATTAAGTATCAAAACATATTATGTTATATATAATTGAATTATTATCAGATTTTTTTCAATATTTTCTTCATTTTTTTTTTAATTTTTAATAAAATATTTATATTGTAAATACCTATTGATAAGTATAAAAATCTCATACAAGATTGAAACTAATTGAGTATTTGAGACTGCTCTAGTACCTAAATGTCTCCGAATTTTTTAATAATATTTATAGTTAAACCCGATAAGTAATGTGATTTTATATAAATAAAGAAGGTCACTGTGAATACATACACTTACTGTTGTTTTATCTATTTATACATATCAAATGCGTTATTAAAAATATTTATTAATCTATTACTAAATAAGCAAGTATAAAAACCATAGATAAAAAATATAATGGGCGTCTTAATCTATGGGCGGCAAGTAATAGTAATAAAAATATGCTGCCTGACCGTCTCTGTCTACGCCAGCTCATAGAAAAAGTTATTCATAATATAAACGTATATAAATATTGCAATATACTTAAGTAATTCTGTTGGCAATGCAGTATCCAGACTACCGAGATACCAAAACTTAGTGATGTTATAAAATTACTTTAATTTATGATCGATAGAATAGGATAACTTCCTAACACAACGATCGTTTGGATTGTGTACGACCGTCCGGATAAAGGACAGGCCGTACTATCGAACCGAGTATGGAAACTGTTCTTTTATGATAGCAAACTACAGTATATAACCAGGGGTCTCCAAACTACGGCCCGCAGGCCAACACCGGCGCGCGGCATGAATACTGAAAGATCTTAATATCGATTGCAATTGTGTCAATATAGGAAAATCGCGACTCAAAATGTGTTATTCTTGATCTTGGGGCCCTTGAGGCTTTGTGGAGTAATCTGCCCAGCCCTTAGGATACAAAGATTTGAGACCCCATGTAACCTAACTTGGCCCAATAGAGCTTTTAATCCTTGTCCGAGACTGGATCAATTAAACTATTAAAAATATTTTTCGAAAATCGTCGTTTTTGCTGTCTGTACATTTATTTCAAAATCTGTGAATGCCGATAGCTACAACATAAAAAAATAAGGGATGGTATCCGAAGATCACCGCGTGGCTTCAACCCTTAAAGTAGCTGCCCTTATATTACTGAACGGTCTAAAATTTCCAGCCTGTATAATAAGATCAATTGTCTTGATGGCATTCTTCATTCGTACGCTATCGGTGCTTCGTGTAAGCTTATATCCATTTTGAGAATATACATAGCCACATTAAATACATGTATTGATATTGTTTATTCTAGATTATTCACTTAATTAACTCGATATAATAAATGTCAATTATACTATTAATTAATCTTATGATACACTGGTGAGCAAAGATACTACTTATCTATTATTTCATTGAACTTATATTCAGGTTATTGTGTTTCATAATAATCCATCTAGATAGAATGATGTGTTTTTCAGAAGACAAAAATGTATTGGTAAAAGTTACACATTTGTGTATGCGCCAGTGTAGTATCTAAATGTAAATGAAACAACGAGTAGAAATACCGGCCTAATAATTAAGGAAAATCGAAATCTTTCGAGAAACGTATGTTTATCGTTAATCTAACTAGCTACTAATTATTGTAAACAATCTATTAATGTATGTTATCTTTACGAGTTACTTAGAATTGTGGTAGTGACTATGTATGGTAATAACATGAAGCTAATAATACCGGAGATGTAAATGAAATAATATTCGTGTCGGTAAACTAACATTTCCTGATTGAATAGACAACCCTTAAATCTTTTTAAATCCTTAAAGCGCATTCGAATCACTGCAGCGGTGTAGTTGCTATAAACACAGATATTTCAATTTATAAAAAATCTGTAAAAATGTTTGAACTAAAATGTAATGTTCATAGGTAAATAAGGTTGAATTAATTATGTAGGAGGTACTTATAGTAATCATTACGAATTTCCCATACTTAAGTTAATAAGTACTTATGTACCTATTAAACTATCCTATTCAAAATATCGATATAAATATATTATCTCCTGTTGTTATATTAAATATATTAATCCGTGCTGTAACAAAATTATAGAAATAAGCTACTTTTATGTATTTATTATATAAAATGCAGTTGTGATGCGGACTGATATTACTAATCGTTAAAGCCATCTCAATATTTAAATAGGTAACAATGTAAATAAAATTGAATAGCAGTAAGATTTCAGCCCCAATACAATGTGAAAATTAAGTAAGTAATTTAAATTAAAGAATAAATCAACATTATACTTAATTAATGTCGTGTAGTTTTTATTGTTCGCAGATACCTAAGGTCATACCCCGAAAGTTATCTGTACAAAATAACATAATATTATACTTGTACATATTTATATATTAAAACAACATAACAAAAATAAGAATGACAGTGACTGCAAGATGTCTCGAGGATATTTCTATTATAGGTACAATCACAGATATATGAGGGTACAATAATGTGCATAATATATTACCATGAGTAGATCCCGCTAGGCACTCGAAAAGGTAGAACTGCTACTCCGTTTGGAAACATCTATGCCACGCCTGGCATCTTTTACGTTAAAGCATATCCCCCAAATTTATAGACAGTTATAATGACATTATAACGAACATTTCAGAGGAAAAAGTGCGTTATAATAGCTTTATAATCCCCTAGCTGTGCCCGGCGGTGTTACCCGCGATAAAAAGTATGAAAAATTAAAACATCTATCCCACGGGAACCATACATTTTACCGGGATAAAAATTAGCCTATGTGCTATTCCAGACTATATCTATCTCTGTGCCAAATTTCATCCAGATCCGTTCAGCCGTTCGGGCGTGAAAGAGTAACAAACATCCATCCATCTATCCATCCATCCAAACTTTCACATTTATAATATTTAATATTAGTATAGATTATAACTTTCTATAAATTTGAGGGTATATGTATAGTAAGTACGTACGTATCTATTAGCTAATTTGTTAATGTCATTATTAAGTATTATTCGATCAAAATAATAATGGACCGTCAGAGCGCCATTTTTTCTTGCATCCCGTACTAATATCATAGGGAACAAAAGGGATGGCAACTCAGCGTGTGACCGTCTGATTTTTTTAAACGCATTATAACTTACAGGGAGGCATTTGTCGTAAT
Organism: Pheosia gnoma; assembly: GCA_905404115.1. Classification (NCBI taxonomy): domain Eukaryota; kingdom Metazoa; phylum Arthropoda; class Insecta; order Lepidoptera; family Notodontidae; genus Pheosia; species Pheosia gnoma. The sequence goes on from FR989905.1 coordinate 8,672,648, forward strand.
ATGTTTCGATATCAAAACACACACGGTGATACCTACTTAATGAATGGTATGAATAACAATATAAGTAATAGACGCAACTGACCCGCCAATTGGTACTTTTAAACATGAACTTTGATAAATAATGCTACTAATGGAATCCGCACAACCGACTCCGCTCGCCTCTTTCCAATGACACAGGTCTACGATTCATTAAATTAGTAGATAGGTATCTATGAAGGTACTTATGTGAGAGCACAGGGTAGCGAATGATTCCAGTGGATTACCGATAAGAGCTTACTATCAAATGCAACTACGGGACCCTAAACTAATAAACAGGATTGGAGTTGGCTTCACGGCAATATAAGGGGTCAGGGAGCATTGTATCGCGCATGCGTAGATAACTGGGGTGTCTGACAGTCCGTACTCATCCACGCGGCCCGCACAGTCAAATTCTGAATTTATTTTTATTTCGAACGATAAACAAAAGTACAATTGTGTGTTAAATTAAAAAAATAATGGTGGAAGAAAGAAATTCAAAGGAGACGGGGGAAATGATCGGGCTCCTAGAGAAAAAAGTAAGTGTTTTTTTTTCGTAATGTCACGTTAAGGTCATAGGTTTTTGGGGTGGTTGGTTCGTTTTTACACTCCAAGTAATGCAATTGACTGCAAGCATTAATTAATGGTAGGTAGTTCACAAGTAGTCTAGGTTGTGAGTTTCCTACATAGGAACCTACGTAGGTACGGTAGAGGTAGATATATAAAATACCTTGCTTCTTTTCACCTTTTCTGCGTGAGCGTTATGAAACCCTTAGGTACATACTTACCAAGAAAGCTCTTCTCTCTGTACGGGGGCTCAGTAATCGGATTAATAAAAACGATAATTAACAAGCTTTATTATTACGTTCTTACGTCCACGTGAATTCACGTGTACTACCTACACAAATGGACTAGTTTTTTGTACTTCAATATGTGGTTCGCGAGACTCTGTCTACCTAAACTACATTATTACTTCGTCTCAGTAAACATGTTTATTTTTATGAATCGCAATAAAATCTCATCAAAGAAATATGGATTTGAAAAAAAAAACACTATCGTTGGATTTGTTTGCAAAAGCAGTTGTCAATATGCCTTTGCTTGGGTATTTCCAAAAGAGAAACAATTATTAATGCATTAGCAATGACAAGTCCCACAAACATACCAAATCTGGTAATTTACACCTTTTTATATTCTGATAAACGATGGATCCGTGAGACAAATACCTATGCCTTTTGTTTTGCATAATATTTCGTGTGTTAACTTTACTTAAGTAGGTACCTAATATTTAAAAAAAAAAATGCTTCAGACATATTGTCTGCTCTTGCATTGAACATACTAAACATATTAACATTCGTTTACTAAAAATTCACAACAGCACAAAATAAATTATAATCAGACGTAATCGACAAGTTTACAAAATGGATGGATGTTACTGCGTTTAAAATCTCACTTTTTGGAGGTGTGTCGCTGATATTTAGCAAAAGTAACTTTTTTATGAAAGTCCAATAATTATATAACCAAGGAGGTACCTACCAACTTTCCAAATTAAATGATACGTACGACGGATGGCACTTGCTGATGTATAAAACTTTATTTTTTTAATACTTACCAATTTGCCCCTATTTATCTTCCACTGCTGGGTACAGGCCTCCCTCCAATGTGAGGAGGAATTAAGCTCTAATTTTCCGCGGTAGCTAGCGATGTGATTCGCGGCAAAAAATGGCGAGTCGATCACGGTAGGTACTCTATTACTTTAGAAAACTTGTTAGGTAGGTTTGTTCACGTTGTTTGCTTTCCCACCCCCTCGGCGATTATTCCTATTTACAAACTGTCAAGGGGGACAAGAGGAAATTAAGTTTTCTCAGAGAAAATGTGTCATGTACCTATAGCCACTCGTTTCACTATTGTGCAAACATCATCCTCATTGCATCATAACTAATGTTAGTATTTTCGTCGTTGGATGACGTGACGCGAACGACGTTGTCACAGACTTAGAGTAGAGTAGAGACCACAGATCACGAGAGATATGCCGTGCGGTTCAAAATGTATGGGAACTCGCTGTCTCCGTTTTGTTCCCCACCACTCGCCACAAAACAATGCAATTACATAAAACCAACCAATACGAAGTCTCACACACACACGCGTGCCAATAATTCGGTGCGTGCTGCGTCGTCGCCGCATACAGAGGCCGTACCACGCGACGCACCAGTTTATTCAAAGTATCGTTAGACGATCTATCCATTGCCTCGTGTACATTCACTCAGTAGCGAACATAGGTGGTACTTAAAGAGCCATGTATTTTGCACAAAAATAAAAAAGTTGCTGTGCTACATGAAAACTACTATAACATAATAAAGGCATTAAATATTTTTTGATTTGTTGTTTTTAATGATTTTAAAGACGAATAAATAAAATACTTAATACTGGCTGGTGAAATGAGATTCCATCTTTCGCGTAGTTCACTTTGCTGCTAGTATTTTTGCACACAACCACGAAAAAACACAGCATTTAAAAAATAAGGTTAGAGCTCCGATACCGACGTGCAGTTGCAGTCGACAGACGGCGAAAACTCTATGTTAGCCTAATTTTGGCTAAATGTGAGCGCAAGCCCACCGCTTTCATAACATATCTCCTCTCATATATCTGTGGTAGAGGCAAATTGTTTTGGTCTGAAGTGCCTGAAGATCAGCATAATAAATGAAAACGTCCCATCGTTGAGGCTATTTACCTAAGTATAGGGAAACAGATTTCTACGTAATAACGTATTGAAGTTCTAATGGAACCTCACAAAATCATTAAAAAGAAGATTCTTGGCAAGAATGGATCATGCAAATGGCTTTAAAATTTGTTGATAAAATTAGTAATATCGTGGTTGTGGTTGAGTGGTGGAAGTAATGTTGTGGTCCTTAGTATCTAAATGAATAGATATCGAATTGGACCGCTTATTTATCCCGATAGGGGGCGCATAGTCGCTGGTGCCATTTCGCAGATCGGCGGAGAGGTTTTACTAATTAAATAAAAATAATCGTAACAATGATTGCAATATAAGCAGGCAAATATGATTAAGCGTGTTCATTTATTTATTTATAACCAATTAAACTCAAGACAAGGTAGTTTTTGAATAGGTACTTACTTCTATTATACGTATTGCTGGAATGTATCTAATATGCTACTTAGGTAGGTATTAGTCATAAAAAGATAAATTAGAAAAGCTATAGAACCTATTTTTATTGATATCGAGTTTATAACGTTTTTTGTTATGTAAATAGGTATACAGGTACAAAGCATATCATTAATAAGATCGTACAAATATATATAAGAGAAATTTTGAAAAAAGAAATGATAACAGAGTTAATATGACAATCATCATTCCATATAGTTAACGATGATCTCTGACGTCTGATATCAAGCAATAGGTAGATACGACAATTCAACAAATATTCGCAATGACGTGTAGTGCCCTCAGGAATCCATACAAGTTCATAAAAAGCATGTAGATACGTAAGTACAATGATTCATGGTTAAACAATACTGTGTTTGTTTGTTTGATTATTTAGTTTTCAGAATCCGGTCCTGCAGCACCTACTGGTAGAATTCATTACAAAATGTCGGCGCACGCTTGCATTTCATATTTGTTATATTCTTTTTTAGTTCGTAAGATAAGTAAGTGAAGTCCTCGCATTATCAATAAATACTTAAGCTGTAATCTTACAAGAAAACATGTTATTGTGAAGAAAACCATCATGATTTAATAATGATTATGAAATAGTTATGAAATACCTTACTCATGATTTCACAACGCTCCCTCTTGCGCGATGTCCAGTGACCTCCGACACCGGAAGTCCCTCATTCCCGTGTATTAAGGCAGCTATTGTGTATCTAAATATAGAGCTTGGATAAACGCGCAATTATCTCGTGAACAAGCCTGAGGGGGCCTTCTTTATACTGAGACAAGAAGCGCATGCAGCACTTAAGTAGGTACTTCTTTGAACTCAAGTAAATCCTGATATACTTAGCTAGTATAGGTACCTACTGGTAGGGATAATCGTTTAATATTACATTTTTAAGCTGTCTTTATTTTGTTTGCTTCTCCTACATCATTCCCTTATTATTAAGCTTAAAGACTCCATCAGAACTAACTTTCTAAATGAACGAAACAGTTTTAAATTTCTATTAAAAATGATCGCTAATTTTCTTTAGCCTACACCTTTACGATCGATTGTTTCTATTTACGAGAGAATGTTATCGGTTTTATCATAAGTATCGTTACACTTATTAGTGTACATCGTTGAACCCAGGTAACACGAGAGAATAAATTGGTTCTCCATTTTGACGCGAAAATCGCTCGCCTTTCCATCGAATTGCATATCTCATCAGACTGGTTTATTGTGTATTCATATAGCTTTTTTTATTATGATTATGATTGTAGATAAATAGGTATTTTATATTTGTTGTTGTGAGGTAGTCGATATTACATGAGCTAGGTATGTCACTCCAAAAATAATTAATCAAAATGAGAACTGTTGAAATAAACTGTTATAAAACTATTTTTTCGAATTTTATCGCGTTCATTTTATGTTTATACGTTCCCGACGTTTCGGCTGCTTTACAGCAACCATGGTCACGGGAGGACATAATGTGTAGTATTCGCGTAAATATAAGAAATCAATAAATAACGAGAGGCGAACCTCATTAGAAGAAATAGAAAATAAGAACTGATTTATTCGCGTGATCAAATGTATAGTTAAAACTCTACCCTACCTCATGGTGGTACCTTTCACGTAGATAATATTTGTGTCGTTAGACCTATTAATATCTACAAAATCAATAGACTACCTTCAGTAGAAACTTTCACAATTTTCATTATAGAGGGGGTGTCTGTAATGTCTATGCAATAATGAAAATGTTGCTATGTATTTAGTTACCTACATGATGTTTCAAACATTGAACATCGCAAATATAATATTCATCTTTATAAATAATTTATATGGATATGCGAAAACTTCCGCTGTAAATATGGCTGTAAACAAATCCGACGTCCGTCCAACTTCGTGTAGGTATTTATTTGATTGACCGTTTCAGCGGCAAGCCAGTTCAGTGCACATTGCGTTGCGATCGGTATTCTCGACTTCACCTGCCGTTGGCAGCAGTTTTAGCGGGAAAACCACCACCTTTTATAACCTACGCCACATTACGATTTGTTTTACGTTCCACTTGCTTTCTTCATAACGTTCAAGGCTCTTAATGCACGTGCGCGCGTTTATTGTATGTGTTTAAAGTAAAGACTAATTTTGTGGTCGATTTATATGTCGATTAGCGGTGCTAAAATGGAGAAACTGGAAAAAGAGAAGTGTTGTTATGATAACACGGCGTTCGTATTGACGGAGAAAAACGTTTGGAATCCGAACGAGGTATGCTTAATTTTTAAATTTTCCGAACGTTATTTTCAGCCAGTCCGATTTTTTTAAATTGATTTAAATTGATTGATTAGCGTTGACTTGTTATTAATATTGTTATATTACTGGGTGGGATGGCTAAGGACGGATTACTGTAGGTACTTTACTTAGTCATGTACCCATTCCAATTTTTTTTTGCTAGGTATCTAAGGATGTGCAATTATTAAACGGATTCAACCTTGCGTGTGTGTTTGTTACCCAAGCGTGACAATCCGTATTGAATAGATCGTACGAATAGTGTTAACTTGCTTTTGAATAACACACTAATGCGCTAGTTAAATGCGAATATAACACAAGTTTGACGTGAAAATCTACAAAATTATGGTAATCTTCTATTTGTCGCGAACCAACGTCATTTGTGGTCGTTTTTAGGGTTCCCTATCCAAGGGTCCAAAGAGTGCCCTATTAATGTTTAAACGTTGTCCGAAGCCCCGATATTTAAACGGAATGAGATAGTATAGTGATTTGAAATTGTTATTTAAGGCTGATTTAACCATTCTTAATATATTGATTTCTTATATTTACGCGAATACTACACATTGAAATAAAACTATTTTTCTAACTATGACACCAGGACGTCAACCACCTCAGTCCTCCCGTGACCATGGTTGCTGTAAAGCAGCCGAAACGTCGGGAACGTAAAAACGAAAAATAAACGCGATAAAATCCTTAAAAAATAGTTTTATTTCATTCTTAATATGTTTGGCTGAAAGACGATCAATATTACAATATTTATTTTTAAATAGAAAAGGGTCTGATTGAATAAAAACTCGGGTACATTTAATTTTATACCACGAGTACTTGTAGTGTATCGCTGATAAGATTTCTAAACGAGACCAATAATATTAGTTTTGTATTATTTCAAAATAAATCGCTGTCTAAATTGTAAGACATACTTAATACCTATTGTGAATAAACACAACACAAAAATGGCTATACGCAAGGAACTGTAATTTATGTATTATGCTTACTATATCCTGTGACCTTTAACAAAAAATACTAATATAGATAGTTTACCTAATACAACAATGAAAATAAGTATTTAAAGTTGTGTATATATAAATATTGCAAGATGACCAATATGGGTACCGTTCAATGGACTGGGGTCGAACTCAGTATATAATACTTATATAGATATTAAACATCCATGACTCTGGCACAAACATTCTTGCGCATCATACAAAGATTGTCACACCCTCGGCACAGAAAGCAGGGTCACCACCAACTGCGCAAATTATCAAATTCATTTATTATATTCGGAACCCTCATAAGCAAGACTGACTTATAGGCACTTGGCCGGTGTTTTTGTCGTAATATGACATATTTTTGGTCAATAAAATTGAGTTGAAGGCTGTATTACCAACCTATCATTGTTTAGTTTTTTTTTATGAATAGCTAACGATAGAAAACTATTTCAGAAGTTATTTTCTATTACGTAACTGAGGTAGGTACCTTAGTATCTAGGTTGATGTGGATTCAAGCAGATTTTTCAATAATTCAATTAATCGAGATTATGAGATGGATTATATTACCCAAACAATAATGATCACTAAGTTACTACATATAAGATCATACCTACATTTGTTAATGTAGGTACCTAAGTACCTAGCGCTATTTATTTTAGGAGCGGATCTTTCCAGAAAGGTGTCGAAAAAGACCCACTAAACACAAATGTTCCATAAAGAAAATGAACCTTCTTTTTACACGGTAATAAGAAGGGGCTAGAATGTTCTAGTGTACGTAGCTGCATTTCTCGACTCGGTATTACCCCGGGAATTCAGAGTAATTCATTGCCCTCGCCTATTGTTTACAAGTATGTCCTACCATTTAATAAAAATAATACGAGGTACATTCCCGAAGCCGGTTGTAACATATCTGTGGTTGTAACATTGTTGACGATTCTAGATCGTTCTTTATATATCGATAGGGGACCATGGACCCGACAATGCGTTTTGTTTCGAGAAGCTTCGATGACTATTTCACGCGCTATTGATATCTCTTTTACATAATTCATCGTAACAATAAAAAGGATTAATGTTTTTTACAGACACGATTGATTCAGATCTGCCCCCTTACAAAAATATTGTTTTTACTCCATTTGAGTTAATAATCTCTCTCTCTCTCTCTCTTTACGGGGTAGTCCTGAGGTAGCGACGAAAAAGCACTTCGGGCATTCGCCTGTCTGCAATAGATGGCGCCTCATCAAAGATAACGTAGTTATTTCATTTTTAATTAAATTTGTGAAGGTGAAATTCCTGTGCATTGAAACGTGGCTCATCGCCTCCATCTTAAGACATATGTATTTACCTACCATGGCGTTAGTCTTGCTTCAGGCAGATTAATGGATATATTATTCTAAATCTTATGCTTTAGAACCATAATAGCAAAAAGCTTATTTACGTCCTGTTATATTTACAAAATGTCAAGTTTCCCACGGGAAAACCTGCACTGACGATGCTGTTAACATTCTTAAGACTTGTTATTTTTTAATTATAATGGGCGTCGTACGTCCAGACAGACGATCGTGCTTTTGCGTTGTAGAAAAAATAAGTAGGCAGTCATTCCAGTTATGCTTTGCATTGTCGACTCTACAGTTTGTGCAAATCAATCACTAGAAATCCTATGTTATAACTGAATATATTGTTAAGAAATAAATATTATATTGCCGTAATTAAAAAAACAAATTACTCATTTTGCGCATTATGGGTTGTTGCGTTTAATTTCATTGTATGACGTCTCATTCTATATCATTATGTTTGTTTTATTATATCGATCTCTATTCTTTACTCAACTGTGAGCAATTATTTGGTTTTATATATTCTTCATTCAAACCGTAAGTATTCCATTTTTTATATTCTCAATTTAAACTGTATTTCTTTTTTTAACCTATACCCGATGTCCTTCTTCCGTCTTGTCGTAGGGGTCACGGGAACGGTGCGGTAGAATTGAAAATTGAGTAAAGAGTAGAAAGACGGGACAATCCTTTTTACATCGGTATACGGTGACATATAGCATAACATTAGGAGTTCCTGCTTACCCTAATATCATCAGATGTTTTGTTATTAACCGTACTGATCTTGAACTTAACCGGTATTAAACCGCCGCCGCCGCCGATATTACCAGCCAGACACGAAAACCGCCGCCCTATTAGCTAAGAATTTGCGATAGCAGAAAATCGCGCGGTGATGGCTCCATCGACGCGCGATGAATCGCTCCGTGTCAAAAAAAATCGTATTACGTATGAGATCGCTTCCTTATGGCTCACCGATGGCTCCATGCACTTTTCGCGGCGACAATAGCGCCAAAAACGATTAAGTAGCGATAACAGGAACTAACTTAATGTCAAACAGAACATCTGTTAGACATCAAATAGTCGTATGCAAATAGAAAAACACACCGAAATCTTACAATATTACCGTGTCGTCTGTTTTGTGATAGTTTCAAGTAGCCGACCTACGATTATGTCGGGTTCAGTGTTGTATTTGGATCCCAGCAGTCATAAATTGTTTATAAATACAAAGGAATAAGGTTAGGTTATAATGTGATCAACTCAGTGAATTATTTCTATGAAGACAAATAGTGCTTCGTACGACCAACTGGAACATCTCTTGGTGGCCATTAATTGGCTTGCAAAGCATCCCGCTTTAGCCAAAAGCGGCGTGATGATGTGATGGAACTCCGTGAAAGCAGACCAGCAGGCTGCTAGATAGGGAACCTTAGTTAGTTTATCCATGTATGTGTATTATTAAAGATATTTGACAAATAATTTGCTTTTATTATCTTACGGTATATCTCCTATTTCCATAGTAGTTTCATAATGTTTGAAATAAATTAATAAGATAGGTACATAATTATAATCGCGCCAAGACCATTGATGGTCTACCTACAGAACAAATTCGATGGTTGCGCAGACTGAGCTAGTTCTATCAGTTTTTCTGTATTGCAGGACAAAAAGACAACAGTTTCATAAACACTTACTTTAGATTATTTTCTTCTCATATATTTTTAATGTATAGATATCCCAGTACAGTAAGTAAACTTTTGATAACTACTTGAAACACTAAAATACATTTGAGTAAAGTATATGAATAATAGAATATTGTAACATGGGGTTTTTTAAAAGACAACAAATGCAAGCACAGTAGGTATAATTTATACATAAGTCAGAAAAGTATTCCTTGTCTTGATATAAATATAATTATAAATGAAATCATTTCAAAAGAATACACATAAACCATCTTCTTATAGTGTTACATATCATTACGCCTATATACGTTTGAAGATCGTTTGGAATTGGTCGCGCACAGTATAAACAAACCGTCTGTTAAGCTTATAAAATACACGAAATTAATTGTTTTTATGGAAAAAAATAATTTACGTTTCAAATAGTTAGTAAGAGAATAGAGCGATAGGTAAGCCATCGATCAACATCACCTAAAAGGTGATCGCAATGTTGACAGCTCAAACTGCTCTTCGATGGCTATCGCTTTGCTATTAAAATCATACGTGATACGAAATATTTAGATGACAATACAGAAAAATGCACATTTTAGTTCATCGATTGTTCCAAAGAGGCAGCACTGTCATCTTTCTGCTATGGCTTGGCTATCGCTGATACGTAATACGAATTAGCCATTCTAAAGCGAATATGGCAAAATTTTCGCGATCGCTAGCCTTCTGCAAGATACGTAATCGGCCCGCCGGTTCACACACTTTATTATTTCACCAATGCGCATTTTTTTTATTCTCACTGACACTACAATCTAGATATGACCTTTATGCTATCTTTGCTTTTTAAAAACTTTATATAGGTAAGTATAATTATGTCTTTATTTTTTTAGGTCTTAATATGAAAGGTCAGGGCGTAAAGAACATCGATTGTTTTCTTTTTTTACGAAATAACTTGGAACTTCTTTGCAATTTAAAATGTTCATCTATTGGAACTTATTTTCAGCTATCTATGTAAAGGTGCATAACAACGCATAAACCATATAATAATGATTTTGTCAATATGAAATGCGATGAGATGTCTGCGTTATTTAAAATACACATTTTATCTACCTACACCTATACTGACTGATATAGTCCTAGGTTAATAAATTTAACCAGACATGCATGTTTGTTAGCATACCGCTTTCGTGTGAATAACATTTAGTAGACGACGCTTAATCATTAGTTAGACTTTTTACCGATTGCCTAGTTCTGTTGTGTTGGGTCAATGGTCTAGAACTGGTCGATGCGTGTGGAAAACGAGGGTTAATGTACTTAAAGGGGCTTCGACTGTTCATCGTTTCTTCGCCTTTTATTAAGTTTGTAATTGGCTACAAAATAGTGCCATTTCGCCAGTGTCAAGTAAATATTTCTTCGTTATTTTAAATAATTAAGTACCCCTGATGATAATAATGATGTTGATGACGATAACCCTATTTGTAAAGCTGTGAATACTTTACTGAAAATTGGGACAACTCGAAAAGTTAAGCTATAGTGTTTTATTTCAATATCCTTAACCATGTTAATAAACACACAATGGTTACTATCCCACTAATATTACACATATATGTTTATCAGAAACACAATTTAAAAAAAAAACTAAATTTACAACTTCACTGTTCAACTTCCCGCCAAAAAACCTTCATCGTTTAATTGGTTACTTGGAGCGACAAATATTTTTAATTACTTAACGACTAATGGATATATTTTGGGTAAAAACATGGACGCACTAAAACACATACTTAACTAAGAAAAAGATATCGGACAATATTAAACAGTATAACGCAACGCTCGGATATAACGACCATATAAAGTAGGTAGGTATTACATAGAACGTAAATTACAAGCGTTTCCTCACAACGATTTCCTTCACCGCAAGATAGCGATAAACAAGATTTCATACATTGCAATAAAACAATAAATAAATTGATTAAAAAATAAATATTAGTATTTTTTTAGCTAATCATGGTCTAAATACTACCTCATATCGTTTAGCAATGTCAAACCTCACAACACAATATGTAAGATCCTACATGTATGTGGTTCCATATTCAGATAGGTAGGCAAATAATTCAGTCTTCTTGTCAAATATATAATAGCAGATTTTTTATGCGCGAACAAATTCCTGCAACTAAGCTAAAGCTCGTGCTAGGAGTGAGCTCACTTTAATAGTTGAATCGCCAGATCGAACCCGGCAAAACTCTGTTGCATGAGTACGACTTCTAAATCACAGAGCTATTGGCGGTTAAGTTTATCAAATAGTACATGGAAGCCACTTTATTTATGCTGATTTCAAAATTACTTTTTTTATATTGATTTCTTATATTTACGCGAATACTATACATTAAAATAAAACGAATTTTACGGATTTTACAGCAACCATGGTCATTGGAGGACTGAGGTGTTTGACATCCTAGTGTCATAATGCAAGCAACAACTAAATATAGATAATAAAGACGTCAAAGACCTCAGTCCTCCCGTCAACATGGTTGCCGTAAAGCAGTCGAAAAGTAGGAATAGCAGGAACATAAAATAAACGCGATAAAATCCGAAAAATTCGTTATATTGAATTTTTTTTTTACTAAAGGATATACAGAACTTCAGATAGTAATTCCTCTCACACAAAACTTGTTTGTCACACAGAAGTGTGTATTATTACAATTGACACGTCCAACTATGTGTAACTAGAGTTGTGTTAGCGATGTGTCGCGAATACAAATGTGTTGTGCTGACGACGTCCTCTGTACTCTAACTACTGTGACTAATTGACGGAAAATTATCATGGAAATCATATTATGTTGTTATGTGGCGGAGACTGAATAATGTTTAGACACAGAACTTTATGGTACTATTAACTTTTCTAATCATTTTTTATTAGTTCGTACCTGGGCCCAAAGACCAGGCAAAGAAAGACCTGGATAGAAGGTAGTAAAAGAGATATATTTAGATGTAAAAATATAAGGAATGTTAAAATACCATGTCAAAAAACAGGTGTCAAGAAAGTTGACAGTCGCAATTTTCTTCTATTCAATATTAAGACCTTTTTACTATTGGGATGTTGGGTTTACATACTCCAACAGGTAGGTTATACTCATATAAACTTGATAGGTAGTGTAATTACAAATTGCGTATAAAAGGAACCGCACTGACAACAGTAGTGCTATTCTGTTACGCCAATCTCGTATCTCAGATTGTAAAATTTCAATAAACATTTTACATTTCACCATCGGAATCACGCGTGAGAAATGAGATTAAATGACAATCTTATAGCGTTACAGAATAGCACTACAGACTTTAATACAGACTTCGTCTCATCTTTCACTATATTTTTATGCTAAATTATAAAAAGAACCGTTTTCATGATATCGTCATGACTTTTTCGCCGTTGTTATTATAATTACTTTAAGATTTTTTTAAACCTAGGATATCACGGTTAATATACAATTAAGTACTTTTCATTGCGATATTGCACAAATATAGCCACCCTGGTGGAAGCAAGACATTACCTGATATAAATAAAACTTATCAACCAAACGGATGGACGCAGCCAACATTATACCGATATTGTTTGAACCCTGAACTGTGTGTCGGTATCATAGAAAATAAGTTGATTGTTTGTAATTTAGTAATGTAGAATTAAGAAGATCAATCATTTACATGTACATATAGTATAATTGAGCATTTAAGTGGATTATTTTTGCAGCATTATAACTTCTGTATGTAAATAAAAAAAAACAATATAGATAATCAATCCGTCTGCTGCATCTTCCGTAACTGTAAATTTCAAGTTTGAAGACTACGGGTTTCTATCTAGTCCTTATCTATACATACAAATTAAGACAATTGGATCTGTTTGTAACATTATTATAACCGCTTTTTACTAAGTGCATTTGGATGTATACACCGTTCATATACCAAAACAATATTTTTTGTCTGTCTGTTTGTTTCGGCTAATCTCTGAAATGGCTGGACCGATTTTGACGGGACTTTCACTGGCAGATAGCTGATGTAACAAGGAGTAACTTAGGCTACTTTTATTTTAGAAATACTTTTTTGTTAAATACCACGCGGACGAATTCGCGGGTAGCAGCTAGTGTGGAATAATTATTCATGTCCATTTATAATTTACTTAGTACTGAAATTTGAAACATAAAAAGATGCCTCGAACTTAACAATATGTTCTTCAACTTTTAGTACCTAATCTGTAGTTTCCAAAAAGTTTCCTTATTTGGCTTCCAATATATTGTATGAGGCAATGTTCACGCGACATTTTGTCGCCATTGCCCATAATGTGAGTTTAAACGAGTGACGTATGTGTTGACCGCACGCCGCGTGCGCTTGCGCAGCCTTGACATAGACATTGTAGAGCCAACTGGTTCGCGAATGTAGACACGGTCATGGTTAGTGTATAAAGGATATTTGTTTCATGTGGGCGTGGATGGCCAAACCCGAAACTATAGGGCATATCTAAAAAAAATTAAAGCACTATTGAGACCTACGAATAAATATTAGAGACCGATTTTTATGAAAACCAAAACTGCATACTTAGATTTAAAAAAAAATGTATTTCTATAGCCAGGAATGGTAGCTGCTGATTTTGAAAGATAAAAAACGATCACTCAAATATTACTTAAATTTTAATTCGTGCCGTGGTGTTACATCCAAATATTAAACGATTAAGCCATATCCAAATGCATGAAAAAAAAACAATTATTTTTTGCTTAAGTAGGATTATAGAAAGTCCCCAAGAGGTAATAATCTCGCTCGCCTATTAAATCGGCTTGAGCCACAGACGGCGGTTATAGTTCAAGGCTAGACACAGCATTTTTTAACGAAACACTGATTGGAATTGCAGAAAAACTCGGACAACCAGAGCGAGTTTGCAATTGGTAAACATTCCGTGGTTTTTCACAAAAACACGCTTCATATCAGACCCATGGGTATTGAGATATGATGTGACGTAGACGTAGATTCATTAGAAATAAAAAAACCGGCTTTAGTTTAAAATTTTATAATCGTTGCGATAACTTCTGCTATGCTCAAAATGTCTGGTTTAGGTATGTATAACAAGCGCGATTATATATTTATTAATAGCGTAATTGAAATAAAACTAATCTTAAGGATTTTATCGCGGTTTATTTTTTATTCTACGTTCCCGACGTTTCGGCTGCTTTGCAGCAACCATGGTCACGGGAGGACAATGAAATGTGAATGAAATTTTATTTCAATGTGTAGTATTCGCATAAATATAAGAAATCAATATGTGAATAGCGTAATTGTTTTAATGGAAGGTATGTTTATTGGTATATTGACACAGCAGGCGCCTTACATGATTAATTGGCTTGTCATGAAGCTAATACATAATTGTTCTGATAACTATATATGAAAGAGTACGATAATTACTAATAATGATACAATATGATATACCTAGTACACCGCCATAGTTTTAGCAAAACTAGTAGCTACTAATACTATACTTATAGATACTACCAATTGGCTACGAAACTACCGGGGTGTACTATGTCATTACAATGATAAATGTGATCCCAAATCAGGAAACGCCTGCACTAGAAACACGTAACGCAAGCGCAGGTGACAATTCTTCGTCTCGGCGCACGCGCAGCAATGTTCAAGGAAACAGTTGATATTCAAACCGCGTGTCCCTCCGAGTGACTATATCGTCATTGTTCGTCATTCAATTCAACCACATGTTTGGGATCACGTAGATTTGGGAGTTCCGTTTCCTAGTTGAACCAACATTTGGATTTCTCGATTGGATCATTATTATAGAACGCCACGTCGGTTCCAGTTGGATAATCTCGATGTTATCTCGACTTATGGGAAGTTTGATTTGAGAGGCGGGTGATAGAAAAGTATACCTTATCGTCTTCCAATATAGGCTTTAAATAAAATATATAGTAAATCTTCGGTAATATCCTTATTTTTCAGGTTATAAGTACGTACCTTGTTATATTTATACTGGCCTTATGACTGGAGATGCTGATGTCTTGCTAATGTCGGTAAAACCATTAATTTACTCAGCTATCAATCTTTCTTCCTCGCTTGTATCACGTATTTTTTTTTTACTATAGATATGTCCATGCCACAATCTGGCCAAAATGATGAAGCCGTTATATATCAGTGAGATTTCTTTTATCGTCACCTTTGATACATTGTTGAAGATGATATTGTCATGGAAATTAGAAGCCTTACTAGGGTTATTGCACCATCACCTCTATAAGGTAAGTAGGTATACTTACGACGGCTCAGCAGGAATAACCAAAGCTATCCATTGACGTTAAATACTCAAAACCGCTGCTTCATTCAGTTTTTCCCGCTACTACCCTTCATGTTTCATTGACCCGTAACTTTCATTGCGGTTTTAGGTTAAAAGTAGTCATTATTGTTACTTTTATTTAAAATCACGTTGAGGTAGACTTCTACAATGATTTCATACTTTAATCAATTTAAAAACGCTGAAATAAAATCGGTATAATTCACAAAACAGTCGACGGAAAATTCCAACGCTGGGGGGTCTAGAATCATGAGTAGAATCCTATAATAGGTATCAGTTTTCGTTACGAAGCCATTTTTACCTTATATATCTTCAGTAGGAATATCACGAGAAATTTGATATAATTTATTTATTGTTTATTTCAGAAAACTCTAACGTTTTTGTGATGTGTGTATTTATATCTCATATCTTTCTAGTCTATGAGTGATGTAAACTTATGTTATGGTCCAAAGAGCTGTAAGCAATTGATCCCCAGCGTGTTTTATAAACTGATCATCAAGTCTTGTTGTTGGTACCGATGTCCCATCGCTGGTTTCTCAACACTTAATCTCGATGCCAAGATTAAGTTTGGCTCACAGCTTCATGGTTTATATTTATACTATTTATTATAGAGGTACCTCCTTACTTACATTTCTAAACACCCAAATCTAAAATACGCAAATGAAACAGGTTAGGTTTACTGTTAAATTCTGTATAGAAAAACCGGCGACACGCCGCGCCGCCTCAAGTGGATGAGATGTCGCGGAATATATGTAGGTAGATATACTTATGAATCAAGGAAAAACTCGTATCCCTGAGCGAATATAAGATACGAAATACGGTCGAAGGAAACATTATAATACAGCTTACAAGAGCGGAAAGTCCAGTACAATTCGTTTATATTTTTCTTTTTTACAAACTTTTTTATTCTTGTGTGACCGTGCATTTATGGATTGATAGTGTTGTGATATTTTCTGATAAAAATGGTTATTGAAGGTGTCGTTTTGGTGTCTATGAAAAGGCTTCCCTATTATTCTAATGTAAGTCTTATTTCGAATAATGCATGCGAATAATCATAAATACATTATTGATTGCTACATACTTTTAATTTTTAACCGACTTCAAAAAGGAGGATGTTCTCAATTCGGTTGTGTTTTTTTATATATTTGTTACCTCAGATTTCCGTCATTTATGAACCGATTTGGAAAATGATTTTTTTTATATGAAAGGACATGCTTACAGGTTGGTCCCATTTTTATTGAATAGGTTACCTACTTTTTTTTATAAACAGATGTTCTTCAAAATGTTTATAATTTTTATATTATTTTATTTCTAACTTTATAATGAAAAAAAAAGATGACACGTTTCAGAAGGAACGATAATAGAGGTAGAAGATGAGACACGTACTAAAAACTGAAATTTATATTGTGTGTATTTTCTGAAACTATTTAGCCAAAAAATTGGATAGGTAGCTAAAGAGTTGGACGCCCAACAATTATAAGGGCACCACTTATAAAAAAATATCAAAATTTCGGCCGTGTATACAGTTCAAAAACCGATGAAACCTACAAGGCTAGTGCGGAACCCTGTAAAAACAATATTTTCCTTAAAAAAAACTCCATGAGCGTTATTAGTGAGAATACTTAGTGTGTGTGTGTGTGTGTGTGTGTGCGAGTAATTTGGATTTATATGTGTGTGGAACTGGCATAATAAGCGTTGTGTCATCATCATTGCATTTTGCGCCGCGCTTCATCTGTGTAATATCCCAAGAAATTATTTTCTTTACCATGTACGACACTCAAAGTGAACTCTTATGTAACAACAAAGATTAACTACTATCTCTTAGGAATACGTCACAGGAAATTACATAACTGAATTGTCATTTAAACACAGGATCCGATCCTAATTATCGGATAATGAGGATTTAGGACGTCCGATTATCCAACACTTAACATTAATCCAATAATTAGGATTGGATCAGTTCGGATCGGAAGGTGTGAAGCGTGCTCACCTACTCGAGAACTTTAGCTTTATCTTGATTGAATGTTGATTTTATCATTTCCCTGCGAAATATATCGCCTATAGTCTTACATGTAATGCGTAATAATTAGTATATAAGTATAATTTAATACAAGTTGATATTGCTTACATATCGTCGGTTATAATAACGGTAGTTTTATGAACTAAGGCCCAGTATGTCGGTAGAATCTTGTTCATTAGTTAGCAGTATAGTCGAACATTTTACCTGTAACTAATGCATTTTACCTGTAAACTTAGGGGCTTTACCTTTATGCAACCAACTGCATCACAACTGTGGCGCGCTGATATAGATACTAAATACTCTAAAAAGGCGGAATTGCTTCGAAATTTAAATATTTACCTCAATTGTTCTCAGAGGTTGTGAATATATTTTTTTTTTTTTAAGTAATGCCCAGTTTACAAGAATGTTTAGTAGTCAATTTGTCAAGAACTTGCTACGGCCACTTGCCCGCTTGAAAGCTTTCTGCGCTATTAGAGGCAAGTCATTGTCATTTACATTACAGATTGCGTAGGTAATGGAAATACCGCAAGACACTTCGATATCTCGACTGCAATAAAGTAATGATTTTTAGATGTAGGCAAGGAACTATAAACATGTGTACGTGTTAGAAATTCCAACGGAAATAATAAAAAGTGCGTTCAATTAGCTAAATTAGTTAACGAACAATTTTTACGCCTTTTTACGCCATGGAAGGAGCACACCTTCAATGTTGTTTCAAGGTTAAACAGTTAGTGCTATCGGTAACAACACAGGACCGGTGTTTAACTGAATAACTGTTATGAAATGTACAGTCGCTGTCAAGTACTTACCTATTTGCCCCGTTCTAGATATAGTAATCGCTGGCCATCGGTGAATCAGCATTTCGTACCGTGTGTGAGCTCACGTAGAACACACACCTTAAGGCTTCTTTGGTGCACGTTTGATTAGGGGATTGGCCCTATTTTGGCGATATTATTAGGGGCAGCATTTTCTACAAACTTGCCGTAGTATTCTGTTGTGTTGATTCAAACCTTTGATGTGAATGATAGTGGTAGGTAGGTACTAAATTATGCATATTTTTTGTTGCTATTAGGTCTCGTTAGGAAATTACATTAATGAAATTAAAAACATGCCGCACAGAGATAATGGAGTATTTATCTTTATTGGCGTGTGTTTATTATATGATTAAAATGGAATAGTACACATCAAGAAGATTAAAAAATCTTGATACAACGTTATAATGACAGTGCAGTAAAAAAAAAGAAAATTATTATAAGTTAATAAGTCGTATCAATGGGATACCCGCCAGTCTAGTAGTTTAGAACCGCTACAAATTCCTTTTAGGGAATAAATAAATAACATTTACTGATAAACAATTCGCAAGACAAATAAAATAAAATAAAGTACGGGGACACAACAACTCAGCAAAAAATAAGAAAAGAATATTTAAGAAAAAAGTAAAGCCGAATAAAAAACTTGCTCAAATGATACCCGTCTATGACACTAATGATACCAGTCTATCTTGGAATTGCACCAAACAGGAGTTCTCCAGCTCAGCATATGCTAGGTAACGCCCGTTGTCACCAACTACCTGGCGCTGGTTTTCTTCTGGATCCATTGCCGGTGAACCTACTATATATTATTGTTTAGCGGGGCTATAATATACTTGATATGATGACGAAAACAAAGAAGGAGGTTCTCAATTCGACACATAAGTACATTCGTTGTTTGTATATGGTTGTATGGATGTATAACTTTTGTACTGAAAATTTAACAGCGTCCTTAGCGGACAGTATTTAAAACATACAATTCTATATTCAAAATGTACAAATACATGTACTATAAAGAATTCGGTTAGCTTAGGTAAAAGCTGACACTTAGGATGCTGCAGTCCCTAGACTAGACTCGGACCGATGACTTTACAAGACGGTTACCAAGACTTGGTTTGTTTAATGTATCACGCGACTTGCCGTAAAACACAGATAAGTTAAATACCTAATTACCCACTCCACAAATAGGAATATCAATCAAACATTTGCTAACCAACTTCATTATTCTAGGTTGTAGGTAAATCTGTCGTACAATAGACGCAAATCGACACATTGTTTAGAAGCTGTTTATTATTTTTATGAAACTAGTTTCACGTCTTTTATTCACCTTTGTTATATCACAATGGCGATCTTTGCAGGTGACGACATATTTAATATTATAGGAATGTTGTTTTGTTGAGTCTGTTTCACAGTAAGCTGATAAAATTTACCCACTACAACACACACGGACGGACGGAAAAGTGAAGATCTTCCAGCCAGGCAGGCGGTATGCCTGACGGGGCGGCTATGCCCTCACGGTTATTGTCGGGATCTTGTATATATGTTACGTGCTCCGAAAACTCTGATAGCGCGTTGCAAGGTTGTATCGAGAATTGTCAATTGTTCTAAATGTCGTCTGCAGCGCCATCTGTGTAGATTGTGGCGAGATTAAAGACGTGGCTACACATTATATACTGTATATACATTCCGTCAAATAAGTTGTGGATAGGATTCATTCAGCAAATTAATGTGCTTCACAATTGTAAAACAGGCGCCTATAATGTGTTGAAGGCGTACTCAAAGATAGTATTTTTAAAATGTGTACAAATATACATTCACGCCTGTATCCCATTGGGGTAGGCAGAGATCACTGAGATCACCATATATCCGCATACCGTTTTCGCTCATAGACTTCTGTCGGTTGAGGGTGCTACGGACTTGCCCTTTCTGGAATATACCATTTAACTGATAAGTAAAGATTAATCCCCGAATTTATAGACGTTTTATAACTGTATCAAACGTCATATAGTACTGCGCAAAGCGAAACTCTTGTGCGAAGTGCTATGACGTTTGGTACAGTTATAAAACGCCAATAAATTTGAGGGAGTGTCTTTAACGATAGTATCAAGCTGTCATAAGTAAGTTACCTAACAGCAGTTGTCATAACATAGGTTATAAGTAGGTAGGTTCTACATCACATCTACGAATGAACAGCAGCAGTCAATAGGTAGGTATGTACTCGTATACATGACTTATCGCGAAATTATTATATTTATTATTGATATCGATAATCGGGTATGCGAAGGAAACGTACCACACTACGAACCCGCGACCTCGGCTGAGCTGCGTCCGCGCAAATAAGACTTGCAATTGATTGTTTTATCTTAGAATTGTGAAATGTCACAGTGTGCAGGAGTACTTTCTCTATACTGTGGCGATGTCAACGTTTGGGATTACATATATGGATCTTGCAGAGAATAAATTAATAATAAATTATAAAACATTTACTGAACTTTTTCTGTAAGAATATTTCAAAATAGGCAATTTGAACGTTAGAGACGCAACGATGCAAAACATGCATTTTTTTAAATATTGTCTGTTTGTTCAAGCATCGCTGAAAACGACAAAACCGATTTCAACGTGGTTTACAATATTGGATAGCTCACAGCTTGACATATAAATAATAGCTCTTGCCGGCGGCTCCACCCGCGGTACCTCGATGTAACATAGCCTTTAGCACTTAGGGATAATGTAGCTTCCAATTGATGAAAGAATTTTCAGAATCACATCAATAGAGATTACCCCCCACATCCAAACTCATAAACTAACAGACAGATCCTCTTTATGATATTCGTATATAATCACGCTGTGATCGTTGGGGGCGAGCAAAATGGCAAAATCGAAGTTTGCTTTTATGGATGTCTAATCAGAATGTATGCTTACTCACCTATTGTTAGTAAAATGAAACTTTAAAACATAATAATGATGATAAATGATTAGTCGTTATAATGACGATTTAATTTTATAGAATAACTGCTATTTCACAAAAGTTGGCTAAGATAATGAGTATTGATATTGCTTTAGTTTTCCATATCGATCACGCTTAGATATTATTTTTATTTTACGGCAAAGGTTGACAATTAATTAAGTTTAGTTAGATATTTCACAATGTGATGTAGGTAGGTTATTATTGGTCACTTCTGTATAATATATTTTGCATTAATGTAATCTATCATTGGTGTAGTTTATTATTAGAATGAATAAAATCACTTTAATGGAGGGTACTCTCTTACTACTCCACTCATTTGATAAATCCAAATTCTTTGTTTGAGTTATATCGACACGCACGCACGTCCAATAATGATATGAATTCATACCTCGAACCATATTCGAAATTCAAATATTATGAGAAACGGAGAACGCGCTTTATTATAAAAAAAAATCGAGTAGAACAGTGACAAAGAACGTAGTATAGCGTATGTGTCAGTATCGCGGTAGATATATATCATAATATTCGCGTATTTCCTGTAAATGCAGCCCGTTCAGTGTGTATAGCCGGTCGGCAGGCGGTAGGCAGACCCAGCTAGAGCTGCGGCCAGTCAGTGCCGTGCTGATATTCAGAAAAATAGGCCGTACACGAGTTTAAGCGTGCGTGTAAAAAAAACGAAAGTTATACGTATTAGTTTGATTAAAAAAAAAACACGCAAGCATAAACGAAGATTGCGCGGTTAATTTATATTTTTATTGACGCTAGAATTAAATATTGTGCGCCGGACGACGACGAAGTTTTTATTTTATTCAGTAGGTGAGTGATTTTCAGTTGCACTACTACGAAGAATTTAAATTTCATTGTGTTTTGTTTCTTTCATATATATTTTTTACCAAAGCCGAATGCTCAATTCAGTTTCATTTACAATTTTGTTTTGCTTTTATGAGCTAATCGGTCAGTAGGTAGTTTTTTAAACGCCTCAACATATGTTCATATTTTCAACATTTTGTGAATCGAGTCTGCTCTAATGCTCGACTCTGACTCTGACTAATGCTCGATTTACACAAGGACAGAAACTAACTTGAAAATGTCCAGAAAAAAATATATTCCATGGACACTTGTTACTTGGAATTTGCCTAGCTGTTTACACAAAGACACTTGCTACCTACTTGTTACTTCGGTTCGCAAGTAACATGGAGCGAAGTAAATCGAGCATAGCTTATAACAGATCTGTCAATGACTTGATAGTTCGCGTGTGTTGAACAAGATTCCTGCGAACCCTTATCAACAATGTCATTTTGTCTCTGCTAAGTGCTGTGATACGAGATAAACTGTTAGATTATTTGATGTGACATGGTTACACATGTTTTATACTGATGCACGACATTGTTGTAATCTTTGAATCTTGTGCATAGCAATGGAGGTACTTAGAGAGATTATTATGAGAACGCAGTACGTTTATCTGTAGTCTTCCCCAAATTTATAGACGTTTTAATACACTTATAAAGGCCTTACAAAGCATTCTACAAAAGAAAAGTTACAAAATCAATTGCAAACCCACGGAAACTTAAATCAGTTCTTACACCTACCTACATGGTATGTTTTTACACGTAAGAATCTTAGTACCTACGTTATTGGTATAATTGTAGTTTTTTTTAAATATTTGTAGGAAAACTAACCTAGTTACAAAACATAGGTACTTACTTACATTGCCGTGACCTTTTAGACGTATGTATGTAGCAAAATTTTAATTCTTGGAACGGATTCCATATTTTTCTCTAACTTCTCCTAAACATTGGTTTGTAAAGTTGTACTTTTATCAAACACTAGCTGTTGCCCGCGACTTCGTCCGCGTGGTATTTAACAAAGACAACCGTTGACAACAGCCTGCCCGCCCATTCTGAGCCCGCGGGACGCATTGCAGGTTGTTGCTATCAAACAATCAGGCGCTGCGCTGCAATATTGTTTTTTTTTTTTCTAAAATAACAGTAGCCTAAGTTACTCCTTGTTACATCAGCTATCTGCCAGTGAAAGTCCCGTCAAAATCGGTCCAGCCATTTCAGAGATTAGCCGGAACAAACAGACAGACAGACAGACAGACAGACAGACAGACAGACGGACAGACAGACAGACAGACAGACAAAAATTGTAAAAAATGTTGTTTCGGTATAGGTAACGTGTATACATCCAAATGCACTTAGTAAAAAGTGGTTATTTTAATATTACAAACAGACACTCCAATTTTATATAGATGTATAGAGTATAGATTAAATGACCGGCTAGTTGACGACTATGTTGCTAGTGACCATGCCTTCAACGCTGAGGGTCTCGGGTTCAAATCCTGGTAAGGGACAAACTTTGTGTGATGAGCAAGAATGTTTGTACCCGAGTCATGGATGTTCAATATCTATATAAGTATTATACATATACTGGATTCGCCCTCAGTCATTGCACGGTACCCATAATACAAGCGTTGCTCAGTGTGGGACCGTATAGTTGGTGTGATCATCTAGCGATATTATTATTATAATAATAAAATGGTACCAACATCTGTGCAAATATGCAAAACAAACATATTATGTTTATGGTATTTATCACGTACCCATGCAGTGTCGCAGCCAATAAAATTTTAAAGATAAGTTTGAAACTCACATCATTAGCTTGGTACTTATTTGTGCTTTACGCGCACGTATCGCGTAATAAAATAAATGTTATAAAAACGTGTTTTATGAATTCGAGTTATTTTATTATGAATATTTATTACGGATTACATCTTAGACCGAAAAGCCGATCAACCATTTATTAGACTATCAATAAGTCGTTTGAAGTAAGTATGTAGGTAGTTGAAGACTCAAAATTCAATTTATTGTGCGTCGAAGTATTTTTAGCGTGTTTTTTGTATTGTGCGGGCCTCCAAGGTTCGGGCAATATCCTCTTTCTATTAAATGTATACAACTGAAACCATTGAAATAAAACTTATCTTACAAATTTTATCGCGTTTATTTTATGATTTTACGTTCCCGAGGAAATACGTTTTTCTTTCAATGTGTAATATTCGCGTAAATATAAGAAATCAATAAAGCTTATTCCTATAAGTTAGGAACTAAACAAATTGCTCTGTAAAATTGATCAAACAAAATTAAAGTAAACGATAGTAAAGTAATCCTTACTATCTACCTATACATATAATAAAAATTTATCTGACGCGTCTGTACGATGGATGGAAGATATATGAGAAAAACTATTATAGGGAGCCTTTATTGTGCGCGCTAATCTCAGAAACGGCTTGTAAGGGGGGTAAGTTTCACATAACATGTGTGGTAATTTATTTCAATCATTTCATAAATAAAAAGGTTATATCAATTTTAAGACGTGAACGAAGTCGCAGGCAACAGCCAGTTTTAAACCAAATCAATACGAAAAGCAGTATACAATGCTATTTTTACTAGTAGACACCTAGGTATCTAACGGATTGACTTGACTGTTTGCGCGTGATAGGTAAGTAAAGGATCATAGACTATTCGTGTTTTTTTTTTAATTTCTACTGCGGAACTAATCTATACATCTCATATGTAATACTAAATACAAAGATTTACTAAACCGTTTAGAATTATTTATATAATATACTAAGTACTAACAGTATGGATTGCGCTACAGTGTAAAGCAGTTCATATTTCTCATGATGTAGCTCAGAACCAGACCCATGGTATAATATACATAAAGATAAGTAATACCTACTTTAGTTATTTGATTAGATTACTTGTTGTTTTGATAAAATTATCTTCGTCAAAGTAAATCTCCCCAATATCGATGTTAGGTATTGTTACAGCCGGAATGTAGTATAACTGGATTATTATATTGGCGTTTTATCACTGTTGTAGCAACATTTTATCTAGCCACGAGGATTATAAGATTTCCAGTGATGTAACGCATTTATTGACATTTATAAACACTTGTGTGCGCAATGCCGTACATATGTAACGCGAATGTTTTTATAATAATCCCCATATACATTTGATGTGAGAGAATTAAAAGAAGCGGAAGTTTTTTGGTTATTTAATAGGTTTGTAAGTACTTTATTTTGTTATTAATATGATTCATTTACATAAACCATTATGTTAATGTTGAACTAATGTTCAATTAATGGATCATTAAGCAAATATCGTATCGTTTGGTTCAATGATCGTTGTGTTTAATTTTAGTCCCACTGTTCTCCCCTCAATGCGAGGGGTAAGGTGTAACTTTAATTGTAGAAAATGTTTTAACACGTTGATCAGTAAGTAGGTAATAAAGACAACATTCCCCAAATAAATCAAATTATAAGACATTTAAAAAATATATAACGTACTAGGAGCACGCTGAAACGCTACCGGTTCGCGTTCATGCAAAAAATTAAAACATAATTTACACAATTATTTTACACATAAACGTGATCTGTATGGCATACTTGTTAAGTTGTTGAAATATTTAACACAATTTTTGTTATGGCATAAGTCCAGCTTGCTTAGTCTGGTTAATTAGTAAACTGTCCACATCGTTTGAGGTCTTTTAAGTTCTCTCATACGTACAGTTTTCCTCACGACATTTTCCTTCTCCGTTTAAGAAGTAATAACTTAAATGACAAAGTGCTGAATACGATATTCGTATACTTACTTAATGGGAATGCATTTTTTATTCCAGTGAAAATCGAAGTTAAAATATTTTGAATCGAAATAATTGAATCTATCGGATCAGTGAAATGAATCTTAATTATTATCTGATTATACATTGTTATGCTATATACTATCAGTTTGATTTCTATGTGAGAAAGCGAGCCAGTACAGTCTCATCGCGTACTTCGTATGTAGTGTTTTTTTTTTTTAATATGAAATAATCTGATTTTTTTTCGGGAATGTGACTCTAATAGCCTACCGATGGACCCTTTAAAATATTTTACACTATTATCATTAAACCTTATATGGTTCGCGAAACCATCACAAGTAGGTATATTAAAAAAAATATTGCAAACAACTTGAAACCGAAAAGCCGGTTACATGTTTTTTAATGGCTTACTCAAAACAGTGGACAATTTTTAAGTCATTGAACTTTCCCATTTGCGGAGTTCTGTATGGGATTTCGAGGTCATAGTAATAAAAACCCACAATTAATAACATGCATTACTGCAGCAGCAGCTGTCATCGAATGATTTCCTATACTGGCCTTTCAATATTTTACATTGACTTGACGATACTTCTTGGGTATACAGAGTGAGCACATTTGTAATCATTATGAGAAATCAGAAATTCGATGAGTCGATTAAAATAATGTCAACTGTGACTTTTGGAAGTTTTTTCTTTAACTACGCTAAAGAAGCGCAGGTCCAAAGGTTAGTATAACCTTTCTGAATCATCTGTATTTATAAGTATACTAGGCACACATTAAGCTTACATCCGTACGGATACGGATGTATGAAAAGGTCGACCGCTTCACTTACAAAGTAGGTACCTACGAACATTAATAAATTGAGCATAATAGTATGTATATAAGTTATCCTACCGAACATGGATGATTTGATGTTCAATTAATTTCGAACTCTCATGAATTGCAACCAATACTTAGTATGACTTGCTATTATTTATTTGATTATCACTGAAAGATATAATTCCGGTCTATCGCGATAAAACGCTCGCTTTAGAGACAAAGTATTCAAGTGTTTAGGTCAGTGGCGGATTAAAGGTCCAGAGCGCCCTAGGCAATCACTTTATCGGCGCCCCTGTACCGGCCATAAATGGCCATCATAATACTATAAATTTTAACTAGTTGTTATTGCAATCACGATGACGTATCATCAAACCCTAGACTTTAGTAGACCCTTGTACTTACGCTAATGCGCGAATGAAATATGACGTTATAACTGTGAAGATATCAAGAGGGACGACAGAACGAACATCGAAATTCATGATTCCTCTCTCTGCTGGGAAATATGCCATGATGTATAATTATGTGTGTTGACAGATGATGGTGCGTTATGAATATATCACTAGAGAACGTCCCGCGATTTCACCAGCGTAGATCCCGTTACCGTGGGAATAGCGTAGCTTTCTACAGGTAAAAGAATTTTTGAAATCGGTCTAGTAGTTTTTGAGTTTATTCGTTATAAACAAACAATCGAATAGTGGTAGAGCACAGCTGCACTGCAGCTCATAACTGGCCGGCTCGATCGGGGAAGTACCACATCCTTGCAGAAGACTGGCGTGAAACAACGGGGTGAATAACCTTGTTGTGTTTAGTCCAGTGAGTAAGCGTTCCGGCGGCCTAACTCTGCATCACACGCAAGTCAATAGCGTCAATTTACTGTTGACTTGTGTAAGTGTACGCTGTACCATAAGGACTTCAGCACGTCTGCTGTTCCTTATTATCGGCCAGTATGGCAATGGCGACTGACTTGCGACGAAGGTCTCTTGTCAGTCGCTGATGCAACGTGGGCTCCTCCTAGCAAAATTCTGAGCTCGCGCGCCCCTTGTAACTACACGCCCCTAGGCACGTGCCTAGTTTGCCTTACGGATAATCCGCCTCTGGTTTAGGTATATCATTGACGATGTTTAGCTGCATATCAGTTCAGCTCTGCCTATACGTTCAGAGATTACAAGCTTGATCGTGTTTTTGTTATATAAGATATGGACGTTTATAACGGTTGGTTAAAATTAAATATTAATCAATGTTGTACTTACTTAGGACTTGTGATGTAATGCAGTTAAAAATAATTCGTGGAAAACCTATTTTTGTTTTGTCGTACGGCGACTTTCTATTCTACACAGTTTGAAACTTATAACACGCTAGTAAATATACCGAGGGCCCTGGGGGTAAAATTATACACTTATTTGAGTTATACATATTGTTATTTTAATTAAAATACTTCGCACATTTTTAAATGAACGTTATGGACAAAGTCGCCATAGAGAAGAGAGAAAGCACAGAGAAACTTATATATAGAGCGAATGTTGCACAGATTATTGTCGACACGCGATATGGGGGTATACAATTCGTTATTAAGTATTTAGCACACATTCCGTAATTAAATGTGTGTGTATCATGATGATACACATTATGAATCATCCACGGGGCGTATCGCAACAAGTGCGCAGTTATTACAAAATACACAGACTAGATTACTGTGGGCACCACTCATAATGGTTGCCAAGACGATGACTATTTTGATAATGTGCCTATAGAAGCGGTTATTTGACATCCTTATGATTAGACATTTTATAAAAAAAATTTAGTCCTGGCGAACATCCTTCCGTCTCAGATGTATGAGAAAAACTTAAATTTTCCCATTTTTTATAGTTCTGCTATTCGGAGTGGAGATAAATTAAAGAACACAAATATCATACAAATCGTTCGTGTTATAAATGGTGTAACTAACACGACTTTGTTTTATATGTATACATATAATATATATATGTATATAAAAGATTACGAGTAACGTGCAAAACACACATTCCAGTTAGCCTTACCAGCTAAGTTAAAGCCTGTATTGTAGAACTGGGCTCACGTCAAAAGTTCTAACGGTATTCCCCTAAGAATCAAATCCATACATAATAAGACTGAAAACTATTTGATAAACAAATGACAAAACAAAAAATATTGATAAAAAACACGTTTCTCCTACAAGATATTCTATTATATAACATATCATCAGATTAATATTGACATCTCTTGTGATAAAAACTATCTTCAAGATTCCCCTTGCGAATTCATAGCACCCACTCGAAACGGGCAAGATTAATATGTGCACGTGAATAGTGATAAATAAGTATTATTTTTTGTGTAAAATGTTTGGGTATGGCTTTGGGTCGAATCCGCTGGCGTTAATGAGTGTGCCGGTGTTCGGGCCTCACATACTGACGGGGATCGTTGTTGGGAATATTGTGACTTGCGTCGCGGTAATTATTTATTTCTTTATACTTAATATTGTAATTATAAGGTACTAACCGCTAGTCAAATTAAATAAGGTACCCATAACGTTATTCCAGATTTTTTTGAATTCTTAGAACATAATTTTTCCCAGATTCCCAGTAGTTGCAAACTTTGTGCGAGGAAAACAAATGTGTCTGTATAAGTATTTGGATCCTTGTCTAGTGCCCAAGATCGAGGGAATCCTGGATCGATAGGTGTAAAGAGTTTTGTAATTATAAAAAAATAAACTATATCGAAACAAATAAGTGTAGGTAACCTGAGTAGGTACCTATATATATAATATGTAGGATTTTAATGTTCCTAAACGTTATAACTAACGTTTCTGAACGAAGTGTGTGAGTGAGAGGGAAGAGTAAACGAATGAAAAACATTGGTAAAAACGAAAATGGTATAGGATTGTATTGATATCTTATATTTACGCGAATACTACACATTGAAATAAAAGTATTAACGTCGGGAACGTAAAAATAAAAAATAAACGCGATAGAATCCTTAAAAATCGTTTTATTTCAAGGTATAGGATTGTCTAAATTTGTTAAATATTTAATTATATAATTAAAAAGAAAAAATAAACGGTGAATCAAACAAGTATTAGTGTGGTTTTCGTTCGTTGTGATAATCCCACATATATGACATGGTATATATTTGATGATTGTCACAATAAAGTAGATAGGTACCTACTTACTGCGTTGTCTAAATTATCTTATCTACAACATCTATCGACAAAGACTTTATACTAAGAAATAATAACTTTATCTATACAATGTCGACATAAAACAGGAATGAATTATGTACTTACAAATATAGTTCATTTTGTTCCACATATTATTAAATTCTAATAATGTCAATGGAAGCCTAGGAGGTAACTCTGTTTATCTTTGAAAACTATAATAAGCGATCATTGTTTAAAGGTTATTCGCTCGTAGGAGAGGTAGGAACCTAGCCTACTTGATACGTAAGTAGATACTAGTCTTTTGAGCGTAGTATACAGAATGATTGAAAAAGAGTATACTAACCAAATAGTAACCTTTGAATCTGTGCTGTGAAAAATAACAATTGTCATTTTGTTGGGCTATATTTTTTTAAATATCGATATTTCGAAATTCGCAATATTTTAAATATCGATATTTCGAAATTTCTTCACTATGTGCTAAAGAAGCGCCTGTTCAAAACTTAGTGTACTCTTTCTGAACTATCCTCTATAACAATCAATCATCAATCAACTCCTGTTCAGTCTGGGTAAATTTCTGGGAAAAAATATACCGAAATATTTAACGGTTACACAGATTATTAAAACCAAAAAAGGGAAGTTCTCTGAGAGCGAAGTCGCGAGCGCAGCTAGTACGTACCCAATACAAGTTTTAACGGTTCCCTCTTCTAACTTTAAGAAGGGCTAGAACTCTATTTTGCAATTATCGTTTATCTACTAGCGAAACAGATTGATTAATAGTGTATATAATCTAATCTCAAATCAAGTAATAGCTCTTCAACTTTACAACTAGTTATACAGGTACCTATTTTATTGTAAAACGTTTGCAATACCGAGTTTATGGTGATGATTACTTCACCGTCCATAAACTCGGCATTGCTCACGTTTTACACTATTAAGTCTAACTAAAGTGTTGATGTACTCGTATAAACATTAAAACACGCTTTTAGCTAATTTATATTTGTAAACAAATAGTGAGTGATAGCCTGTGGTGATAGCCAAGGTCAAAAGCATGCTTTGCATCGCAGGTTCAAATCCCAAAACGGTTTTCTGGATTTCTTGTTCGAATCTCATTGTCAACCATGATTATCGCTTGCTAAACAGTAAAGGAAAACATTGTGAGGATACCTCCATGTCTGAGGGAACCCCTCGAAAGACGTGTGAAGTTCGCCAACTCGCATTAGGCCAGCGTGGACTATGGCCTGATCCCCCCGTGTTGATTGGAGGCTCGTACCCAACAGTGGACATTGAAAGGGATGGTATTATTATGATTAGTAGGTAGGTACCTATTATACGTATAGAGCGGGACACGTGATAAGTATTACTTTGTTATTAACCATAAAAACTATAGTGCTTACGATATTCTCGTTAGCATCTTCAACTAAGCTAAAGTCTGTGCTAGGAGTGTGTTCACATCAATCAAACTCGGAACCTCTTGGTTACGAGAGCGCCCTTTCTTACCATTAGGATATTGACACGAGAGTCAAGCGATTACACTATATATGCAATGTAACAATGCCACATGCGATCGATCGAATTTAACTGATTGTCAGTCATTTGATAAATGTATACACAGAGATTAATGATAATATCAATGATCGAGAAAAGGATGGAAAGGCCATGCCCGTGTTATTTACTCGACGTGGCGGGGGCATTCTGTGCCCTAGATATTGTATTACAATATCATTAGATAATATATTTAATTAAAACGCCTGCAATGTATGTATACTCAACACGTAGTCTATTTTGTTTGCTATCACATCGTTCGAAGGAGGCTTGCAATAATCTTTAATAATGTTATATTTTACGCAATTAGAGGACAAATATATTCATGCATTTATTTCCTGTTTTTAATTTTTTTAGTATGGTAACATCGTCATTCATCTATCAATGTCAACAGGCATCAAACCATAGATCATTTATTTTATCATTGCGTCACGTCAAACCAAAAGTCAATCTGACTGATACGACGTCACAGCTGATTTACCGATATCTGTTTCAGTGTTGCCAGATTGGGTATTTTTTTCGCAATTCTGGGTAAAAATTTTGGCTCTGGAGAAATTTTGGAGAAATTTAATTCTTGGAGAAAAATTTGGAGAAAAAAAAAATACCATGGAGAATTTTGGGTAATTTTTATTTTCAGTGGGATTACCTGTAGGATGACCACAACGCATTTTACGAACGCACGCGTTAAACCATCTCGCTCGTTCATTCATTCTTTTCACTCTGCTTTTTCTCCCTATGCTATGTCATACCCGTCATACCCATTCAGTGGGGATAAGTAACGTAAAAAAAAAAAAAGGTCATTCTGCTGCTTCAGTTTGGAAATTAGAACAGTATTTTAAGAAAAAGGCAAAAAGCTAAGCCGATATTATTAACTTTTT
Organism: Pheosia gnoma; assembly: GCA_905404115.1. Classification (NCBI taxonomy): domain Eukaryota; kingdom Metazoa; phylum Arthropoda; class Insecta; order Lepidoptera; family Notodontidae; genus Pheosia; species Pheosia gnoma. The sequence goes on from FR989905.1 coordinate 8,705,253, forward strand.
GCCTTTGGGTAAAACTCCAGCAAATTGTATCATTTTGGAGAAAAATAATTTCAAATTTGGGTATAAATAGAAAATCACATCTGGCAACACTGATCTGTTTAGATCTAGCCTTGTCCGTGGACACTCATTTTCATTTCATCATGTCACATCCATTATTTTATTTATAATGTGTATTTATTGAAAGTTTTATTGCTATTAATTACTTGACATTGTGCAAAATACCCGCTAAGTTGCGGGTGAGGCCATATTCATATCCATTTTATTTCATCGCATCTCATTTCGTAAAGAAAGAAGAAGAAAGATATCTGTTTATATTTCATAGCTGTTTCAGTCATCAAAACAAACCAAACAAAACAATTTGATAACAAGGCTCACTCAATAAGCGCCTTTGTTCTCCTATAAGTAATTTTAATACCGTCCAAAATGAGGCCTTTATATAGTCGTAGGGATAGTGAGACTGAGAGAGAACCATTGTTACCAGCAATTCCCGCTACAAACCTTTGGAATGAGGTAACTACTTGCAAATTATTTCATTTACCGTGGCGCATTATTTTATGGCGATACCATCCGTTCTGACGTATCGCAGGTCGTGTTTATTCATTATGTTTTGATCTTTCTTAAACAAAATGCAAAGTTGAATAAGATGTTTACCAATGAGTAAAGTTGGTTCATTTGAATTAGCTTAATTAGCGCACTTTTCACGGCCTTGTATTTCGATGCGGGCTGTATTTATTTTGTTGGCACATATCTCGTTGGTTGGCACCCACATAGGAACTAAATTACTGCCATATATAAATGTACTTATGAAAATATTTCAAGGATGCTGACTTTTTTCAATAAGAAAGAACTAGCTAATTGCAGGTTAGATATGTACCTACCTCCATTGAGTGTTCTGAACTATGGTATTTTATTTTGTGATCACAAATTTATATATGAATACTCAAACAAAATGTTCTCTATAGGCATGCGGAGGGGTGGTAGTAGCCTATCTTAACATCATTTTGTGATATTTTTGTTGATTTATAAGTACTTTAATGGTTTACAAGAATAATAAAAAATATGTGTGAATTTGAAGTCCATATTATAATCACTTTAGAAGCTAGAAATATCCAACTGAAGGATGGAAGAACTATGTTGGCACAACCATTGAGTGCACTAACACTTCACCTTATTATATGATAATATTGTTATCATAAATATTTAGTCGAGGCTATAATTTAAGAGAAAATAAAAAAAAACTTACAATATCTGTCTGAAAAAATATATGTGGGTACCTACAAGTAACAAAAAAATAATGTAGTTCAATATTCATTAGTATCTTAAGGGTTTTTTAAAATTGTTGTCTTGAACAAAATGCAATCAAAATAAAATAAAGGATAAAGCCTATATATTATGTTACCAGTTTGTCTCATACTTCAAAATAAAATAATATATGTAGTTGTTTTCTGTTATTTTATATTGGGAATTTCATATTAGTTGATCAACTAGCCATATTCCTTTGTGATTTTTATTGTATTGCTAAAGTATTAAAGTTGATTTGAAGAATGGTGTATCTTGTAACTAAGACTTTTTTCTAAATAAACCTAAAAGTTGTAGGAAACGCATAAAAAAATAATAGGATAGGTGAAGTCTATAAATACCAAGATCATATTTTTAATACAATTTGGTACTACGGTCTATAGTTCAGTGGGCATTGCTCTTTAACCATCCCCTTTTCTTTGTTTTCAGCGTGCAGAAGGCAACGGCACGATGGCAGAGATCGGCGTGTCTCGGGATGAGCTGGTGGAGCCCCGCGGCGACGCCGGGAGGAAGCTGCCACAGTACATCGCTGCACTGTGTGGTAGGTACAAGACCATTTAAATCATTACCAATCACCAATGCCTTTATGGGTATGAATGACCTTCAATCTAAACAGGTAAGAAGAAATACCCCAGCTCAAAACTGGATATTGTATGCTCGCTTTAAGATTTGTTGTTATTTAGTGCTTTTAGAATGAGACTATTAAATAGAGTTAGTACTGATGCGGCGCCGAAATGACCTTATACAATATGTTGTACCGTGTGTTCTTATCTATAAACAATCGGATAAAGATGTGTATTTAAATACCATGACTTCTTGTTGTGGAGAATCTACATTTGGCAGACAGACGACATTTTTGCCAATGTACGAAAAACCTATAAATTTGGGAGTCCAGTTATACTCATATATTTTTCTCTATTTTTCCAGCTACTCTCGGCGCTCTAGCGGCGGGTTCCATGCTCGGTTGGTCCTCTCCCGTCATTTACAAACTGGTCCAACCCAACAACACAGATTACAACTTCCACGTGTCGGTTGCCCAGGGGGCCTGGATATCCTCCGTCATCAACCTCGGAGCCGCCTTCATATGCTTCCCCATAGGCTTGATCATGGATGCTATCGGACGCAAAACAACCATGCTTCTACTGGTCATACCGTTCACTCTAGGATGGCTGCTGATCACCTTCGGAACGAGTGTGGGAATGCTTATAGTGGGCAGATTTATCACTGGTCTTGCCGGAGGGGCGTTCTGCGTAACTGCCCCAGCCTACACCAGCGAAATAGCACAGGACTCGATCAGAGGATCACTAGGCAGCTACTTCCAATTAATGATAACCATTGGTATATTATTCTCGTATGCCGTCGGCAGCTACACCTCAGTATTCGTGTTCAATATACTTTGTACTCTAATTCCTATTATTTTCGCTATTATATTCTTCTTTATGCCTGAAAGCCCCAATTTCTTAGTCGTCAAAGGCCGGAATGATGAGGCCCGGGAAGCGTTGATCAGACTCCGCGGTAAAGCCTACGATGTAGACCATGAGTTAAACGCTCTCAAGCTCAAAGCTGAAGAAGCACGGAACAACCAAGTGTCCTACTTATCCGCCATCACCAAGAAGACGGCAATCAAAGCTATAATTATTTGCTACGCGCTCATGTTGTTCCAACAATTGTCTGGTATTAACGCGGTTATTTTCAACTCTTCGAGTATCTTCTCGGATGCGGGCGCTACCATCCCTTCGTCTATTTCGACGATCATCATTGGAGTCATCCAAGTGGTGATGACTTTTGTAGCTAGTTTAGTTGTAGACAAGTTGGGCAGGCGTATCCTTTTGCTGTTGTCGGCTTTGGTCATGTGCATATGTTCAACTGCATTAGGTGTGTATTTCTTCTTGCAAGACGCGCACGGAAAAGACGCGCAAATAGTCCAGGCGATCTCGTGGCTCCCCCTATTGTCTCTGTCGTTGTTCATAGTCGCTTTCTCCATCGGTTTTGGACCGATCCCCTGGATGATGTCTGGCGAACTTTGCCGAATTGATATTAAAGCTTTCGTCGGTTCCACCGCCGGCACCTTCAACTGGCTTCTCAGTTTCACGGTGACTAGTACGTTTAATTCTTTAAATGCGGCCATCGGAGCTGGTCAGGTGTTTTGGCTGTTCGCTGGTATTATGCTCGTAGGCTTCGTGTTCATATTCTTTGTGGTACCAGAAACGAAAGGCAAGAGTGTCGATGAGATTCAGATTATGCTAGGCGCCGAACCACAACAGAAAACTGAGGAGAAAATATAATCGCAGAATAACGGACTGATGGAAATTGTATTTTTGTACGGAGAATTACCGTGAGGTTTCTTTGGTATCGCAGTGCTTCATAAGCAATATATAATTATAATTGAACCAAAGAATTTATCTATTTATATATAACGTTAACACTGAGCTGTCGCCGTAATTTATTTAAATTAACTTTGTTAACTCTTTTTATTACTAGTCTTTTTGGTCACTGGCAGCTTTGTATGTACATATTTATAAAGTTGGATATTTTAAACTTGATCATGAAAGAAAAAAAAACAATTAAATGATGTATGTAGGCTGATGTTCGTAGTGAGTTACGTGCTTACACATTCCAATATGCACGATTACCTGGCTTCCAAGACCAGACTTAGCCACGAATTATGTTGCGCTAAGCCGCTCTCTTTCTGAATTCATAGGAAAGAACGAGAACATTGTATCACTTGTCACAGCCGGCCTTGCTGGGCTGAAGAGCTAGCATGCGTATCAAGACAAAGCTTATGTCGCACCGAATCGCGCTCTCCCTTCCGTAATACATATGAGGGAAAGAGACAAAATCAATTTGTCACATTTTGTCTTGTCACAGCCGGCTGTGTTAATAGTGCTGGTCAAATATCTGTGTATTATAGGTACCTAATACTCGGAAATGTACCTATACCTGGAGGGGCATTTACTTCTGTGCGACTTGCCGTCAGATCAATATCCCTCTCATATCATACTTAATTGCCATAATGACATTATCTTAATTTTTAACCGACTTCAAAAAGGAGGAGGTTCTCAATTCGGTTGTATTTTTTTTTATATATATCGAATGTTGTTAAGCTATGGTGAAAATAGTTGAATGTTTGTAATTGGCGAGTTTTATTACTAGTGAAATTATGTAACTAATAAATGATTTTATTATATTGATATCCACTTGGAGACAGTGTTGATGTTTAAATGATTGCTCAAACTGAATGATTGTTAAGGAAACATTTATACAACTAATGCATTTATTGATCCTAACTTTGGAATATGATTTATGTAATAAAATAAAATCACTTGAACGTACTTGCCATTACCAATTATATTATTTTGGTTTGCCATAATTTAGGCCAGTATTTGGACACTTTCTAAACGGCAATAATTTTGATGTAGGTAGCCAGCTACTTGCCTACAGGAATGGACCCAATTGCTGCAGGGACGCATCCAGGACTACGTTAAGGAGGGGACAATTCCTATTGGGAAGGCAATATTTGTGTGATTTTACCTATTTCAGAAAAAAAAATGGTCATAATAAGTACTTCTGTCGGGAGTCAATGGGGAGAGAGCTCCTCTCTCCTGTATCCGCCCCTGAATTGCTGGCACTTGCGATAATACTTTTGAAACTAATTAATTGCAAGAATTAGTTATTTATACTTGGGAAAATTGCCCACATTGCCTTTATTATTTATGTGCCTGTATACATTTTAAGCCTTCAGAAACAGCATTTGCCTTTGAAGGTTCGTTGAGAATTTACAGTAATCCGTTTCGTCTCGTATCGTATAGGTAATTGCTATAAGAATACTATGGTTGTATATATTGTTATTACTATGAGTTAAGTAAGTAGATAATAAATAAATGTGTAAAATATTAACTTACCTATGTATTTATGTGCCTTTTACTTACCCTTGTTTACTTGTGAATGCTTTAATTGCTGATAAAGCATTCTTAAATATATAGGTATTTGAGGAAAAATATAACTATTGTGCAATGCATAATGATACTTACTTTCCTTTCTAAAATGGTTAAGACGTTGTTACCACTTACTCTTAGAATATTGCAAAAAAATGCAATGTGGGTAGGTAAAAGGAAGATCAATAGAAAAACGACGAGATAAATGGGTACCCATGTTGGACAAAGTCCTTACCGGGAATCGTACCCGCATCAGCGCGATGCAGAGCCGAGCTAATTACACTCAAACCACGAGACAAACCGAACTGCCTTCATCTTCCTCTTTTTTTTTTAGGTTGGGATTCGGCTACAAAATATGTAGTGCCATACCTCTGTATTTCTTGATTATTGTTAAAAAAAATGTAGTACCTACCCCCGATGATATTGATGTCGATTATTTTAATGATGACATGATTCACCCAACCCTATCACTAAAGCTATGGATACTTTACTGAAAATTTACCAGACATCTTGGGAGAACAATAAAAGTGAAGTTATACTATTTTATTTAAATTACCTTCACTTGTACACGTTTATGAACACAATGGATAATATTGCACATTATTTATTATTCTTTACTTTTGGCCTTTTTCTATTGAGACTAGGCCCAATACGATTCTGCCAATGTCAACGTCGTAAGCTAAGACACGCAAGAGATGCACATTATTTATCAAAGAAACACATTTTACGAAAAATAAAACAAAATTGACAACTTCACGGTACAACTTCCCGCCAAAAAGTTCATCTATCTTATATTACACAATGTTTGCACTAGGTAGGGCTACATATATACACCTTCCTTGCTCTAGTGCCTAGTCACAAGGTACAATCCCTTTGCCCCCATTTCAGATAAACAATTACTCATTGAAAGGGATATTCACCAATAAAATATGCAGTTACAATAAATCTGTTTTTATTCATAGCTTGTTTATATGATAATAATAATATCGACGAACACCACAAGTAACGTTCGTATTATGGGTAGGTACCGTACAATGGACCGGGGGCGAACCCAGTACCTATATATATAAATCACAGTCCTGTTAGTTACACCATTTATCACTCAAGAACGGGTGGACCGTTTATTATCTTTTATTTTTCGTTTTTGTCTCCACCCGGAATAGCCGAAAAAATAATTTAATTGATTTTCATACCTTTAGAGTAGTTTTCATGACATTTAATGACATACTTTGTCGGCAATGTAAATATTTGTAACTCGGAAAACCATTCCGTGCGATATGATATGTTATCATAATATTAAATATCGAAGTTTGAACGACCTCGAAATATAGTATTGCAAATAGGTAGGTACGTACTTGCAACCAATGCATTAGCGTTCCGATTGCGGTGTAACATGATCAATGCGACAGTTCGTGGTAGGTATAAAATGATGTATTTCTTTACATTTTCTTACATAATTAATACATTTTTGTAATGGTTATAAACATTGTCTTGATATTGCCATGCTATAGCCCAAAATATGAATGTCGAAGTAAGTACCTGCAAAAACACGTTTTTAAGATACCCAACTATTTTCCGTAATGACATCATGCAAATCAAGACGATGCGCAGAGAGACTCAATAATTAGGGTGAAGTGTGCATAAAAGGCGAGAATTAGGTACTTACAGATATGGTACGAAACATAGGTACCCACTTTCTAATAAATATCTTGGCTGTATCGACTGAGACTGACACCTAACATATCACATTAAACAAAAATAAAATTTAAAACCGATTTATAGAACATTGCAATTCATATAAAAATGGCATTAGAAAGGTATTTCTATGAAAATTGATTTAGAATGCCAGATGAATACTATATTTTTCTATAAATTTGGTTGTAAAATTATGTAGGTATATTAAGCAAGAAAGCAGTAATTTCTTTGGTGCCTTTGGTAACATTAATAAATATCTAAAACTTAATTTTATAATAATGACAATTATTCTATAGCAACAATATACAAAGTTATATTTTCTGATTATAATTCTTTAAAACAATTCTTTACTAAAACAATATACACTTTATGGCATAAATTGCTGCTCATTTTGCTCATTCTGCTGCCTAAAAATTAAGTTGATAGATATAGGCAGTTATCTACTTATCGAATACACTCATAAGACAATATACATACATTATTTACAATAGCTTCTTTCATGATTATTACACAATCAATAAGAGCCTATATTAAGTTTAAATTAGAGCTACCTGGGCCAATTTTAGAATATGCACTTCGGTAAACATTACAACAACATAGTGAATTCATAATAGCATTAAGGGATGTTGAACTGTGTGTTCTGTATAATCCAGATGATACTTCTTCAATACTCGCTTCTCCTATAAACTTCTGCAAATCGCTCTTAGGGAAACCATCCTTATAATACTGCTTAATTGTATCATATGCATCCATAATGACAGATATAAACAAACTGAGTACAACATAAATGTACAAGCTTATAAAGGAATATAGGTACACACGGCTGAACCACCAGAGCATCGGTGATTTTTTGGACATTATAGAGAATGTTGCGAACATATCATCTCCATTTATCAAGGAGAACAAGCATTCTGATGTTGTTGCCAATGATCTGAACTTCATATGGTAAGGGCCTAGAATCAGCCAACCACAAAACATGAATCCAGCATAGATTAACAAAGCACAGATGGAAAATCTGAATATTTTCGGTGCAGCTTTCTTGAGAGTCAGTATAACAACATTGTAGGTCTTAAAAAATCCCAAGTACCGCAGCAGCCCAAACCAAACAAGCAAGTTGCCTAAGCCTAGGAACAGTGAGCATACATTCCACTGGTCATTTGTGAACTGGTTTCGTTCAATCTGCTCTTTTATAGCTGATCCCATGATAATCAGTATATCATTCACTATTATCATTATGTACCAGATGTTCAGGAACTCCAGACGTCCATCTAAACTCAATTCCTTATTGTATGCACGTCTGAAGAACTGTACAGTGAGTTCTTTCAGCAACTGGGCTCTATACAGTGCTCTACTGCAGAGAATAAATGAAGCGGCACATATAATAATAACAAGAATATTCATAATACTTCTCAGTATTTGATCAATTTTATTATCTGTTGTGTATGCAGTGTCTCCATTGCATGCCAATTTGTATGGCTCTGCTTCCAATATCAGTGACATTTGCCCGTCGTGATCTTCATTATCAAATATTACCTCTACATCGAACCTATAACAGTCCGGAGGTGTAATAGGGCCAGCGGCTCTAAAATTTATGGTTTTGAGTGAAAACATTAATTTTGCACGAACCAATGCAGCAAAGCTAATATTTAGTCCAGCATCTTTAATAAATGGCTCTGAATGAAATACTTCATCATTTTTTTTTGTAAAGTTGATGCATGTTTCAACAATTTCAGAGTTGAATTCGTAACTCTCATTGAACCCGTTGATGATGCCTTCTTTATAGTTGTACTGGCAGAAAACTGGGGCAGGCATCTTATTATTTTCATCATTGTATGAATATGCTCCAATTGCATTCGTTAGAATTTTTGTATATCCATCATAAGCATAATCCAGTGTATTATAAAATTCATCTATTTTGTAGACTGCAAGTGGTCCTGCTCCAGGAGGGTATGCATTTATCTCTCTCGTCGAGTCCCATCCAAGTAGAAATAGATGTGAGAATGAAATGCGATTGTCCCATGTGTAATCAACGTGATTATATCTATTGTGTGCAAACAAACAGAGTTGGAAAGTGACAAGGACAATCTTAATCACTTGAACGACGAACTTGTATGGAAACTTCCGCTTGGCCTTCCACTTCTCGATTGGATTCATGAAGAAAAACTGTAGCTTACGACGCATTTTTTCCTCAGCTTGATTCAGCTGGGCGAAGGAATTCGACTGTTGTGAGGAGAATGCATGATGATTTTCTCGAGCTCTTTCGTTTCGCTTAGTTTCATTGCTGCTCGCTATATTTATGTCCTCCTCTTCTTCCGAACATGTCGTCTCCTCCGGGGAGGTGATGTTTTCCATAAGTATTATTTCTACTGTAATTCTTCACGATAACACAGGTCAAAATGATTTAAAAATACCCACAAAATTTAACAATTCTCTTCAATTTAAATGAGAAGCATGAATTAGTATCACAAAAGTTAAGTACTAAACAAAAATGAATCTCTTTGTTCCTTTGCCTCGCCACTACGATTGGCAAGATGAAAAATATGCACAGAGAAAACAACGATATGAAAATATGGAAAATATGTTATTCTCCACCTACGGGAAAATACGGATCGCAGTCAAACTAGAGACTAGAGAAGCGACGCATCCATATACCAAACCAAAGAGCAAGAAAGAAGAATATCAAACACTTTTATAGACAATGATAGTTTTTTTTAGTTGCAATTTAAGACCTTTATATCTACGAATAATCGCACTAAAATTAATAAGTTTACGATTCAACTTCCTACCATACCAAAACGGCAAAAAGGTTTATGTATCAACATATGCCTGTATTTCTGTAATAATTCCAAATGATAAGTAATAGTTTCAGATTGGATTCAATTTTGAGGTCACAGATTACTGATAACAAGCTAGGTAATCAAGGGTACTTCACATTTAATTTTCAGGCAGGTTCCGAGTACCGCGGCTTAGATTAAATAACTAATCAATCCCATTTACCTTTGGAAATTATATTTGTAGGTATATACCTACGAGTAATGTTGTAAACCGTTTATTGTTTTGATTATATTATTCAATTTCACATAATTGGCCAAGTTAATATTATTTACATGCTCGCAGTTTATATTGCTTTACATTAGCTATTATGTTAGTACTAACAAAACAATGGATTGTCAATATCAGGTGGAAATTTACCGCACTTGAAGACAGTTCTGCTGGCTGACTGCAATCAGCAAGGCTCTGGTCAATTCAGTACTGGAACGACTCGAATCTGAAAGATATAGTGTGGTTTATCCTTACAAGTGGCCTACTAAGCCAAGGACTGTATTAGAGATGTACAAATTTATTTGTTTGTTAAAAACATTTTTGAACATGCTACAAGGAGAGTAAATGTTACTTCAGTGATAAATGAAACAAAAAATAAAATATAAACAATATTTTAATAAACCAAATAAATATCAATAACCTGTGGTTGTTGCAGACTATTTCAATACATAAAACATTGATTTTATTGTCATTCAAAACTGAATCATTGCATCCTATTATGCTTATTTATATTCAAATAAAAATTAGAAATAATTAATTAGCAATATCCACAAGTAATAATATGTAAATGTGTAATTACTACAAGTCCAGATGGGATTATGAGTTGTGGCTCATGACCAGGTACTGTGTCAGTCAACATAGGAACTATGGTAGGTATACAGGATGAATGTGTCATGAATGACCAATGCCGAAACTATAAGGAATAGCGCAAAATGCAAAACAGAACTCTCGACACTGATTTTGATGAACTAAAACTACATTATTCGATTTTTGAAAAAATATTTCCCTAGGCATGAATTGAACCCATTGATTTTAGAAAAAAAATAACATCAAATGTTTGATTTCTTATATTTACGCGAATACTACACATTGAAATAAAACTAATCTTAAGACTAATCCGAAACGTCGGGAACGTAAAATAAAAAATAAACCGCGATAAAATCCTTAAGATTAGTTTTATTTCAACATCAACTGTATTATTGCACCGGTTTTGGCATAAAACATGTATTTTTTAAATGGATTTGATATGTACAATGTGCTACAATATACAGGATGTATGTGTGTTCATAGCAAAAACCGATACTATAGATTCCACCGACAGTTGGGAGTTTCCATTAATCTTTTCATATTTCTTTCAATATTTTTAAATTGATTTAGATGAAAGTTGTTGTGTATTTTACTATAGGTAAGAATTATAAGCCTTTACCCAAAGTTTTCATTACCAAGCACCTTCCTTACAGCCTGTATACCATACAGTACAATTTTGATGAACTGCAATTCATAATCTCATACTTCATGCACAAGAGTGGTAGTATGTATAATAATCAAGGAATATCAATTCCTCTGTGTGTCTATAAGGGCACAGCGAAACTCTCCACACTGCTTATTTTAAAACTCTTATCACATTCGTGTAGGACACCTGTCACTTTCCGAGCTCTTTTTTTGGCACAATTATGCTTTAAATAATGATAAGACCTTTTGAAAGTTGAGTTACAATTATTACACCTGTGCTTCACTATATTATAATGCGTTTCCCATATATGTTTTTTTAAAATGTTCATTTTATACCTTTTGTGACATATCTTACATTCCATGGTACCATATTTACGTCCAGTTGGATATAGCTCATGCAAATCTATCACTTCTGTTGCATTGTCATTCACTTTTATTGATGTATTCTCATCTAACTTTCTTATTAACAGCATATTCTGCTCCAGCTTTTTGATTTCCACTATCACATTGGAATTTCGAACTTTCTCAAACCACACCTGATTTACTTTCTTTTGATCACAGTATGGTTGTCGGGCGTGTAAATTGTAGTGCCGACCACGTATGTGATATCTAAGCAGGTAATTTTGTGCAAAGCTTACATCGCATATGTCACATTTGTAAATTTTCTTAGACCTTTTTAGACCATTATAACTGGAACAATAAAAATATATAAGTGGGAGCATATACTACAGGACCTCAGTAGACAATAAGAAAGCTGACAAAACTGAATATAAAGGCCATTAGGCCTCATGTTTAAACTAGTTTAACCTTTTATCACCATGCATATGGTAAGCATGTGCAGCTAAATTTCCTTTATTTTTGAACTCTACTTTGCACCAATGACATGATAAATCGTTTTCGTCACTGGATATTGCGATCTCTTCCTCTGGTTCTGACATATTGTGATAATATTACACCATTATATATAGAACTACCTATTTAACACAATTATCTGTATAAATAAAAGTTAAAAAATAACATTATGATAGACACAAAATAAAATAAAATTACAAAGTAACATTAATTTCATACTGCTTTTTTTTTATTTATTGTCTGTCAGTAAGCTGTCTTCTTTGTGATCTTCTGTTCATAGATATCAAATCAAATCCATAAACAACTATGCTCAATCTTAGGTTGACAATCGGCTACAAAATAGTGCTATTTTTGCAGTGTCGAGTATTTATTGATAATTGTTATAAAATTATAAGTACGTCCGATGATAATGATGATATTGATGACGATGATGATGGTGACAAAATCAATCGCTTACCCCTATCAGTAAAGCTGTGGATATTTTATTGAAAATTTACCGGAAATATTGGGATATTGGTTTCATCATCATCATTCTCATCAAAATTTTCTGGAAAAATCTAAAGAAGATACTTACTTCACACTCGGCAAAGTAGCTTTTTTTTCGTAGCCTACACGTCATGTCTCCAATCACCAATGTGAAAAAACAAGAAGACTATGCAGACAATCTATGACATTTCTCGAGTTTATGATCAATGTCGTACACATCACGACATTTATTGGAGAAAAGTTCGAAATTTTACATTTTATGCAGTCAAATATTGCACGGGAGCCGTTCTATAAGGATTATTTCTATTAGAGCGACAAAATGGCTCTAACAGTGGACAAATTAATGAACGACGACAGGTATTTGTTGCTTAGTCCATATGTATTCAAGTTTGGTATATTTTCAAGGGAAAGTTCTTTTTATACACGTAGTTTTCGTCTATTTTATCGTAATCCGTGTTTGTGCGTGGTGCATTCGTGACGTAACGTAATGGTCGGATACATTGTATAGATAGTTCGCGAAAATCACTGGTGTCCTCATATAGTTATAACTACAGCATTTTTTACCCACTAAATATAATTATGCGCTGGCAATAAATAAATAGGTGTGTTTATGCATGCTATTTATACTTATCTCAATAAATGTATACTATAGTAACAATATATGATCCATTTTCTATGCTAATAGTTAACTGGTTCTGAAATAATTGTATAGTAGTCAAACTATGTATTGAAAAAGTCATGTTTCATCGTGATAAATGCAATCTATTTACCCTTATCTGATGGGTATGTAACTTATAAACAACATAAAAAAAAATCTAAATCTAGAAAAGACTATCAACAATAAATTATTTATATATTTTGCCAATGACAACTACACAAGGATGATTAAACAACAGTTTTGTTTTTTAACATGACCTTACTATTATTAAATATTGTAGATATTGGATGATTTGTAAATAAAAGTACAATAGCTAATAAATCTATCAAAAATATAATCAAAACAAAATAGGATTTAATCACATTCACATAGAGATTGATTGTAATTTAGAAGTTCATAAAATATGTAATACCTATATCACCATTCCAGACCATATCCTAGGTACTTATAATTTTATAATTAAATCAATGGTATGATTTTCTAGATTTTGTGGTGATAATGTGTTGCCGTTCCTCTGGTACCTGCCGCTGGGTATCATTTTACTGGTGTGCAGGACGCTCCTGGCGCTGATATTATGGGTAGCCTCAATAATACTCCCCAACAAATCAGCCGTCAGGCAAATACTCTCCACACTGGCATGTTGGACATTTGGTAAGTATTATTAGATCTTATCTTATTAAAAATGTCAGGGATTGAATAATAGTTGGGGATATGTTAAAATATGTTAAAATTATTACGATTTTTTAGGCTCTAAAATGTCATTCAATCCCTACTTCCATTTGGGCGGTTAAGCTGTAGAATATTATACTGGGTGCCCTGTATGTAGTATGTGGTGAACCCTGAAAATAGTTCAGTAATACAAAACAATGGTAATTGTTTCAGGTGTGTATGTGAAAGTGAAGGGCACCAGGGATCCTCGATGCAGTGTTCTGGTGGCCAACTATGTGTCGTGCTTAGACTCGCTCGCAGTTTCCCATGTGCTAGGCACCATAAGCGTGAGTCCAAATATAACCTTTTTACCTACACCTATATACATTTTGCTAACTACTAACCTAATTGGATGTTGATATAAATGTTTTCAGCTCAGAAAATGGAAAGTGCCACCATTTTTTGCGTCAACTCTCGGCATAAGGAATGCCGCTCAGTTTATTAGGAAGTAAGTTAATATCTGACCATATTTCAACATAAGGTGTATCAATAATAGTATAACATATTTTAAGAGGTCCAACATTAAATATAATGTCAGTTTACATCAATTTCTTCTTATGAATTAGGGAGTTAGTAACAGTGTCAGGGTCCTTTGCATATTAGTTTTAGGGATACCCTTTTAAGGATTACAAGCACTCTTATTTATGGTCTACTCTTTATGTTCGGACTGTAAGCAAATATTTGGCTTCCGTCCATAGTGAGATATAATATTATCATGTATATATGACATAGATCTAAATCTTTCCATTTATATGAATATTTAACATACGATTCTACATATGATCATAGCTTTCGACAGTTTCATATATAACTCTTTCCACTTCCTTTTCCTCTACAGCCTATTGCAGTCCACTGCTAGACATGGTCTCCCCCAACGCACGCCACTGAGTTCAATCCTCTTCCAGTTTTTATCATGTTACGACATTTAAATTTGTGATGTTTATTTGTAAATTAATATATATTGTAGGCAACATTTCGCCGAGTGCCCGAGCAAGCCGGTGCTACTGCAGCCGGAGGGGGGGCCCACCAACGGCAAGGGCTTGCTCAAGTTCACGGACTGGCCCTTCCAGTTGGGGAATAGGGTGCAGCCCGTCGCTATAAGTGAGTAAATTGCACAGGACATTCTTGCTGGCCGTGTTTCCATTTCAATTTTTGAGGTCGGCTTTTAGCTTATCCTGATTACCGATATTTAATAATAACTAGCCGTCCTGACGAATTTCGTACCGCGTCAGATGTATGAGAAAATATATTTTTACCATGTTTTAATATTTATTTTATTATTCAGGACGGATAAAAATGTGAAAAAATCAAAGATCTTAAAAGTGGACCGATTCATTCTGGAGTTATAAATGGTGTGACTAACACGACTTTGTTTTATATATATATAGATGATAATATCGTCAGACGAACACTAACTAGATGGTCCAAAACTATGTAAGGCGAACGTCATACGCGCTCGTCAATCGCACGAGTCGGCTATCGCGCGGAGCGTTGTGTTGTGATTGCGTGTTTCGCGATACATTGCGCGCCCAAAAATAACAACATTTGTAACCCATGCTTTCGATATAAATGATAGCTGTAATTTTATTACAGGTATCAAGTGTAACCTTTACCCAAAGTTTTCGTTACCATGCCCCCTTACACCATGTCTATTTTTTTTGATGTAATACATTGTTCGGTCAGCGGTGGAGCGTCCGTTCACGACGGTGACGGTGCACCGGCCGTGCGACGCGCGCGACAAGTTCCCGTGGTCGGACGCGCTGTGCTTCCTGTGGTCGCCGCTGACCGTGTTCCGCGTGCGCCTGCTGCCGCCGCTGGAGCGCCGCGCGTCCGACCCCGCGCCCACCGCTCCCACCGCCCCCGCGCCCACCGCCCCCGCCGCCCCCGACCACCTCGCCGACCGCGCGCGCGCAGCCATCGCCGACGCGCTGCAGGTCAGATCTATGTTTCTTTTTTAGAGCCCGTACCAAAATAATAAAAACTATGCCCCTATGTTTTTCTCTGAGACCGCTCTACGCGGTTGTAGATGGCGCTTTGACATTTTACCTGGTTACAAGTATAACATACACTCCTTCTTTTCTTTCAAAACTCCATTTGTAACTATGGCAGTGTATCGAACGATGTAGCCTTATTAGAAAAAAAAGTGAAGGACGCGTTGCCGCCTTTCTTTATTTGAACGAA
Organism: Pheosia gnoma; assembly: GCA_905404115.1. Lineage (NCBI taxonomy): Eukaryota > Metazoa > Arthropoda > Insecta > Lepidoptera > Notodontidae > Pheosia > Pheosia gnoma. The sequence goes on from FR989905.1 coordinate 8,721,342, forward strand.
GAACAAAGAAAACAGAAATTTGCATCGTTTTTTGTTATTTTATACCGGCTAAGTGTCTTTTAAACTCAGTCAGTCATTAACATAGCAAATGATTTTTCATGGGATGCTTTTCTGCATATTAGGGGTGGGAATGATTTGTGGTGTATAATATTCCAGATCGAGTTGACCGAGTTCAAGTGGGAGGAGCTGAACATGGGGCGGGGCGAACCGGGCGGGCGGGGCGGGTGGGGCGGGCGGGGCGAGGGCGGCGAGGCGGGGCGGGTGGGGCGGCTGGCGCGGCAGGTGAAGGACGTGCTGCCCGCCGTGCCCATGCGGGACATACTGCGGGACCTGGGTGAGCGGACACTCGCGCGTCTAGACGAGACGCCAAATTCTAAATAAAACTTTTTAATTTATTGCGCGTTAATTATGGCGCGAAATTTATGATCAAACTATTTATTTTTTTGGCGAACAATAATTAGTACTCGCGTGTAGTCTTGCCGCGAAATTCTAAATTTAAACAATTTTGCGAAAAATGAACACGGGATGGGATGCAATTTTGTTGTTCCCGAAAGCGTCTTTTTGCATTGAATGTATATGTCTGTTTTAAACTGAATCGAAAGCAATACAAAATTCTAGTTAATATATATTATATATTTAAAATTTGCTTTTTGCATTGCTATATTTTTTAATATTTTTACACGACTACGTTAAACTCAAAAGGAGGGGTTATGATTTCAGCAGTCTATGTGCTTCAACTTTCCAGAGATCACTCGAAGCGTCGACGTCACAATAACGAACTTCCTAGAAGGCATCACACCGTACGCGGCTGAGCCCGAGCTCGCCGACGAGCCGGCGGCCGGCCCATCCGCCCCGCCGCCTCGCTACGTGACGCCGCTCGCCACCGGCGTGTTCCCCAGGAGCGCCAAGGAGCGCCAGCTCGGCTTCGAGGAGCGGAAGCTGCAGATGATCGCCGACGCGAGGAGGAGGTATATTGAGAAGAACGGCTTGAATGTCGCCTTGAACAATTGCTGAATACGATATTATGCGTGGTTCGGTTGTTTATGTACATATTATCAATCAATACTGGTTTAGTTCAAACAAAGTGTCAAAGTTTAAATTACAAAGTGTCTCATTACAGTACATGCTATTATAATGTATATTAAACTCACAAGTTATTTCTTCCAGCGCTCTTAAGCTGGTTAAATTTTGAGTCCGGTTGACTTTAAACAGAAATGTTTACGGTTAAAGTTACCGGTTTCGTACCTAACAAACACCCACTTGGGAGTATTAATCGATTAAAATAAAAATGTGCGTTGCTATTTTCGAAGAGGTGAGGCCGGGGTCCCTGAAATTTACCGGTTAATTTAGAGTTTATAGCCGGTCAATCCGAGATAAATTACCGGTTAAATTAGTAACTGCATTCAGTTAAATTATTTGACGAAAATTCATCGTTGCCCTATTTTATCTGAATTGCAGTGTTAAACATAAACAACTGAATTACGGATGAGATTGTTAGTGATACGGTCATATGACGATTTCGATCGGATAAGCCGTAGAGATTTAGTGCCTAAATAAAATAGTTTACGCCGCAGAACTACAAAGTGGAAGTATCTACAGAAAAAGTTATTTATGTTAAGCCCGCATTACACGTGTCAAGAACTAAAAATGAGGTACATATGATCCGCGTCATTTGCCTGGCGATTTTCTACATTGAGAGAAAAACTATCTCGAAAGTTCTTAACAAGAATTCTTGGATAGCATACAAGCCGGGAAACTGAAAAGATGTTACAATGCAAATAATTTTCGTGGGCTAACATATTAGAAATACGTGTATTATGGATGCCACAAGAATTCTACCGAATCGATAAAGTAGCATTCTGTAATCTAAATTTAGTTTTATAGTAAAACATAGTTCTGTAATCATATTATTTTTAATATTAAATAATTATTGCCAATTTCAAAATGATATATTTTTGTCAATAAAAGAGTTTTCCCATACTCTGTTCTCTCATCGATTTTTTTATGTTTTATTTCTTTACTAACAGTTTGTAGTTTATTTTTTATTGTTTTATAATTGGTGTTAATTGGCTAAAAGGAGTATAAAAAAGGCTAATGGATGCCGCTCAAAATACTAGTTTGTAATCTTTAAAAAGCGCTGTAGAATGATTTGCAGTCTTGTAAAAAATTGTGTTCCTTTCTGTCACTCGTCCTAAGAGTTGGAATTGAGTGCGCCATGCATACAGTGCAACCGAAAAGAGTAGACAGTAATTAAACGAGGAACTACAATTTGTGGCACTTGACTACACTACGATAACAACCAAACAATTTTAAACTACTGATAGGCTAGCACCCAGGGCCGCAAACCTAGCTTAAAAAATGTCAGTGTGTTAATGTCACCGATACTGTCAAACAATCAAAAATATTCAACGGGGATACCATAGAAGCAACACTAGCGCCCTCATTTATATTCTACATTTTCTGGGCGTACTGTACCGACGGATACATTATTTATTAAATATGTATATAAATTAATGATGTGTATAGGGTTTTAGAACATATTTTGATTAATTCAGGAGTTCTATTGAAGAAATTTTATGCGTATTTTTAGCCTACTTAGTGTGAAAATATTTTAAAACAATAATGCTTGATTTGCTACAGATAATAGGCATGTATCGTATTATTGAGATGAGGAAACGGAAGGTACCTGTTCATTATTTATTCTACATAAATAACCCTCTCCCATCATGTACTGATGATAGACACATATATTTTTATCATCGACAATAGACAATTGAGTAACACACAAAACAGTAAGTTCCTAGGTAATCCTTCCTAACGCTGATATCCTTGAATCGCAATTGATGTAAGAGGTGAACAATTGTGAAATCACAATAGTTTTGTTTGGATTGTATAAATGTTATAAATTGGATTGGATATTTTTTACTTTAAATTTATCTCAATTATGTAGATTTTTAACTTCAATGTCTTCATAAAGGCTCATCAGATATACGTGAATTTCAAACTAGAATCGTTTATCATATTATAATCTACAAAAATTGCTACACATAAGTCTTCTTAATTGTTCACCTCCTTTTCTAATTAGATCTCATCGCAACACTATCCAAAAATCATAGCAGATTGCGACCGGCCGTTGTACGTTGTATATTACGGCACTGTGATGCGAGTTATGTATGTACCTTGTGACTGGTGTCAACATAGACTAATGTGACGAATGGTGTAGCAACGAAGCGTCTATGGACCACAGACTTGTTTAGAAGTTCAGACGTAACGTTGCCACCAGCAAAGTGAAGACAATTTTTAATACATTATAAAAACTCTGTTTAGTTAAGGGTCATAGTTTTTTGTGTATGTGTGGTGAGCGTGAGTGCCAGGCCAGAGTTTTTTTAGCCATCACTTGTAGCGCACGCCGTGTGTTTGAATATTCTAACAAGTCTGTGATATAGAATCATAAAGTCTCGAGTAAGCGAGAGGTCTTGGATGAAAGAAAACTTCGTTTCGGGCCACGTGATACATTTCTGAGCAACCGTTCAAATTTAAGTAAGTAATATAGTTAAAATAAATGCGTTATTCGTTGCGTTAGTCCTATAACTTAGTTTTAGAGTGAACTGCCGAATGGCTTCCTTATACATAGTTGTTCAGACTTTTCAGTTTGTAATTAATTAAAAATGATGATGATAAAATAAAGTTATGTTCCCAAAATACCTTTTCTTTTATTGAAATAGCGTGAAATAAACGAACGGCATATACACACACTCTTGGGAAGGTTCAAAACGTTCACTATAGACATTTTGTAATTTACAAAATGCTTTGAAATTGAATAGTAAATTGATACAAAAATATTGAAAGATACCTGTTTATCCTATTTTTGTGAGATTATTGGTCTCAGGAAAGACAGATCCCGGTAATATATTCCTTTACAACGGTGCTCTTATCATAAATTATATCTCTTGCTCGTCGATATCGCGTGCTCTTATCATATATGATCAATGTTTTTAGTGCTAATGGAAAGTCAATCACGGGATAAAAATTGGCAGAACATAATTCATTTTTATTTCTTTTAACTTAATGAATAAGTTGTTTTTAATGTCATAAAATTATCCTAAGAAACGATACAGTCATTATTCAAAATGCTCTAAGCCGTGTTTTGAATGTAGTCAAAATCGAGCATGTAATCGAATATTTACATACCAGTAAAGTAGCACGTTTCCGCTAGGGGCGCTGCTGTTAATAGTATGGAATTTTATCTCCCGATCGGTATTTAATGCTATCAAAACTCGCACTAGGAGGCGGCGATTTACTGGGGCTCAAAAGCTTATACCCCAATGAAAACTGGGTCTAGAGCAAAAAGTTAATAAAAAAAAATGGGCAGTAAAATATTGAATGACACAATTATTGTCCTGCGTCTATTTCTTCAGGGTGTTAACCTGCCACTTAGACGGCTTTGGACCTTAAAACTGTAGTATTAAAGTCCTAAACGGTGCGGCGTGCGTCTCGGCGTGTTGAGTCCGGGCGTGGCTATCTCCTGCTTGACGGGCACTTCCTCGTCCCTCTTCTTCCGATCTTCTGCCATCTTCTCTTCTGCTTGCTTCATCTCCTCCTCCATGCGTTGCACGTGGACGGCTGCTTCTTTGCGCTTGTCGCGATTTGATCTGTGAATTTAATAATAGCCCTTTTTTAATAAGCTGCTGGGCACAGGTTTCTTCACAATGCGATAGAGAATAAGACATGAGTACCGGTACGGGTTAGCAAACTTCACAAGTCCAATCATACCAATGAGAATAAGGTAGACTTTTTTAATAATATTTTAACCACCCTGTATACTAGTCCTTTAGGTCATCAGTATCAGGAGTATTTTGAACACATTAACAAATCCCCGTGATGATAACGATAATTTTAACGTCAACAAAGATACTTCAATTGGTATAAATGGTCCATTATAGCCTAGTTTATTACGTCCGTTTGAATGCAAGACTTCTTAAGTATCATCTAACATGACTCTAAAACCGAAAGACACGAGTTTAAATACATTTCATTTGGCTTACATCGTAGGCTTGATACATTTGGAATGAAATTATTTTTTTAAAGTTGGAACAGAAATATTTTTTTATAAGCCGACCTACGCTCCCCAGGGATACTTGTTCGGTTTTATGCGTACGTCCATCCCCTAAAATATAATTTTATCTCAATATACACACTTTCCAGTCTCCTTGACGGAGAAGAACATAGGCCCCAGCTCGGCGAGCCACCGGCCGTCGACGGCGGTGACGCAGTGCATGTACTCCTTGCTGGTCATCATGAGCTCGTGGTACACCACGTAGTCGGGCGACGAGCCGAGCCCGAACAGCGCGGAGGTGGGGTGCAGGTGGCACGGCATGCCCGTGCGGCTGTTCACGTACTCGCCGATGCCCTTCAGGCGCGCGGCTTGCTGGAAGTACGCTGCACGACCAAAAAAAAATTTTTGGGATCTTGGGATCTAGTAATTAATATTTTTTTTATTTTTTTTTATTACATTATAGGCAAGTATTTGATCTCGATCTCACCTGATGGTAAGTGACGATGAGATCTACGATGGAGCATACTTGCCTAGGTAGAAAGGCGGCAGTAGATAGAGACGCTACATTCACTAGGCACATGCAGCGCAACTGATCTGACCCGCCATCCATGAATGGCAGCACCGAACATCATGCCGGAACACGGCTAGGCCGCTTGGCGACATGGCTTTGTTCAGTGGGTGGTGACTAGCCACGGCCGAAGCCTACCACCAGTAAAAATAATAATAAGTAATATTCTCCAAGACCAAGCGTACCATTGCAAGACCTCAAGACACATAGAGCTCTTTCTGCGTAGATCGGACCGCAAGCAACAACTAAATATGAGGGTACCCCGTCTCAAACTATGACACCCGGACGTCAACCACCTCAGTCCTCCCGTGACCATGGTTGCTGTAAAGCAGCCGAAACGTTGGGAACGTGAAAACAAAAAATAAACGCGATAGAATCCTTAGAAATAGTTTTATTTCAATGTGTTGTATTCGCGTAAATATAAGAAATCAATATAAATTATTTTAATAATACTAGTAAACATGAGGATAATGCTAGCAGCCTTTGTGGGAGCCTGAATTATGGACTAGGAAAGCCCGGTACAGATCACTAGGATCTCACCCTAATTAGGTACAGTAAGTTAAATAAGAAATAAATATCGCTAGATGAACCAACTACATGGTCCCACACTAAGTATATAATTAACAAAACAAAAAAAAATCCAGTATGCTTATCGTAATACGATTATGCTCATTAATTATAGGATGTTAAGAATCAATTTCCAATGCAAGTATTTTCAGCTCTGGCAACCGGGGCTCTCGCGTAAATACTAAGTACCTTCACACCTGTAAATATTTATCGCCCGTACTTACCAAATACTTTGAAGTACATATTTTAAAACCTAGCTTTCGACGCTGATATCTTTACATGCACTCAATTCGAAGTTCGAAGAAGTGATGTGTGGAAGTCATTGGGGGAGGCCTATGTCTAGCAGTGGACGTCTTTCGGCTGATAGCATAGCAATTCGAAGTATATCTCATCCCTAAGGGGAGGTGTTTCGGGTTGGATGCGGCGGGTCTGACCTGAGCAGATGCACTTGCGCACGGTGTCCCAGTCGGTGCCGCAGGAGACGAGCGGCAGGCGCTGCTGCTGCAGGATGTCCTTCACTGACCTGAGCAGATGCACTTGCGCACGGTGTCCCAGTCGGTGCCGCAGGAGACGAGCGGCAGGCGCTGCTGCTGCAGGATGTCCTTCACTGACCTGAGCAGATGCACTTGCGCACGGTGTCCCAGTCGGTGCCGCAGGAGACGAGCGGCAGGCGCTGCTGCTGCAGGATGTCCTTCACTGACCTGAGCAGATGCACTTGCGCACGGTGTCCCAGTCGGTGCCGCAGGAGACGAGCGGCAGGCGCTGCTGCTGCAGGATGTCCTTCACTGACCTGAGCAGATGCACTTGCGCACGGTGTCCCAGTCGGTGCCGCAGGAGACGAGCGGCAGGCGCTGCTGCTGCAGGATGTCCTTCACTGACCTGAGCAGATGCACTTGCGCACGGTGTCCCAGTCGGTGCCGCAGGAGACGAGCGGCAGGCGCTGCTGCTGCAGGATGTCCTTCACTGACCTGAGCAGATGCACTTGCGCACGGTGTCCCAGTCGGTGCCGCAGGAGACGAGCGGCAGGCGCTGCTGCTGCAGGATGTCCTTCACTGACCTGAGCAGATGCACTTGCGCACGGTGTCCCAGTCGGTGCCGCAGGAGACGAGCGGCAGGCGCTGCTGCTGCAGGATGTCCTTCACTGACCTGAGCAGATGCACTTGCGCACGGTGTCCCAGTCGGTGCCGCAGGAGACGAGCGGCAGGCGCTGCTGCTGCAGGATGTCCTTCACTGACCTGAGCAGATGCACTTGCGCACGGTGTCCCAGTCGGTGCCGCAGGAGACGAGCGGCAGGCGCTGCTGCTGCAGGATGTCCTTCACTGACCTGAGCAGATGCACTTGCGCACGGTGTCCCAGTCGGTGCCGCAGGAGACGAGCGGCAGGCGCTGCTGCTGCAGGATGTCCTTCACTGACCTGAGCAGATGCACTTGCGCACGGTGTCCCAGTCGGTGCCGCAGGAGACGAGCGGCAGGCGCTGCTGCTGCAGGATGTCCTTCACTGACCTGAGCAGATGCACTTGCGCACGGTGTCCCAGTCGGTGCCGCAGGAGACGAGCGGCAGGCGCTGCTGCTGCAGGATGTCCTTCACTGACCTGAGCAGATGCACTTGCGCACGGTGTCCCAGTCGGTGCCGCAGGAGACGAGCGGCAGGCGCTGCTGCTGCAGGATGTCCTTCACTGACCTGAGCAGATGCACTTGCGCACGGTGTCCCAGTCGGTGCCGCAGGAGACGAGCGGCAGGCGCTGCTGCTGCAGGATGTCCTTCAGCTGCTGCCGCACCTCGCGCACCTTGCGCAGCGCCTTGCCGTGCACGAAGTGCTCCGTGCACCAGTGACCCGAGTAACTGGTCAAGTCAAATAATTATTAAAATTTGCTCAAGAAGCGCAGATTCAAATTGTTGTATATACCCTTTCTGAATCACGCTGTATATATGGGTGTGTATTGTTTATGGATATTAAACATCGATGTCTCAGGCACTCACTTGTTAGACTTCCACTGGTTGTACAAGTGCAGTAAGGTCAGATGGTCGGACTCGGGAACTTGGAACTTCTCCTTGACGGCGTCGGCTTCCTCCTCGCGGCCCTGGGGCCGGTAGAACACCGATGGCACTGATAACATGGATACTGGAACAGACATTTCATTTAACATTAAAACTTCCCATGGCTGGTTTTATACTTACTCGTATTGCATTGTGTAAAAAAAGAAAAAAAATGGCTGGGTATTTGAGCTACCTATTCTGATATGTCAACTCAACAAACTAGTGAAGTTCGCGCAAGTGTCAATGTCAAAGTCAAGTGTCAGTGTCATAAGTGCGGCCAACTCGCACCAGACCTTCCTGTTTTTTTTACGGCGCAGTATGTAGATATCTTTAAAATAAGAAATTAATCTATACATATAAATAAAATTGGAGTGTCTGTTTGTAATATTAAAATAACCGCTTTTTACTAAGTGAAATTTAGATGTATACACGTTACCTATACCGAAACAACATTTTTTACAATTTTTGTCCGTCTGTCTGTCTGTCTGTCTGTCTGTCTGTTTGTTCCGGCTAATCTCTGAAATGGCTGGACTGATTTTGACGGGACTTTCACTGGCAGATAGCTGATGTAACAAGGAGTAACTTAGGCTACTTTTATTTTAGAAAAAAAATAGGATCTCACGAAAAAAAATTTAAACCAATGTTGCAGCGCAGCGCCTGATTAAGTTTGATAGCAACAACCTGCAATGCGTCCCGCGGGCTCAGAATGGGCGAGCAGGCTGTTGTCAACGGTTGTCTTTGTTAAATACCACGCGGACGAAGTCGCGGGCAACAGCTAGTTAATAATAAAATAAAATAATAATGAATTTATTTCAGATTTTACTTAACTAAAAGGACTACACTTAACTAAAAGGATTTAGTTCAGGGTAGAGCAAAGCACGGAATCTTAAACTGAATCTTTCCGTCTTAAAAATCTGACACTTAAAAGTTGCTATTCCTTGATATTATTGCAATGCTTTCATTTGCGTAGATACTATAGATAGAGGAACATAATTGCCTGGCATAAGTAGTGATATGACTTTACGACTCGACTCCATGAACCAGGATGGGGTAGCTGCCCCACTCTACCCCACCATAGCTATGCCCATGCCCCTAAACCTTTCAGACTTGGCTCGACTGCAACTGCCGAGCTCATAGGGGGGGGGGGGGGGACATGTCGGGATGTTTGAATTACGAGCATACATACCAATGATAAGTACTTCAGCGCTACACCCCATCTCAGCGGACACGATGAGCATGTGGCACTGCGGCGGGTCCAGCGGGAATTCCGCCATCTGCCTGCCGAGTGCCGTCAGACTGCCGGTGCCGTCCAGCGCGCCCAGGATCCACAATTGATACATAGAGTTCAGGATCGTGTCCTGCGCACAAGATTATAACGAGTTTATAAGACTGTATGATGTCAGGGTATATGTTGCAAGGTAACTACGTATTTGCCCATACTTGTCTTAAAAGGTAGGCAATGTTGGTCGAGTTCTTGGAAATCTTGCACTAGAGACAAAATGCCCAAATCCGGCCCTGCCTACGCCCTCGCTGTTGGTACGTCTTTTTAATGCAATATTTTTAAATACCTGTTTTTTTAATATATATCTACTTTATTACTAGTTCCACACACGTAAACTGGGTTAAAATCTTACTTTATCCCACTAACATTATGAATGTGAAAGTTTGGATGGAGGGATGGCCGCTTACCCTTTTGACTGGAGGGCTGTTTGCGCTCGCCCTCTCGTCCGTTGAAGCATTATGTTATATGCATTTACAACTGGAGTTTTACCTGCGGCGGCGGGTCCATGAAGTGGAAGGCGAGCAGATCCTCCACCCCCAGGGACTTGAGCAGTAGCACCGTGTTGGCGAGGTTGGTGCGCTGTATCTCGGGCACGGTGGCCGCCAGCAGCTCGTGCTGGTACTGCCGCTGTGTGTAGAGGCAGAACGCCTTGCCGGGGCCGGTTCGCCCGGCGCGGCCGGCGCGTTGCCGAGCGTTCGCTTGGCTTACTGGGTAGATCTAAAGATGGAATACCCATCCTTATTAATATATAGCAATTCAGAACGCGCTGAACCTGCGTTTAATTAGCGCATTTGTAATCATTATGTGTAGTCAGAATTTCGATACGTCAATAAGAAAAAAATACTGCTCATCTAAAATCGCAATTCTTATTTTGTTGGGAACAAAATTTATAAAAGATAGAAAAAACATATAATGAATGATAGATGACAAATTTCCACTATCATTGTTAGAACTTTAATATAATACTAGGTGCGGCACGCGGCTCCGCCTGCCGTTCTTCAAATCGATGAAACATAGCCTATAGCACTGAGGGATAATGTAGCGTTCTATGAGTGAAAGAATTTCTGAATCGGATCAGTTGTTCTGGAGATTATCCCCCACAACTCACAAACTTTACCTCTACACTATTAGTATAAATAATCCGAAAGTGTGGTAAATTAAGCGCAAGAAACGGCAAAACATATTGAGATAAAGTTTGATACAGGGGCGGGTCCAGGATTTTGTTATGGGTAGGGAGGGAGGGGAGGGGAAGGGGGTAATTGCACCGAATGCCGCCCCCCCATATCCACCCTTGATTTGATGGATATGGGGGTACGGTTAATAGTACTCTCGCGGTTGGCGCTAGTGATTAACATTCAATTCATTTAGATATATACGACACGAGAAAATATCTAATCGATATCGTTACATATCAAAAAGTTCTGAATTCAGTCGCTGAAGTTACAAATGTCAGGCTTACCTGTAAAGCATCCATACCGATTCTAGGGTTGTACACTTTCAGCTTACAATACCCGCAGTCTATAACGTACATGATACCGTCTACGGTCAGCGATGTCTCTGAAAAAAAAACATGAATCAGGCCCCTTCTCTCCATTGATCACTCTGGGCAATGACCTAGGGCCCCTGGATTCATGGAGTCCTCTAGATCCGATAGCAAAGTTCTTAATTTATTCAACGGTTATTTTTAGTATTTTTTTTCATACAGCATGTTTCAGAAATACCTTCACCTGTACTTCTTCAGCTCATTTGTTATCTATCATTATGTGAAGCCAGAATTTAGATAGGTCACTTTAACTTTAAGAATTAGTTTTGCTAAACTTTAAGAAATAGTTTTGCTCACAGAATTGTGATTTTGTTAGGAACAAACTTATTTTTTTTAAATCTTAAATTAGGTCCCGTTTGCAATTTATCACGATTGATTTTGTCAGTTTTGTTTTCCAGTAAACTCCGAGTTCACCGTGTGCCGTGTACTATATTAGATTAAGTACATTCTAGTTTTATGAAGTCGGCATTTTTTTTTCGTTAGATAGTTTTTTATTAACAAGTAAGTTCACAGATTAAACTAATTACCTAGCAAGAATTTACACACAATTGTCCTAAGCAAACAAAAAATAAAGACACGAAAAAAAGAATACATAGAAGCAAAATAAAAAGAATAAACAATATTAAAGATGGTAGGTATATAACTTTACCGGCGATATTTGTAGCGACGATACATTTCCTCTGTCCGGGGGGTGCTCTCTGAAATATCTTGGCTTGCAGATCGGCCGGGAGCTGGGAGTATATGGGCAGGACCGTCAGGGGAGGAGCGCTGTCCAGGTCCGTTAGTCTTTCTGTTAATACCTATATGATAAACCATATTATCACTTAAACCATAGTAACTTAACAGACTCCATTCGATAAAGCCATCCCGATTTTTCTTGTGTTCAAGTCCTTGTAGAGATAACTTTTATTTGATAAACACGAAACGACGTTGAATATCAATCTAAATATAAGAATCAGAATCAGAATATCTTTTTATTCATGTAAACCATTAGGTACAGTGTTTATGATTCGTCAAGATTGTTACAAAATGCTAAACGACGTCTTTACCACCCGTTCGGAATGCCGTTCTTATAGAGAAGAAGGACCAAGAAACTTCATTGCACTTTTTTTTAAAGATATTTTACATTTTTGAGCAGTACATTGTTTTGGGTATATGAGTACAATGTAGGAACAGCTAGGTAGGCATGCGCCGCTAGTCAAAAAAATATTAAGTATATATTATAAGTAATTATATACTGGGATCGCCCCTTATCCATGGTACGGTACCCATAATGCAATCGTTGCTTAGTTTGTGACCGTACAGCAGGTATGTTCGTCTGGCGATATTATTACGCGCCATTCAGGATTGTGATGAGAATTGTCTATTGTTCTGAATGCGTCTGCAGCGCCATCTGTGTAGCTTGTGGTGCGGTTCAAGTGGTCGCTACATTGTCAATATCAGCGAGAGATGGCCACTGTTCGACATAGGCCTCCTTCAAGGACTTCCACAGATTACGGTTTTCCTCCACTCGTCTCCGTACTCCACTAAATCTACTGGCCGCCTGTGATATCATCACTCATTAAATACCTCATGTACAAGTCGACTGGATTACCTAACATATCTAGCTTACGTTAACAAAGTAAAGAAATAGGTACCTCGCAAGTAACTTCGATGTCTTCTTGACCAGGCATGAAGATTAAAATGTCGCCTTCTTCAGGTTGCAAATGGATTTGTAGAGCCTGCAACATTTTTAATAGCAAATAAGTACAATTAATTCACTCTCTTCGAGACAGATCCTCGACCATAAGGCGCTATTTCAAACAACACTTAAATTGACGAAACTAAAAATATTGCTGTCCTGCTCATGCGTCAAAACAGTAATGTTAATACAACGCATTTAGTTTATATAAGTAGATAGGGAGTTTTTTGTCTCCTTTGAAGGAGCGGCCACCTAGAAAAATATACATGTTTTTCATTCGACGAGAACATCTTTGTAGCGATGACAAATATCCATAATTACAGAAGTTTCCAAAGTCAATATTTAAATTAAAGGACAAAGTGATTAAAGGACGGAAGGAACTTGATAATGACACAAAGGTACTTTTAACAAAATAAACATATGTTGATAAGAAACACGTGAGACTTAGCGGAAATTCATTTTTAAAATGGGGGAAGAGGAACCCACCACTGACCCTCGACTTGTCAACTTTTCCAATTATAAACCAAACAAGTTGATCGATAATTAAAGAAGCCAACAACACCGAACTCCTCTAAGATGTTAGTCGAGAAACTGTCTGTAGCGAGTGTCGGGACCCCAATTATTAATATGCAATTCTCCGCGAAACGTTGCGATTCCAAAAAAGTATTCGACACGTGTTTCGCCTATAAACGAGGCATCCAGAGGACGGCTGGGCTACGAATTACTGAGATACATAAGTTCTTAGTACCTATATATTATCAGTAATACAGACGATACAAAAGACACTGCAAATATCAGTATTGTTTTGTGTACCGTATATATCCATTAATCCTAACATCCATGGATGTCGGCCTGTTTATCAGTACGACACTTTACAAATGAGCGGTGTCGTATTTTTTTTTTTTATACATTATAGGCAAGTATTTGATCTCGATCTCACCTGATGGTAAGTGACGATGAGATCTACGATGGAGCATACTTGCCTAGGTAGGAAGGCGGCAGTAGATCGAGACGCTACATTGACTAGGCACATGCAGCGCAACTGATCTGACCCGCCATCCATGAATGGCAACACCGAACATCATGCCGGAACACGGCTAGGCCGCTTGGCGACATGGCTTTGTTCAGTGGGTGGTGACTAACCACGGCCGAAGCCTACCACCAGTAGAGTTGTCACCTAGTTGGCACCACCCAGGGTCACGTATAGGGTATCTCGAGGGTACTTAATTCTCCTACGGACGAAGGTGACTCGACCCCAAATTGCGAACGAGATTGCTTTTACTATACTTTATGCTGATACGATTTATAACAACGCGACCCACTCCTAGATTGTACCTACAACACCCTGGCAGTTGCCTATTTTATCGTATGACCCTGACATACATGTAAACGAGATTAGTAGGTACCTACTATAGAACCTTGACTGCCTCTATCGCCTATATGGCGTTATAAGCTATATAAATAGTCTAATATAGTTGTTTAGGCACTTTGAATAGCAAGGTATCAACTTAAAACTATTCCGTCGCTTTCTCCGTCGTTTTGCGAAGGCTATCATTATTTAATCAATAGTTATTTAGTGAAGTAAACAAACCAGCAATTATACGAGGTTAGGGAACCGCCACCCGGTAAAATTCCTAACGACTAGCCGCTACTATTAAATCATTATGCAGTCTAAACAATGACAATTAACTATAATGCGTAATTATTACAATTAGCGATTACAACAACTAGGCAATGTAAATAATGACGATATTTACACAAACGTTTAATAAACGAATTGGGTCTAAAGTATGAGTTTTGAACTTAATCGAATTGATCGAGTGATCGAATGGTTTCAAACATTTACGAATGGCTGCAAAGCTACATTTTTACGCTATCGCTTATGCTGTTCAATCTATGAAGAGATTCCATTATTCGATTATTATTTGTTGATACTTGTACATCCCGATAAAAGACGAAGAACTGTTAAAAATATTAACAAAATTCCAATTGCGATTCAACTATGAGCCGATTGTGTTACGAGACTTGGGAGCCGTGGGGCGGTCGTCGTATTACTGTAATTGTAGCAATTGTTAGACAAACAACAGACGACGGACAAAGTCGCAGAGGTTCAATGGTCTGGTTGATCGTAAAGTCTACAAATTTAATTAGCGTGGCAATCGATTGGTCACGTGACCGCAGCCGGCCACGCCTTTGTAAAGCACACTACACACGTTTAATTGTATCAGTTCTAAGCTTGCACTGCGCGATGGGTTGGAGCCAAAAGATGGGGACTGACAGATAATCTATATAGGTAATAAAAATCAATTGCTGTTCGTTTGTCTCGCTAAAACTCGAGAACGGCTGGGCCGATTTAGCTGATTTTGGTTTTGAAATGTTTGTCGTAGCCCAGGGAAGGTTTACCCGGTGAGAAAATGGGGAAAAGTTGCAAGGACGAAAAATAAGTCTTTATTGTGCTTTATTTTTTCTGACTGTCAGTTGGTCTGTCGAACGTCAGGCGATAGGTTATCTGTCATTTTGTCACCATTATACGTTAGGTACAAAGTTCGCCGGGACAGCTAGTAATGAAATAAATATCGCCAGACGAACACACCAATTGTAACGGTCACAAACTAAGCATTGCTTGTATTATGGGTACCGTACAATAGACTGGGAGCGACCCCTCGGTCATATAGTTATAAAGAGAACATTACTAAAAGAAATTCAAAATAATAGACACTTAAAAAATTACATCCTGTACTGAGCGCATGTCAACGCTCTGGTTCGCCTTGTTGAAAAAAAAACAAAAAATATTTACACAAGTATTTTATACATCAACGTAATCTATATAACTTACTGATCCATCTGTTAAAATATTTTATTTATATAGATGTTAAACATCCAGGACTCGGGTACAAACATTCGTGCCCATCACACTAAAATACCAACTGAGTTAACCACGTAATCGAGAAATATAAAGACCAGGGACTAGAAAGTGAAAGAGATATTTCTCTCGTTTCCTTAGTAATCAACCAAAAGTTGTTTATACCTTTAAAACTAGCCAATCAAACAGCGATTATGGCGGTGACGTCGCATGACACTGCAAACTATACATTAGTTTTTTTCTGATCGAAAACATTGGACGTCTGTATTTTTTTTTCAAATTTGGAGCTAATTTGAAAATTCCTTAGTGAATATTGATAAAATTATATACATATTTACGCAAAAAAAAACAAATGCATTTTCCCTAATGTAACTAGCGAAAGTCAGTGTAAAAGCACCTTCAAAGCACCAACCTAGAGCCGATAAGTTTATTGACGCAGAAGTGTAATGAAAGTATCCTACCTACTAATTGCCATGTGCTAATTCATTAATGGAATCAGTATCGGTTACAACCGACGTTCGTGCGTATTAGACTAAGTTTCAATTCAATTCAATCAATTCAAAGATAGAAGAGAAAAATATTCCTAATTAGAGGGTGCGGCGAGCATATTGCTGTACTATCCTGGAAGACTGAAAAAGATTGAAAATTGGTCTAATTTGGATTAGACCAATTTTGAATTGATTGAAACCAATCCAACTATGGTTGCATTGGTTTCAATCAATTCTACTTCGGCTACAAATATCGAAATTATATGCCGCAACCTTCTCTCAACAAAATGGTATTGGTAGAGACTAAAAGGACCATGTCGGTTTCAGCATAATACATTTTGAACACTCCAGATTCTGAACATCAGATACATTCCAGGTCAGTGTACATCGAACCAGTCCTTATTAAAACTCAATAAAACGTAATTATGAGTTGCGTCGGAGCGATATCATAACAAAACATTTCAATTGCAACACTGGATGCATATCCGCGGATTCTTGTTGCGCGCGCGTCGACGTTGGTATCGCGGTCGGGGCAGTTCGTTGACACCGCACCGGCGCGCGCGGGCGCGCCCGCGGGTGACGGGGATGCCAGTGATGCCAACTACGTATGCTCTTTTAAAAAAATATAATATGCCAGTTTGTTTCCAAAACGTCAAATGAAAATATTATTTAATTTATAGCTAAACTAGCTGACTCGGCAAACGTTGTTTTGCCATATAAAATAAATTGAGATTTAAACTATCCTATCTCTCAAGTTGGATCGAACTGCACATGGTGTGCGAATTTTATTATAATCGGTTAAGTGGTTTAGGAGTCCATTGAGGACAAACATTGTGACACGAGATTTATATATATTAAGATAGGCACTTAGCCATCAAATCTGTACATTGGTAATAAAATAAAAAAAATATGCACGAAACTTTTTTAAATGTGTTCTGTATAAGCTAACTTCTGCTCTGATGATGATTCGCTTATGACTATTATAGCTTTTTGGAACTAAGTCACGAAGTTATTTTACTACTTTCTAGATCTATGATTTGTACGTAAGTACAATGCTTATTTAGTTGGGTATGTATAGTGTAGACTAAACATAGACAGTATACATATATGTATATTATACGGAGTTATTTTGAACTAATATATTACCAACACATTTATATTCTAAGACCAAACGCACGCAAGCCAGATGGTATCACTGATGCACTTCTGTAAGACAATTAAGTAAACATTTTTTTTTAATTTGCAGGTGTACAAAAAACGAAAATGTTTCTTTCAATGTCGATAATTCTTCTACGTCTCTATATAACCTAATACACGTGATCGATCACGGATAAATAAATGCATATAAAGTTTGAATCATCAATTTCTGCTTCGTGAGACTGCACGTCGACTGTAATTGATTTCCAATTGTGACGCCGGATTGCGAATTTTTTATAACTGTTTCGTTTCAGGAAGCCGATATACTATGCAGTGACAGTCAAGTCGGTTGAACGGTTGCTAATCTCGCTCGTTTAGTTCGGAAATCTTGCCGAAACTTTCAGTCCATTGTACCCATAATACAAATAAATAAATATCGCTAGACGAACACACCAACTATACGGTCGCACACTAAGCAATGCTTGTATTATGGGTACCGTACATTGGACTGAGTGCGAACTCAGTATATAATTCTTTTATAGATGTTAAACATCTATATGACTCAGGTACAAACATTCGTGCTCATCACACAAAGTTTGACCCTACCAGGATTCCAACCCGGGACCCTCGGCATAGAAAGCAGGGGCACTACCAACTGCGCTAATCAGGTCGAACAAGCATTGCTTAGTTGATTCGGGTGTGTTGGATGGCAATTTTTATTTTTATATAAATGGTATAACAATAATAGTGTAGAATAGTTTAACAGGACCAACAGTAGGTTATAAAGATAACATTCCCAAAGAAATGAAAAAAAAAATTAGTCATTTAAAAATTTACATCCTATACTGAGCGCATTGCCAAACTGGTTTGCCTAATTTATAAAAAAATCAAACATAATTTACCACAATTATTGTATACATCAACGTGATCCATATAACTTACTAATTAATCTATTAACATATTTTACATTTTTTTTGTTAAACTTATATATTTACAAATACCAGCTACCAATCATCATATTATATTGGAAGTGTGTTTCTTTAGTATTGAAGCCAATGCATCGTGCCTAATCTATGGTTCGTTTTATGCCCCATAGTTCTAACGTTGCGTGAAATATAAGTTTCAAGCTTATCGCGTTGAATTCGCGTGTGCCATTGCACTCCTACAAGGTCGGACGTGACTTTTGCACTCATACCTAGTCTAGCATTTTTAAGCGGGCTTACGTTAAGTACATTTAAAAATACGAATTTAGGAGTCCCTTGTATCTGGACCATCTCTCTCAAAATGCCAAGTCAGGAGGCCGTAAGCGGATAGACTGATGACTGATGATGTTGTTGGTACTTATGTGTACATATATTAAGGGTTATTATGTAGTTCTTACACTCACTCACACACTCTAAAATTATGAATGTTTTTCTGATTGTAACCTGTCTTATGCACCAATTAAAAAAAAACTAAACCATTGAGTTTCACATACTTTTTTTTTAATTTCCCGTTTGTCATTACTTTCCAGAATTTGATACATATTAGCGACATTATCGTAGGGGCCAACTTATTGTGTATGTTTATTTTTTCCAAAAATCTAATGTTAGTTTAGTTTCCATCAAAATTGGCTTCAAGACTTCTCCACACTCAGTTGAAAAATTCACTCAGTATATACATTTTTTGGACGCAGCCCCTTATCGTGTGAGTCATTGCAAGGTTATATCGGGTCGAGGGCGTGTCGGCGGAGGTGTTTCAACTTTACCCGGTCGATATTCAGATATTATGATTCTTTATGAAAATTTTGAGGTGACCTCGGATAAAATAAAAAAAGACAGAGTAACTCTAGCTCACACAAAGGTAAACTAGGGCGTGGCACAGGCCATATTTGAGCTTAAGCTACGCCAATCATGACACATGACAATACAAAACGCGATAAAATCAGCATAATTAGTTTTATTTCAATAGAATACCTACATTTCATGTCAATTAACGGCATCAGGCGTAGGTGTAGCAGAGGCGTAACCGATCAAAGTACATTATGTCAACAACATAGACGTGAGAATATTGCACGTTGCGAACTTTTTAATGATTAATTACTCAAGAATGTCGATGCATGACTAATCGTCACTTCTGTAAAACTGCTTATGTGTAGTGTATATAATGCAATTTGCAACAAATATACAAAGTGGAAATTAAATGCGTTATTAGCGTTTAAGCAGTGATAGCCAAGTTGGTAGAACGCTTGTCTCGGTAACGAGGATCGCAGGATCAAACCCCGGCTCGGACCTCTGGGATTTCTGGATTTCATGTGCAAATCTCATTTTCAACCAGGATTATCACTTGCTAAACGGTGAAGGAAAACATCGCGAGGAAACCTGCATGTCTGAGAGAACCCCTCGAAAGACGTGTGAAGTCCGCCAACCGGCACTGAGCCAGAGTGGTGGACTATGGCCTAATCCCCCCTCGCATTGAGGGGAGGCCCGTGCGCTTATTCTACGATTTAAATGCCAATCGAACCCGCACGACAACATACATTGATAGGTATTCAGAAAAAAATGACAGTATGAATTAAAATGACTGCCATTCTATGGGAGATAGAGAGGGATGGATAGTTATTCTTGTAGTAGTTCTTGAATATAGATATAATTGAAAAAACAAATGCACCGTACATAGCTAATAACAGTTGAGCATCAAGAATCCAGACCATCAACCGATTAAGGAGTTATGGATATACAGCTGTTACCTGCTTAACAGCTCCATCAACGTAGTCCTCACAGACGTTCTTAGCGTAGAACGTCTCCACAGGGAAGGTGCGGCCTGGTATTGTGAAGGTGGGCACGTTGCCGAAGAACGCGGAGAACTTGGTGGAGTCCATAGTAGCTGACGTCACGATCAGCTTCAGGTCCGAGCGACGAGCGACCACCTGTTGGGAGAAAATGGAATTCATTATTGCTTGCTGCATTGAAAACTTCCCATTGCAATTTGCTGTTAAAAATCCACCATATATGTCGGTACATTAATCGTTGGCCTTATATCTAACCAGGCGACCCATGGGTGTAGTAGGACCCAAATACACGGTTAAATACGTGAGTATACAAGGTGTTACAAAAAATGTGCATTAAAACTATGTAATTAAATTCGACGGCTGCTTACCGACTCGGTCTGTTGAACAGCGCTTACATTTTTGCCTATTTGTGAAAAAAAAAAGTGATTTAAGTCATTTTTACCCACTTGGTTAACAATGAGCCGCTTATAGCAAAAAAGGACTAGCCTATTAAAATAATATTACGTGAATGTTGGAACTATGTTTTTGTTCCGTTCTTTTTTTAAACCGCAAAGACCTTGTACTTTTACCGTGGATATTAACAAAAAGTGTTAGCAATTTATGTATTTATTTATGCCACATTGTTGTACTTATGTGGAGAATTAACAAAAACATTCAACAATAAGTAAGAATTGGTTCTATTTATGCAATTCTATAATTGTTAGGGAAATAGAATGAAAATAAATTGTATTGCGGGCGTTATACACCAAAAAAGGTATCCTTGTGTAGCCTTGTCCATTTCAAGTTAGTCATATAACAAACATACAAATTGGTTTATCAGTCTTAAGACTCTTTTCTCTCACACATGTTAAGAAAGGAAATACTAGGAAAAAAATATTGAAGTCACAGCATGAATAAAAACTAGAGGCGTCTAGGTTGTTGTCCAATATTGTTTGACACCTTGTCAATGATTCGTATTCTCTATTTTCCTATAGATATAACTATAGATATAGATGCACCTCCCTGAAAATAATCCTGCCGGGCGGGCGGCCCATGGCTCCAACTTTACTGGGTAAGCGAGTCAATTATCACCGAGACATTACTATTCATTTTTGGCACTAATTTTCATACTGAAAATGTAATTTTAAATTGAAAGTTTACACTTTCCATGTCACACTACATATGAGGGAGATGTCAGCTATCCGATACCCGAACTCGGGATGCAGACAATGGTTGGCTACACAAATAGATCGACGATCGACGCCATATCGGCTAGACTGAGAAAATAGTTATGGCGATATTTCGTTATATAAAGACGTATATTGTGGCCGTATTTGAGACAATACAACAAAAATGCGACTTAATGGTTTACAGTGTTTGATTACAAAATCAAAACTAAGTTTTTCAAAGATCGAGCATTATTTAAAGCATGAAAAACAAGATAAAAATTGAGAAAGAGCGGCACTTAGGACAGCAGAAGTCAATAAGGCCTATTTGGGTGAAGTCTTTTACAAGTAAGAATACTAAAGATAACCCTTCTGAGTCTTTATCGGATGCCTTCACAAAGTTGTTAACATGCCTAAGCCCTTTATAACAAGGCACATTCCCACTACATCATCATATCAAGCTAGAATCCTCAAACATTTGGAGCGAACTCAAGACCGGCCATAGGTGACTCACAGTCCATCATTCAGGATGATAATCAATTTATTTTACGTTACGTATTTATTTACGCAAATCGGTTTGACGGCATACGGTCACGAGTTAGAGACGGCCTGTGGTATGTGGTTGCCAAGTTATTGAGTTTTACATTTTTCTTCACGCTTATCTTGCGTGATACAGTGGGGAAAATTGTGTGGAGTGGAGTGACGTCATATTCGGTCCGCGATGCGGTGTGTGCGTTGCATTACATTGTAAGACGTACATTAGCAATGCAAACTAAAGTGGGCGTTGGCTTGGATTTATCGGATGCAGAATCCGCAAAAATGTTACTGCATGACTCCTTTGTTTATTCAAAATCTGAAACGATGTTAAATTCTACTAGGTTTACCGCGTTGACTTTGAGGATGAAATGTAGCGAATCTGGCATATCTAACAAAACACATTTTCAAGTTTAAGTGTAAGTATAGAAAGTCAAAATTTATATCCCTTATCAATATTATGTAGTAGTTCCGTTATGCTTTTTTGGTGGTGTAGGCAGTGATACATCGTAAAGCGTATGACACAGTTGGGTGCGCTTCGATTGGCACAAGCGATTTCGCGCCAAAAAACTAAATCCAAGGGCTTAGTAGCGCCGGCTATTAGCGTTTACACAGATGTACTAGTACGTCTGTTTTTTGTATAGCTTGTTTAAAATTAGAATAATTGAAACTTATTTTTAAGTTATTGTTTTTTCGAGGTAGTGACTCGAGGGCTCCCGTAGTTAAGTCAGTTTATGATAAATAGCTGAATCTCAGCTTAAAAAAAAGAAGTTAAGCCTGTATAAATCAAAAGCACCTACTCTTTGTGGTATGGAGATATTTACAGTATTGACTGTTACCTATAACTTATCAGTACCTCAAGCACATTCCTCTTTACGTAGCGTTTCAACGTCTTCCATCCCTGTCACACCACAGATTTTATAAATAAGTATGATGACAGTGACAGCATGTTCCTCGAGGACGTTACAATTACATTAGAAGTTTCTGCTCACCCTACACTAATGAGATATCAACGAAAATGAACGAGATCCGCGTTCCACACGTTCTCAGCTACATACACTATACGCGCCAGCTGCACTAAATACACGCCGCCATAAATTACGTATAAAAATAACATACAGCTTTCTCTGTTGATTTTAATACAAACTTGTGTGAATTAGTCGTATAAAAAAAAACTAAAATAGCACTACCGACGCTCATACAGCCGAGCCCCTTAAACGTAATCACGTGGCCATGTGTTTAAATATAAACGGTTGGCCGTTTGAAAATCGAACGGAGCGTACTAATTGGTGGAATTTAAGTTTATGTTCTAAACGTCTGTCGGGGCGATCACGCGGCGATTTGAGTTAATCGTCCTATATTGCTCGTTTCACGTGGCGCAGGCGGATTGTAGAATCAGCTCTTTTATAAAACGCCTCAGTTCTGTAAAACGGCTGGTTAACGAATAGGCGGATTGTAATACGGCTAGCCATATAGTAAAGGCGTTTTGCGTTCTACAAAGCGGTGGGTTAGCGTGAGCCGTTTTATAATGTTCGGACTGCTCAATGGCACGCGTGAGCTAATAAAGCGAGCTCGGGAATTCGGGACACCACGACTTGGCTGGTTTAGGTTCGGAGGGATTGGTGTGCTAAGTGTGCTCGCTACGCTCACTCATTAACCCCCATGAGTGAGCGTAGCGAGCACACTTAGCCCCAGATATTACCGTTGTGTTAGGTTCCTGGTGATCTTACACCTAAAAATAGTAGCCCCGCGGAGCTCGGCTCCGTCGACCTAGCCATTACGCTAGATTAGTTTATATACGTTAGGGATAGTGTCATAGTTTCGGATAATGAAGCATTAAAGATCAAAAACTATTTACATCTAAATCTATTTACAAAGCGCGTAAACGTTGGCAGCCGTTTCGTTGAACGTATTGATTCGACATTCCGACGAAGCGTTAACCAGCCGTTTTATAGAACTGATGCGTTTTGTAAAGCGCCTACCCGTTTTGAAAAAAAAAAACGACTTCTAAAAACCTGCTGCGACATTCACAACATAATAATGGTTATAATGAAGTGTTGTTTTTTTTTTATTTTGCCCACCGCCGCCCTTTCATTGAATGGCTGACAGAATGGGAATAATTACCTTTGACTAGATAATAAGACATTTTGTTTTTGCACCTGTGTCTAATACATAGGCGATCAATTCAGTTTTCGAAAGGCAATTTATAACAACTCTGATACCAGTCTGTAATTCCTATAATAAAATCAGGTACATAGTAATAAACTAGTAGACATGAATGGACAAGTCGATAAACTGAATTAATATCTCATAACTCACAACAGGAATCGGTAACCTGTCACCGATTTGATATTGTAGAAAGTTGAATCGCCGGTAAACTCGCGGATAGATAGCTCAGGTAGATAGATATGCTTTTTCAGTTAAGGAATAAGGACGTAAGACAAGTTACAATACACCTACCTACCTTAATCTTTTTATTTTTTCTGCTTTTTTTTTTTCTTTTTTTATTATTGTTTATGTTTGTTCGTGCGTCACTTTCGGTGCCGGCTGCTTGATGATAATAAAATAAAACAATTGATAGGGACCCTACAAATCGGCCCAACAGATTGGGTTCAAGTTGTGCCGTTCATTGAGGCCTTTATTCTACTTGCACTCAGCCATTTTTTCGGATTCTGCACAAGGAAAACTCATAATCTCGATTTTCCATATTTTATATTTGACAGGATGGAGTATGCAAAACCTTTGTTTTAAAGATTCTATAGTAAACGCGTAGCATTTATTAAAATGTTGGCAGTGCTGTTTCATGCACTGGAATGTTGGCATTACAGTTCTTGCACGCTGCCAAGCAATAGTCGACTTAAAGGTGGGGAACCTTTTCATTCCGCTATTGTACATACGTCTTGCATAGCCATTTTATTCAGATACCATTAAGACTATAGTATTAGAAGCCTGTCTACATAAACATAGAGCTGAAATGACTTACACAGATGTGACGAGAAAAATAATGAATAACTTTTATGAATTAATATTTTCGATATTGGCATGGCTACGGAACCCTACTGTGTGTGAGTCAACCCGCACTTGTCCGTTCTTAACTTCCATGCCACTCTCGTGCAAAACAAGATGATACCAACACAAGACGAACAAACGTGTCCGAAACTAGTATGACGTCAAAATGATCATCAACATTCATACTTGACATTGGTCCGTTCATATACGTTTATTAATATCACTCCGCGGAACGATTACACAATTGTTAACAAACAAAGTAGTGGTCAAGTTTTTCAAATATCCAACATTTACATTTAATGCTGTTCCAATAATTATTCGAATGATTTTAGTTTTTTTTTGTGACCAGCATGTCTAGTTGAAACTTAAAACCCCAGGGACTAAACTAACGATTAGGTTAATGAGCACGGGACCCTAAAAAAATCTATTTTTAAAGAACCACGTGTAGGACTGAGTAATAAAGTGTCAACATAATGTGGTGACGTGGTATGTTTAGAATTCCTGTTGAACTTGTAAGTATTGGTGGCGAGCCAAAAAGAAGTTATATTTATTGTAATCACAAGCAGACGTGGACAAGACAATTTATTATTATTTCTTTGTTAAAAACAATAATGAGCCCGATGTGTATCACTAACATTTAAATTAAAATCGATAAAAATATGCCCTGTTATAATACGGCGCAAATATTTTCACAACTTCGAATATAATTTTCTATGTCGGTATATATCTTTTGAATACCTATTATAAAACATACTAGGTAAGATAGTGGTACCTAGCTAGTAATATTCCATGTTAAAAATCCTTACAATTGATAGGCAGATAAATAATCGTAGATTTACACGCAAATTATTAGAAGTTAGAATCAATTTAAAATGGCATTCATATAAAGATTTTGCCGAAGAAATTTGTTTTCTATTATAATTGTAAATTTATAAAATCTTTTATACATTTGGGAGGTTCGATGATATTGGTGAATTTATACAATCTATGTTGGTAGCCCGGATCGCATACCACGATCAAAGTATGTGTCTCTTTGGAAACGCGTTCGCTGGGTAAAAGCCGGCCAGAGCTTTCGCCGGCTGTTTACGGTACTTACCGAATAACAGAGTAGCAGCACATAAATTGACTATCGTGGTTCTACGCAGATTAAAAATCTTGACGTCAGACTGTATTGCTGCTCCGAGCTTTGGTGATCTCCTGTGTCTGTTCACGAAAGCGATATTAATCGTTTCTCGATCGTTCCCACGTTCGTAGCTAAGGGTCGGCGATTACACCATTGTTTGGTCCCAAACTAATCAACGCTCGTATTGTAGGTGTCGTAAAATAGACCAGAGGCGATCCAAGTAATGACCGGGATAAGTACCTAACTTGAAACCACTCGGTTACGAGGATGGCATTTAACCTCTAGGCTATTGACGCTTTATACGATCGAAAACATGTATTTTTGGTAATTATTGTTTTTATAAATATCAGCAAAGAAGTTCACAAACGGAAGGCCCTAACCGTCTAACGAAACGATAGGTTTTATCTATATAAGTATGCATCAAAGGTAAAACCAATATCTGTAATGCAAACTTCCAAAAATAGCTCATACAAGATACGACAGTATACAATTTCAAACCGACAAATTGCATGGCACGGATCGGGCCCGCCCACCACTACATTGTTTAGCAACTGGCTTGCGCTCGGAGAAAGCTTTGCATCGAGTACGACAAGGGTTTAGTCGAGACAGATTTTACTAAGAAGTGTTACTACACTAGTCTAGGTCTGGATCCCCCTTCACCTCCGAGGGAGGCTCGTAAGCCGTGGGACCCCAGTCTAAAAAAATAGCGGTAGGGAAGCACGTGACTTAGGGCTAGTTGAGCTTAAACTATGACAATCAACAGAACCAAGTATCATCACCTCACCCTCCAATAAACACTCCTCTACGATACCCGAACTTTAGACATTGATAACCGCAGCTAGACCATAGGCTCACAGACTATGAGCTTAACTGTCGAACCCAGTAACACCCAAACGAGAGCAAGTTAAGAAAATATAATTTCTTAAACTGTCCAAAATTTCCCGTCTACGCTTAAACCACTAAAGCAAGCTGCTGTCATTGGCCAGCAACTTATGATGACTGTACGAAAATTATAAATAAAGAAATACTTTAATACAAAGTTCACTTTTATTTATAAATGTCACTCCACGACCAACGCCTAGCAGAAGGAGTAGGTAGTCATAATAGATTGCACGCCCTTAGTTGATTGGACATTTGTCTCGAGTGGCAGGAGCGATGCTTGATGTATGCGCATGCGCACCGGCAAGCTTTTCCTTTATAATTGACAGCATGACTTACGGACCGTTCCGAGCGCAATGATATTTCCTGTATTGTTTGTGGATTGAGCGAGTGTTGCTTTGCTATTTTTAACTTTATTACCATTCTATTTTAAGCTTGAGGATAAAAGGAGTTAAGTATAGCACTTCGATATTACTTCAGTTGATTGGTACTCTAATCTCAGAGTAGCAAACCTAGGATGAGTTATTGGCCCTTTTCTGATAATTTTGTGTTCTTGTGTCTTTTTGTCTTCAACCTATTTTTTACTTGCATAGTGTATATTACATACAATAGTAGCAACATAATTCACTCAAGCATCATGTCCCTCAAAACATATACACAATATATTACACGATAGCTTACTTAACAGAAGAGCTTATTCTCTTAATTCTGCTTGCTGTTAAACGTACTTGTTCAGTTTAATTTGTTTTAGGATTCTGTTCAATGCAGTTCCACAAGTAACAATTGACACGCAAAAACTTGGGAGTGTTGTATCATAAAAAAAAAACTGAACATCATAAAAAAAACTAGCTACACATAGTTGCCCAGAACATGGTGATTTCGAACTCTAACAACATACAAATCTGTAAAACTAGGATCTTGAATATACCAGACCAACATAGTATGTTTTTTTTAATTTAAATAATATACATAACAATGTCTGCGATGCGAACAAAGTAAGATGCAAAAGTAATGGCCTATTATACGAAACGGCAAGAATGGCTTACGTCACATCGCTCGTCACCGGATGTGCTGGCGCACAGGATCGTTTAATCGCACACGTGAACAATAACTCGATCACCGTACAAGGCATCGCGACTGCTCCAAAATGAAGAAGCGCTGTAGGACTACAGATTAGATCCCCTACAAGTATGAAAGAGGGGGTCTGCTATAAGCAAAGCATGTACAAGACTTTCTGCTTCGACAATCATTATATTAAGGTGGAAGCTCAGGGTCAGGGCGCGAAATTCAAAATGTCAATGATTTTTTTACGAAAAATTTGGACATCTTTACGATGTAATTGAGTTTTTTGCGATATTAGCAATCTGCATTGGATGTCTCGATGTATTAAGTTTGCTTAAAAAAATACCTAAAGCGATACAACACCATAAAGTTAGTAAAAACCGTTTATAACCATTGATTTTAAAACCATTGACATTTTGAATTTCGCGCCCTGACCTGAGCTTCCACCTTAATGTCGAATCCTAAATATAGCGTACCTATAGCGGAAGCTTGAATCTTCGAGTCTCTTAATTACTGTCTCGAAATCTCTCGAATCTTCTTAGTTACTGTCTAACACGCTTAGTTAATTATAAAAGCGTATTACGCCTTTTAAAATCACAGTATTCAAGAAATTACGGCGACATGTTACCAGAGACGAGCATTTTTCAAACGCAGTTACTTTCTTTGACACAAAAAATATTAATGAGACAGTGGAAGGTTGCTGCTGTTGTATAAAGTTATTACATAAAGCTGTTTATATAATGAACCACTGCACTGGTAACTTTATTTATGTGTATAATATTTCTGAAAACAGTTGAATCAAAGTTCATGACCTACTGTTTGTTATTCCTAGCTCTTTCACCAACGATTTAGGTCGATCGGTGGATAGCTTCTAGTAGGTCTGATATGTTATCACCGCCTGTTGATTTGTACAGATATTCTTAGTCACGTCGTCTATTGACCTTATTATATTAATGCTTTTCAAGATTAAAATATCTTCACTTCCAAATACGTCATTGCCAATTTCGAATAGGGTATTTTACTTTTTCCAATCGATTTATAAGAACTTCTGTCCTTTGAATACGGATATCGGTACTTCCGAGTTTGAGCTATAAGGTAGTTCAACCTTTTGTGAGTGGTCATTTTTCAAGGCCTATCCGAATTCCACTGGACAATGAATAACCTCTAGTTATGAAGTAGCTTTTTTAGATCGCTAAATTGTAGTCATTATAAGGTTATACATAGTCTAGTCAGAGACTATTGTTGCAATGCCAATTTTTTACCAATATGATTCCCTCCACCTTTGTCCTTGTGAAACGATAATTATTCTATAGCAGGGTAAAAGTTAGCGCAATAGATACATCACATTATGAAGATGAAGAATAAGTACCATGAACCGTTGGAACGTGACTTGAATGTAGAGTAAGTAAGTAGTTTGCAAAACGGCTTTAAAATTACAGAATAAGTAATTTATTAAATTTTCATAATTTAGATTTGCCCCTGAGAAGGGACCATTTGTCTACAGGGACATACAGTAGAATAACTTGGAAATAATATTTCCTTGTTACCCCAAACTGGTAGTTTAATGATTTTAAAGATACGGACCTCAGACAAAGAAAAATACAGACGGAGTGTCCCGAACATTCGCGCACGTAAGTACGTAATTCACGTGTTTTACACAGTCACTCTAATGATCCCAAGCTTGTTCTAAATCAACACTAATTAAGTGTAAAACTGTAACGCTTTCTAATAAATCAACATAAAATTATTGGCAAAGCGTATCACGTAACGTTGAATAAACACAAATTATGAACGAGAACAAATCGATCACTTCCTCGAAGAGTGCAATCGATTTACATAATCAACAATTGTAGGTACTCGTTTCAGACACTCCTTATTATAAAATATACATAGTTGGAATTAGGAATTTACTTCCAATGGTGCAGACTAGTGCAAATGAAGAACTCGATAATATGTGTGCATAAATTAAAAAAATAATACCAATCCCTCTTAACAAAAGATTCAAAGGTACCATTCTATATCGACAAAAGCAAAAGCTGTTACGGTAAAATTTCATTGTTTTCTTCGATCACCTCATTAGTACAAACAATGTGACACTATCACTAGCTGTTATTAAAACGATAATTAATCTAGAAATATATCGATATATAGTAGGTATACATTGAGATTGAAAGACAATTTACGACGCGTAAAATTATCTCACAGACGCTTTACAATGATATAATCATTTTATTTATCAATCTAATAAAGCAAATAGACTGAGAAATAATGGGTTTATTACAAAGTAAGATTGAGGTAACATCAATTAGTTACAGCCTCATTCTAAGCAACGTTTTCACAGTTCAATAATAATTTAGATCCAAGCATCTCTTCACCATGTAGATGAAATTTGGAAGAATATACCTCAACGTTAATGACTTGTCGTCGACCGAGTACTTAAACGCTACTAAATGTTAACGCTTTTAATGTTAACGCATTGAAGTATGATATCTAAAAGAGGCCGCCCCGGTAACTGACAGGGTTCAATCCTTGCCCTAGCCATTATACTATGAACGTGAGCCTACTTCCAAAATTTGCTTTAGCTTTGTTAGAGGGGCTAAAACGGGACTACTAGTAGGCAACGTGTTTATCACACATAACTAATGACCCGATTAGCACAGTTGGTAACAACCCTGCTTTTGTATCGAGAGCCCCGGGTTCGAGACCCGGTTCAGGCTAGCTTTGTATGATGATCACGAATGTTTGTACCCGAGTCATGGACGTTATCTATATAACTGGGGATTGCACCCAGTCCATTGTACGATACCCATCGAAAAATCTTTGCTACGTTTGGGACCGTACAGTTAGTGTGTTCATTTTTATCCTAAAAAACGCAATGATTTGGAGTGAGCCGTTGGCGACTCCAAAATACCGCTTCAGTCAGTCGTATTATAAAAACTAACGTAGCTGACATAGTTGAACGGCCTGTATTATTGTATGTAGACGATTTATTAACGTTTAATATTCTCAAACCACGCGATATTGGATTCGTATATAGGTAAAGTGAGAGATATCACGCTGCATATTTAGTTATGGTCGGAACATCACGTCGTACTTAATGCAGTTAGAAAGATAGCAACACAATTTACCGGCCATACGCCTTTTGATGCGTCCTACTATTCCATATTTCTGCAATTAACTTGTATAGTTAAATTATTTTCGGACAAATGTTGAGTGAAAAGAACATCCAATGAAACATCTAGCTTGGACACCAGCTCCAACAGAACCAATGTTAAATGGACACGGGTCTCCCTTCAATACGAGGTAGGTTTAGGGCATAGTCCACAACGTTGGACCAGTGCGTGATGGTGGAATCTTGAGCAGAGTTAAACAAACACAACAACAAACAAATCCGGCATTACTTTGGCTAACAAATGAATCATGAATTGCTATAACAAAGTCGTTTGCAATGATATTTTGTTTGCTCCATAAAAAGATGACAAAGTCATATTCTACCATACGTTCTAGTTTCAAATGGAGGACGACAAATTAAATATGAGAAGTGCACAAAAATAAACGTCCACTCACGCTGATTTCAGGTCATCGATGATAAATTGATTCATAATCTTTTGTCTACATTTATCATGTCAAGGCTGTGGCCCGATTTCCATGTCTGATACATGTACTATACAACATAATAGTTTTTCAATTGTAAACAAAGTTTGAATTCAACTTGTTTAAAAAAAAGAGCGTTGGATGAATAAATGAAATAAAAAACTTTTTAACAAAATAAAAACCGTCTTCAAAAAACTAAAAAGCAAAAAATAATCTAATCTTGAAATCTACCTTGTCTAACCACATCAAATATTTAACTAATCTGAAGTCGGTGCCAAACAAACAACTGAGTCGAGTATTGCCGGTCTGCGCCAAAGACTATACCTACAAATTGGTCCGCGCATCTCGTTACTGAGTATACTTTTGTTATTCTTTGTCGGTTGTTTATTTGGCACCGACTTCAGATTAGTTAAATATTTGATGTGGTTAGACAAGGTAGATTTCAAGATTAGATTATTTTTTGCTTTTTAGTTTTTTGAAGACGGTTTTTATTTTGTTAAAAAGTTTTTTATTTTAAACTTTTTAGTGGATATATTTACTATTCTTTGTCACTAAAAAGATTTGTATATCAATCTTTTTACTGGATAATAGGTATACCAATAATCGAGATTATCTTGGCGCAACCCGTGAAATACGTATCACTGACAAGTTCCGGTGGCCATTTGTGGCCTTCTTCATCACTTCCACTTCAGCAAATGATACTTTCTGAATGCAAATGCTTGACTTCTTGATGAAAATACCAAAATTGCTATCGGTATGCCTATAAAATTTGAGGAGTCCTCTCAATTCCTCATGGATCCCATGATCAGAACATTTTTTTGAAAAAAATGGGACCAATCTGTAAACATATCCTTTCATATAAAAAAATAATTTTCCAAATCGGTTCATAAATGACGGAGATATGAGGTAACAAACATAAAAAAAAAAAATAAAAAAAAAAAAAAAAAAAAAAAAAAAAAATACAACCGAATTGAGAACCTCCTCCTTTTTGAAGTCGGTTAACTAATAGAATATGTTTTGAAAGGGATTTTCCAATTGGTAAACTAAACGGCACGCGACACAACGGTGGTGGCAAAGGTATTTTAGAAGATGACCCTAATCAAAAACTTAAGGTTCGGTCGAATAGAAGCTGGAATAAGAAATTGTATAGGACATCCATTGATCTACTGGACATGGGCCATCTCACAAATAAGGTGTGGATATGGTTTAACAGCACATTGTGAAACAGGCCCTAAGCATACTTAATTGTAAATATGGGAAATAAACAATTTTATAAGTAAGACGGAAGAATACAATAGTAAACCACTACAGCAGTCTATAATGACTGCGTGACAGCAACGCATTTATTGCGATCCAAGGCTTGTATGGTGCTTTACTCAAAGTTATTTAAATAAAACCAGATCAGTGTACATATATATTTTTTAAAGTAACAATTGTTAAAAGTAGAGTTACTAAAATCAGGACCGCCTTTCCAGGATTTATATTACTCATAATTTGTGATAAGCTTAGTGCGGTGTTTGATATTTGAAACATTTCTTCATCTTCTTTTTATTTTTAAATAAGGCACTGATCATGGTACTGCCTGTTCCTATACTGGCATATTCTGAATATAATCTTTTTGCTGTTGACTATTGAATCAAACCCTGACATTAATGAATTTTCAAAGGAAATTGTTGTTGGCTAGAACTCACTAGCAATGAAATTCCATACAACTTCGTTGGTGTCTATTCAAGTAGCGCGGTAAGGTCGACTTTGTCCAAAGAAGGTTGACAAAATAATTACTACATTACAAGCATTTTTGAGTAAATATAATAAGGTAGCGCAACTTAAATAATTGTAAGAGCTTGTATGATAACTTACTCTTTATATAAGTCAGGAGTAATTGGACATTGACAATGTAAGAAGATAAGGAACAAATAAATCTCGGAGGAAAAAATCCAATCATGGTTGTTGATTTCCTCAAAAATGTTTTTATAGTTTATTGTCATCGTTATTAGCATTTTAAACAGGTAGCCAATTTAAATAATATAATGCCAAACGGCACTTCCTCAAGTGCAAGGGTCAGGGTTGAGCTGAAAGAGATTTGACTAGAGGTCGTTTGTTAAACTTTTGTTTGATTTGGTTCGAGAGGCCCTTGAATTTAATGAAAGTTGTTGTCAGTCCTTATACATTTACCAATAGTCTTTTAGTTTGAAAGGTAAATAAGGCGTGGCTCTAATAGTTTGTGTTTGTTGAAAATGAGCTCTGGATAAAAACGGTGACAACATTGTTGTAACAACACCTACAGCAATTTGACTTGACAGTTAATATAAGCTAAGTACTTAGTTTTACGTAAAGCTATTGAATAACAGGAATTCAATTTCTGAACTATCTATTGGAGATATGAATATTATTTTTATCTGTATGATTACGAATGAATAAGATGAACATACCACACGTTATATTACCGACACGCATGTGCGACCAACACGTATGTTTATAGGCGCCTGTCTATCGTTCGCTTCAATAGTTCTGGCGCGACAATACAACTATGAGCTATATAAGAAGTCATAATGTTATGTCGTCTAAAGTCTGTTAAATTAACCATCTTGCGAGGCAGTATTTTATGTCAGTAGGTCAGTGTGCTAATGCTCCAATGCATCCAACGATGTACGTTCTCGAGATTGATTTTAGTTAAAGAATTCTATAGTAGCTAATTAGTCGTTTAGATAACCGAAATCCTCCAAGGTATTCGTTGGTGGATAACTATAGTGTGTTGGATTTCAGCTATTCTAGCTAAGGTATTCTGTGGTTTCAGTGAAAGCTCTCCTGCGGGGCCGCAATAAATTACGATTTATATAAGACCACCATAAGGTTTAATTTAAATTACTATTTGAAACCTCGCTTGAATAGCTTGACATATTTACGGCCTCTGCAGGGCTGAAATATTTGTCTTTAGAGTTAGTATTATCTTATTGTTCATTTTGTGCTTAGTACTACTAGTTATATGTATATACTTATTCAAATATTTTTATATTTAATATATGTTGCAGTTTTATTTTTAAATAATGCCTTCCTTCATTTTTGTCTACCGCATATAAATATTTGTGCAATAAATCTACTAGAGTTTCGTCACTAAGTGTTAACATGTTAGTACGCACGAGTACATATTTATATAAGTAAATGTTATTATTGTTACGAGTTGTATATATTTGTCCAAATAATAAAATATTGTATTTCCAAGATTAGCATCCAATTAGTCAATGCAACAGGACAAATAAACGATAAAGCACATACGGTTACGTTGTAGGCAAATACGTCATCAAATGAGCGGACTTCGGGGCATGCGACTTTATGAATATTCAAATTCAACTTTGGGAGAACAATCGTCGACCATGTCCCGCGACTTCTTTACTTTTCATTATATCACTAATTGTTTACAAGATATCAGGTTATCAAGTAACAGATATGGTTAATGAATCAACACGAGGGTTGACCGCAGGTCACGCGGCCGCCGGCGCCGGCGCACCGGCCGCTCCACCGGCTGTGACGGCTGGTGTTGGATGTCGCTCTATGGAGTCGGATGTTAAGTGCGTCATAGACCGATTCAGTGGACTGAGATCAAGACAGGATAGATGTGCTGTATAGCTATATAATCTAGGTAGTAGAAGATTGCCCATTCTTCAGAATTAAATTGCGTATCTCAACAAATGTCACATCTCGGCGATATCCTAATGTAATAGGGGGGGGGGGGGGGGGGGAGTAAGTTTAATTCGAGCTCTAGTCCACCACGCTCGCACAGTGTGGGTGGTGAGCTTCACACGGCTATCGAAATATGTGCACGGTTCCTCACGATGTTTTGCCTTCACAGTATGATTTTTTTTTCCTGATGAACACACCAACTGATTTGAACCCGGGACCTTCGGCGCAGAAAGCAGGTTCATGACCATCTGTGCTTATCGGGTCGTCAATAAATAAAAACGATATAAATATTATTGCAACTGAATGAATTTATTGCATAGATATGTACTGTATAATTAATTACTTTTGATTAATTTTCTTTGACTACATTTCTTGCACATTACGAAGGACATTAATGTATTGTGTACATTGTAAAATATGATAAGCTATACTAAATCTCAAATGCTAGCATTAGTCATATAGTTTTTCGGATGTGCCTTAGAGGGGAGCTGGCGATAAACTCAAATCAGAATCAGATTATTTTTTATTAATGTAAACCATTAACACAGTACAGTACTTATGAATCGTCAAAATAGTAACAAAATGGTAAACTACCACTTTACCGCCCGTTCAGAATGCCGTTCCTATGGAGAAAAACGGTCAAGAAAGTCCATAGTTGCACTTTTTAAAAATATGTTTTACATTTTTGAGCAGAACATTGTTATGGGTATGTGAGAACGGCTAGACAGACTTGAGCAGCTGGTAAATAAAGTACTAACTCTAAGTATATAATTACAAGTTAATGGCATACAATACAAAATAAATTAACATCATATAAATACATATATATATATATAAATTGAAAACGGGTCAGATAACTGATAAAGGTTTGATATTGATTGCTAAATCCATTAACAAAATTAGCTACACAGAGTACAAAGACCATGCAATAGACTTGATACTAGGAATTCCCTATTAGTAGTTCTGTTCTAGATTATTTTACTAACGATCTTTAAGTTATGCGTCTGACTTTGCGACCTAGTCACGTTGCGGAGTTATATTATGTCTTTGATGTTTTAATGTGTGTTGCCCGTCTTCAAACAGAGACAAAGGCAGAGGCGCTTTATTTTTTTAACGCTACAATCATATTTGAGTTTGAACCTTTGGGTTTGTAGCGACCTCTTCAACCTCGCCACAAGCTACACAGATGGCGCTGTAGACGCATTCAGAACAATAGACAATTCTCATGACAATCCTGAATCGCGCTATAAGAGTTTTCAGAGCACGAAACATATATACAAGATCCCGACAATAACCGTCGGTGCATAGCGGCCGGCCCGCCAGGCATACCATCCGCCTGGCTGGAAGATTTTCCCTTTTACGCTAAATGTTTAATACCTAAACAAAAGACTTAATACCTAGATGGGCTATGTACAGGCAAAGTAAACGCACGTGCTCTATAATGTGGACACGTAGGTAGATTTCACGTTAAAGCTGGTAAGTCAATTCTAATTAACTTAGCTGCCAACACTATAAGGCTGCCCTAGTAGCAAAAACCCCTTTGCAATAACAACACAATATGTTCGTATTCATTGTGCAGCCACTGGGCATATTACCACCCTTCCATAGAGTATATGATTCTCTTTCAAGGGAACATTGAGTTCTGTTCTGTGAACTGAGCTCGCTTCGGCTCCAATGTCTAGATTTGGATTTCATATTAGCAATAAAAAAAAAACAGACACAACCGTTCACAATAATTGAGAATATTTAAATGCATTTTTTTCCAAAATCGAATCGATAATTTTATAGAAATAAAACTAATTTTAAGGATTGTATCGCGTATATTATATTTGTTTAAGATCTCTAAGTTTCGCTATATAATTAGTTTTATTTCAATTTTGTAGTATTTGCATAAATAAAAAATCGATAATTTTATTGCCTTGTAGTATTTTAAATTTGTTACGAATAGTACAGACGAAAATAAGTTTTTCAAAATCGATAAATGATATCGATCGATTATGCAATACGTATAAAGACAACAGAAACCCTGTATATGAACCAATTCGTTTGTAAATTGGTTAATTTAACGAGGAAATTACGCATTACTAATGTCGAATGCCGAGAGCAATCTTAAGTACGCAATATTGCGCTTGTATATGATGTCAAGTAATAAAGTGTGTCGAATACGTTATTTAAATTGATTATGCAAGCTATTATGTAGAAATAAAACACCTTAGTAATATTAGAAACGAGATTAAATACCTAAAACATATGCAGCGAGATTCCTTGGTTAAATACGAGACTATAATAATAATATGTGAAACAAACATGGGTTTTAAAGATAGTTTTAAAAAGTACGATACTAAAAAAAACAACAAAAATCGAAGTTAATACTTTGAGGTTTTCAAATTAATAAATAATACACTTATTTAAAACAATGTTAACGCCTAACACATATATTTCATCCAAAAAGTTAAGAAATAAATCGCCAGACGAACACACCAACTATACGGTCCCACACTAAGCAACGCTTGTATTATGGGCACCGTACAATGGACTGGGGCGAACGCAGTATATACTACTTATATAGATATTCAACATCCATGAACTGGGTACTAACGCTCGTGCTCATCACACAAAGTTTGTCCCTACCAACTGCGCTAATCAGGCCGTCAAATTATATTTTTTTTTGGACTAAAGAAATATAGTTTAATAAGCTCAATAAAAGTTTAGGCTTCGGCCGTGGCTAGTCACCACCCACTGAACAAAGCCATGTCGCCAAGCGCCTAGCCGTGTTCCGGCATGATGTTCGGTGCTGCCATTCATGGATGGCGGGTCAGATCAGTTGCGCTGCATGTGCCTAGTGAATGTAGCGTCTCTATCTACTGCCGCCTTCCTACCTAGGCAAGTATGCTCCATCGTAGATCTCATCGTCACTTACCATCAGGTGAGATCGAGATCAAATACTTGCCTATAATGTAATAAAAAAAAAAACCGGTGAATGCAAGGGGCAAACCGCAATTGCCTTTCCACTTTACTCCAATGCCTTTTAGACAAGTCTGGAAGACATTGGGGACGCGAGGACGTCTTGCTCTTTTGTGACAACCCTGGGGTCTCCGCCTCTGTTACCCTCTCTTAAATGCGGCCCTGTTCACCGGTTTCCCGCGACGCTTGTGATGTAATCAATCGGTACACATAGAATTACGTCTTTCGTTGTCACCATTCTAGAACCTTTCCGTCATAACCGTCCATTTTTTTTTTAATCTTTTAAATACATAAGATGTAGGTAAGCAGTAGATATAATAAAACGTCGTTGCGATCGGGCTCTGCTACTGCAGAAGCCGAAAATTTAAAGCGGCAATAATACAGTGGCCTCCCTGGAGGCTACTTGTTTGAGCCTTTTGGGGTCGAGACCTTGGGTTCGTGGGGCCCCA
The DNA here is from genome assembly GCA_905404115.1 of Pheosia gnoma. Classification (NCBI taxonomy): domain Eukaryota; kingdom Metazoa; phylum Arthropoda; class Insecta; order Lepidoptera; family Notodontidae; genus Pheosia; species Pheosia gnoma. Next base: position 8,759,773 of record FR989905.1, read on the forward strand.
ACGCTCGCCTCCTTTACAAGGACATCGCTGCACGACTTTTCGCCGCTACCCGTTACCGGCGGGCTGGCCTCTATTTCACGCAGAGAGTGAGCCTCGCTATTCAGCGCGGAAACGCGGCCAGCCTGCTGAGCACTTTTGGCATCGACGACGATGTAGAGGCATTTTTATGTATACAATTTTATTTTTATTATACATGTGTATTTTTCCTATTAATAAGTATATTGCAGTATTTTTTTTCCATATAAATAACAGGAAAACGTTCCGATAACATGATTTACAAACAAACGAGAAAATGTTCACACATTGGTTTCGGTACGTACGTGACGTGTAACTGCGTGTGCGCACGTGCTATATGCTGCATCGGATAAGGCGGTATTAATAGAACAGGCTTACGCGCATACGCAGTTTTAATTATAGCGCGACACTTTTATTTTTAACCGACTTCAAAAAGGAGGAGGTTCTCAATTCGGTTGTATTTTTTTTTTTATTTTTTTTTTTTATGTTTGTTACCTCATATCTCCGTCATTTATGAACCGATTTGGAAAATTATTTTTTTATATGAAAGGATATGTTTACAGATTGGTCCCATTTTTTTCAAAAAAATGTTCTGATGATGGGATCCATGAGGAATTGAGAGGACTCCTCAAATTTTATAGGCATACCGATAGCAATTTTGGTATTTTCATCAAGAAGTCAAGCATTTGCATTCAGAAAGTATCATTTGCTGAAGTGGAAGTGATGAAGAAGGCCACAAATGGCCAGCGGAACTTGTCAGTGTTACGTATTTCACGGGTTGCGCCAAGATAATCTCGATTATTGGTATATACCTATTATCCAATAAAAAGATTGATATACAAATATTTTTAGTGACAACAAAGAATAGTAAATATATCCACTAAAAAGTTTAAAATAAAAAACTTTTTAACAAAATAAAAACCGTCTTCAAAAAACTAAAAAGCAAAAAATAATCTAATCTTGAAATCTACCTTGTCTAACCACATCACATCAAATATTTAACTAATCTGAAGTCGGTGACAAATAAACAACCGACGAAGAATAACAAAAGTATACTCAGTAACGAGATGCGCGGACCAATTTGTAGGTATAGTCTTTGGCGCAGACCGGCAATACTCGACTCAGTTGTTTGTTTGGCACCGACTTCAGATTAGTTAAATATTTGATGTGATGTGGTTAGACAAGGTAGATTTCAAGATTAGATTATTTTTTGCTTTTTAGTTTTTTGAAGACGGTTTTTATTTTGTTAAAAAGTTTTTTATATATTATACTAAGAAGAATGTTTTGAAATTTCATGCGGAGATATTGGGTATTTGGTATGCGGTTAATCTGTTGATAAAGGCTTGGAGTGAGTTGAAGGGTATTGATGTCCATGTTTGTAGTCAATCGAAATCGAATTCCGAACTAAGTAACAGAAGGAAAATAGGTTAAATCAATTACCAGGTTAGTTAATACTCTTCATTAAAAAGTCGTTCATTCGTTTAAAACTCAGTTCGAAAATAGCTAATAAAATAAACACAACAATTATAGACGTTCGCGCAAAACAAAACTTTTGTGGGCAGTGCTATATGACGTTTGATAAAGTTATAAAACGTCTATAAATTCAGGGGTAAATGTTTAATGATGATGCCGGTCTCGGGACAAGCGCCAAAGTAAAAGCGTGAACAATACGGTACAAACCTTGTTATTTATTGCAGCCTATATTTATTTCGTGTTAATAGGCTCATCTTGCCAAAAGATAAAACCATTTGCTAAGGGGAAAACGCACTATGCGACAATTCCATACGATATTATTTCACAAGTAAGCATTAGAGTCGAAGATATTTATTTCGCTTCGAGCGGACTACTGAATAAGTGTGTAAGCATCTACATATTTAACCAATATCGTGCTTGACCGATGATCTTGACAAGTGTAGACCAGAGCAATATGGGCTATTTACGATTCCATATCGAGCCAACAAAGGGGGACAAACTTATACGAAAAAAACTAGACAGTTGACATTGCAGATTATTCTTAGCTTAGCTGTGTCTCTCAGCGAAGACGTAATAATCGGATCGCAAATGACATATTTCCATATTCGATGATTTTGGCGCGGACGCACGAAGTAGGTTTGATGATCGTATGCCTTTCGCGATTAACACTAAATCTGCTTTCAGCCTTATACCAAACAACAACACGGATGTCCTTGACATGGTAGTTTTCAGAAATAATGTTTTGAAACATTGAACTTAAGGATTTATTAGTCGAGATTTTGTACAAATTAACGTAATAGTAACAAAATAAGATCGCAAATTCCGTGCCAAATAAATATTTATACAGATTCTCTCCCTTGGATCAAGGAATATAAACATTTTTACGACAGTCTGATGACACAGCTGGGAATACTTTTTAGTACCGTTACCAAGTGGAGGCTCGGTCCAAGCATATTCCTGAAAGAATTTCGGCGGTTTTTAGGCGTCCTATTAAAGGTTAATATGATATATGTAGTTGTAGTCTAGCCCCTAAATTTCTAGATGTTTTATACTTTATCAAACGTCATATAGTACTGCGCACAAGAGTTTTGCTTTGCGCAGTACTATATGACGTTTGATAAAGTTATTAAACGTCTATAAATTCGGGGGTTAGAATTTAGAATATACCCAAGAATTTAAAGACGTTCTATAATGGTATCGAACGTCATATAGTATTGCGCAAAACAATTCTTGTGACGTTTGATAATTACTTGCAAGAAGTCTAACGGCTTATATACCGTAGTTGAACTTATCCCTTTATGAATATTAATATAGCCCATTGCTTTAATCTAGCCCTTTTTGAAAGTCCCACTGTTGGGCACATCAACAGATATATATTAACACCTTATTAATGGCGTACTAATTATTAACATGCCTACGTGCTACAAAGCATTCCTCATTAACTACAACCTTATATGGTTAAACATATTACATACGCACGGGAAGCGCATGAAATAAACAAGATATGACAGAATTGCATAATAAGTATGTTAAAATATATCTGCCTTCCGCTGTGCAAATGATATATTTGTAGTTCGTTGACGTTGGTGTAATAAAAGCTAATATATTAAATAGATGCTTACATGATAGATGCAAGTTCCTTTTGTCATGGTTCTTAATTAGGCACGGGCCTCCCCTCAATGCGAGGAGGAATTAGGCCATAGTCTTACCATACTGGCCCAGTGTGAGATGGCGGACTTTAAACGTCTTTTGAGGGGTCTCTCAGACATGCAGGTTTCCTCACGATGTTTTCCTTCACCGTTTAGCAAGTGATACTCATGGTTGCAAGATTTTCGCTCATGAAATCTAGAGTCTAGATGTGCGAGCTGGGATTTGAACCTGCGATCCACGTTAACGAGGCAAGTGTTCTACCAACTTGGCTATCACTGCTTTCACAGTAACATGCCATTTTAATTAAAATATATAAAAACACAAAAAGGAAACGAGATGACAGACGAAGTTATGATCAAGTTAATCCGTGACTACGTAACAACTTAATCTCGGTAAAAGTTTTGATCTAAGTTTTTTTTTACTAGAATCTTCCTTTGTTTTAAATGCTTCCGTTTTGGTAAATCATGACTTGTGCATAAATGTACTATGGCTCATACACATTCGTACAGTCAGCAACAATAGACGAGAGAAAATCAGACTAAATAAAAAGTGTTTCATTATATGTCTCTTAACGAACAATATTTGGACTATTACCTAACATTATATATTATATTTTTTACCTTCTTATGTTATGTGAGAATTTTGATATATATTTTGAACTATTAATCTTACTTAATATTTTTTTACACTGACTGATAGACAACGCCTGGTCTGAACCAGTGACCTTGGATATTTGAAATGTGGAGGATGCATTCCTTGAGTAGGTACCCTAGAAGTACCAACACTAAGGACTTTTTTTATCTGCAGATCAGGCACACTGCTAGTATTAAAATAAAATGCCTTAAGTAGTAATAATACAGGAGGAAGACGAAGATAAAATTTACGCACTTCAGGCTACACATATATATCCGCATCTGACTGTACACATACGTGCTTCCTGTTTGCTTGCGCGTGGCGCCGCCATTGTTGCCCGGAACACGAGCATCACTCCATCCACTACGTACGCTACGCAATGCACCCGGGTGACGAATTGAACTCATTGTTCTGGTTGAAGATTTCAGGGCCGCCAATTTAAGATTCAGACGTAATTCAGCTAATGAGGGTAATTAAGAAAAGACAAATAAATTGGCAAAGAAAGTGACACTTTGAAAGATGTAGTAGTTGTTTTCAAAGGTACACATTTAATAGATATATATAGGCAGGGTTCAGATCAGGCAAGGCGTCACGTCAGCAATTTACTTGCAAGACTCTTGCGTCTCAATGAACTTCATAAGGGTGGCATGAATCTGATTTGAACTTCGGAGCAAAAGTTGATACTTCTGGACTATCTAAAATGTTCGATTTGAGTCTATTTGAATGGAATCCAAAGATGATGGACCAATCTATAAATAAGATTATCAATAACACATGCACTAAATATCTTTTCGTTCACATCGTAGAAGCTAGTGAAACAATTAATTCATATTTTCTAACCCAACCTAATTTCAATGAGTAGCAATATACTCGACAACAGACAAACTGTAGAAGTTACTCCTATTACTAAAATAGCTACCGTGGCATAGAAATTATGATATTTACAATCTAATGGGCTGTCAACACCAGTAATTACAACCATTTTAATAATTATAATTGTCGATATGTACGCGCTTATTGCGTCTGGCTTACAACTGGCATAATGCCACTGATAGCCATGAGATATTTTTGTGCAGCCGATGCAAAATATGGAGATAAAGACTTTTGTGCATTTTTGTAAAAAATAAAAATAATATAAACGTAGTAACATGTAAATGTGGGCAACACAAAGGATACTGAGTAAATATTTATACTTGTAGAATTTAGCACTGTGTTCAAAGTTTTAGAGAAAAAACAATATTGATATGTAATGGTATAAGAATATACTCGACGTTGAAAGTGTTTGCGCATAAGTGTTAATTATTTTACATACGCCTTAGATACGCATACAAAATTGCAGTGTAGACTGACGAAATAAGTTTGTGACAACAAAATTATCTTTGTGTGCGGATGCCAAAATCAATTGTGATTGGATCTGAATCTGCGCCAATATAAACAGGAAGTATACATTTATTTTATTGCATTTTTTTATATATTTACAATATATGATTACTACTTTTTTGGATTCAGCAACACAAAAATGGTTTATAATTTTATTATTAATTTGAATAAATGTAATATAGTACGTTTTAATTAGTTATTTTCTTAGCGTGCAGACGAATCATCAACATCACAACATAGTTCTGTAACTTTTACTTTTCTTTTATACCATTAATCGTAAATATTATATAGCGGCGGTCCTAAAACCGCTCCTGGCGGTACGCCATCAGGCGTCTGGCGATCTCCGACCGGCGAGCTAGCAGCAAAAATAATATTTAACGAATTAAAATCTATGTTTTCATCATGTCTGCCAAATGAACTGAAGATCTGCGATGCAAGTGCGGTCCGGCTAAGTAGCCGATATAGTTATTAATGGAACTTAACAATATTGCTTGTGAAACGCATTCGGTAGTAATGCTGATTACAGTTTTCCAGTTTGAATAATACGAAGAATGAGTGACAAATTGATAGATAATGTTTACAACTTAGTTCGTGTCGCTAATTTGTCAAACAACCAAGCGTATGATATTATAATATATTAACTTATAATTTATTCTTATAACCGTGGGGCACCGATGATAAAGATACATCACACTAATCACACTAAAATGATAAATGTGAAAGTTTGGATGGATGGATGTTTGTTACTCAATCACGCCAGTACGGCTGAACGGATCTGGACGAAATTGGGCACAGAGATAGACTATCGTCTGGAATAGCACATAGGCTACTTTTTATCCCGGTAAAAAGGACATACTTTTTAATCGCTGGTAACACCGCGGGGCGCAGCTAGTCTCTTAATAAAGACAAAATATTTGATATTGATATTGAAATAAGCAATCATGTTAATTAAATCAATGATACACCTACTATCCACTATTGCCAAAAATGTAACATAAATGTGCACAGTATATTATATGACACATGACCACACAACGCCTATTATTCCATATTTCATAAAACAAAAGGACCTCAGTAGCTATTACGGGATACGCCTAACACAATATTAGTTGCATGTGTTATCTCTATTTCTGTATAAAGGAGCGTTTAAAGGCTATTTTGAACAGTTGCAAGTGACGCCATTGCCGTACAAGGAGGCGTACGGCACTTTTAGATCAGATTCCGGCTCGAACAGAACAGATGACCGCATACACGCTATAAATGGAGTCTTGTCTAAGCAGGCGGGTGTAATGAAATTCAATTATGCGCTAGATGCAGTGCAGCAGATTGCCTATTACAGTGTTTGTTTGTAATTGGACGAGGCTAAATTAATTCATGAAATCGGGGACAATGTGGACATAAATTATCATAAATCAAATCAGCTGGTACTGATAGAGCATGGCGGTCTGGTTTGCGACTTTCGGTTTTAAAGGAGGTAGTTCCAATATAGGTCTATATGATATTTTACGTGCTAGTATCTACACAGTAGGACTTAATAGCATACATAGGATTGTGCTGTAGTCTTCAGTTTAACTTACGTTTCTTGCCTGTTCTTCTCCATAGGAACGGCATTCCGAACGGGTGGTAAAGTAGTAGCATAGTATTGTTTGACGATTCATAAGTACTTTACTTAATGGTCTATGTGAATAAAAAATATTCTGATTCTGGTTCTTAAAGCGTTTACACTAGAATGTAATATTTTGTCTTACGTTACATAAAAGTAGCTATTATTTTATACATAAGATCAAAAGTAATTTATGTGATAGTAATTTGAGATCGATTTTATTTAAGTGTGATTACTTGTTAATAGGTAGTTATGTAGAACATTAGAACAAGAGCAAGTATAGTAAAATGGTTAGCAGTATGTAATTTAACATTCTTAAGAGTATCTGAATGTTGTCTACTATTTTAAACCGAAGATTTGTATGTAATTAATGGTAATTTCAATCTATTTGTCACCTAGACTCTAAAACAGATGTCATTGCATTGCTGTGTCGTTGAACTGATCGCGGCTGTTTAAGAAAAGGTTCTAAACTTTTGCATAAATATTTTAGTGACTCATAATTTTTTGCTCGAAGAGTTTTATTGGCCGGTGTCATTTGAATTATGTATGAAGCAGATAATAATCCTAACCACATAACTTTGCTTTCAAACATTTTCAAAGTTTCAAATTCTACAACTAACATGATAAAAATGTAAGTGCTTACCACAGGAATGTAGTAATGTTATGTTATATAAATAGCATAGAAAGTAATTAGTTGGAGATAAGCGGCGGGTTGTCACGTTCATGTCGTGAGCACAAGACATATAAGGTCGTGAGCTAATGCAGGAATATTAATCTCTAGTGGATAATGTTGCATGTACAATTAGCTGGGCGAGGAGAAATAGACTTAAATAATTTAATGATATTGAAGATACACGGAAAGAAAATGTTTTTTAACAATTTGATGTGGAAAAACAATCACAGTATCCTTATCCTGTGTATTGGTGTAGACGAGAACTCAGATAAGTTTGCCCTGATGCGGGAAGATGGGTCAACTTAAACTCCGGTAGGTATCGACTAGTTTACAGAGAGGGTGGCGCTGGGTTTTAGTGGGTAGTCTGGACCCTTCCAGGAGCCCCACATACCCGTTCAAGCTCCCCCGGGCTTGGGCGGTATGCGTAAATGTATTTCCCAGCGAAATAAAAAAAGGTATCGATTAGTTATGAGATAATGTTTAGCGGGAAGGGGAAGATATTCCAGCCACGCGAGTAGTATGCCTGGCAGGGTGGCCGCTATGCCTCAACGGTTATTGTCAGGATCTTACGGTTACGTGCTCCGAAAACTCTCATAGCGCGTTTCAGGATTGTATGGGGAATTGTCAATTGTTCTAAATTCGTCTGCAGCGTCTTCTGTGTAGCTTGTGGCGAGGTTGAAGAGGTCGATACAGAATTGAGAATGAAACTAATATGAGAAATTATAAGATCTTCAAAAGACAGAGATGACAATGTTATTTTGATTATTGTTTTAGGCAACTCAGTGATAGCATCTAACAACAAATTGTATTCCACATTCGGACTGCATTATAGATAAGTGCGTTCGCAATGGGCAACAATTAATTTTAAAGCTGGACTTAATCTTAAACACTTCACACTTCTGAGTCATTTCCTAAGTGGGTATGTAGTGCTTGTAGCACCATCTGTTTAATATGTATGTTTGTTTATTGGCAGTAATAACATGTTGGCATACGTCAATACGAGAAAAAATCTAGACGTACCTATTAATTTGTTGTCTGGTCGAAATATTTTTGGAGGACTGCCGTAAAGTTGTATCCATATTTAAGTGAAACATACATCATAGAAGAATGCTTAGAATACAATGAATGTGTTGTATTTTTCAAGTCAAATATAGCATTTTACCGTTACACCTGCAGTCCCCGAAGGGGTAGGCAGAAGTGCTGTACTGCAGTACACCCAAAGTTCGCCCGTTAATATGTTTCTCTTTTCGTGCACTAAAGACTATTATGCAGTAGTCCACATTTTTTTGCATTAATATCTGGTTCCAATTAGCTTTTTATGAAGTTTTATTACAAAACGCTAATCCATTGTATTAATTATCAGGTTATCCCCAGTTATCTAAAGCTCAACATTTTACCGACGCGGTCGTAAATTTTTATCACTTTCATTTTGTGTTATCACTATACAAATTTTACAAAAAGCCAAAATGAATTGTCGGTGTGCGGTCGATAGTCTATCATATATAACGTAAAGCAAAAGTTTATAAGGAGTTAGAACTTTTTGAAATGTTATGCATAATCCTATACTTAGAGCACAAAACAAATCTTGATCACACAAAAGTTCTAGACTTATGGTACACTACTGGCATTTATCGAATATGTATGGTTGTTTGGGAAATTAAGGACTCAATGTACTCGTTACTTGTGTAATTATTTAGGGTGTCTTCCAAAACTCTAGGATTGCAATAATAGCGTGTAGTATTGTTAATATAACGTGTCTATAAGATGACCTTGATGTCCTAACAAGTTTTGTAAATGTCATGATTACAATAATGCATTTGTATTGCTATTACGTTATGTTTAGCCTGCATCGCTCATGGAATATGTTCACCTTATCATAATAAATGCATCTTGAATAGCATTCAGCATACAGTACAATAGAGTTCAAATTTCATTGTGAGATGGTGGATGTTTATTGAATACGTTGCTCGTTTATCTGAGAAAATAATATAAATATTTGACCCCCGGTGTTATTAATTGCTGTGTTTATTAATAGAATTGAGATAATAAGACAGTCATATTCGTTGTAGAATTTTCCGTAGTTTGCACAAATGTTTTGATTGTTCTGGAAGGAACTTGAATTATTGTTTGTTGTGTTACCCATTATCTTAGTCTAAATATAGAAATGTTACAATATTGACTCCTTTGATGCCTTCACTTCCTGTGACGATCCATGCCGAAGTCTGCACCTTCCACGATATGCCCTTGAGCTAGTTGCACCTTACTTACTTACATTCTTTCTTATTCGTTTCTTCTGACATCAAGCCTTCTTCGATTTAGATAATTATTCCGATAATATATCGGTGATTTGTCTTAATAAATAGTGCTGTTAGTTTTTCTTCTTCTAATGAAAACTCTGCGGAGTGCTAACAAACTTTTACATTTGAACCGACTATTAACGTCATTCTTAAAAACAGGAGTATTTTGACCTAGTCTCCCAAGCGGTCCTAATTAAGTCGCATTTAGCTTTTCGCTGATCAAAACATGCAAAACATTCCTCAAAGCAAAATGTTTCATAAAAGCTTATAAAACACGTGAATTAATAATGTTGGCATGCTTTCGCTCTTGTGAAACTATCAAGTAAACACTTGAGTACACATTCCTTAGTGTTCATTTAGTATTCGAATAATGCCAACCGTGTCGGAGACATGATCAATAAAACTTGTGAAGGATCGAAATAGATATAGATGAACTATATTAACGATCATTTTAGTTTGTGTAGGTATTCATTTCATTATATGCTATTTAATAAAATGTCGCATCTGGAAATCAACTTTAAACATGTTAAGGGTTGAAACGATCGAATCGGTTTAATCGTGGGAATGACTTAAGACGAAGACAGATAACGTTTTTAGATAACCGCTTAGTCGCTAAACGGTTTAGATCTTTAACAGTTAGATTAAGATCAAGTCTGGGAAAAATAGCCTGCAGTACTTTTAATGGCAACTACACAGCTAATATATTTTATGCCTTCTCTACATTAGATATTAGAAAATAAGTATAGCAAGGAACGTAAGGAGAAGTTCAAAATTAATTACCTACTCTTTGAAAATTAGCATGTGACAGTAAAGAGATTAACAGTTATTATGATTAAACGCGCGCTCTTTTAATACTAGAGGCAAAATGCCAAGTGGTGTGGCTCGATCGCAGACGTAGGAAGGCTTAAACATAAAAATAACTTTAGAGTGAACTAATGTGATCATGGTATTCCATTGACGGAATCAGACGCGCAACGTATTGCGCTAGTGGGTTGGCAGGGACCAACTGGCGTACATAATATGATGACCCGTGGAGCTAAAAGGTTCTATAAAGGAGGTAGGATGGCTCCCCGCAAGAGTGACCAATCACATGAGTCACAAGCATCTTTGGATGCAAGTGACAGACGATCATGATAGGACGAAATGCTAGCAGTCGACATCTTTCAGCTTATGGTTGCATTTTCCCAGGTTAAAATGTAATTGGCAAATAACAGCACAGAGCTCGTTGTTCGTTGGTTAACTGAGCTTAGTTGGTATTTGCTTCGCTATGCGATATGTTTCTCTTCATATTCTTACCTTTGACAAATATAATTCAGGAAACACCTGTGTAAGTACACCGATCGTTGTTGAATTCTATAGGAATAGCGACTATTTTACTTTCATGGGTCACTATTTTTATCTGAGCATCTATATCCAAGCAATAATATTCCTTAATTATGCTGGATGGTGTATAAGGTACATCATTATTAGACGCTTACACAATTTGACGATAGGTTGTAGTTTTTTTTTCTGTGGCACGGGGGTATGTGGCATCGGGCGATAAATTGTCCAACATATCGGGTCACAATCTTACGTGTTAATTTAACGCGCATTGAACTAATTATACCGCATTGTTTACTCAGCTATCAATTAGGATACGGAAAATTACGGCATCCAAACTAAAACAGATAAGATAGTTGCAACAATATTGGTTAAACAGGTTTATTGACACTCGCTAAACCAGGAATAATATCACTTGAATCTCCTACCTACTTAATATAATATGAGTCGACTATAGGTTTAAAAAGTGAAGTTCAAGTATATTAAATTTGGTGTCTGTCGATGAAATTAGGTCTGACTATCGAATCTAGATTATCACGTGACGAATTATTTATTGTACTTGTTTTTTTATATTAATCACGTGCACTTATGGCGGAGATTACGTAATCAGATAAGACATACATAAGTCGTTTCGCCTGCAGTTTTTATTTATGAAAGATGCCGATATTTCATTTCGTCATTTTAAGACATTTCTCCGAAGGAGCATAATTGAATGTCTTTAATTTACGAGATATGGAACGGTAGCAATACAAGAACACATTATTTTTATCTTCATACACTCAAGTGTGTACTTTAAAGACTATACTGGTAAGTGTTAAAGGTATTATATAACGTCATTTGATGCCCCTATCGTGGCACATATTTAGTGCAGCTTACGTTAATTTTTCCGCTATGGTTCAACTTTTAACCAAGACATAACCTAGGAATGAACCGGGAATTGGCGAAGATAGGATGTACAACAAAATCGATAGAGCAGCCACACACATCCCTCTAGCGTAACAAGATTGAAGCGGGCGTAAATATAAACATGTGGGCGGGTCACTTACATAACCCGCTTACGTTACGTCACACTGATAGTAGATACTACTATAGATAACCAAATTGTGACCTTATATTGTAAGCACAAGGTTTAAAGTAATTTAGTTAGTTGCAGTGACAAAATCATGGGGTAAACGTCTGACAGAGATTCCCACGTATGGCATCTGAATCGATAGAACAGGAATGTAGACACAGTACAGGCATCGTGCTAATTGATTATGCAATTTGACCGATGTTTATAGTCGTATAAGGAACCTTATAGTAGGTATAAATAAAAAAAAAGCTGCATCCAGCATGGCCATATTTCTTTTAATGTACTGGAATATATTACAGTTACATTTATAATCACTATGTAACGATGACTTTATAGACTGATATCGCTCAGATTGGAGTGGATAATGATACAATGCATCAGCGTTGGAGCTGATTGTGGGTTTTTTCAAATTGTACACTGATTAATAATAGAAAACATAATTTACATTTCTAATCTGTATTGCCTGGCGCTAATTGAGGTTTGAATTGAAAGACATTTCCTACAAGCAGGAATAAAGTAACGCTTGCTTTAGTTTCTAGTTAACGTAAATTCAAATTTCATCATCATCATCGGCTCACAGATGTCCGCTACTGATCAGAGAGCACATCATGGTTTTCCATCATTTACATCCACCACATTCAAGTTCAATTTATAAATACCGCTGACAATCGCAACATACCGGTTGACACCCCTTTTAACTAGATTCGCGGTATCGATGTAATACATCCAGTAGTAAACTAATATACACAGACGTCGAAATTGTCCTCGCAACAAGCTCCACCACCCTATATGTTCGTAATTCAAAACCTGCACGTTAAAAGTGACCTCAACGTGTATTGGGCGGGGGTCAAGGCTATTCTGAGTTTAGACCAGTCATGTGGTTGGTTGCGTCACTCGCGCGTGACGTATGCGCAGCGTCAAAGGCTGCACCTGGTGTGAATTATCTACCGATTTAATATCACCTGATAGCGACAGAGTTTGACCTCTACTGGACGTGGCACTTGCCATTACTCACCACTGGAAGCGTGTACACCAAACACTGGCGAAGCCAGTCAACCTTATCATCGGCAATATGCGTATCTATTAATTTATATACGTGTCATATGGATTTATGATTACATACTAATTCTGTAATTCATACTGTGGGGTTTCAAAATATGTTATACTAGCTTCTGCCTGTCATACCTAAATGAAACATAGCTTATAGCATGATGGCTGGGTGCTACCACCTACTTGGGATCCAGTAATTAACATCATCAAATCCAAAACCAAGCGTACCATTGCAAGATCTCTAGACACTGTGAGCACCTTCTGCGTAGATCGGACCGCAAGCAACAACTTATAATATGAGGGTACCCCAATTCAAACTGGGACACTAGGACGTCAACCACCTCAGTCCTCCAGTGACCATGGTTGCTGTAAAGCAGCCGAAACGTCGGGAACGTAATTTTTCTTATATTTTTTTATTAACCATTCAATGTTTATTATAAATTCTTATGTTTATAGATCATGATGCTAATCCAATGTGAACATTATCGACACCAATGACCTGATCATCTTAGGGGGTAGTGACACTGCATTCTGTGCTGAGGGTATTGGGTTCGAGTCTTGGTAGGGTCAACGTTTGTGTGAAACTTTGTACCTGAGTCATGGATGTTTAATATCTATATAAGCATTATATACTGGGTTCGCCCCCAGATCCTTGTACGATATCCAGAATACAAGCGTTGCTTAGAGTGGGACCGTATAGTTGTTGTGTTCGTCTGGCGATATTACTATAGACGCCAGCTACAAAGCCAGTTTACTCCACCTTTTTAATAAAAAACCGGCCCCGAATTCGGCCTTCATGTACACTGCTATTGAATGCTAATACATAAGACGACAGCAGAGATCTTCGGCTTCTGTGAGTCATCTCGCAATAATCTTGTTTGCTACTCAAAGATTTGCTTGATTTTCTCACGGTTTATAAATCTGTTAAAAGGTGTATGCTTAGATTGTTCTAAACTTACGACTATTTAAGAGCACATTGGCTTGGGTAGTTTTACAAATATATAGGAACTATCGGGGACTTCACTGCTTGAATACTTTAGGGTTAGTTTCGCATGGCAATATTAAGCTTTAGAGATATTGCCTTGAACGTGTACAGTTCAAAGGAAAAAAAAACTTAAGTGGGCAGTAAGATGTCCCAGCACCTTTTAGATCTGACTAATCTTTGCAAAGTTTCCAATTCATTTCTTTAGAGACGTGCCGCTACTCGGACGCAGGCTAAAACAGCGAATGAGTAAGCATGCATTGCGGTTTCTCTCCGCCGCCGCCCCGCTTTGTACGCAGTTTTTTAGCTCGTTTTAAAACATTGGAACATAGCGGATTTCAAGATACACTAGACTGCTGCTGGTTGAGTAACATTTTTACCTCGCCGTCTGGCCATATGCTTTCAATACATGTCACGTTAACCGCTGTGTACTGATTCTAATTTAGTGCTTATTTTAATAGGAGTGAGAAATCTATGGACACTGTGTAGGTAAGAAATCAACAATTAGGTAAAATATTGTTATTTTGGACTGAACTTGTTGCATTTATGGCACATTTTTGCTTGTACTATGCTGGATGTATACTATTTTTCATTTAGTAAATGTGAGTTTGTACTCGTATGTAAGATAAAGAGGATATACATATATACTAAATACTTAGGTATTATGTGGCTATCTCGACCGAACTTGGTCTAAAATAACTTTAATTATTAACTATAGGGTTTAGTTCAATTTACTTCAGCTAAATTGAATACGAGATGAACCATGTAATGCCCAAGAATATTCTCGCAAAAATAAACCCGCCTAAAGGCTCAACGTGGAGAATTCTTTATGGATATTGAATCCAGTGGATACCTTGCTCAGCGGTGTGCCTGGATATTTTTAGATAAACATGATTTACTGTGGGAATTTATTGGAACATTCCACACGACTTATGCCGGGAACATACAAGCGTTTAACGTTATTTATTAACTATTGTTAAAGTATTTTTATGCTTTTACATTAGTACGTACTTATTAATCTGATAGAAAATTGCTGGTTTAACGCGATTATTTTACGCAATCAGGCCCATGCATTTACCTATTATAACGAGCAGATCTAAACACCACAGCAGACTGGAAACAAATTGTAAGGAGTGGTTGATGTGTAGAGTCACGGAATAGAGCATATTCCTGCGTAGAGTCGAGTTTAGAATTAAATTATGGATACAAAATTGAATATAAAACTTACAGTAAGGTGTTGGGCCTATGATTTTTTATTCGAAGCATTTAATTCAAACGACTATGTATAATCTATCAAATATCTAGTAGATCAATGGGTGTAATCTATCAAATATCTAGTAGATCAATGGGTATCAACATCAAAATGAGCGAGTCACGACGCTGTAGAAACTGTTCACATAATCAATGCGGAAATAAGATTTTTTTACCGAACATTTTAGAATGTTTATTTATTTATGTACTCATTAGAAACATAAAATAAATACTGGTCAGGGCCTCAATTATTTCACATTCGTTGTCAAGGAGTATTTTAGTGAACACCAAAATTGCGGGCTCATCCTTTTTCATAGAGCACACATAATAACGTTCGAATAAGGCTGTGTCCCCAGTCGGCAAACTGTCAGCGGCCGACTGAGTTAGCGGCGTATCGGTTTAGTACGCCCTTCCATATATTTGAAATGGAGTGTTCACAGTTTACTAGTTTGCGCTCACTCTACGCAGTTTGCTGTGTTGCGCGCGCCGATTGATTCAGTGAGCGGCCGACTCACAGCAAAACCGGTTCCAGTCGGCGGCGGCGATATGCTTGTTCGCCGGGCGTAGTGAGTCCGTTTGCCGCAAACTGTCATGTGGACAGTTGACAGTGAAAATTCAGATGGTCGGTCGACCTAAATAAGCGGCTAACACATAACAGTTTGCTTGCGACGCACGCAAATTGATCTGAGTTTGCAGCTAACTCGAATTTCAGTTCGCCACAAATTTGCGGCTCACTCATTCGGCCGCTAGCAGTTTGCCTACTGGGGACACAGCCTAAGACCTACCGTCTCGCTCCTACGCAACTAACATAATGCAAGACTAAACATTTCGCCAATAAATAACTATAAGATAATACAGATTCTCCCTAGCCCTTCCGAGAACTCGATAAAAGATTGACGAGTTACCAAAAGCTTACCCACCAAACAAACAGTAGATAGGCGAAGAAAACAAATCTGACATTTTGTAAAGATCGATCGTGGCCAACCTACAAAAGAATCCAACTGTACATAACTAACGCAAACGAAACGACGACTTATTTGATGAGAAATATGGCTTATTTTTATATGACGCTCGTGCACGAAGGGTTTGATGGGCTTACGTGACCGTTAGCACGTAATATGTACGCAGTAGGTTAAATAAAATATTGATCGTACAACTATGTTTTGGATATTATAAAATTTATCTAAACTACATTACATAAATTAAGAGATGTTATTAATAAAAAGGATAAACTCTTATCTCCAATGTAGTCTAATGCGCTATTGAGGTCATTACCCGGATACTTTAAAGATCAATTTTGCGTGGTACTATTTAGCTGCAGCGCCACTGTTTAAGTTTTTTTTTATGTTGACAGGAATTAAAAGACATGGGATTATTGTTGTAGAATAGAAGTTATAGAAGTCGTGTGTCCTGTCATTAGGCACTCTATCGATCGCCCTACCAAAGAACGGGCTACTAAGCCAGTCTACACACAAACACAGAGCTAAGGGCTATCAATGTGTAATAATTAATCTATGTTTATCTTACTTAGATCATACGTTAACACGCGTGGGCGATCTTAAATGATTTGATATCATATTAACGGCGCCGCTTTGAAATAACTTCCGTGTGACCAGTTTAATCTGGTTAGAAAATCATGTTAATGTATGTACATATGTTATGTTGCGAACCGTTGAAGCTTGTAACCGAAACTGAGTACATAATAGACAACTTGTTTGTGACTGATCGCAAATATGACAAGGACTTTACAAAATAAGGATTTTGTTTGTATATCATTGTAGAAAGAACCATTTCACATTACAATTTTCAGAGACAACCAATGCACGAGCGCTAAGAATCCGAAAAGCCAGTTTGTTTCAATCTAATCGAACATAGATACCAAAGCTAGTACATATATATGTTCAGAGGTTTCATTATATTCTATCTGGTCTCTGCGAGAGAACACCATGCCTTCAATTTTCAGCTTAGTTACTCCCTTATTGAATACAACGCGATTGAATTTCAGATTCTCTGACGAAAATTGGATTGTACAGAAAATCAAATTGTATAGTATAGAGGACAAAATGAGTTTTATCGGTATTTGAAATGCTTTAAATCAGTTCGTTATGTTCAAAATTGTATTATTGCACTTATTTGGATTTAGATGTAGGTTAGTATTGTAGATCTGAATTTAAATATTATATTTAGTTAATAATTATTCTTATAATAATACTTATAAAATTGTAATCTAGTCGTAATACTAACATTGCTTCGGCCAATGACTACGAACCTAGGTAGCAAATGTGGCACAGAGGAAAATTTTGAAGGTGTGGTACATGAAGAATCACAGACAGATAAGCGTGTACTAAAATAAATGCCTTGTAATCACACTTATCAAATTAGGAACAAAATATAACGAAATCCTAAATAACTAGTGAAGGACGTTCGTTATCAGATAAATTAGACTCAACAGGTATTTCAAATTGAAGACATATTGATTTTCTTGGAAATGTTACGCGGAAAACAATAATACATGATTCAATTGATGATGCACACAACTGTGTATTTATGCATCGCATTGTTAGAAAAGATAAAATATTAGATCTCTAAATAATCTGATAACGCGGAATTGAAACAATTGAACGATATGATATCATTTTGGAGAGGGATTTGAAGAAACACGAGACTTGTTTGTTTTATTTTATTCTAGAAAATATTCACGAAATGAGTACAAGTTACATAATGACAAAATTGAGTATGCCATTTATAATTTCATCATTGAAAGTCAGTAAAATAAAACAGCTCATTTAGTGATTAGTCAACTGCTTAACTGGTATGGTAAGTAAATGAAAAGATGATCGCAATCGCTAATTCATTTATGGTCTGCACGGATTCATATTGAACGAGTTAAAATGGAAATGATAGTTCTTCTACAAGGTATTAGATATATTACTAATCTTTGGTAGGTACTACTTTTGCAAAAATGCTCATATTAAATGATCTCTTAGGGTATGGTCAATATGCTACATAAGGAAAGTAAAACAAAATGCAATCATTGAATGCTTTGCATGACCTAATGGTCTGGCCTTACCAATGTTGAATGTTTACATACATTATGCTATACTTAACAATTACTAGAATAAGATTGAACCTTATAAAATAATATATTATGGCGTCACTGTGTTTTCTTTGGATCTTTCCTACGCTCTATAAATTAGTTCTGCATTGAATTATACTCTAAAGCTGTTGCAATTAACTCAAATTCCCATTTCCCATTTCTCCTTGCAGGTTTTGTGATATGGCCAATAAATTTAAATTGATTTGACAGTAAATAATTTATTATCAACAAAATTACAACAGCAAAAGAATTTGCGTCAATACGATCGTCTCTAGACGCAACTGGTGGTGTCTGTCAATGTTATCAGCCATGATTGATTGTGAAGCTCTCGGAGTACGCACTTGAGTAACTTTCCTCGCGTGTTTTTCTTCTCGGTTTGCATTTGGTACAAAATTCGCTGAGGCTGATATCATCGGCCTTGGTTTTGGAAGAATAGAATTTTCCTTTCTGTGATAAACTCGTCAGTTCATTTGCGCTAATTCCCTCATATCGATTCACAGTAGGTATCTCCCGAGTTGATATGATTTTATCGTTGTAGGTAGTTGGCTTTATTAAATAAAAACAACTATATTTCTACATAATAATAGTTATTATATGCTTTTTTTCGGCAGACGTTCCACACTAAGCACCGCTTGTATTATGGGTACCGTACAATGGACTGGGGGCTAACCCAGTATATAATACCTATATAAATATTAAACATTCATAACTTGGGTACAAACATGCAAGCTCATCACACAAAGCTTGTCCCTACCAGGATTCGAACCCGGGACCCTCGGCACAGAAAGCAGGGTCACTACCAACTGCGCTATCGGGCTGTCGGGTAATTGAAATGTAAATACTACAATAGCAGACGACGATAAAGGCAGCAAACATGCACCAAGGACAGTCAAGGACTTTCACGAAAGGATGTTTATTTTCAACAAACATTAGGATATACTGAAACAACGTGTCCTTTTACTATCCTTCCGTGTTATTTAAGAAGAAAATCTATATATGTGCATATAACAAGTAACTGTACCTCAGTCGTGTCTTTTAGTCTGTCTGTCTGTTTGTCTTTTCGTTTATCAGCGCATCACGGGTAATCTAAATGACGGATTTTGGTGTAACTTGGCATGGTGTTACATTACATGATGCTTTTCACATCCAACATACAACCATAGACTTATTCACAAATGTATATAAGTTTACAAGTGCATTACAAAGCATTTATCAGAAGCAAAGTTATTTGAAATGCCATATTGAGCTTCTATAAATTTTGTGATTATTCTATTACCTATGCCTACAATGATGTTTACAATCAGACATTGACAAGTAATAGTCTATTCTTTAAGTATGACGAAATTAGGCACTTATCAGATAAGTCCATCGAATTATATGAATTTTACATTAACGTTCAAAGGTTAGAAAGAAATACCAAAAATACGATGGAATATTTTAAATTGTTAATAAGCTGGAAACGGTACGAGTGACTTGCCAAATGGAATGTATCGTATCTTGAGCGAGCTCTGGGTATGGAGTGATAATTGTTGTTACGTGGACGTTATAATCAGTTTAGCACCAGAATGGTATTTGACATCCAAATGAACTATTTTTTCGAATTTGATCGCGTTTATTTTATGTATTTTCGTTCCCGACGTTTCGGCTGCTTTACAGCATCCATGGTCACGGGAAATGAAACTATTTTTTCGAATTTGATCGCGTTTATTTTATGTCTTTTCGTTCCCGACGTTTCGGCTGCTTTACAGCAACCATGGTCACGGGAGGACTAAGGTGGTTGACGTCCTAGTGTCATAGTTTGAACTGGGGTACCCTCATATTTAGTTGTTGCTTGCGGTCCGATCTACGCAGAAAGGGCTCACAGTGTCTTGAGGTCTTGCAATGGTGAGCTTGGATTTGGGTTTTTTATATTTATTACTAGATCCCAAGTAGGTGGTAGACGCGATAAAAAAAAATTAGTTTTATTTCAATGTGTAGTATTCGCGTAAATATAAGAAATCAATATGTTATTTGACATTTAATAAGATAGAAATATACAGAAGTCTAAATAATTTTATCCATTATTTGTTGAAGAAACCCTTCAACTCACAATAAGATTATGTATATTGGATTTACTAGAGTACCTATACTATGTCGTAGTCATACTTATCATATACACCACTTTCTGTTTGTGTATATATTATGTTCTAAGATTTAAGTTCACTTTCATATGAGTCCCGTATGAACACGTACAACAAGGTATGATTTGGTTGCCGAGTCACAGCTTAAGTAAATAATCTTAGTCTCAACACTTTTGTAGTCTACATTTTGTTCGATTAGTTCTGGTTATAGCTGAATACGAATCGAGTCTCGCTAGGCTTCTGCAAAAAATACCATTAATTTACTTCTTTGGTTCGCTAAGCCAAGTAAATGTTTTTTTTTGTATGTACAGTTAAGATCTAGGTTTATGTATCAAAGGTCTCCTATAACTAAATATTTCTTCGAGTTTCTAGCACGACTTACACGGCAACAACATGAATAGTAAATTATGTAAGTATTTAGATGTTTTAAAAGCACAAATAACATTTTGATTATCGCATTCCTCAATCTAATGAGCGAGTCGTGGGTGGAGACAAAAGTATTTATGGTGTACAATCGAAGGTCGGTGTAGAACATGGCCGCAAGGTCGGCAACTGAACTTCCGACGGTTGAGCAGGAAGCAATCAGTACGAGAAGAGATGATATACAGATATCTGTAAGATTTTAGTTACACAATAATAGAGCGTGTCGAATAAGTGTTTCGTATTCAATAGAAATTAATTAGCTATTGTGAATTTTAATTAGAATGTGACACAGTATCGGTGACGTAAATAATTTCCATTAAATATCCAGATAAATAAATATGTAAATAGAATACATGAATGCAATTATATTTGAATTAATTAAAAGCTTAAAACATGGTACCGTACAATTATAGTAGAATAAATATAAACAGTGGTTTGCCTAAACTTATATTAAGTTAGTTTAACCGCGTTGGAACCTTGATCCTCGTATATTAAACAGACCATGATAGCCTGCGCCAGAAGAAAGAGAAATATATCATATCTGTAAAGTTTCGTGAATGCTTGAGCTCATCCTGCGTTGTAGACATCACGGATCAATACCAGTGTGAACGTACATGGCGGGGGAAAACAGCGACCGCTTCGTATTTATCATTTACACAGATGTTACTGTAAATGTCATTAATTGTCTACTCGATTCAGGCGGTGACAAGTGTTTTAATTCAATTATACAATTTCATTTTAGAGTGTAGGTCTTCGTGCAAACTGATGTTAGTTAATATAGGTAAAATAAATAAATATAGTATGAGTCCCTCTTTAGAATTATTGATATAAATTGGATACCGAAATCACTGCTTGGGGTACGTGTCTAAATTAAAGCGCGCAGTACAAAATATTTGTCATTGAAATAAAACTAATTTTACGGATTTTATCGCGTTTATTTTATGTTTTTACGTTGCCGAAGTTTCGGCTGCTTTACAGCAACCATGGTCACGGTTTGACGTCTTAGTCTCATGGTTTTAACTGGGGTAGCCTCATATTTAGTTGTTGTTTGCGGTACGATCTATGCACCATATAGTAGTTTTATTTCAATGTGTAGTACTCGCGTAAATGTTTGTCATTTTTACTTTTTGGGGTGCCATAAATATATATTTTTTCAACAGAATACCGAGAGTAGTTCGGTTAAAGAAGTATAAACTATCATATATTTACTATGGAATATAAGAAGGACTGAGAGAGTTGTGCACTAACGACTACGAGTAACACAAAAGTTAACTACCCTGTAAATTGTTAACCTCCGACCCTCGCATCGCGGTGTTATGTGTTTGACGCCTATGCCCGTCTGTCTGCTTGTCTGTCTGTCAACTGTTCAAAGCAGGTTGGTTGTTTAATCGCGATTCGGGATTGGGTTCATAGCTATGTTCGGTGAAAATCGGTTCAGGGGGTTCAAGATAATCAGTTCTTTTCTAAGTCAATGTAGTAATTTCTCATACAATGGATTAATTATTCTACATTTACTTTACCAGATCGACTTAAAATTTGGCACACTCGGTTATATTAATCGTAGACACACCGAGTTTGGACTCATTATATTGGTCTGAACGAGTAACTGGCTGTAAATAAAATAGAGCGACTAACTTAGCAGTCCCAGACGCCATTAAGGATCAATAATCATTTGAAAACGAAAACCGATATTATTTTA
This sequence comes from Pheosia gnoma, assembly GCA_905404115.1. Taxonomy (NCBI): domain Eukaryota; kingdom Metazoa; phylum Arthropoda; class Insecta; order Lepidoptera; family Notodontidae; genus Pheosia; species Pheosia gnoma. Next base: position 8,782,511 of record FR989905.1, read on the forward strand.
GACTTTTTAATTTTTTGTGATTCATGATTTTTACTAAATTGTAATTATAGTTGATGAATATGTTTTGGCGACTAATTATCATTTTCAAGCGACGGCTTCCAACATCTAGTGCCGTTTTCCGTACTATCCACAAATACTTCACCTCGACGATTGTAAACAAACCTATTACGAGCGATTTCGTTCCGTGGAGGACATAGATGAATCACGAGCCGTACCCTAGCCGCAGCACGTAGCAAAGGATGTTCAGCATTAGAGTGACGCAGGAAGCGGGGAGTTTCATGATTGATAGTTACTATAACTGCGTAATGAGAGTTATAATATAATAATTAATATTTTATGTGATGTTGGAGTTAAGATAATTGGAAACGAGTAGGTCGTATAATCACAGCTTTGAAAACTCGCAGTAATTCAAGATTTAATGATACCTGTATCCTGCAAAGTACAATCAAGATATGCCTACTAGTGTTTGCGCACAATAAATGAAAATTTGTAGGTTCTTTAAAGGAGTTCGGCCATAAACACTAGAGGGACCATACATTTCATGGATTGTTTTGGAACATATAAGTATAAGATTTAATAAAAATAGTGTAAAATATATTAAGGGGTTAAATACGTGTTCACAGTTTTTGATATTTCTGTGAGAAAGCAACAGTACCGTTTCAACGCGGACTTAGTATGAAGTGTTATTTATTAAATTTCATCTACAATTTGATTGTTTTTTCGGGAATGTCACCTTTATAGCCTAGTAATGTACCCCTTTAAAATATATTACACTATTATTATTAAACATTATATAAAACCCGGTCTATACTAGTCAACCAATCCAATAAGAAAATTGAATGAGCAATAAGGCATTGAATTAATCATACAATTCGTTGTTAGTCATCTTGCATGTAAGTTGAATGACTTATTGCCTGAGGGCATGTGTTTTATCTCAGTCCAATAGTTATTTAGGTAAAATAATTTTAAGTGACATGTTTCATTATCATTTCTATACCTTTCTGTAATAATATATTTACTTATAAAACAAAGTCGTGTTAGTTACACCATTTATAACTCAAGTACGGGTGGGCTGATTTTTATGATTTTAGGAATTTGTCTCCGTACCGAAGAATAACTATTAAAACATTGGAAAAATTCCCAAAAAAAAATACGTATATTTAAATATACGACTTACACTTACTTTACGTAACTGTGAATAGGTAAGTCATGCTAATCAGTTTGTTACTTCAAAGAAGCGCGATGTAATAAAACTGCTCTCATTTGAATGTAACATTATTAAGGAGGTGTTTGTGAGGCTGGTTATACATGGAACATATCAATTTTGATTTTCCCTTTCATGAACATAATAAGCTACAACACTTGAGCACTTCAGAATTCAAAGTCAAGCCATTGAGCTGTGCTGGATGAAGAAGACCCAATGTTTTCCGCCATGTCGTAATTCAACGGGTTACGGTTCATTTCATTTCTACTCTGTCCTGTTGATATTGATATTTATAGCGCAAATGATTTACTATATTACAGAATAAAAGCGTTGTGAGTTTGTTTGAGCTATGGAAATACCATTATAGTGTATGCAAGTAGGTACACAATCCTAACCGAACAATAGACAGAATAAAGCATAACCTATAGGACCATTACATGACCTCTAGCATTAGAAGGTACGTGTGTGTGGGTGACATTCTAGATGTTTCTCTTTTACCTGATCAACTCCCCAAGGTCACTGCATTAGCTCGTGATTTGCATTTAATATCATCAAAACGAGCTATTCAAGTGGTGCAAAAGGTATTAGGGACAGGTTTTATAAAATTCTTACGCCTTTCCTTGGGTCAATAACATCGAACAAACAACATTATTCATTTGTATTTAATAATACCTAATAAGAGCGAATAAATATCAGACAGATAAAAAAATGGGTTTTGTATGTCTCGTGTTTACTCAATATGAGTTTATTTGATTTTTGTTACTATTGCAGTATGTATTCATTATCAAAGGGTATAATAATATTTCAGCTAAGCTCTAAATAAAATGCCATTACAAAACCGCGTAATCCTTTGCATACCGATGGGCTTAAACTGATATAGAGGCTAGCTATTCGTTGATATAGTTCGAGTGATAATTGGTAGGTATATTCATTATCATAGGGGATAATAATATTTCAGCTAAGCTCTAAATAAATCGACATTACTGAACCGCGTAATTCTTTGCATACTGATGGTCTTAAACTAATATACAGTCTAGCTGTTCGTAGATATAGTTCGAGCGATAATTGGTAGTAGGTACTCAGCAGCGATAAAAGAAGAATTTTACTAACATCACCTAGCAAAAACACGTACTTGTGTAATTCGGGTGACGATACGATTGCATGGTTATGCTTAGTATCCTCAGTTCGACCAAACTGTTAAACTGTCTTAAAATAAATTGTAAAACTTAAAGCACGCTTTTTACTTATTGCAAATGACTTCGTGGTTCGCTATTTGAAGTGATGAATACAAATAAAGGTCAAGGTTAATAATGGACACAGAATACTAAAACGGGAATCAAAAAAAGATTCATGAACAAATTTAAATAAACATCCAATTGTATTTGGTTGGATCGGTATCATGGGATGACCCCATGATACCTTTAGTTTAGTTTATTTAAATTTATTACTGAACTCCATAGTTGCATAATCCCTATTCTGAATCAAGTACCTAATAACTGTATCATAACTGATTTCTATAGATCAGTTGCTTGGAGCTTGCAACTTATACTCATCTTTAACTTAAGTACTTACTGAGCCTTTCTAAAGTTACGTCACGTCAGCTTAGAAGTTTGTACCGTAAGTTTCGATTTAAAGTTGCTTGTTCATAGGTTTATAATAAAGAATATGCTTAAACAATCATAGAAGCTTGCTTAATGTATTACATTACAGCACGTCAAGTGCGAGCTAACTGTGTACTTTATATTCTACCGTATTTAGACATTTTGTATGGCGAATTAAAAAGCGCCCCTAGCGGACCGTATTTAAAACTTTCAATTCTCCATACAAAATGTCTAAATACGGTAGACTATAAAGTATATGGTTAGCTTACTAATAATCTCGCATTTAATGTACATAACTCAATTAAAATAACCATCCGACACTAGAACATTCACAATGATGCCGTGAACCGACGTAAACGTGTCAAGGGCGCTTTAGAGGACATGTCTACACTGAAGGCTATAGCTGTTAAATTAAGGTTTTCAAGGAACCCGACTGTTTTCTCCGATTTTAGATTTTCCAATTTCTTTCTCAGATTCCTTTCTCGTACTGAAGACGTCTGCAATTTTTATGGCCAATCTTGGAATTGTCGACATGACCCAACAATTGGTATTTGGGCCACAGAATCGGCGAATAACGGTTAACCAACTTGAAAACGAAAGACTACACGTAATGAACAATTTATGAAGACGATTGCCAAAAAATCTAAATTTATCCACAGTTTAATTGAGAAACGAGACAAACGCTTCAGTAATCATAGAAATAAAGCTGTGGAGTGTAGACAATCGACCGGCAGATACGCGGGTCAATGTCAAGACAGGAATAACACTTGAAAACAATACACAAATCAATCCAATAATGCTATAAAGATACAAGGATGTCAGTTACTAAGGACACCTTCAGCAATTGAGAAACAAGAATGCTCAATTAGCATTAATTGAGGCAGATGAATGCAAATGTAACACTGGATTTTGGCGAATATAACTTGAACTGTGTCATCTACGTCAGTGTTTACTGGATCTAGCTTCTGGAACGTAATTATAATACCACTAATACACCAATTAATAACAAATTAAAACTTATCTTCTCCTCAAGCATACTGCGTGCGGTATGCAAACAACGAAATTTTAAAGTAGTACGTGTTGCCCAAACCCAAGTTTTATCTGTTATTAAACTAATATCCTCACGTACGTACGTAGATTTGTCTAATTATGTCTTCTGTTGTGACAATTTGTCGTATCGGAAGGCATTCTTATATTCAAAGTTCTCTACTGCCGACATTTTCTCTTTGCTTAATTTTTTTTCTGTGAGTAAAACATATACAAAAGTTATTGTTATGTCTTACTAGCCGCGCCCCGCGGTGTTACCCGCGATTAAAAAGTATGTCCTTTATCCCACGGGAACCATACATTTTACCGGGATAAAAAGTAGCCTATGTGCTATTCCAGACTATAATCTATCTCTGTGCCAAATTTCATCCGGATCCGTTCAGCCGTTCAGGCGTGATTGAGTAACAAACATCCATCCATCCAAACTTTCACATTTATAATATTAGTGGGAAGTGGGATAGTGGGATAAGGAGACAAACCAGGCTGTTCTAGATACAGATTATGTGTGAAAAGACCTAAATGCTCGACTACGACTATTACTCTTAAATTAGAAAAAATGTCTAGAGTTAAGGTATCTTCTTTCCTAACATTACTTGTAAATCCTGGCTTTCCGTTCCCTTTTTCTGGTCATTAAACAAAGCATACGTAACAACCGGTGTTATACGATCGTCAAGTATCATGTGAGTGATTTGCAGATGACCACAAATTCATTTAAGCTCCTGATAGATACAGAAAACAATTTGCAACCGTAAAGTTGGTACATAACAGCCTCCTTGACACTAATTTGAGATCGTTTTGGCAACACATTGTATGTTTGTTTGTAAATATTAACTAATACTATATAAAATACTACATACGTGTTTCGAATGAGGTGCGTGCGACGGCTTAGTAAATGCTTGGACTGGATTTGTATGAACTGTCTAAATAGGTATGTCTAGACGAGGTTGCATTTAACAGTGAACAATGAAACCTAGTAAGTAAATAGATCGTGATATTAGGCTAGTATGGATCTCTGTTAAATAATCTAGCGTGTACCTTAAAAGCATTCACACACTTATAAGAGAACGGCTCTATGTTTAATACAATATTTTCCATTAACTATCGACAATACTATTCTTCATTATAATATCATCGTGATAGATAGCCTACTTCCTTTATAATAACTCGATCGAGAATACCAGTACCCGATATATCAGCACTTGTCATCTAATTGTACAGCTCCTTAATACATTGCATAGTGTGTCTCACCTTGAACGCGTCACGACTGTTTAATTCATAAATCGAAAGCTACTCATAACTTGTAAATGATTTTTTTAAAACGAATACAACCATTAATGTTACGGTAATAACATTAATGTAAAAAAAAATACCTGCGCGCCGGTTGGCGCCGGTTTGTCGCGGGAACGAACGAAGTGCGGGAGGGGGAGGGGGAGGGGGAGAGCGCGCGAGGGGACTGGGGGGGGGGGGAAGTATGACAGCTAGTGAGGTCAAACTTGGTGCATCGGAACGCGAGGGATGGGAAAGGGCAACATTTATTATAGCAAGGTTTATTTTTTTAACGCTAATATTGGAATGTTATTCTGTGTAACTACTTTTGTTAGATTTAAGGTAGCTACTTACTTAGTTTATTATAATGCCGTTCATAGAAGATGTCAAGAAACCTATTGTTCTTAATAAAATATGAGGGGATTTGTATATCAAAGTATAATTCGCAACATTTAACGGCGGTGGTTCAAGTGGCGCAGTAATACATATTTTATACTAAAATATTTATTGCGACGCTCCTGAATAATCAAGTTATCGTATCCATCACATCTTTTTTTTTTCCCCAAATGGCCTTTTTCCATTGAGTCAGGCTTAACGCGATTCTGCCAATGTCGACGTGGAGATTGCACTAATATATTCGTAACGACATCGAGAAGACATGCTGTCACTGTCATACTTATTAATGCAATCTATGTTGTTAGAGAGATGAAAGACGTTACGTTACCAAAACGGTACGTAAAAAAGATTGTGCTTGAGGTACTGAAATAACACAAAAAACCCGCAAAACAACGTGTTATCGCACAATACCAAACACAACACTAGTTAGTGAGGTCAGAACGAGCAGCGGGGGCTCCCCCCTGGCACCGCGCCCCGCGCCATGCGTCCGTATATAACCGCTCCCCCACACGCGCGCCGCGTCTATCGTTACTGCGCCACCGTGTAGACTGGTTCTCCAACGATCGCATAGCCACGCGCTAAATAATTTTGTGAAAGTGTTTCTTATAAAACGTGATTTCTCGAGTGAGAGTACATTGCCGCGACTAGGAATCACGAGGACGCCGCGCCATCGCAACATAGTATATTATAAGTGTCGGAAGGGGAATTATCTCGTGTATTTGAGCGTGGAGAGGGGTTCAATGGAAGCGAGGTTCGTAACCTGTCGGAGTATTCAGCAGATCAAGCCGCCTGAGAAGAGCCTCGCGCCGCCGCCACCGACGGTGAAGGGGCTCCTATCTCGTTTCGGGAGTCAGGCACAGGCTTTGTTCGCGCCAAAGAAGCCGCGCTTCGGTTCATCCGTTGCTATACACAAACTCCGCGAAACCAAGTGGTTCAAGCATGATGAACAGAACATATTGTGTTCGGTCCTCGAAACGGGATTCATTCTCGAAGTCAGGTCGGAAGATCCACTGCCGCCGGATTCTACACTCTCGCCAGATTACCACATGTACGCAGTCGCAATATGGAAAAAGGGCAAAGGTATGCATAATTGCCATAATTCTTATCGTGTTGGAATCGCCGCCGCCGCCGTCGCGTCGTCGTGTCAAGTCGTAAAATGTTGCGATATACTCGCATCGTAATTGGAACGCAGCGATAACGTTCGCATTGCAAGGGCCTCGGAGCGGGACTAAATTAAGTTGGCACAGCTCAGCCATGGTCACGCATAGAGTCGAATTCACAATTACGTTTCGTAAATAATTCATATGTATTCTCGGTTCGCTATAACATCAGAGTGTATAAAGATCTACTTTTAATGCTTCCAAAATCTATCATTTGACCCATTGACTCATCGTCGAAAAATTCAAATGCTAAACGAAAAAAAAATCTCTCCGACAGAAAAAACAAAGAACCCGGAACAGATAGACGTGTACACCGTGCAACAAAAAGGTGTAAGAAAACGTGTAGTAAGGACATCGATGGGTGCCTTCTGGAAGAAAGACTCCGTGATACGTATCAACAACGTAGACGACAAGCAGGAAACTCCGAACAGTGAAAAGGATATCAGAGCAAAGGTAAACAACCACAGAAGATACGAACGTCCACGTTTCCAATTCCATTAACTACCTCAACCATTCGTTTGAGAATTCCACCAATAACTCCCTAACACAAGTCAATGATTTCACATCGATCGCGATTAATAATGTATTTAATACATAAACTAACGATTACGCGCTCTTCGTATCGGTTAATCGAACTAGTTTTATCAGAGAACGCATTCAACCTTATACAATAAAATGACATAATGAATGGCCTTCGACGATCCGAAATAAACGTCGAGAGACTAAAGCTTGTTTCATACGGGTTTTGTAACGGTGTATTGGTAATGCAGTCTGTCTGTATCGTAAAATTTCGACATTTCAACACTAGTTGGAGTGTTCAAACAATTGCGATCGTTGCATGAAAACATGACTTGTTATAATTCATATTTAGATTGACTTAGTTGTTGCCCGTGATCTTAATTTCGAATAGCTAACGCCCCTGTTACAGTGATTTAAAACAATCTCGACATCGTATCGATCCACTCACTCAATATATCTTCAAATTTTATTTCCTAATCCCTTCTATTATCTTGGATTTGTTAACTAATTCCGTTTAGATAAAAGAGATTAATGCATGATTAATTTCTAACCTTCAATGGTTCATCAGTCTTCTTAATCGAACTTAGATGTTCTTCCTTCAATACCGTAGGTTTGCGTCAGAATTGGAAACCTCTCGTTTCAGATAGCGAAAACCTCACGGGGTCTTTCGTTTATTGGAAACTGTGGGCACAGTTGAACAGTGGAACGGCTACTAAGGAGCTTCTACTGATTGCAGCTGGATATGGCAACAAAATCAAGGTTCGAGAGGAATTGGCACAATACACTGCATTTCGTCCACTGGTGCCGATACGGGGAGACGCCGCAAGAAGCTAGGATGAGACAGGTAAATGAACACGCAATGAAATCGGCAAGTGTTCTAGAAATCGATAAAACTGCATTACCTACATGTTCCCGCGCTCTAACTGTTCCGCGAATAGCCGTAAATAAATGCTGCGTTTCATTGATTTCCATTTATATTTTTGGTTTTAGGGTTACACGGTTATATTTTTTCTTTCTAAGCATGCCTTGCATGTCGGTAAACCAGCCCTTACAACGGAATTAGGTATCGTTTTAAAGGCGGTTGAACTTGTTATCTGTACATTCTCGTTGGAGTCGTAAAGTGCATTTTATTATTCAGCTTTATGTGTTTGTCTATGCTCATTACTTCACTCCTGTCGGGGCAGACTAAGGGCACATGAAGAAGGACGGCGATCATTCATCATGCATGGGGCATACGATGGGTAAAGAGAATACAAAAAAGAGATCGCACAACGAATACATTTTGTTACAGATCAGCTTAACGACGTCGAAAACACCCATGATTATCATCTTTTGATGGTAATCAGTGAGGCGCTTTGGACACTTACAGCTGGCAACAAAAACAGTACCGGTGAGGTTTTGATTTATAAAACGATTGGTAGGTACATGAATGATGTGTAGGATATCCGTGTGCCCCTTTTGTGTTCCTTCTAACTTTCTCTCAGTGTATGTGCTCTTAATTTTTGTGTTATGTCCGCATCAATGTTGTAGGGATTAGTGATTATGTAATCTGTTTTTTTTATTTAACAGTAGAGTACATATATTATTGGGGAAATGCGATAAATGATAAACGAGTGTTATTTGTTATGGATACATCTACATTTTGCAAGTCCTACAGTTTTTTATAGACTTTCCAAATCACACGTTCCAATAATGTTTGCTTTTAACATAATCAAGTTATAAACCCACCTACCTATCCATTCTAAAGTAAATAAATGTCGAGTGTTTTAAACAATGCCCAATCAAACTGGTGGTACAACAATCGATAAACAAAGTGACACAACTGTTCACACAGTGACAACATGGCGGTTACTATGCAACTGTAATGTGCGTTTCAACTTTTACGGTGCGATTACATCTGGGTTAACGTGACTTAATTAAGGCATTAAAAATACCATACTAAAGGCTTGGCTACGTTAATGTAGTTCGGCTCTTATAGCTTAATGTCTAACGTCGTTAGTAATGACGTTGGTTAATTAATGTGTTTAACTGTTGGCCACATCTGATCACACCCAATTTTTGCACTAAGTCGCAGGTGTGGCTACACCGTTACAATTATCCCTAATATAATCCCTAAATCCCTAATGCCGTAATGCCGTAAACACATATTTTAAGACTAATAAAATCTTAAAGCTTTATTATTTAGAGCCTAGTAAATTGCATTCCAGATGTTTACTTAGCAACGATACTTGCAACAACAATTGCTGACATCTTTGCTACTTCTATTAATATTGTTTTTTTTTAATAAATTTGATGTATAAGAGATTTAACGACAACGTAACAAGTAAACGATTAAAATATACTATCTACCAAACAAATTTAGATTCTTCTTGACTATAGTTACGAATTGTCATTTTAAAAACCCAAATCGCTAACGACGACCTTAAAACCGATATGATTAATGAAATGCCGTTAAGTTGAACTAGAATAACAGTGAATGAGACATCATCTTATTTTGACTAGGTAACTTTTATTATGACTAAATCGGTTTTTACGTCAATGCGGTAAAAACACGAAATACATTAATGCTAAACATAATCGGACACAACAAGGAAATAAAACATTACTTGGTAAAGTAAAGTTTCTTTTCATAAAAACATAGCAGATTAAATTGCCGTGTCTGAACTAAACGAATGCCTATAACTTGGAAACGCGATATATGTATAACCGCAATGAACTATGATAAACTCGACTAAAATTAACACTACAGATTTAATTACAGTTTCATGGAAATATCTTAACAATATAAAAAAACATTCCGAGCATAGATACTATTAAAAATAAACAATATTTTATCAATGGCTCGTGGAATTAAAAACGGAATACTGCTCTGTTTTGATTCAAAACGTTGAACGAACGAAGTGGTTTAAGCTGGTCTTAACGGCATTTGTTCAATGGATAATTAGCTGTAAATGAAGACGAATTGACGGCATTAATGGATTGTGCATCCATTATTAGCGGTCTTCATTCTTGGATAACATCGTAAGAAACAACACAATACTCGTATGTTCTATATAAACCGAAAATATAGATACGACATGTGATCGCTTCGCAAGGCATTAACTAGAGCATAAAAAAGGAATTGTATAGCTTACATTATAAAATAAGCGATATAAAAAAACATTTGTAAAAACATAAATTTAAATAATCAAAAACTCGACTGCGTTATTTATGAAATTTAAATAAAACTGAAAATAAAACTAAGTTAAATAGCGAGTTTAGAAGTCGGTTTCAGCCGGTCTAGATTTTAATAGTCCGTATTCAGAATCATAATTATTAACATAATACAGTACTTATGCATTGTCAAAATTGTTACTAAATGCCTACTACTTTACCACCCGTTCGGAATGCCGTTCCTATGGAGAAGAGCGGGCAAGAAACTCCATGGTTGCCCTTTTTAAAAAGATTTTTTGGTTACACCACCTTGAAGGTACATAATTAAACAACGATTAACCGTGTAAATTGACCTTTAGTCACCCCTGTTTTTATCAATGTTTATTAAATTACACGCACAGTTGAAAGTCATGACATGGGTTTATCAGACAATAATAAAAATAACTTGATAACTGCGTTTCAGGTGTTGGAATCGTGATAATTTAATATTTGCAAATGAAAAAAACTCAAAATTAAACTAACAATCTGAATTTAAGCGACAAATTAAAATGATCCCATTTGTCTGTCTTGCCTGTGTGTGGCGGGTGAAATGTGACTAATAAATACCACAGTTCAAATAAGGAATTTCCGAATTTAATATTTTTTTAATTAAAATTATTATTTTTGTTGTTACAGATAAGCGAGTCGTTCAAGTGGGGTAACGTCGGCATGAACATGGGCGTGATGCTGGTCAGTCAGAGCTGCGTTAGAGAAAAGGCCAAGTCTGTCTGAGTGTCACAGCCCAGCGGGTACCGCTCCGCTGGTAAATACTCCTGCTACACTTGCTTCTGGCCAACGCTCAAGAATAATGACAACGTTTAATTTTTGAACATGGAATCTGGTTTGGTTATAAAATTGATATTACGTTTCCGGATTGGATACGATTACGATTACGGATACGATTTTTGGAATGCGACAGTTTCAACTTGGAATTTGCATTTCTAAAATGTAAATATTGAAATTTGGAATTTCGGATCTGGATTCTGAAGATTAAACGAAATAATTTATTTCTGGATTGACAAAGTTTCAATTTGAATTGTGATATTTTTGAATTTGAAAAAAAAATGTTTTTTTAAAAAAGTACGGTTTATTTTTGAAAATGGATCAAAAGTTCCTTCTATGAATTTTACTAATTTTACTCTTCCATGTCTCATTGTCTTTCTTGACAATATTTACTCTCTCTTTTTGGGTATTTTAAATTCTGGGGGTCACTGTCACACGTTTACGCAACCAAAATGATTATTTACAACTTAATGCAACAGATTTTTTTATGATATTAATGTATAAGACCGATAATGCTAAATTGTATAAATCTGGTTTACATACCGCCTTATATAAAATTATATTAATGTAAGGGGAATTTGAGAAAGTGGCCCTCTATAGCTTTAATTCTACGAACTATAAATGTCATAAAAACATTCCTGTTTGTTTAAAAGACGCCTCTCGGCTGGTATATATAACATTATATAATGAGCTATTGATATTAAACTCTATAATGCATAGTTTATGAGAAATATTGTCTGTGGTCCGAGAGTGGCACCCTAGTCTTATGAGTATTTTTAATGTTAACACATTTTCTGAATCAAAAAAGACTGTTTTCTTTTTTCCTTAAATTTGGAATACGATTTGATTAAATCGCTCAATTGTGTAACTCGACCGTTTTATAGTCGCATATAAAAAGTATTTGACGTTGCCCGGCCGGTCCACACGAGCACTGATCGGTCGGAATTTGAATAAAAGTATTGTTTAATTTATATAGTTTATATTTAATCATTACGATCTAATGTTAATTGTAACAGGTCGCGACTGTTGTGAGAGATTTACTCGTGTATGTTAAACGTTCTCTATTTATAATGAAGCATTTTTTTATGAATAAACGATTACTTTGGTACATTGATGGTTTAATTGGACACTACTACATATCATGAGCAGAGTAGCAATTTTAACTGACAACTGGATAAAAGTTAAAATATTTTGCCTACTGACAAGACATTGTCCTAACCTAATGATTTATATGTGTGTCGATCCTTTTTACTATAGCCTAATGGGTAGATATAATATAATTTATGTGAAAAGTCATGGGTTGGACCAGTTGTCATTTTTGAGCGTGCAATAAATTATATATAAACTTAAAAGGATGTGGAAAAAAGCGTAAAATTCAAGAAAAGATCTACGGAAAAATCTATCTCTAGTTCAGAAAAAATCGTTGAATCCATGGTATCAGTTGTTGTTAGGAAGCCACTTGCATCCAGTATAAATACCAGAAAAAAAATAGGATAGACCTCATTAAGTTCCTGCCAATAGTAAGGCTGGAGTGCATCATCTATAGTAAAATTAAACTACAGTCAAATGTGTACAGATTCTGTCAACGATATTTGATAGTTGTTAAATTTAACCATGGTAGGTGCACCAGGATGGCATCCAATAGGGAGAGTTGGCGAGACATCGTGAAGCGAGCAACATCAATCCCAGAACAAATACATGACGACCACGACCGCTCTGAAAGAGCATCACGACTTAGAAGAAGAGGTGCAACACCCTGAGTCATAGATTAGAAAACAGTTTTTTTAAGTTACAATTATATCGGCAGTCGAACACAATAACTATACGGTCCCAAATTAAGCAACTGCAAAATATGTTACTGTAAGGTGTGGTTCACTTAAGTGCCTGAAAGAAGTTTAGCACAACATTGAATACTCAAGTTGATTTCCAATCGATAATGTGTCGATAATATTAAATGGCATTAAAGATTGCGGGTAAAATGCATTATCTTAGGACTTCACTTCTTATCTTAACAATGATAATACTGTTTCTGGGCTGTCTCTATATCGAAGTTATTAAAAAAAACAAATTAATGCCAAAGGCGATATGAACCACTCTGAATCTAATAATATTTTTAAGAATTCTTGTCTGTAAATATATTTTTTCAAGCATCAATGAAAACTACTGGATCAGAATGGACAGGGTTTTTATTATTGGATAGCTTATGGTTAGATTTATAATAATGTATAAGAGTAAGATTGCAGAGCTAAATCGATAGTTGGAGCCGTGAGCAAGAGCTAGTAGTGATTAAAAAAGATTTATAATCTCGAAAAGTCAGGAAAGATATCTATACCGAACTTATGGTATTAAAATAATGATCTTGATATGTTACCAAGGCACTTTCGTCATTATGTTAATTTTATGTGAAATTGATCACGCACTTTTAATTTCAAGGTCACGGCTTGCACTCGTGTAGTGCAAGCTGACAGTCGTATATGCGTCTTAACCCAAGGCCAAGGGGAAATCACTTAAGTTCATAAATCTAAGTGGTAACGTCCATTTCTTTGACACAATTTGTCAAAGGTTGTATCTGTTCCGGTTAGAGGGGTATTCGTCTCAAGTTAGAGGTCTGCAAATACCTCAGTAGAAAATAACCATACGTTATTCATGACAGAATAAAAATAAATAAGTCATAAAAAAATTCAAGGTCACAACTGGTACACCAGACTTTTCAAGGTCACGAAAGATATTCGCTAAAAATGAGCCCCAATTGCAATCAATTAAAGGTCCACTTACCTCTCTAAGCAACCCGAACAGCATATCAGTGGACAGCGATCGTTCGTGGGCCTCGTCCATGATGATCGCGCAGTAGTTGTCAAGGTCAGGATCGCGGAGTCCTTCACGGAGGAGTATGCCGTCGGTCATGTACTTTATCACTGTGTTGGGCGATGTGCAGTCTTCGAAACGGATTGCGTAGCCGACTTCATCGCCTATCAAAATAAGCGTGTCATTGCTATAGGTCTTCCGTTTAAGACGCTTTCTATGCATCGTAGCGCGACAGGGACAGCGTGATCAACATGCACATGTAATTATTTATTTTTCATGTTATTGTATTTGTGGGTCCAAAACATACTCGTATCAGAATCTTAGCTTGCATAGATACTAAGATGTTATTGATAAATGTCACAGAAATTAGTGTAGCAAAAGTGGCTTCTTCAATGAAACTAACTGGAGTAGCATCGCGGTGCGGTAGTGTGATATTATTAGTGCGGTAGTCATTGTACAGAGTTTAGTAAGGGGCCATACAGTTGGTTTCTACATGCGGCAATATTTATTTATTTTTAAAACACATTTTCATTGATATTTTTTACAAAGACAAGTACTAAAGTTAATGAAAATTAATTCACCCGTAAAATAAAATCGATTTGCTAGTCAATTCTTACCTAGCTTAGTATGCATTTCGTCGGAGACTCGCTTAGCGACGGACATGGCGGCGACTCGACGAGGCTGAGTACAACCGATCATTCCGAGTCGGCTGAAACCTTCTTCATGTAAGTATTGCGTCAGTTGGGTCGTTTTACCACTGCCGGTCTCTCCTGGAAATTTAAAGAGAAATCATTCTACACGTCCCTTACATATCTCGTGGTGACATTCCGGCCTTGCGTTTAAAACTCGTAGATTAAAAAGTTAATGGAATGTGGTAAAGGTAGTTTCAAAAGCACTTTTACGCCTTAATATCGATTTAGTACTTTTTGAAGTCAAGTGGTAGTATTAACACATAATTATTGTCAAGTCCAAGGACATAACTATACGGATATGTCAAAATATTGCAAGGTCACGTACGATATTCGCTGAAATAATAAATAGACCTATTTATAATTTAAATATTTGTAGTTTTTTTTTAAACTTACCGACAATTATGACCACACTGTTCTCTCTAATGACTTGCAATAGTTCCTCCCTGACTGCGAACACTGGTAAGAACCGTCTCTGTTCGCCTATCGTCATTTTTTTCACGAAGTCAGACTTGGACTCCGGCTCTTGAGCTTCTATAAGAAAACAATGTTACTTGTTTTAAAATTTAAAATCTAAATACATATACATAAAACACAATTTGCATTTCGCAAGTTAAAACAGCAGTAAAAACATTTCATCGTTATTGTGATATTCAAATACAATTTTAAAAGCATTGTAATAAAGTTCAATTTCTATTGTTTTACCTTTGTCGAGATGCTCAGCGTACTTGTAAGCTTCTCTAGTGGGACCATCTTCTAATTCTTCCGTCTCTTTCTGTATACCCATTATGTTACCTGGAATTAAATGTTTGCAATATTTGTATTGAAATTTTGTATTTGTGCTTGAAGACATAATGAATGAAGCACATTTTTTTGGGTCTTTAAACTCGGGAACAACTCTATTCGTTACTTTCAATCAGTTAAAGAAAGCTACACTCGTTGGCTTTCTTTCAACACGCTATGACTATTAAGGGATCGAGCTGTAGACGAAATTGATGATAGCATGGGCGGAACCGCAGGCTGAAAGCTAATATTATAATAATTCCAGCCCTTTTTTATGTCCCACTGCTGGACATGGGCCTCCCCTCAATGCGAGGGGGATTAGGCCATAGTCCACCACGCTGGCCCAGTGCGGTGGCGGGATACATCTTTTGAGCGGTTCTCTCAGACATGCAGGTTTCCTCACGATGTTTTTCCTTCACCATATATCAAGTGATAATCATGGTTGAAAATGAGATTCGCACATGAAATCACAGAGGTGCGAGCCGGGTTTGAACCTGCAATCCTCGTTACCGAGGCAAGCGTTCTACCTACTTGGCTATCACTGCTAATGGGAAAGCTAATAGTCAACGTTTATATTGTAGTTATCTTCTCACCAATTTTAGTTCCCTCTAGTTTCCAATGTTTCTTTTGAGCTTTCCGTCTTTCTTTCTGTTCTCTGAACGCCTTCACCAGTGCGGAGCCCTTGCGTGCGTTGATTGCCATGTCAGCTGTCGGATCTTTTACCTACAATTTAATAATTAGTATTTTGAGATTATGTCAATAATATTCCATCTCACTGTTACAATATTGCCAGTTATACTATCTTGCTGCAATGTTAATGGCAACACCCTTAAAATTGATTTTTAAGAGTGTTGCCATTAACTTCTTCACATTAATTGGCAAGAGTCGTGAGATTTAGGCACGTCATTGGATATAATTGTAGGCAAAATTTGGCACAAAACTAGCCCGTGACGAGTGCCATTATAACTTTATGTCAGACAATTTGCCTGTGCCTGAGCCAGCCTCGCAAGGCTGCGCGGTTGTCTAGACACGGCTATTGACAGTATTCAGATTGACAATTAAAAAACAAACAATAGCAGTTTCTGCCTTTGTATTGACATTGATTTCCATGTACGGGATTCATTTTTATGTAGGGTACTCACAGGTATGACTGGCTCCGGCTGTTTCGTGAACACGATTCTGCCGTCCAGAAACGGCGGTACTATGTTGTGAACGAGCAGATGAACCCTATCAACACTCTCCTGTAATAGAAATAGTTCCACATTTGAAAACATAACAGTGAATATAACTAATAAGATGCTTTCGTAAGGGACCATGCATCAACTGGAGGACGTCTGGAAACAGGCAAGCACTTCCACACATCTTATTATTGATTGGATAGCCTGATGGAGATCTTCAGCGACGTTACGAAGCTGGGGAACGTCCTGGCGGAGCTGGGATGGCTGGTCAACTAGCTTCAGTGGCTCAATCACAATCTTTTTAGATAGCTAATGTAACAGTCATCTGTCTCGGTTCCACCTCAAGTTTTATAAATAAGAGTGACAGTAATAGCATGTCTTCTCAATGACGTTACGATTAATTACATGGGGCATGAGCATAGCCCTTTAGGCTTCTTACTCCGTCAATAATAGTTTCATGTGGCCACTTACCTCATCCAAATCATTGTTAACATTAATAGAGTGCACCACACCGCTGGTCAGCATTCTGTTTCGTTCCCACAGCTCGTTGTCCTTGTCTATCTGCTGCCTCTGGGCTGACACCTTGCGGTTGCGACGCTTTTCAATCTGCTCCTCTTTGCGAGCGACGTACTCTGCTGTCGCACCCGCGAAGGGATCCGATTCGTCGGCTTCACCTATTGGAAATGTTCAAGAAGTGGACGGACTTATGATTTTTTACAGCATTCTTGCATAAGTTATCTACCCCACATGCTACCAAACTTCAAGAGCCATCGTTGAAATTGTTTAATAAATTGGCCGTTATTACCAACTTGGTTGAAAGCTCGCATTGGAAATATAGTGTGCAGGTTGAAAGCATCCCTCGCACCTCATGGTTTTACGGATTACATGTGACAGTGTACAGTGTACAGAATGTTATATTAGATATTAACAAGGGACCTTACCTTCACCCATATTGTACCATGCTCTGTCTAATTTTTTTTCTGCATCTTCCCAATCAGAATCATCAATATCCGCACCGCGTCTTGAGCTTGCGAACCTAGAGAATTAAAAAGTTTTATTCATATACTAGTTAGAGCCTGTGCTTTTCTGATATAGTCTATGGAACTCTATGCCAGGGTCAAAATATCCTGTAAGTTGACTCAAGATATAAGCTGTGCTAGGTTTATAATCCATTAAATTTATTCAGATTATTTCACTCCGACAGACTGAATTATTTTTTTATCAATGTCCACATAAAGTTTAACATATTATTTATGCAATTTTATGCCATAGTATCATTTACTATGGCATAAAATTTCCCACAGACTAAGACACAACTAAGCTAGTATAATGAATGATTTGGGAGGTCCTATTATTGACAAAACACTTACTTATGAGGTGTAGCTCTAGGCGTATTCTCATACAGTCTCCCTTTATTATCTCTCAGTGGTCTTCCACTTCTATCACTCCTCTGTGACCGATCACTACCATCTCTCGGTAGTGGAGTTGGGAAGTCCCAGCTGGACTTGCGCATGGGTGCCTTGAGGTCGTCATCATCATCATCCCAAGGGGTCTTGTCAGTTGGTTTTAGGACTTTCAAACTGAAAATACAAATGTATCAGTAGAAATAAAAAATACAGAATTAGACAATTACTTAATATTAATGAATGCATAAACCTGACTGCAGAGGCCTTTTTTTATAGTAACATTGGTGTTTCTTGCCCCACTCTAATAGGAATGACATTATGAAAAGGTGCAGCATCTCAACATATTTTGTGATATTTTTGGTGATTCATTAGTAATGTTTTCTTACATTAAAAACAAACGTTCAGATTTTGATATTTGATAAAGGGCCTAATAGGACAGTTAGAAAATTAATACCCTCACGAAGGGTAAAATACTTAAAAAAATACATTAAAAATGTTTCATACTTAGGTGTCCGAGGCTCGTCTTTAAACCTTGGTTCATAATAACTTCTTCTAGAGCTATCTCTACTCCTCTCACTCTCTCGATCCCTTCTTTCTGAGTTTCTATCGCGGTTCCTATCCCGGTCCCTATTTCGGTCCCTCCTGTCGTCTTTTCTGTCATCTCTTCTCCGGTCACGGTCTCGATCCCTTCGATCATAACGATGACGATAGTAACGGTCATCCTCATCATCCTTTGATTGTGTTTTCTTTTCTTCTTGTGTTGAGTAGTGTACACCTTTTTCTTTTGCTTCTTTTTCTCGTCTGAAAATGAGTACATAAGAAATATTGTTAACATTAATAGTATATAGTATCTATAGCAAAACAATGGAGATTAATAATGCATAATAATAATAATATCTACCATGATTTTGTTGTTAATGCAATTTCATAGTAGGTGGGTAAGTCTAGTACTATTAGAGGAATTAATTTGTCAGTAAAACAAGCGAAAAGAAATGGTTGCCAGTCAAAGTAAGTACACACAACACTGAAACCAGTGTAAACAAACAAAAAACAATCATTTTACCTTTGAAGCCTCTCCAGCATGCGTTCCCGTGCTTGCTCTGATATCCCACCAGTATACGTCGGTGTTTCCTCATTGGGTTTCCTATATTTGCGTTCTTTGGAAGCACCAGACTCGTTATTGTCGATCGAAACATCATCATCATTAGTATCATCTTGGAACGATATTAGCCGATTCTGTCTCCTTTTAGCAGCTGCAAGCTTATCTAGACCGAGTAAAGAAGGCTTCGCAAACTGAAATTCAGCCGGTTTCTGCTTATTTTTGATGATAAGACCGCCTGGAGCATCTCCCGAAGTGCCTTCTAATCGATGCAAGTTTTCTTCGCTGTCGGACATTTTATTAGGACTAGCGTGTCACTAGTACTTCGAATAATATATAAACTGTGATCTAGTTTATAGTTTTTACATATAATACACAGAATTTCAATAAAATAAGTGGCAAAACAATGCGCTAAGTCTTGACACAAACTTATTTGACAGATCAATGGAATGCATGATATATCATGATGACACTGACACTGACAGCTCAGGTTACGGTTGTCGGTTACAAAAAATACAATATATACGTTCGAAAACCTAACTTTTCTATATACATGGAAATTAGATCGATTGTGATCGCTCAACCATTATTCTGAATTGCAAAGTCTGTTTCCTTAGTATGCACGCAAAGACTGTTTTATTATTACCCAAAGAAAGTCACAACATTGATTTTTATTCATATTACTACGCTATCGACCCAAAGATAAACTCAATATCGATACTTCTAATGTTACTGAAATAAGTACGTATTGACTAACGTACACCCTAAAATCGATGTTTAATTGGACGGGTACCAAATTAAGTCTGGCATTCTTCTGGAATCATTAAATATTTCACATCCACTACGAATAGGTACGACTTGCGCAAAGATTTATATCAGGCACAGAGTCCCTCTGGGACCCTGGAAGTGGATTCCCTTGTGTGTATATTAGGTAGCTAGTTAGTGCCTACCTACTTATTTATTAAGCAAACGGAGATTGTTTTAGCTGTACCTACCCAGGAAAATGTTTAATTAGTGAGATTGGTGTATCGTACGTGTATGAAAATATGATATTATGAAAGTAGCTGACTGGTGAATTATTTTGCGAAAAAGTATTTCCGTGCTGTGGAGTAGGCTCCTTAATTTTCTTGTTTTGTTTTGCACGGCACGGAATACCGATCGACTTTGTTCAACACATTTCACAGCAGCGCTGCTAGCGGGAACATGCAGCTTTAGACAGGGTCCACACCTTTCTATCCGATCCTAAATCGGATGACATTGGATAATGTTTAGGGCAATCGGACGTCCTAAATCCTAATTATGGATTGCCGATGGCCCTAGACATTATCCGATTGAACAAAATTTTAAATTGAAGTTTTACGGGCAGATTGTTAATGTACTTGTCCAAGTTGAAAACCTGCCCGTAAAACTTCAAGTTAAATTATTGCTGCGATTGGTATCTATACCTAACTATATTTTTGTGTTATGAATGTACTTATGTGCTAGGTAGGTAATCTACTTTTTTGACCAGAAACTTTCTCTACCTAGGGTAGAGAAAGTTTCGGGTCAAAAAAGTATAGTAGTGTTAGCGGTTCCTATCGAATTGTATTAAAAAATATATGCACGAGGAACCGAGGGTAGATTTAATTAATTAATAAGAATAAAATCACATGAAAACATGTAATTACACAACGAACAAACTCAATTCTTCAATATTGGAATCCAACATAAATAACTCAAATTTAACAATTCCTACGAGCTGTAACACGTCTTATCGCTACAAAATTCGGAGAGCAAATGAGCGCAATGTCGGGGTGCGCGCGCCTTATATAGGCACGAAGGCGCGAACTGTCAAACTGTGTTGCCATATCGCTAATACGGCCTCTCCTGACACTTGGTCGTCCTCGAACATATCTTCATTGCTTGGCAGTCTTCATTGCTCGGCTAGTGGGCTCGGGAAGGTTCCGGGAGAATGCAGTCTTCAATGCCGGCCGGATGCGACGTTTGTTGAACCCCGTTGTCCATCTCCAGTGTGAGTGCTCGAGAGTAACTGGCTCTCGCAGCTAGAGAAACTGGTAGATGGATCAGCCGCAAGGGAGTCACCTTCAGCTGAAAGTAGAAAATAAGGAATATCAATATCTTCCCTATAACTTACTTCAGGATATACGCTGAAAATTCGTATATCCCGAGGCGAGAATCATCTCGACGACATGACCCAGTTAACATATCTCGACGCATCAGACATAACCCAGTTAACATGTCTCGACGCATCAGACATGACCCAGTTAACATGTCTCGAAACCACAGGCATAACTCAGTTAACATGCCTACACCGGCGGAGAATAAACTCGACACCACAGACATGGCTCAGTTATCATGTCTCTTCTCTTCTTCTAAGTCGTGACGCTCCGGTCAGAGCGGTCGTGGTCGTCATGCATTGGTTCTGGGATTGATGTTGCTCGGCTCACGATGTCTCGCCATCTCTCCCCATTGGATGCCATCCTGGTTTACTCATGCAAGGGGCCGCCAATGGCAGACTTAATCTGGTCGGTCCATCGCATGGGCGACCTTCCACTCTGCCTTGTACAACCAACCGCTCTATGGAGTCTCCGAAAGACTTCTAAAGACCAACATGCGCATTAGCCGAATTTTAGTGGCTTTGGTGATGCTCCTGTTTTTCCATATTCTCCTTAGCCTATCCATTGAGGATCATGTCTACACTGGCGGAGAATAAACTCGTTACTACAGACATGGCCCTGTTATCATGTCTACATTGGCGGAGACTAAACTCGACACCACAGACATGGCCCTGTTATCATGTCTACACTGGCGGAGACTAAATTCGACACCACAGACATGGCCCTGTTATCATGTCTACACTGGCAGAGAATAAACTCGACACCACAGACATGGTCTAGTTATCATGTCTACACTGGCGGAGACTAAACTCGACACCACAGACATGGCCCAGTTATCATGTCTACACTGGCGGAGACTAAACTCGACACCACAGACATGGCCCTGTTATCATGTCTACACAAATGGACACAACGTAACAGACATGACCCAGTTAACATGTCTGCTACACGGCTTATAATATTGAAAGCACACTTAGCTTCATGTCCAAAATTGCGGCACAAGCCTCGGGGGTCCACTCTCCTCGCCAGGCCACCATATGCTCGGCGGCAGCCTGAGTGATTTTGCCATACGAACAACTCAGTAGTTGTAGTTCATACCGGCCATGGGGTAATACTTTAATGACCCGGTAAGGCCCTCTCATCCCCGAGTCCAGCTTGCCTGTAACATAAGAGGTTTTAGTTACAAAAACATTATCATTTAACGGAAATCTTCGTTTATAACATTCCGATTTTTATTTACGTAAGTGTCCTGTTTACGTCTATTTTCATCAAGTAGTTCACTAGCGCGCTGCCTCTATAGCTCCCTTAAGCCCTCACGATTCGGTCGTGTATTGTCCAAGGCAGCGTCACGGATAAGTGACCTTATTACTGGCGTAACTGCTTCTACCCCAATTAGTAAATGTGATTGTGATATTTGTGTGGTTTTATGCTTAGTACTGTTAATAATGAGCTACATCTTCCATAAAGACGCTGACCATCGATTGTTACGACTGGTAGTCTCGATGCTCAACATATTAAGTTACATGCGGCAGTAGCGTTCTACCTGACCATTTTCACTATGCATTTCTGGAGTAATAAAATTAATTTGACACCCCATATCAGAGGCCCATCTTTGAAAGCTCAAACTTTCAAACATTCGCCCTCCATCGTACACCATAAGTTTAGGAGTACCAAATAGTGATATAGCATTTGAAACTACCTGTTTAAGTTTATATGCTCATGTTGGTCATGAAAAATCCTTAACAAACTCAACCTATCACCTCTTGATATGAAGCATAAAAATCTGGGTTCACTCCCAGCAGAAATGTATTTGTAATAAAGCAATTCATTTCGAACAAACTATCGGGACGAGTCTAACTCATTATTTAGGCCTTTGTCAATCAACGTACGAGTCTCTTCGTCCGCCGACTGAGCCATCCGCGCCCAGTCTCGTGGTCTATCAATTTGGTAAACATCTACAGGACTCCGACCCAGACAACCCGCGTGTTGTATCATTACGCCCTTACGATATTCCGACTTTAAGTTGAAATCCTGCATGTACATCCACCAACACGCAACACGGGGTAACAAGTCCCTTCTTCTTTTCGCTCAGTTAATTTAAGTGCGTTATATAGTCAGTTACAATTGTAAAAGAAATTCCCAATAGGTAATGACTAAAGTTTTGTAAAGCTTTAATAATTGCCAAATTTCAAGCTCGTATGAATGATATCGTGGCTCGGCACCTTGAGTTGTTTTGTTGAAATAAGCCACAACCCGTCTTTTACTGTACCCTGCACCTGCCCCATGCACCTGAATGAGAACTGCACCACAACCGACTGAGCCTGCGTCCGTGTGCAGCTCCGTTGGCAATAGTCGATCGAAAACAGCAATATAGGTTCATTTGTAAGGCGTTCAATTATATACCTCCGAGAATTTTCCTATTCGTGTCTCCATTCGAATTTAACGTTACTTCGCAATAACCTAGCTATGGGTACGGTTATAGATGCATAAGCGGATATTGTTGGCAACCCAACAAAACCTTTTAATTACTATAAAAAAATGTAAAAGTATGGCAACATTATTACAGAAACAATGGACGCAATTTAGACTGTTTTGTACGCTTTAACGAATAATTATTGTAGTGTCAATTAACATCAGTGATTACATCCACAATAAACTCTGTCTTATAAAACGGCTTGTCAATTAAAACCTACAGCCCTACAGTCCACAGTGAAACATGGTCCTTAGATTGAACAAAGGAGCCGATTTTATACAAGTGATGGTGAATTTTGTGTGGTGTACGGTGAAGGCACATGCGTAGCACATATAATAATTCGTGAAATTATTTGGAGCATTACATCAGTTCGTCCTACTGGAACATATTTTCGATCGCGGATAATATCGATCGATTTATTATATTTCAACGACGCCATATTTTTTCGTCGTGGGAGCATTCAAGAAACCAACAAGCCGGGTACTAGGACTTCGTCTCTCAACTGGAGCAAGCACACAACATCGCATCGCCGGGAGAACAAGATAGAAGATCCAACATTGTGCCGAGAGTGACAAAGACAACAGCTGTACGGACTACGAAGATTCATATTGTTGCATCCTAGCTATTCCAACTCTATGGACTGTAGCGTGAACCCCGTAGCTGTTGAATGTACGAAAGAGTGAACGAGCGGCCATTTAATGTCAAAAGTTTTGGTCGCGTGTTTAACAAACTTATAATTTGTATTATCCTATTTAATAATTAGCCTAAGATTAAGTTAAAAGGTGAAAATGACGGATGTAAACTTAAAAAAATTGATTGCTAATCGTGGCTATGTAAAAGCCGCGATAACTAGAATGTATAAAGCGTTTGACGAAAATGTGAACTTCACGCCAGCGAATATATTGGCGCGTCGTGAAAAGATCCACGAACTCTACAAAGACTACGAACGTCTTAATGTAGAAATAATTGTGCTTAATGATACGGATAATGAAAATATAGAGGAAGTAGAAGGTAAATATTTTGAAATATTAGCATTGTTGGGCGAAAAATTAAAAATTGAACAACATCAATGTGCTCAGTCTCCTTCGCTCAAGCATCCCTCATCTACAAAAGTAAATTTACCAACTATAAACATACCACCTTTTACAGGGAAATACTCTGATTACCTGTCATTCATAGAGATGTTCAAATCACTAATCCAAAATGACTCTAGCTTGGACAACATACAAAAACTGCATTATTTGAGATCCTTGTTGAGGGGTGAGGCCCTTGATTTAGTTAAAAATTTGCCTCTTGTTGCTCACAGTTATGAAGATGCCATGACTATATTGGGTAATAGGTATTACAATAAGTATAAAATCATTTCTGATCATATCAATAGCCTCTTAGATTTAAATATCATGACAAAGTCTACATCTGGCCACATTCGTGAATTTGTTTCGAGCACTAAGCAAACAATATCAGCTTTAAAAAATTTAGACATCAAAATAAAAGACTGGGATCCAATTCTAATATGTATTTTAACCCGTAAATTAGACTTATACACTGCAAGAGCCTACCAATTGGAGCGGGACATTAAGACGGAGCCTACTATGGTTGAATTTCTGGACTTCCTGGAAAAAAGAGCTCTCGCCTTGGAGAATTCTGAGCCAACTCCAATGAAGCCAGGCAAGTTAGCAGTGAATGCAGCAGCGGTGGAGCTGAAACAAGAATGTTATTACTGTAAGTGCACTGATCATAAGATTTATAATTGTAAGACTTTTAGGTTGCTGCCCTCAGCAGAAAGATATAATTTTGTGAAAGAGCAAAGCTTGTGTGACACATGCTTAAATAATCACAAAGGGAAATGCCGGTTTCATTTTAGATGCAGTGAGTGCAAAAAGGGGCATAATTCATTAATCCACATTCAAAAACCGGAACCTGTAGTTATGCTCTCTGAAAATAATGAAAATAATATTTTACTTCCAACAGCAAGGGTCAAGCTTTTCGGGCAGGATGACAAGGAGGTCCAGGTGAAGGCTATTTTAGACTCTGCCTCCCAGGCATCATTGATAACTGCAAAAGCAATAAAAGTGTTGGGCTTGTCACCCATGAGAAATGATACCAAGATCATAGGTGTCACGAATGCAAAAAATAATATTAAATATTGTATTCCACTTGAAATACATTCTCTTAAATCACCATTTAAAACTATGGTCAATTTCTATGTTGTTGATAAAATTACATGCTTTTTACCCCAAACAAAATTTGACACCTCAACCCTAGGCATTCCGCACAACATTCAATTAGCAGATGCTGAATATAACATTCCATCAGAAATTAATATGCTTATTGGTGCTGATATATTTTTTCAGGTCCTGCTTCCACCAGACCACCACCTTCAGCCGGTGCAGAGCTGCTCTGCGGGTCTACAGAAACAGAACTTGACATCAACTGAGGGCAGAGAGGTGGCGACGCAGTGTAAGAGAGAAGCAGTACCACATGTCATTAATACACAATTTGGACATGTTATTGCAGGTACCTTACCTGCAAAACAAGTAAGCCAGTTTGTTTCTTTGCTTTGCTTAAAATGTGAGTCAAATATAGACAACACAATTCAATCCTTTTGGGACACAGAAAAGGTACCAGAGGTTTATAAAGAACAAATTAGTGAATATGGTGTAACTGAAGAAATATTTGAATCCACTGTTAAATTAAATAATAACAAATTTCAAGTAGATTTACCTTTGAAGTTGCCGCTCAGTGAAATTCCTCAAACTCTAGGAAATTCTTTTAATTTGGCACTGCACAGATTCCTTAATCTCGAAAAAAGATTACACAAAGATCATAATTTACTCGAAGATTATAAGAAATTTATACATGAGTATATTGAACTTGGTCATGCCCATTTTGTAAATTTAAATTCTTATAATTTTAATAAAGATCCACTGTACTTCTTACCGCACCATGCTGTAATCAATGAAAATAGTAAAACTACACGCACACGTGTCGTGTTCGACGGGTCAATGAAAACAAATAAAAAAGTATCTCTTAATGATATTTTACTCAATGGCCCAGTTGTTCAAAGAGATCTTTTGACATTATGTTATTGTACAGATTTGGAACATACACGTTTAATACGGATATTAAAAAAATGTTTAGGAATATTTTAGTAAACCCTGAACATACGTCACTACAGAATATACTGTGGCGTGCAGAACCTTCTGAATCGATTCAGTGCATTCGCTTGGATACTGTTACGTATGGCTTAAAAAGTTCAAGTTACCTTGCTACTCGGTGTTTGCTTAAGCTCGCAGATAAATATTGCAAAGAATACCCATTAGCATGTTTTATTTTAAAAAATTGCACGTATGTTGATGACGTCTTATACACAAATTCTAACCTTACAACTATGCTTGATGCTAAACAACAGCTGAAGGAACTACTTAAGCTAGGTGGCTTTGAGGCGCACAAATGGTCATCAAACTGTATTGAGATTTTATCAGACATACCAGAAAGTCAACGCCAACTAACTGAAATAGAGTTTCAAAAAGATAATTGCAGTATAAAGGCATTAGGGTTGACTATAGATACTAGTAGAGATTGCTTTGTGATAAAATGCCCAGAGAATATAAACACTAGTAGGGTAACAAAGAGAACGATTCTAAGTGAAATTTCAAAGTTTTATGATCCACTAGGATTTATAAGCCCAATTATTGTCAAAGCTAAGGTAAAAATGCAACGCCTATGGCTAGAGAAGGTTGGCTGGGATAGCAAGGTGCCTGATGCTATAGCTCATGATTGGTTACAGTTTGCAAGTAACCTAGCTTCGATGCAAGCAATTTATTTAAATAGGTATATTCAAATAACTTCTACGACAGAAACAGTGCAACTAATTGGATTCGCCGCCGCATCAAGTTCTACAGGATATGGGTGTTGTATATATTTACGCATTATTGAACAAACGGGTGAGGCGAAATTAGCACTGCTTTGTTCCAAATCCAGGATAAATCCGCGCACAAATCCACTCACTATTCCTAAGCTGGAACTGAATGCATGTTTGTTATTGGTGAAGTTGATGACAAAAGTCGTTGAAACACTTAAAGTAAAAATTAATATAGATAATGTCTTTCTATTTTCTGATTCTCAGATAGTGTTGTCGTGGATACAGAGCAATGTCACAAATTTAAAGGCCTATGTCTCCAACAGAATCAGGGTAATTCAGGATCTATCCAAAGAATGGATATGGCGATATATAGATACTCAAAATAACCCTGCAGATTTAATAAGTAGAGGAGCAGACCCGCATGTGCTTGCTAGTTCAAGTATGTGGTGGGCAGGACCGCCACTCTTACATAACAGGGACTATAGTTTCACAGAAAATACACAGTTGTTAGGTAATAACTTGCTTGAATTAGAAGTTACTACGACACCCTCTGATAGGATTTCTCTTTTAATACAAAAACAGGTAGATTTCTTTAAATTCCTTGATAAGTATTCTGATATAACCAAAATGAAACGTGTGTTTACATACATGTTGAGATTTTGTCATAATATTAAACCTAATAATTCAAAAATTACTAGTAATTATCTCACAAGCGCAGAGTTGAATATAGCATTATCTATAATTATAAAACATCAGCAAGAGGTTAACTGTGAACATGAAATAAAATTATTAAACGATAAGCAAGAATTAAAAGGATCGCTAAAACCTTTATGTCCTTTTTTAGATAGCATGGGTATGTTGAGAGTGGGGGGACGTCTCCAAAATTCTGAACTTTCTTATTCCCAAAAACATCCCATAATCCTACCAAAGGAGTCAAGGGTGACTGAGCTCATTATACTTCAAGAGCACCTTAGACTGCTCCATGCGGGACCTAAGTTATTATTATCTCAATTAAGACAAAAATATTGGTTAGTAAATGGAATGAGGCAGGTTAAAAAGATAACTAGTAAATGTTTAATTTGTTTTAGAATGAAGGCCGAGGCTGCAAGACAACTAATGGGTTCTTTACCTCGACAGCGCGTCACAGCGTCTAGGCCGTTTCAAAAAGTAGGCTTAGACTACGCTGGGCCTATTCAAGTAAAAAATTCCACAATTAGGAGAGCACAGATAGGTAAAGGTTATGTATGTATATTTGTTTGTTTCGTCACAAAAGCTATACATCTAGAGTTAGCTTCTGACCTGTCTACTGGTACCTTTCTTGCATGTCTCAAGAGATTTGTCGCACGTAGAGGACTGCCCACGGATATATTCTGTGACAATGGAAGCGCTTTTCGAGGAGCAAGGAATACATTGGTTGGGTTGTATAAGATAAATGACTCGCTGGAACACCAAAGACAGGTGCAATTTTATGCTAACCAACAAGGAATACAGTTCCATTTTATACCTAGTTACTCACCTGTGTTTGCTGGTCTGGCAGAGGCAGCAGTTAAGAGTATGAAGTTCCACCTTAAAAGAACACTACAGAAATCTATACTTAGCTATGAACAACTAAATACTGTATTGTGTCAGATCGAAGCAATACTAAATTCAAGGCCGTTACTGCCATTAACCTCTGATACAGCAGACTTTAGCTATTTAACCCCTGGCCATTTTTTGATCGGTGGTCCCTTAGCTTCATATCCAGAGCCTGATGTCTCAAATACTCCAGAGAATAGATTAAAATTATGGAAATTAATCGAAAGCATGAGACAGCGTTTTTGGAAAGTGTGGCACATATGCTATCTGAATGTACTGCAATCTAGGCCAAAATGGCGTGACGAATTACCTAATGTAACTGTAGGCTCCCTTGTTATTCTACGAGAACCAAATGTACCGCCATTATGCTGGCCGATGGCCAGAATTGTAAAGGTTTTTCCAGGCATTGACGGGAAAGTTAGAGCGTTTGAAGTAGCGACACCTAACGGAAAAACTTATACAAGGTCTTTATCTGGAATAAGTGTACTTCCTATCAATGATTAATGTAATATGTACTTGCCTTTGTAAGGTATGTAGTATCTTAAGGTTATAAGTTTTAAGCTAATTGCTATTGTGTTCCATAATAAATATGGTTATTATTTAAGAATTATATTTTAGTATATAAGTACTTGATTAAAAATGGTAGTATCTTAACGTTATAAGTTTTAAGCTAATTGCTATTGTGTTTCATCATAGATATGGTTATTAGTTAAGAATTATATTTTTAGTATATAGGTACTTGATTTAAAAAAAAAAAAAAAAAATACTTACCAGTAATTGATTATATTTAGGTATAATTTTGTGTTTGTTAGGCCGCAGCATGTTGGCAACCCAACAAAACCTTTTAATTACTATAAAAAAATGTAAAAGTATGGCAACATTATTACAGAAACAATGGACGCAATTTAGACTGTTTTGTACGCTTTAACGAATAATTATTGTAGTGTCAATTAACATCAGTGATTACATCCACAATAAACTCTGTCTTATAAAACGGCTTGTCAATTAAAACCTACAGCCCTACAGTCCACAGTGAAACAGATATGTATCTACGGAAGTATCCTGCCAAACCAAGAAACTATCTGACCTCCCATACGTTAGTGGGTACTGGTGAATCTACTAGGGTTTTGATTTTACACTTGCTCGGTCTAACCTGACCCATTAAAATCGTACGACCTAAATATTCCACTTCCGTGGCTACAAAGTACAAGGCGATCAATATGGTCTTCCATCAGCGGTAATGGATAGCGATCCTTAACAGTGATCGCATGTAGTGCACAATAGTCGACACACGTACGATCCTTATCGTCCTTTTTCTTTACAAGAATAATTGAGCTGGCATAGGAAGATTCCCCAAGAGAGAGATTAAAAGTCTGTAAGGTCCATAACAAATAGGTGTTCCACTCATTAACTCAAAATGCATATGACCAGTCGCTACCGCTGTCCACGCAGTGCCAACGATTAGAAACTACTCAAATTCATTAAATGTAGTAGTATTAATTCGTGATTGATCATCCAAGTTAATGAGGAACACACTGCGATCACTATTTAATGTCGACCTAGGAATTCTATTAATTCGTTGTTCATTGTTTGCACGAATGTATTGCACATCGTCATGGTTTAAGACATCGGTCCCAACAAATACAGGTACATTCATACATTTATGAGTAACACAACTAGTACACTCAATATTTTGGTCACCCATACCACTTAAAATTTGATATGTGGGTAGTTGTGTACATTCAAAATATTTAAGTACAGCTTTTGAAATTAGCGACACTGATCAAAATTAGAAATATAATAATGGGTTGATCTGACCTTAGTCAACGCGCTCAGTGCGCCAATGAGGCGGTCGGTGACATCCAACGAAGTCTAAGTACTTGCGTGCGATTCACCGATGGTGTCGTCATTCGATCTGGCAGTAACTGGTAGTAGCGCGGGCGGTCGAGGTACAGACACGATGGCGTCAACTGGCGCCACGATAATACGTTCTGCCGACGATACCTCCGCCGACTCGTTGCTTGTTGCGGGTAGACTGCTATTTTCTAGCGCGTCAATGTGTGCTAGAATTATGCTGAGCTGGTCTTGAAGATCTCCTGCAACACTGTTTTGACCACGCCTATTCCTAGTACTACTTCGAGTGACGGGTCGATCAGCCATGATCAAACACTTACTTAAAACTCAACTCAAGCTATCTAATCAACTAATGATTATTTTTCGCTTGCGACCAGAGCAGATGTAGGCTACAGGAGCCTATCCCACTTCTGATGTTAGCGGTTCCTATCGAATTGTATTAAAAAATATATGCACGAGGAACCGAGGGTAGATTTAATTTATTAATAAGAATAAAATCACATGAAAACATGTAATTACACAACGAACAAACTCAATTCTTCAATATTGGAATCCAACATAAATAACTCAAATTTAACAATTCCTACGAGCTGTAACACGTCTTATCGCTACAAAATTCGGAGAGCAAATGAGCGCAATGTCGGGGTGCGCGCGCCTTATATAGGCACGAAGGCGCGAACTGTCAAACTGTGTTGCCATATCGCTAATAGTAGTATAAAGTATTCCATTTAGTAAGATGAACCACGCCTGTTTTCCCAGAACGGGTAGGTAGAGGCATATTTCAGTGTTTCCACATGTCGCCGATGGAGTTATGGTCCCAATGTTGTTTGCGGCAAGTCCATTACCATTAGGTATACTTACTTACTGGACAGAATACCCCAGCATGCAAGGTTGAACTCCACCA
The DNA here is from genome assembly GCA_905404115.1 of Pheosia gnoma. Lineage (NCBI taxonomy): Eukaryota > Metazoa > Arthropoda > Insecta > Lepidoptera > Notodontidae > Pheosia > Pheosia gnoma. The sequence goes on from FR989905.1 coordinate 8,814,427, forward strand.
CACTTGCCCGCCCAGTGTGATTTAGCGAACTCTACACATCTTTAAAAAAATAATCACTTATGGGATCTAAAAATCCTAGAGATGGTGATAGTGGTTTATAAGCGAGTCCGACATTAAAAATTCGTGTCGTAGGAAAAACTTTCCACAAATTTTGCATCTCGCACGTAGGTATATGAATCTTTCAATTTAGTTTCAACTACATAAATAGCACAGTTCGCGATCATCTTCTGTGGCATAACGTCGCGTGCCAAGAGGTAAAAAAAAAATTCGCGCATGAGCTCGTATTATCGGCGCGATTTTTTTTCAATAGTTTTTTGAACTTGTTCCGTTCGAAATCGAATGTATGTATGTGAATTCGAAAATGTGTTATGAGTGGGTGAAATATTTTGGGGCAGTTTAATATTGGATGAAATTGGGTGACACTTATTTATAATCACGTTCCGCTGATTTTCGTGCACTGTGTTATTTTTGTGTTAATAGTTATGGCCGTCGTCGTTGGAAGTGACGCTGAAAAAGAGGTTGTTAAGGGTGAGTGCTCATACTTAGGTTTTTTTTTTTTTAAATTTATAGAAAAACTGTTGTTAGGTAAAATGGCATAGTGAACTAAATCCACAAGAGCACGGGAGGGCTCTCAGCGTTCTGCGTTCTTTACCTATTGGTGTTACTAGTTTCCGTGCAAACTGCAGACGGTCATCGTCTCGTACATTTAAAAATGAATCTTTTTTTTTGTTAACTGTGCGAGTTTCCTGCGGCCTCTTCTCTGCAGAATCTACTTTCAGAACCTGCGGTAGTTATAAGAAAAAAATTACTAGGTATTTATAATCGCAAAGAAATTAGCTTATTTATAAATGAACGTGGTTTGACTTTGTAGAACGCAGAAAACCTGTGTGTTTGGGCTCTAAGCCCAAATCCTCCTTTGGTTGGTCTTTGTTCAGTGGGACACAGAAAGGGTTGATCATTGAGTATTTACCGACTTACAAGAAAAACAATCTTTAATCGCATCCTTATAGGATATTATCGCGTGTTCGCGTGTTTGGTTTTCGACGACATTTAAAGGCTAGTAAGTAGGAAGGTGTGTAAGTACCTACTTAAATGAACTGTGAGCTTATATTTATGGGACCTACTTACTTACCTACATTAATAATGACGTGAGAGGGTTATCAAGTCCCTTTTGGATATGCTACTGAAGTTTCCGTGGTACCTACTGTTGTACCATGCCTAAACATTGTAAATAGTTAGTAACGCAGGTACTACCTACTGAATATTATACTTAAACATAAATCTTCATTACTTACTCAACCTAGAACCTACCACGTTACAGATAAAGTGCAGTCCACATCTCAAACAAATGGTACAATATTTCATTTACGGTTCATTACTGGGGCGATTTACACGCGTGGAAAAGCCTTTACACGCCGTGTTGCTATACATATAAATGACGATTTATATCGTTGGACAAAAAGACATGTCTACCTATCTACCTTCTGAAACGTTTAAAACATTAACCAACGATACCCCACAGAATAACGTTCCTAGAATCATCCCATTTGAATTGTAAATTACGCTTTACACTGAATTCGGACCAATGAACATAATTCGAAACGAAAACGAAACTCGAATCAATAGCTACAGGTACCTATTCAAATTTGAAAATAAGCAAAATCTACTGGAACATTTAACTGTAAAAATAAATGAAATATACTAAAACAATTTTGTGTTTTGGAACATCGTTTAGTGATGCTATAGAGCCTATTTTATACATAGAGCTTTTGAGTTAGAGTTTTTTCTAGTCTGCGTAATTGTAATTTTGGGCGACAAATAGAACAGCGCCTCTAGAGGATTGTATTTGTAAACAAATTGTTCAAGCTTAGACGTAGACTCTTAAGTATATACTCACGTTTTACGGTTAGCTTACGAATAAACTCGCACTCACGTACCTACTTGCATTTCCTCGTTCAACGAGTGGCTTTAGCAATTCAGCGAGAAAATGTAGCCAGCATCTTACTTAAGTGCCGTTACCGTATGTATAAATAATCTTTTTCTATTTCCACTTTCATTCATTTTCAAACTGGATTTTCTTCGTCCATTTACAATGGCATTACAAAGCTCTTTCCTTGTGTATTAAAAAACTGTTTGTTGACTTCTAAAAGAAAAACCATTTAAATTCATAACCGTTATAATAAAACGTCTCCTGATGATACGTATATTAAGTAGTGACAAATTGATATTATTGTTTTTCAGGAACCGTTCCAAATTTCAAGCCAAACAACATACAAAGATAAAATTATTGTGCCTTTAGCAAAGGTTATGTGTGCACTAGAGAAAAAATTTAACGCTGTCATTAAAATATGGGCAGAGGACTATTTACTACCATAGATACCGGTATTATATTTACCAACAACAATAAGTTTCGCGAAAGTGGGAGTTTAACACAACTGGAGTGTATGAATATTAAAAAAAAATAAAAATAAAAATTAAAAATAAGTACATGTCAACATTCCAAGTGAAGCAGAAAAGCTTCAATACATCGATAGCCTAACCCGTTCATTCAACCAGAATCTACGTAATCTACCTATATCCTACCTATAAGTATTTTAGACTTAACTACAACGCCGTCTCAAATACGCTTTGAAGTTTTTGATTGTAAATAAACACGACACATCAAAGGAGCGTTAACGTGGTCCTCCTGACTAGTCACTTGTACCCTGGTACCCTGGATCGCTTTAGGTGTCATATATTGTTGAATGGCAGCTTTAGTATGGCCATTTTTCGAGTATACTTATCTAAGAGATTAATTTAATATTACAAAGGAAACTGTACAAATAGTATGCTCGTAGCAAGGGAACCGCACGGTGAGGCCGAGGAAGTCGACTGGAGAGCCTGGTGATACCAAGTTCCTTAGAAGAGAATTCCACGGAATTCACTGAGCGTTGAATATAATAAGGATTTTGAAAATGTGAGACTTCAGTGCCTTGCATAATGTTTCATAATTAAGGTATGGTACCTTAAAATAAATAGGCAGTTAAATATGAGAAAATATGTCAGTAAATCTCCTATCCAGTCCTATCCTATATTTCTTGGTATGGTTAAGCAGATTGTTCATAAATAAAATGAAAATATAAATCTTTGGAAGAATTTAACAGAAAATTGGCTTGTGCGTGACTGGCTACAATCAGAATATAACTTTATTCTTAGCCATTTACTAAGGTTTTCATCAATATTTAAGTAAAGAATAATGAAAAGAACTTTTTATATTATATAGTGTTCAATTATAAAAAAGTTTAATAATATAAAATGGTTTCCAATATATGTTTTATGACATTTTTCAGTTTAAGATGAGCCTTGATTGTGTAATACCTGCATAACGGAAGAAGTGCTAATAGTACCTACCTACTTATTTTCTAGACATATGAAATTCTTTATGACTTGAATTTTATACACAAACAGATTCCAAACAGCCAGTTTCGTTGCCAAAGATATTCTCACATTTTCCATTAATTGATTTATAAATAGTTTAATATAATAAACGTCTAATTTATGTAGTGAGACCACAATAGATCATCAGTGGCAGCTGGGAAGGGTGCCAATATCACATTAATTGAGGCAGTTTCCAGAGCACCGAATGACACATCAATGACACCCAGCACTGAAAACATAAGATTGAAAGCTTAAATTTTTAATTAATTCAGCTCAACATTTTTTGTAAACAGAGCATATTACTACATAGTAATAATTACTTCAAAGGAATAAGCGCAGTTTATAAAAAGTCTAATTAAAATATCAGTAGTTCATTTAAATTACTTGTAATGAAACTCTTCGTTTATTCGCATGCGTAACGACTTGATGAGCACGTTGAATATCGTAGTTAATGTCTCTCTAATGGTACAATGAGTATATCAGGGACTAAATTATAGCCCCAATTACACAGAAGTTTTAAGCCATTTACAACAGCATTACAATATTCTTTTCAGAAGTTAAATTACTTTGAAAATACAATTGTGAATAGAATAAAATGTTCTATGCATTCCGTTGTAAAGATTTCATGCAAACAAGCGCATTTGTTTATTTTTGGTTAAATCTAGTCACTTTCAAGTCAAAACCCACAGCTGGTTTATAATGAACGAACGAAGAGACATAGAATGAACGATAAAATAAAGAAGATCTCATATCACTCTTCCTAGACTGTAATATGTCCGTCTGTAACGATAAACGACGATATTACATCAAACGATGAAAGTACTGTTAATAATACCAACATCTAAATATAATTCGATGAAAGTTAATGACGTTTTTTTATTTTGCATGGTTAGCGGTAACGTCTTAGCAGATAAAATTTGAATGTATGTGAGGTGGGAAGATCCTAAGGCTCATGTGTAGTCTATTAACTAAAATGTAAGTAATCGTTATTGCGTGATTAATTAAAGAAAAACATACAGACAACAGTTCAATGTTATAAAATAGATAGGTCAATATAGTTACAGATCAGCCTTGAAGGCGTACTCCTTTAGTAAATCGAACTTATGAGTCAATTATGGTAGAAGTAGCAGGAACGTAGATTGACTTAAAAATATTGTTAATACTTACTTAAGTACTTACACTCATTATACTGCATCGTAACCAGTGAAAAAATGAAATTACAATGAGTTTTTGTATGATAATACTACACTCGCTGCACCGCAATTTGAATAATATTCAGCTGCTACAAAAGCTAGTTAACATAAAAACGCGAATAAACAAAGAATTCTTCATTGAATTTTTCATTATGTTTGGTTTAATGATTCTTTTTGTAGATTCAAATAAAATACCTATTGCAGCATAAATTGGTAGATACAATCGGCGACATAAGAGCCTGGCATTTCCTCGCTCGGCGAGTAGCTTTGGCTATTCAGCAAGGAAATGCCGCCAGCATCTTGGGTATGTTACCACTTTTTGTAAATATTAAGTAGGTAGTAAGTTTTTCTATATTCTTTTTAATTATTGATTTTTTATATTTACGCGAATACTACACATTAAAATACGAACGAAACGAGGCATGTAAAAAACATAATGTACACGCGATAAAATCCTTAAAATTAGTTTTATTTAAAATCTTTTTAATTTCTATTTTCGTTGTACAAACCTATTGTGTGAATAAATTCTAGCATTGCAAAGATCTAGAACCTCAATATTACTCAAAGGGCATGTGTATTTATCGTGAAGTGAAGTGAAGTGAAGTGAAGTGAAGTGACTTACAGCCAAATTTCAGCCATGAATACGTGTATAGGATACAGATGATTCGATTTCCGGCGGATGGTGGTGGGGATTTGTTGAGTGCATTTTGAAATCAGCCAAATTTGAATTTTAGTAAATAAGTTAGTATATTGTATAGCTGTGATTCAAATAACAATATTTGGCACGCCAGTTAAAAAAAATAATCTAGTAGGCATACAAAACTATTAATGACCACAACTCAACAACGTATTATGTATTTCGATTCAAGATATCATATTTTTTATTTCGGTGGGCAGGGTTATATAAAGATGATGTTGGCACGCATTTACAATTTTTTCACCCAAAATACTTCGATGAAAATTTTCGTTGACAACTATTTAATTAATTTAGTAAAGCGATACTCTTTTTTACCCGACTGCCTGACGCGAACGAGGGTAAGGTTATACCAGCCTATGTATGTATGGTTGTTCGCTTGTGGGGCTCTAAAGACCAATCGCGTAGGCCAATTTTGATGATTCTTCTTCTTACTTTACGAAATGAAATGCGATGAAATAAAATGGATAATTATGAATTTAATCGATTCGTCTTAATGCGAGTGTCACTAAGGACATGACATTAATCAAAATTCAGTATGCCTACAACCAGACGCCATATTGTGAAAAAAAAACGTCGAACTATGTTAAGTGGGGTATCATTGTATACGTATTTGAAAATAATCTTTAGGTTTCTGTTATTAATTTTCATTTCGAATTACCATTTAGGATCTATAACGGTTTAAAGTTGGTTAGCTATTATTAGCATTCTCATTAAAAATTTCAATACTAATAAATCCTACACAATAATAATAAATCTGTGCTAATGTTCTTATATCATCGCATAAGGTCGTATTAACGTAAAATATATTAACTATAAAGTGTAAAATAAAAAACAAAATGTAGAATATGAACTTTAAATAAATACTGAAAAGAAAAGACGTCCAGTAGCGACCTTCACAGTCGGGACCTATTAAAAATTTTGACCGGATCAAACCATTCAATAAAGGGTCCCGACTGATAAAGTCGCTACTCGACTTGTTTTGTTTTCTTTTCAGTATTTAATTAAAGTTCATCTTTTACGGAGATGAACTTTAATTAAATTCCTGGCTTTTTGTTTTTTAATAAACTTTTTTTAACTCATGTTTTTCCACGATTCTGCACAACATCGATCCAGGCGATTTTTATTGACGGAGACGGAACTGATATCAGACACTAGCGATGTGAACCAGATATCAAAGAGTAGTGATGGTAGCATTACTACTATACCTAGAGATTGCAGCCATCAGACAGCCCAAATTAAACGCAGGAAGTCTTCAAATCCGCGCACAGGATTTGCGCAATTTCCATGTAAACACTTCTCAATCCTGCGCTTCCAGTCCTGGATACGCATAGTCAAACCCCATATCGTAATTGAAATAAAACTATTTTTTTAGGATTTTATCGCGTTTATATTTTGATTTTACGTTCCCGACGTTTCGGCTGCTTTACAGCAACCATGGTCACGGGAGGACTGAGGTGGTTGACGTCTTGGTGTCATAGTGTCATAGTTTGAGACGGGGTACCCTCATATTTAATATCATAACATTTCCCATTTCCCATATCGTAACATTTTTTGTGTACAAATAACATGGTGTACGTTACAAGAATAACATCTTTCAAGTTCACATCGGTGGTGACATTTGGCCGAGTGCCATGCGTCTGCGCATGTCAGCAGCCGCATGGCAATACAGTCTTAATGCGAACGTAATAAACGCTTTCAGTTTTTTTTTTAATATTGTGATATTCGGAATAAACATATCGCTCTGTCGAGATATTAAAATTTGATATATCAATATTGAAAACATGGTTTTTGTTACCATTTGACGTTATGAGATTTGGCTGTGTTATTTATTGGGGAATGTACTTTAGTATAATACTGTATTAGACACCTAATGCATAGAAATATTAAAAACTATCTATTTAGGTATACTTATAAAGAGGTGATAGATTTTTTAGTTGGCGAGTTTGGTTGTAGCGGTTAATCTTCGTAACAACTGATCCGATTAAAAATAATCTTTCACGAATATAAAGCTTCAATATCGTAGAATGCTATAGGTTATGATATATCGAAGTATCGTGGGTGAAGCCGCGGGCAGAAGCTAGTGTTTACAATTTTTGGTCACCACGCATACGGCTGTTTGTTTTCAGTCGTATCTACTTGTTCTACATAATATCGTTGTAAGAGAAACAGCATCTACAAACATTACAACAAACAAATGCATGTTCTGTGATCTCGCATCGCTGTAATACTCGTAATGGTCGTAATTTTTTTACTGTTAGTACGTTACGTGCAAAGTGTATTTTTATTATGACAATAAACAACGAGATGTTTTTTTTAACACGAATCATTACTCGTACTTACATCATAATATTCAAGGAAGGACGTTTTGATGATTTTTTGGACAAATGGTCCTTATCTTATGAGCTGATTAAACTTTATTCCAGTAGACACTTCCAGTTGACGGGTATCTCAAATAATTTAACGGATTTTATCGCGTTTATATTTGTTTTTACATTCCCGACGTTTCAGCTGCTTTACAACAACCATAGTCACTGGAGGACTGAGTTGTTTGATGTCCTTGTTTAAAACGGGTTACCCTCATATTTAGATGTTTGTGGTCCGATCTATGCTGAAAGTGCTCACAGTGTCTTGAGGTCTTTATTTCAATGTCTAGTATTGGCGTAAATATAAGAACTAAATTCATTATATCTTTTGTAACAGTGGTGAATAGTTAGGTCTATACTTATTTTTCCAATACTTACCAACAACACCGCGGCACCAACATGAGAAATTTCGTAGGTACATGTAACTGTTCACACATAATCATAGCTACAAACGATCTTGTTTAATATGAGCACAGTCCAAAAATCTTTATTCTTATACATTGGTACTTATAACAATGTTCGGAATGCATTTAGAAATACTCGTTACTATGAAATATGTATAACAATGTTTATTTTAATACTACAAACATGTACTCGGCGAACGAGCGTTATGTAAATGTGAAAATGAGAGATAAGAATGGAATGGTTGTGTTTTTTCAGCTTTCGGCCCCCGGTAAAACTATAAACTTTCAGACACATTGAAGACGACTGAAAATGTATTGTTATGCTCGCCATAAAAATATAATTCCTTTATCCAGTATCCAGGCTTTAAAAAAGAGATAGGTATATATGTATAGGTCGGTACGAGTGATAGAGACGACGCTGCATTTCTTACGTGTAAATGTAAAGTAAAGATTGTTTATACATGAATATATATGTCTCGCCGGCGTTTTGGTGCTCAGCTTTTCACTTCATTCAGTTTTATTCAGATACTAAGTGTATGCACATGTAAACTTTCTCACATTATATACATCTCAGGAGTTACTAACTGGTAAAAAAACTAAAATACATTGGAAATATACACTTATATATTGTAGCCAATAGCCGTGTTCTGACTGGGCATCTTTGAAAGCCCTAAACCTCACCCGAGGACTGTCATTTGCCCCGCCGTTAGCTCGGTTGTAGGTAAATGTACATGTCTAATTTACATGAATCTTTCTCGTGACGTCATTGAGCCCGAAACTGCTCGCTCAGTGAGTGGGAACACGACAACATAACTTGTAAACTTAGCAAAAATGAACACAATTCTTTTGATATTGATTTCTTATATTTACGCGAATACTACACATTGAAATAAAACTATTTTTAAAATAAAAATAAACGCGATGGAATCCTTAAAAATAGTTTTATTACAATTCTTTTGAGTCTTCTCATGAAAAGGTCACACCGGTTATGTTCGTTATCAAACAAGTTCTATATTACAGTCGTCAGCTGCGGGCGCCCAGGGATCGCCCGGGGTCAAATGTAGATGCATATTGCCATCTCAATGTTATACAGTGCATACAAGTGGATAGTTCAATGTATATATAAGTGGGGTAGACAATTTACATTAAAAATGAAGCATGTTTCAACATCGTCATTCACTTATTTTCTACAATGTGTTTTTATTAATTAATTCAATTTGTTATTGCTTTTGATTAGGTAGATACTTGACATCGGCAGAATATACCCACCGTTGGGTGAGGCCATCTATCTAAAGAAAGAGAGACGAAGTTTATCTTTTATTGTAAAAAAAAGTATAGCTTCGAATAATTGTCCGTGTGTGGATAAATAAATTAAAAATGGAAAACCAGAGAGTAACATAGTTTTTCAAATTGTTTTTCAACAGCTAAGTATTCACCACTCTACTGATAGGTTTTATCTATATCTAACACTTACTTAACACTGGCAAAATACCTGAGCTCGTGACGCCATATGGTTTCTTAATGTTCTTAAAAAATATATTAAAAAAAATGGCTTCCGAAGTATTTATCGATGCAAATTAACAGCGGATTGACAGCTCCATAAAGTTCTCTTTTGATCCATGTATTTAAAACACAATTTAGTACCTATTTCAAAATGAAGTTGTACTACTCTGCAAAGTGGCAACAAATCTCATACTTGCTTACTTCTTGACTGATATAAAACCAAAACGGCCTATAAAAACATACGCTGATGTCTTATGGAGATGTAACTGTGTATTCTTGGTAATTAAATGTCAATTACCGCAGAATATTTACACCGTATGTGCGTCAACCCCAGCGTTTCGGGACGGCCTCGAGAAAAAATAATATTTCCTTTACTTAGGTCGTCAAACTGTGGACATAAAACAGTCAGCACGTAGTAAAATAACTGTTATTGCATGTATAGAAGTACCGAAATAGCTTGTATCTTTATGACTGGTGCATACACGCGACACAACAGCTAGCACGGTACGAGTCAGTCAGACATCTTCGCTAGCAAACGCGAGTGTGTAACGTGCCTCCAATCGTTACCACTCACCAGTTTCCTTTTTAACTCCTTGTGAAATTACTTTATGATGTGTCGTACCATTGAACATGAATGTCATCTCGGCGGGCAATTGAATCAGTAACGGCTGTAGAAATATGTATACTTAAGATGGATATGGAAGGCGACTTTGATGCAAGATTTCTATCTACATTTTCAAATGGGGGGTCAGTGTGTATGACAAACTTTTTTTTTAAGTTGCGATTGGGCACATGGCTAGAATATTATAAAATGTGGACAACAATACTATATTATTCATTCATAATGGAACACTGTGTGGGACCATTTAATTGTGTCTGTTGAGTTCAAGAGTCAATTCTATAAATTTTATAGCTGTATGCTTTCCACTCTATTCCGAAGTGTAACGGCGAACCAAACTCGTAAAACAAATGAACGTCATCAAAGCCATCACTAACACCTCATTTTTTATCGACAAAAAAAAATAAGGAGGATCTCAATTAGACACGTATATTTGTTTTTTTTTTTACAGTTTATTCAAATGTTTGACATTGAAAAACCATAAATAAAATTCGCATGTTTTATAGGCTGCGGTAACTGTCGATTTTACGGCGAGAACATAATTTTGAAACACGCAAATAAACCGGTCGCGGGAACCACCTGTTGTAGTATAAATAATTTTAGTGTTGCGTCTTCATCGATCATTATAGAATTTCGGTTGAGATTATGAGCTCTATAAATATATGTTTATTGAGACGGTAAACTTCAAAGTGTAAGTGGTTAGATTATGTAGTTTTAAATCTTCGTTTTGGAGAATCACCATAGGGGAAGATTGGAAGCTCCCATGTTTAATGTTTTTTATTAGGTATCTAATTAATAATCACTTTCCAAATATGCTTAGTCATAATATCTTAACCTCTAATTTATATACGTCACGAACGACCGAATACTCGGGCTATTCAAAAATGATAGTAGTACTTAACCGATAGACATAGCCACTATCACCTATTTGAAATCATACGTTTAAATGAAGTAGCAGTCACATTTGAGTTGCGTTTGATTATTCGATGGTCTATGGATAAAAAAACAGTTCTATACTCAAATGTTGCTCACTTCTCTCTGCTTTGCTGCTACTATAGCTTATGATTAATTGAAATAATATGACGTCACAACATCTTCAACCGCGGAATATAGTGCTTGTTATTTGTTGGATAATAAATGTATGATTCAATGACAACATTAAACAGAATTACAATGATCACAGGTACTAGGGTTTTAATAGGTGCTGACTCCGTGTATTTAGTAAAGATATATCCCAAACTTACAGAAATTCTTCGTCAATTTAAAATGACATTACGATACACTTTTCTTCTGATAAATGTTTCATATTGCTATAGTATATTATTTAAAATTATTTAGATTAGTATTAGTATTTCTTTGAATTTGGGCATAGTGTTCTATATAAAATAACTTGTATGTTCTCGTACAGTTTTCGTCAGCCAATAATCTTTAGCGAAAGTAGTTAGATATTTTTGGGGAGAAAATTACGAGTTTATTGGTGCGTACATAATATTTCAAGGAATATGTCTGTGACGCGCGCTTCGTCTCTACGAGAGCGTATATATATATAGTCCGGTCAATATAGACATTTGAAATAACAATAATTCCCACAGAGCCAAATTTTGGTGGAGAGCTGGGGTTTAGCATTACAAATAAAGTTTTAAAAATCCCCATCGATCCCATGTGTGCTACAAAAGTTATTGGGGGTCAAAGGTCAAAATTTTAGGTTTTTGGGATTTTTCTCAAAAACGGTAAGTTTTATCAAAATAAATCTCAAACCAAAGTTGTAGATCTTAAAATTGTCTACAAAAATGGTCGTCATGATTTGTTTCCTAAGAGTTACCATTCCTTAGATATCGCGATTCTAAGAGTGACATTATACATGATATGCACACATTTCCATGCCACCTGTGAGGTAGTGTACTCGGCGCTTTTTTTTTACCGTGGTTTCCCCTGGCCTACTCCACTAACTGTCATGACAATTTTAGGATAATTTAAGGGAACAATACCCGTCAAGTTCTAGATATTACCTTATTATTGATATTGATGAATGATATTGCTATTGATTATTTTGATTTCTTTAGATATTTTAATCAGATTCATACTCTTGAGTCTACTGCAACAGTCATGTCTTCTCCGATTTCATCTACTTCCTCTTCCTCTTGCTGGATGTTCATAAATTGTTCAAATGTGGCTGAGTCATTGGTCTCTTCATTAAAATCACAGGAATCTTCCTTTATTGTACTCAACTGGACATTTGAGGAAGACTGACCTTGGCAATTGGTACACGCAGGAGAACACAGCACCACGACTTTCTTACAGCCACATTTGGCACTACCACCTTTTTTGCAATTGCACAAAATAGTGTTGAGGAGTTTTTCTGGAGCAGGTGGGAGTAAAGTTTGAATAGGTTCCAGAGTATTATCTATCAATTTCCAACCCCAGCCTTCTGGGTTCAGTTGATTGCCTAGCCATGTTTGAACTTGATAGTATACTCGATACAAGCGTTAAATAGTAGATGCCGATGTTGGAGGAAGACATGATAACTGTACTTGTTTCTTGTTTCGCGTATTTTTTACAAAAGTTTAGTATCGGTATTTATCAATGCACGTAATTTTTTTTTGGAGCTCCATAAACCGCAATAAGAAAGCGAATTCCTTCCGTAATTATTGTTTGAGGTGTGGAATCAATTTCTGTAAATACAATAGTATAATATATTATATAAAAGAGACACAAATAGGTATTTATACTTGTCTTAAGTGCCTGATTATGTATATGCGTGGCTTATACGTGCATATCATGTATAATGTGACTCTTAGAATCGCGATATCTCAGGAATGGTAAGTCTTAGGAAAAAATCATGAAGACCATTATCGTAGGGAATTTTATGATCTACAACTTTGGTTTGAGATTTTTTTGATAAAACTTACCGTTTTCGAGAAAAATCCAAAAAACCTCAAATTTTGACCTTTGACCCCGAATAACTTTTGTAGCACACATGGGATCGATGGGGATTTTTAAAACTTTATTTGTAATGGTAAACCCTAGCTCTCCACCAAAATTTGGCTCTGTGGGAATTATTGTTATTTGAACACTATTTTCATGTCTAAATTGACCGGACTAATATTTGTGAACGTTAATATACGTTCGCCTGAAAATATAATCTCAGTTATAATTCAAAATTCAATTAAAAAATATACCACATATTTTTCATTCATAAATGAGTTATTTATTCCTGGTAGTATCGTACATTATTACGTGTGGCTATTTACGTTTCAGTGATCACAATGTAATAACACATGTAAATGTACTGGCCACGGCCTATTTCACATACTTAATCAATAAATAGCTCGTACCTAATGGAATAATATTTACTTATACATAATAATAATATTTACTTATACATAATAATATATGCCGCAAACACGACAAGGACTATATATTCTATTGTCGTCGCTTTAGCATAATTTAAGTGCTAGGTATCATACTGAAATACTTTAAAATAATAGTCTGCACTAAAGCAAGCAGTGATAGCCAAGTTGATAGAACGGTTGCTTCGGTAACTAGGATGGCAGGTTAAAACCACAGCTCGCACCACGGGGATTTCTTGATTTCATATGCGAATCTAATTTTCAACATTGAAAATCACTTGCTAAACGGTGAAGGAAAACATCGTTAGGAAACCAGCATGTCTGAGATGACCCCTCGAAAGATGTGTGAAGTCCGCCAACCCGCACTCGGCCATATTGGTGGACTAAGGTCTAATCCCTCTTCACATCGAGGGCAGGCCCGTTCCGAATAGTGGGACTTTCAAAGGGCTGGTCTTATTCAGAACAAAATCGTATGTCGACAAAGGTATATAACGATATGATTAGCGCAGTTGGTAGTGACCCTGCTGGTTGTTAGTGAACCTACCTATACCTGATCTTGTGAAGCTAGTTTCTAGTATATAATAAAACTATATAGTTATACTTATTATGCTCATATTTATGTGTCTACACATAAGTCATACAGATCGACACTTTAATCTAAATATCTCTATTGTGGTGAGCCATAATGGGGACGCCATAAAATAATGTGCGGCCATCGCCTTTAATATAAGTATATAACCACCGTGTGACTATAGTAATTTGCATAAAACATTACTCTTCGAATGAAGAGATACACACACTTTATTTAAGCGGCTTGGAAGCTGTACGATAAAAAAATAATCACGATATTTTTATGCAGCAAAGAGAGTTTTATAGGAGAGATAGATGTGACAACAGCCGGCCTATAATTCATCAGAGGCCATGTTTGTTAAAACACAATACCCACCTACCAACATCGGTGGGTGATGTGTTTTATCAAGCTTAGTTTAGATATATTGGGACGTGGGCGTGGCTTCAGTATTTACCTTAAAAACATGTAGCCTCTTGGGAACGATAGTATTTACACTTTTTGCAATAACAAAATCTTTAGTCCTTTTTAATAAATATTCCAAAATCCGTCCGCACAGTAACGTCCACGGATCTTGACTAAATTAAGTTACTTTTCAATAAAACCTTCAGACGCCAGACTGGAGAGACTCGATTATAATGTAGGAAAGTTTCATACACGTTCTGAGAATCTAATTTTGCATACTCTTGAAGAGAAGATATGAAGTTCATTTAGCTTCATAAATATCGCGAAGTATTTTTTGTGAATATTCGTCATTCTTGTAAGCAGACAATAAAATAAATTGTCCTGCACTTATATTAAAATACTTGGATGGGTTTAATATATGCCTCCGATGGGGGAATACATACCTCAAATGTTTCTATTGCGTAATATAAGTGTTCTGGATTTTTTTTCATAGTTTCGTTTTTCTAATAGGTATCCCACCCAAAGCTAGTTTTCGGTATAATCCCTTCCTATATGCACCCATATTCCGAGGTAAATGTTGTAAAAAAAATGCTATAATACATTTTAATGATTTAAGCAAATCAATTCAGATCAAAATGTAAGTCTGGATCACTCCAGCCTGACGGACATCATGCCGATAATTTGACTATAATTACTTTATGTGAAGAAATCAGGGCAAGAATTCTTGGCAGGGAATTCTTAACATTGGTTTCACCCGCAATATAAAAAGTCGCAAGAACAATAAGTCGTATACTCTCTTTTTGCACGTAGGTATTTGGCACACATGTAAATATGATGGAGGCAACACAATATTAAAATCAGATAATATCATATTTCTCACAAGAAGCTGTTGTAATGATATTTCGAGTGGGATGAGCAGCGCACGAGAGATTGAATAAAAATGTCCTAAAATTACTTTGATCCGAGATTATTAATTTACTTTGACAAGTGGGTGAGATGAAAGATGATTGTTTTTGATAGCATTGAGCAAATAATTGAGTTGGTGGATAAAGCCAACCTTGTGACAGTATTATAAGTAAGTAAAAGAATAAAGAATCTCTTATCTATCTCATTATATATCACTGGAAATCCATAAAAATAGCTTCATCATATCTTAAAACGGGCCTATCATTTTCTACTTTTGGTTGGTAGTGTATGGGTACTTACAGCGTACGTTGGGAACATATAAGTAATACGCATATATCTACATACATTTACAGAAATACTGTTTAGGTATAGTTATATTAGTTTTTTGTAAGGTCTGTATAATCATTTGTCTAGGGGTCATATTTGTTGCCTACGAATGTTACGACAGCACTACTTACCATAGAGCAATTTTTTCAATCGATTAACTAACTAATTTTTTAATAATATTTATTATATATATATGCATAATAAATTGTAGCTAACATTTGCAGCCTCCAAAATAAATAACTACGTACAAAACCTATCGTCTCAAATTTATTTAAAATTTAATCAAAAACAAATCCAAAAGGTTGTGATTCTGATCTCTATCTGTCCATCGGAATTTCGCTAAATAAGGTTATGAAATCGGGTATTTTGGTTCAGACGATACGATGAGTAGATAGAAAAGTTAGAAGGCTAGAGTTCTGATTACAGCAATAAATTATAATAGAAGCGTACCTACCTACCTACCTAAAATAAAAAATCTTTTTAACATAATAAAAACCGACTTCAAAAAACTAAAAAGCAAAAAAAATGTAATCTTGAAATCTACCTTGTCTAATTAAATCAAATATTTAACGAATGTGAAGTCAAAATACAACCGAATTGAGAACCTGTTCCTTTTTTGAAGTGGGTTAAAAAGAGGATGTTATTGGAGTTCTGACATAATACTTTTAAAAAAGGAATTCCATTTATTGTTTTATTTCTTGACCGTTACCTTGTCAGTCGTCGAGTTAATTTATCTTAACTGAATTTTGTCTGAAAAGCAATAAATAATCTATAAAAATACTGTTAGAATAAATGAAATAGATCCTATACAAACAACACAAACCACAAATTATAAAGTTTCAACATGTCTGATGCCCGGCATTTACGATGTAGGTAGGTATTAAAAAAAGCAGTTAACATTTGAAATATGAAATTACAGAGCAGCGATTTTCCCGCGTATAGCAATTTTTTTTCCAGCAGCGCAGCCAAATATAGCCTGCTAGTGTCAGTTTGAATCAAAGCGTCGCGAGGGCAGGTCGTGCGCTTTTCCGATTTTCCTTTCGGAACTTCGCGACTTGGAAAAGTATTTCGATAGAGATTTTTTCGAGAGTTATTATTAATATAATTGATGTGTTCTATTAGAATTATGGTTTTGTTTCAATAATTTCGTTTGAGTTTTTAAACGATGGCGGATATGGACGACGAAAACATTGAAGGTAGATTAAACTTTTTAATAATTTATGCTTATAACGAAACATTTAATGTTCTAAATTCGAATCCGTTGATACATTACACATTTTTCATAAGTTGTTGGTAGGTTTTATAACGTACTATTACGTTAAATCAAAAGTAGATATTAAGTGCCTAATATAATTGATTGACATAGTTTTCGACAAACTTGACAAAAACTACGCTATAATTATACAGCACATACATATTTCATGACTCACGCGTGTACAATTTTCATTCTTTCCCTTAGTTTTCCAATATAGTAGGGTAACTTAAGTTTACAAGTAGGTGTACTGAAACACATACCCTCGAATTTATAGAACGTTACAATTGATTGTAACTCGTGTGAATGTGGCGGAAAATATAGGAAAGGATAATATAGGAAAATATATATATTTATAGGGTAAGTAGAGCTATAGGAATGGACACTTTGCATCGTTAAATTATTATTTGCATGATACTACGTCATAAGAATACGTAATTAAGTATAGTGATTATAGATACAACGTGTATGTAAATTTACGCCAACTTGAAATTAGGTCATAATCAGGGATAGAAACAGTTGCATTATTATTAAATTAAAAAAGTAATAATAATAGATATGGGCATTTCGGATATCCAAAGTTGTATGAAGTATAATTTCTTACAATATATGACCAGCGCGTTTGTCTTAGGGTTTGTGTTATTTCACTAACACTATACATGAACGTTCTTTAAAACAGTTTACTGAGCTATAATTATGAATACACTCACGCCATACTTTACATATACTTACATACATATATTATGGTATGTACTCGTGCTATAATTCTATATCACGAATAAATAATACAGTGTTACTTGACTGTAGAGAACATGGAAAATAGAGAATAAAAACAGGAATTTGTCTATGCCAATTCGTGGTTTTATTCTCTATTTTCCATGTTCTCTATATTCCAGGTGCATCTGGTTTGACAATAACATTGTTATAAATTTCAGTATCAAACCATTGTTGTACAATATTATTATTTGTTAGATTTGAACAACTTTCGCAACAATCCAAATAAATGAACGGACAACAAAATAAGATGATTTTCAACTCGTGAGGGATTCGAACCCTCGACCACCTCATTTTCCAAATCAATAGGGCGTTCTTACCACTGAACTAACGAGTCAACTGCAATTCAATGAGAATTTCAATATGGTTATCCCTTTTATGAATCACCACCGGTGATTCCACTGCACTGTGTATTCAATTTTAAACTTTATACTTTCGCGTTTACAGTTTATAACCGCTCTGGCTAGTTTATTTTCAATAAAACGTTCATTCATTGCGTTAAGTGTAGTTTTTTTTTTTTGATTCGGTTTACGCATATGCACTTTGATGCGCTCTGCATTTACCTGCTCCTGCGCAGAGAAATCCAGAATAAACTCTAGTAGATTATCGTGATCATATCTCTATTTGCGACCCGATTGGCACAGTTGCCAGTGACCTTACCATTTGTATTGAAAGCCCCAGGTTCGAGGCTGGGCCAAGAGAAAATAATCACAATTGCCATTCTGTTGGGAACTGAACTTATTTTTGGAAATTCTGACTTCACATAATGATAACAAACGCACATAAGCGCAGGCTCAAGGCTTAGTGTACCCTTTCTGAATCAACCTGTATAATTATACTGGGACCGCCTTAAGTCCATAATACAAACGTTGCTTAGTATGGTATCATACAGTTAGTGAGTTCGACTGATAATATTTATTATTATTCATTATTAGTAACACTCAGAGGTGGTAGCAACCCTTCTTCTTATACCAAAATTAATATCCCGACGAAAAGATGAACCAATAGACAGGTTGCAACGGCCCAAGGTGCGCCAGACGTGGTAACTTCCTCAAATGACGTCACTAGGGAGATTCCTGGTACCTAACGTATACGTTTCTTAGGAGAAGATATTACGGACTCCCATTCGATTATACGAAAAACAGTTTTTCCATAATGAAATTCACCTACTTGCTCGCTGGCCGAATAAACTACGAGAAAAGAAAACTGAGTGCTATGTGCAATATGGCACACTGGGCTAGACTTTTCCCCACTAGACTTTTATATAGACAATAAAAACATTACTCATCTTTGCATACATGCGGCGAACGCGTCGTATTTATAGAACACAAATTTTGGCTGTAGCGTCAGAATATCTGACATATCGCGAATATCTATCAAATATCTTACGCCCTCCATTGACGATCCGTCAGTACAAAACAATTGTTTCTCAAGAACAAAACGGTTAATGTACTATGTGCCGGTCATTAGCCTTGACTCGACTTTGGCTTTGCACCAACTACTTCTACACACCATAAAGTTTGTTGTATACCTTATGTTATTGTATTTAGGTTGTTTTTCGTACATGAATTGTATCGAAGTCAGTTGCAACGTGGTTTTATTTGGCAACACTGGGAGGAACTAGTTGGGAATAGATTGGTTCTATTAATGTTTTAATTAGTCCATTTGATAACTGTTGTTGGGCAATTATTTGTAATAATTTCAGTACTGTGAACGTTTCTTGCGTAGCGTTATTTTCATTCCTATTTTATTGATTACAAAAACCGACAGTTGTATGCTCTGGCACATCTTAATCATTGATGTTACTGTTAAAATTATAGCGCCTATTGTAAGGAAATCATTGTTATCACTCGATAACGTATCGGTCTGTCCAGATTGTAATGAAATATCTTTGATTTCGGTACTATCATATTACTCATAAACAGCTTGAAGTTAAAAAAAATGTTCTTCCTTGTAGCCTTTTCATTTCTTTTTTTCTTATCGGATGCTTTTTAGTTTTAACGAACTCCAGAAATATATTTTTATACTATAAAGTAGATTTATTTTGTGTCGGCTGTATACAAAGCGACCGCGCTGCCTCGCGCCATCGGAACTGTACTTCAATCATAATCTTTTTTACGTGCCTATCGTTTCGGTAACGTAACGTCTTCCATCCCTCTCACACCACAGATTCCATTAATAAGTATGACAGTGACGGCATATTTTCTTGATGACGTTACAATTACATTAGAAAGTCCTGCTTACTCTACTGGAGGTAATTGTTGGAGTTCCTTCGTCCAAACGCTGTCATTTTGTTCGCCCGTTCGCGATATGTGCCATACCAACTGGCATCGGGGGGGGGGGGGGGGGGGATGCCAGTTTTTGTCCGCGCATGCCGCAGCGCTTATCATTAGCTTTTTATTAATTAAATCCTTATGTAAATTAATTTTACTAAATAATATAAAATATTGTAATTGTTTCTAACATTCCTCTCTTGTTTTTTTAATCCTCATTCTTACATTTGTTTTTTTTTACTGTTGTTTATTCAACCATACAATGTATTTTTTTGTAATATTTTACCGGGAAACTGTCTTTTCAAAATCTGTTGTTGGCAACATCATGGAAGCTATTAAGTTTCAAAACTTGAGGTCATCCTGACTCGCGAGGTGTTGTAGTCGGTCTGAACACGGCTGTCTATAACCATACCATATATTATGTAAAACCTAAATCTAACAGAAAATACAAGATATATTGTTTTCTAAGCACGGTGGTCAAGTTAATTCGAGTTTCAACGCACCCGATATATATTATTATTTTCTCACTTTCTATTATACTTACAGTTATATCTTATCATCATCACTGATTACTCTGTCACATCGTGTAATCACAGCTTTGACATATCGATTTGAGTGGGCCGGTCCAATGGACATCCTACTGGATTATAAGGCATTCTGGTTGTCTAATAAATCCCAATAATGTCGCGATTCATGCTCACCGCACTAGACTTTCTTTCCTGGAAACTTACCCGGGTTGTAACGTGCTTGCTAAAGAATGGAAGGCGACCTTGGCTCGTATGTAATTTGTGTAAGTAGCGTTCTGACAGTTCTAAATTTAATTAAATTTAATTTAGTATCGAAATTATTAACAAATACCGGTTAGTATCATACAAACATCGGTTTTACGTATTATTCAATAACCGCGTTATGACAGGAATTATTTTGTATTTAACCTAATTGTTATCGTTTACCGGTAAAAAATCTGATAAACCGTTAACAGCAGTCACAGCCTTGACACTTGATCTAATTATTATTGTCTGACTAATAGCAGAGCTTTCTTCAAGTCATGCCAACTCAAATTTAATTTTATTCTCAGCTATATACCTACCGCTCAAATGAATTAGGTACGAAACTGGCTTCTAAAATTAACCGGTAATTGTACCCAAAATAATATCTGGTTTGAGTAAGTAAATAACCGGTGATGGAGCCCTACACTAGACCATAACGTGTTATCTTAATACATCCATTTCCTTACCTCGTGACATGCCCTTCGGTCCTTCCAATAGGGAAGTTCGTTGTCACGGTCATCCATTTTCGGCCATTGCGCTAATCAGCCAGACATCTATATGGGGGGAGCGCCTGCAATAAAACATTACCATCGCGTTATGACATCACCCTCTATTGCCATTTAGGACGTAAACACACGCAATAGCTTGCCATAGTACTGGTTTGAGCAGTAATTACAATTTATTGTGTGTTTTTTCTGATATCTTTAATTTTTTCCTAACCTGTATTGAGTTCCACTTCTTCTATATTTTTACCGGTTTTTGCAATATTCAAATACTGTCTGCTTTTTGAGATCACATTAATGGGAATACAAAAAAATAAATATTTTTTCATAATTTATCAAGAGTGTGACCTATAGGGCCTGAGATCAGATGTAAGTCTGGACCTTACCTCACATAATCATGAACGATTTTTTTATTATATAAATGTATAATACCTAATTATGTAAATGTTATCGCTTAAAGTAGCTCAGAGCATCATCATAGGTATGAGATTGTATATTCATTCCTGGAGAGCCCATATAATCTCATTAACTAGACCTGTAATAAATGCAGTCGGATATATTTAGCCGCTGTTTATTTACACGTTAACTTTTTTCTTTATTTGTACTCATATTTATAGCGCACACACACTAGGAACGTACTACAGTTGATCGACACTTAACGAGAAGGTACGTTTTATTATTGACATCCATGATGACGAGCGCGACGCGAAGGTTCCAGAAGAAAATCAGCGCTATGAGACTGTTCACGGTACATATTATGAAATATTATCTCATTTTATCTCATTTGATACGTTTAACCCAAATGTATAAAAAATATCGACCATTTACAATGGCATTATAAAGCCGTTACCTTCTGAACTTGTACAAATTTGGGGGTAACTGTACCAATGTTTCTTTATCATTAATAGAAAGATCATAATTGTTAACACTGGTATTATTTGTATGTACTGACCCTATACTGATCGATTCAAACGCGATTGCTAACATAGCTACAAAAAACAAGAAAATAAACATTAGAAATCAACGATGCATTGTGATTTGAACTACTGCCTTTACTCGACTATGTTCTCTAACTATATGGATGATATCGTTTTGATAGGCGGACATGTGAACTCGCTAAATTGCTGTCCAACCCGACGTAAATCGTGTTAGCCGTTATCACGAAGATACGGGCTACCGGTAGGGCTATTCATTGTATCTAGATAGCTACGGGAGGAGAGGCATTGACTATTAGATAAATTCTTGCCACTAGCATTACAAACTGTGATAAGAGTGAGAAAATGAATGCTGTAGGGTACGACTATGGATGTGCAACTCACCCTTGAATTGCGAAAAATATTTTTAAAACCAAATGAACATATTTCAAGGTCGTTAGCATCGTTACAAAATATAATGTGTCTGAGTGACTCAGTCACCCATATATCTAGGCTAGTGTTAGCTTTTATTACTTAGTAACTTATGAGTAGGTGAAAAATAGAGATCGCTTTTACGCACTATATCTTCCATTACCGCGGTTAACTTTAAAAACTTATTTAAGGTGCGGTATAGATTCGGTTTGTTAATATTCAAAGTCAAACTCAATTATTTTTTTTGTGTAGTCCTACGAGGGCTCTTACAAATTCAGTCTGTCTATTCAATCTAGCGTCTTAGCTTAGAAAATATTCAGGCAGTGTCTTTTCCGCCCGAACAGAATATCAAATGAATCAAATAAATACAATCATGCGTAGAGGTGGTTATTATATCAATAGCAATGTTTATTATAGTCATATACATGAGGGTTATCACCTTGTCGAATTTTATTACTAACAAATTGTTTGATGAGTCGTACTTCAATGTATGTGCTCCATAAGAGATCTTCGAGATTATCGACTCAATAAAGATAGCGGTCAACAGTAGGCTAGATAAATATTCTGGATTTTATTTTAAATACCTTACAAGTTCATTGCTGTTTATTACTAGTGGTTGCCCGCGACTTCATCCGCGTCTTTAAATTGATATATAACTTTTTTATTTTTAACTGCTTGGAATGAAACACAAACGCAGAGACAAAATTTAACAATCATTGTTTTAAGCTCTATTGCAAGACATTGCTCTATAAAGGCCTTCAACAATAGTTTTTCTCACATATCTTCCATGTACTGACAGCGATCAGTTACATATTGATTATATGTATAGACTAGCTTGCTACCGCGATGTCGCATGCGGTAACATTGATAGAACATACCCAGAAACTCAAAAAATGTTTTTAAAATCGAAAAATACCTTGCCAATAGATGAAGATAAATAAACCTAGGTAGTAAGTAGTAAAGTAAGGATTAGTCCCGAAACTAGGGCAACTAGATATATCGTTAATATACCGGTCTGAATTTTTAATCCTACCTTAGTGCCTGTCCACCTTCAGAATTTATTGCGGTTGAATTTCAGTGATTTGTTCCAATTATTTGGACAGTGTGAAACTACTTAAAAGCCAGCAGATATTGTTTTATTTTTTATGGCAAAAAAAATGTCATGTGAGGCCTGTACGAGGGAATATATCAACTGTATGGGTACCTACAATGGACTGACGGCGAGTAAAATGTTGCTATGTATTGGATTATGTAGGATGCATTCTGTCTTAAATTAAAAGATAATGAATTACCTATACGAGTTAAATTACTCAAGAAAGATTTAAATTTATCCTTGTTGTTATTACAATTAGGTAGTTTTCAGTTTAATCTTGGTCTAGGGAAAATGCGATTTCGGGCAACACTAATGTTTATTTATGCAATAAAATAAAGATAAATGAAATAAGATAAACATTTTGTGTTTGTGACACACTGCTCCAGTTCTGAATAACGCATCAGCAATTTGTCTTACAACACAATGTTCCTAACGGAATGCACATTTCACGCACTGAACATGATTGTTCTGCTCCTTTAATTTTAACTGGCTGTAATACAATAATGGGCTATCATGACGTGATAGCCCGGAGAATATTGACACAAATACCTTATAAATAACTAGCGGTCCCGGAGAACTTCGTACCGCCTTAGAATCAAATGTATGAGAAAAAGAATTATTTTTATTATTTTTTTAGTGATACTTCCGATGTGTTAATAGTTATTCTGCTATACGGGGCGGAGACAGTTTCAAAAAATCATAAAAATCGGCCCACCCGTTCTTGAGTTATAAATGGTGTAACTAACACGACTTTGTTTTATATATATAGATTGAGCAAAATATAGTTGCTGTAAGTAAACTCATAACAAGAATAGTTCACTTAAGTATATTGTTACAAAACTATCACTAGGATATGACTATAAACACACATATCAAAAATAGATACTAGCTTTGGCCCGCGGCTCCGCCCACGCTTCCTCGATGAAACATAACCTGTAGCACTCAGGAATAAAGCGGCTTTCTATTAGTGAAAGAATTATCAGAATCGGATAAGTAGATTCGGAGATTACCCATACATCCAAAGTCACAAGCTCTACCGTAGATAATAAAACATTCGGTGACAATCAATATGGCACGTCACAGATAATAATGTAGATGATTCATAGCTCGGAATACCCCATCAGAATTCACCGAACGTGATACGGGACTCGTTAGTTCAGTGGTCAGAACGCCCAATTATAATTGTTTAAATGAGGTGGTCGGGGGTTCGAATCCCTCACGAGTCGAACTTTTTTTTTTCAAATATTATGTAATAGTAATTTTAATTTTGTGTTCTTGTTATTTTGATTTCTTATAAATAAGTCGAATAAAGTAAAGTAACGGAAAAAATAGTAACACAATACAAAAACAACCAATCGCCTTAAATTACTGGCACTGACCCTATTAATTAAATACTGTATCCAATTGTTGTCTAGGAGATATCTCAGCTCGCGATAACTTGTATTTATTTTTTCTTCTTATAATCTCATTATTTAAAAAATGTATGTTTATTTTGGTGTGAAATATAATGCTATTTTCAGACACGAGCTTCTATTAACACACCTCGTTATTACTTTAGTGTAGGAGGCACTACAGTGTATCCAATAAGGAAAGTATGAACAACAATTTTATACGACATCAAAAAAGGAGTACGGTTATATGTTTGTATTTTTATATACGTTACGGGATTCCTTTATATGAATGTTTGTTTTAAAAGATGGAAAAGTTGAAATAAAACTTATTTTACAGATTTTGTCGCTTTTATTTAATGTTTTTATTTTTATGAGGACCTGATTAGCTCAGTGGGTAGTGACCCTGCCTTCTGCACTGCGGGTCCCCGGTTCGAATCCTGGTAGGGATAAACTTTGTGTGATGAGCACGAATGTTTGTACCCGAGTCATGGATGTTAAAAATCTATATAAGTATTATATACTGTGTTCGCCCTCGGTCCATTGTACGGTACCTACGATACAAGCGTTGCTTAGTGTGGGTCCGTATAGTAGGTGTGTTGGTCTGGCGATAAAGATCACACAAAGTAATGTTTCACTGATTTGCTCATATAGATTGCATTGTTTTTACGTTCCCGACGTTTGAGTTGTTTTACAGCAACTGTAAAATAAGTTTTATTTCAATGTGTAGTATTCGCGTAAATATAAGAAATCAAATGATAGAACAGTTGTTTTTTTTAATTTACCTCTATCTCCTGTATTTTGCAAACAAAATAATGGTCACAAATTCCTGTATGTTCTAAAAATATCTGAGCCTCAATTATCAGTAATTAATTTTTTTTTTAATTACATTATAGGCAAGTATTTGATCTCGATCTCACCTGATGGTAAGTGACGATGAGATCTACGATGGAGCATACTTGCCTAGGTAGGAAGGCGGCAGTAGATAGAGACGCTACATTCACTAGGCACATGCAGCGCAACTGATCTGACCCGCCATCCATGAATGGCAACACCGAACATCATGCCGGAACACGGCTAGGCCGCTTGGCGACATGGCTTTGTTCAGTGGGTGGTGACTAGCCACGGCCGAAGCCTACCACCAGTAGAGTTGTCACCTGGTTGGCACCACCCAGGGTCACGTGTAGGGTATCTCGAGGGTACTTAATTCTCCTACGGACGAAGGTGACTCGACCCCGAAAGTAAAGTCGAATGATGATATCCGAACGGTGGGGCTGCTTGTGAAAAACTCGGAAAACGCTGCAACCGCCAATCACTCACAGGAAAGGGCCGACACGGGGTAAAAGCGACTGACCCTGTTTTTTTTATTAATATGGACATATTTTCTGTTGATTTTATCATGGCAAAGACTTGACGGACAATACTAATTTAATCATTATTAACCATGAAGCCATCATTAGTCATGACTAACATTAAAAAAAATACTTTTTAAAATGGCCACAAGTTTGGTTCACTTGCTATCTTTTTTTGTAGCATAAATACTCAACATTTCGTTCGTTTATAGGTTCATAAAAGTTTCGATGTAAGTAAATGTTTAGTTCATTTCGCCTCCTCTTCCCAAAGGAAAACGTAAACAATGTTTTGTTCCCCAATAATAAAGTTGTAATCTTCTTAAAGCTAATTTACGGGCCGCTACATGCTCGCAACGCTCTTATCGAGTTGCGAAGTTTATAATAATAGCTGTTAACGATGAACAAGTTAAGTTATTGATTTCTTTCCGACTCGGAACTCGAGACACGAGGAGTGTTCTAGTGTCGTAAGTTCCTTTAACTACTCTACATGAGTAGATAATGTTGTAGTTTCATGAAACTATTCGTAATACTCAAACTACCTTCCTACGGCTTCGCCCGCCTAGAGTTTAAATACAAAATTAGCTTACAATGATGTTGTGCGAATATAAAACACTGTGTAGTGGTAGTGGTGGTGGAAAAATAATACCTTTATATATAGCCAGACAAACACACTAACTATACAGTCTCACACTAAGCAACGCTTGTATTATGGGTACCGTAAAATGGACAGAGGGCGAACTCAGTATACAATACTTATATACATATTACTCGGGTACACACATTCGTGCTCATCACACAAAGCCTGTGTCCCTACCAGGATTCGAACCGGGGCCCCTCGGCACAGAAAGCAGGGTCACTACCAACTGCGCAGCCAGATTTCAGATTTTTTGACGAAGAATAGCTAATGGTCTAATTCGAGTTTCATTGCTTGGCCCCACCCTGAAGCAAACCCTGGCTACGCCCATAAAACCCTGCCCCCATACGGTTTTTTTTAATACTGGTCCCCAAAAATAGTTTCAACTCTCCTCACGATAATATGTATCTTGAAATAGTTTTCCTATCCTCAGAGGACAACGGATGGTATAATTTTACAAAGGCCTCTGTCACGTCTTGATCTGTACAAAAGGACGTTTCATGGACTTAATGCTAACAATGGGGCGACGTATAAGGTGATATATTATTACGGTGACATATCTCTGTAATGGTTTTCTCTTTTGGAGAGGTTTCCCGTTCCAACAATGGCGGAGATTAGTGCTTTATTTTTTTTATCGCCGTAAAACACACCAATTGTTTGTACCTTTTGTACCGTACAATGAACCCGGGTTGATCCTAGTCATACCTAGAGCATGTAAATTAAGACAATATAATTCTGATTTATATCAAAACAGGAATTGAACCCGAAACCATCTGGTGCAGTGAGACTGACTCTTAATCAAATGTAGTAAAAGTTACTTTTGATAGATTTTATTTAAGCAAAATTTGATGACATTTTTCTGATATAAGACCGGAACCATAATCTTTTGCTACTAATTATCTGTAACTATGAAATATCTGAGGACCTGATTAGCGCAGTTGGTAGTGACTCTGCTTCCTGTGACGAAGGTCCCGGGTTCGAATACCGTGATGAGCACGAATGTTTCGATCAGAGTCATGGATGTTTAATATCTCTATATATATTATATACTGGGTTCGCCCCCATCTATTATACGGTACACATAATACAAGCGTTGTTTAGTGTGGGACCGTACAGTTGGTGTGTTCGTCTGGCGATATGTATTATTATTATATCTACTTGATTGTTCACCACATCGAACAATCATTCAGAATTGTTGTAAAAAATATTTTTTTTTACATATCAGGTATACATTATCTACATTTTGTGGTTATAGTAAGGTATGGAAGACCATACTAAAAGAGTACATATATTTTTTTTTGGCCACATTAATTTAGTTCAAAGTCCAGCGCTACGAAAAATGTCTTCCGAATCGGGCTAATTACTATCTAATGGCTCCCCGGCCCGAATTCCTGTAACGTGTTTGAGTAATTGCCTTAATCCGGTCGATTGAGTGAACAATGGAGTTTCTGAAGCTATTAAAATTAATACCCACCATTGTATTAAGGGCAGCTTCGGGCGGGGATCGCCCTTTAAATACTTGCGGTCGGCTTAGGAATATCTTCCCTTAAATAATGAACGTACTCACATTAAACACTAATCCCGGCGGGTCTCTCCGTTTATCTTATAAGGAATCAGATAATTTGGACATTCACAATTCCGAATTCCTGAGAATATAATGAAAATCCTAATAAAATATTTGTTAACGTTGTCACGTCTATGAATACTTTATTGGAAAATAATATGCGTATCTCCATAATTTAAAAAAAAGTCGTCTTTCATCCTAGTTTAACTTAAGTGATTTTTGATTTAAACATGCAATTCCTTTGAAAGGTTTGTGTAGACGTAGAATTTTATCATCTAAAAGGATCCACGTGGTTAACGAACCATTATTTCTTTTCGTACCTTCACCTCGACATCTAAATAAATGCAATTTGAATGGTTCGGGAATCGTGTTAGCATTATAAAACCTACCTTATTTTATTGACCTTTAAGATTGCTAAAAATATATAAAAATGGTGAAG